>JAYRBT010000082.1:60249035-60357796 GCA_036023395.1 Myiotriccus ornatus | reverse complement strand
GGAGGGGAGGGGAGGGGAGGGGAGGGCAGGGGACAGGTGTCGTCTTTAAACTTTTGCAGCCGTGTGTGGCAGACAAGACTTCTTGCCTAGAGCTGGCAGGACAAAACTACAGACAAAACACACAGTAGAATGTACCTCATGACCCAGGAAAGGATAGAAACCCAGCACCCCAAAGCATTTAACAAGGAAAGAGCGGGAGATGTCAGACCTTTGGAACTGTGCTTTCTTTACCTTAGAAAAGCTTCGTTGAGGGAGTCTCCAGTGTCATAAAGAGGACTGAAAGCTGCCTCAAACAGGCAGCAGAAGGTTTGGTCTATTTTCCCGGGATGGCGATTGGCATAGTTCTGAAAGAAACAGGTTCATCCCATCTGCTTCCCACCCTGGTTCAGAAGAGAGGCAAAGGACAAGGATGCCATGCACCACTCTTGGCAGCATGATTCACAGCAGACCAATTTAAACTTCTGCCATTAAAGCATTTGTACTGCTAGATCATCATGCCTTCTATCATCGGGTACATGGCTATGCCTGTAATCACACAGACACAGCAAGGTAAAGATGTGTATTCACGGGTTCACATTTTGTGTTCCAGGCCTTTTTAATTTTTGTGGAGGTTGAGTATCACCATTTTGCTACAATTATTTTGGGTTGGTTGAGATTTGTTCTTTGATTCTCTTGTTAGCTCTCCCTAAATACTGAGAAATTTCTCAGCAGCACTAACTCCACAGCTCTTGCAACATGCAGCAAGTCTTTGGTTACACTTCAGCTGTCCAGAGACAGCTTAAAAGGACTTTAAAAATCACCTGTCTGGCTCTCAGACTTATTAAAAACTCTGCCTCATGACACATTTGTAACTGAGCTCCATCCCAGACTAGGGGATGTTCCTTCCTTCATGAGAGTCATTCTCCAGCATGACCAAAAACCTACGGGAAATGTGCATTTTGCAAGTACCCCCCAACTCACCTAACAGATATAAACAGGAGTGGCATATGAATGTAATGCAGACACCAGGCTGAGTTACAGGTGCAATGAACTTACTGAGCACATAACCCATTGCCAAATGTCACAAGTTAGTTACCAAGTTAGTTCAGTAAGTTTTTCCTAAAAGATAGATTCAAAGTTAATTTACTTTTCAGACTCCAGGAGGAGAAGGCTGGTTTTGTAACCCAGTTGTTATAGGTGCAATTCTCTGTCCTGTGAGACCAGTGTGATTTCACTAACTCAAGTTCACTCATTTGTGAGCTCATGTTCTACAAGTCCAGAACTTGATGGGATGAAAGGAAGCAAAAAAAACACTGCAAATTAAACTCGTTACATCAAGAGCAGGAAATCAGCTCTACATTTTGCAATCAGAGTACATCCTGCCCATACAGGCTTCTGTGAAGACTTCCACAGCAAAACCCACTAGCAGGACAAGGGCAGGAAGCATTTCCTGCCTCTGCACTGCACTAGGACTGCAGTTGAGCAATGACATGTTCCCACCTGACAAAGTCATTTTGAATGCTACCTGAGTCAATCTCATTAGACAAGCTGAGTTGGAGAGTCACAGGAGAAGAGAAGTCTGTTGCTTGAGACCAAGTATTAAAGTCCCCTTGTGTGCCAATAGGCCCTGCCAGGAGACCACAAGGCAGGTTAGGACAGGAGGCTTTCTTGGGCGGCAGAGGACACTGTTTGAGATGCCTGGTACAGCTAGACTTGTGAAAGCCGTACTCCTATGCCAAGACCCTGACTGCTGCACCCGAGCCAGAGTGGGAATGGACTTCCCCCAGTGAAAATATTATACCCTTGGCAAGAGAGGACCTTGTCTGGAGGTTGGTATGAGTCAATCGTGAGGGTCTTTTGTGTGCATGCACGTACACGTGTGTGTGTGCATTAACAGAGTGTGCTGTCAGGGACTGATTTTCAATGATGCAAGTCTCCTCTAACTGATAACACTCTAAATAACAGGTGAGTGACTCCTGGCAAGAAGGAGATTGTCTGACCTCATTGTTTGCCTTTTTTCCCCTCTCTTTGTTCTTCACAAATAAAGGTTTTTTAATAAACTGAAAGGTCCTCCGTTCCTGCCTGATGATAAAATGAAAGGAACCAGTGAGGTATGGTACAACGTGGCAGCAAAAAAAGAGAAGCTCATCAGAAAATAACAAAGGTGCAAGTTAAAGATAAGGCAGCTGTCAGAGATTAATCCTGCTGGCCTGATTGTTTTCTTTAATACCAAGGCCTGCAATAGCAAGCGATAAGTTTGCTGAGTAATTTGGTTTTTGGTGAGGAAATAAAATTCAGGTAGGCCTCATAATTGATTTCCTTTTCTTTAGTTTTCTAAACATTAAACAAAACACACACAAAAAGGAAAAAAAAACACACCTCCTTTGCTTTGACTACACTTTCTTTTTCAAATTTGCTCCAAGGCTGTGAGCTTCTCCCAAGCCGGATCTGCAGAAAGACAACTGGGAGGGCAAAAGCACCCTCTCCTTTTCCAACATCCTCCTGGGAATACTTTTTTTACATCCTAAAGACAATCTGTGTCTCTTGAACAGGATTAATTCTGCCTGTTGTTGACTTCATTTTACTGTCAGAAAGAGGACAAATGTGAGGTGGTGGGAAAAGCAAATTTCAAAAGAAAGTCAGTTCTGCCTGTCACCTGTGAATTACAGTGATACCTGGACACGACGTTGGTCACTGTCTGCAGAGTGAGAAGTGCAGAAAGACAGTGTGGTCTTCATTGGGCTGGAGAAAAATCATTGCTGTCAAGGAGTGACTTGGAGGTCATCCAAGGGGTTCACTGTCTGGGGACCACTGTCTGGGACTCACTGTAGTGGCACATCGGGTTTCTTGTCTGATCCCTGCCTCTGGATGCAGAAGGAAGAGTGGCAAGCAGGAGGGGTTGTGTACCATGTCGTGCTGGTGAAAATCCACTGCTCACACAAACCTTCCTCCTCTGGGGGTACAGTTAGCCAGGTGTGGGGAGCAGGCGCTCCACAGGCAGCAGCAGTTGGAGGAAGCAAGAGAGAAAAGAAACTGATGGGAAAAAATCTTTCCAAATCAGGAAGACTGTAACAATGAGGCAGAGCTCTCAAGTGAAAGGATGATCCTGAGAGAGAGAAGCGTGTGAGAGTGCATGTATGTGTGTGTGCTGGTGCACGTGTGTGGATGTGTGTGCATGGTGAGTGTGCACAGGAGGCAGCAGAGCCTTAATTATTATGACAAAGTGAACAGTTCCTGGGATGTTTATCCAGCAGCTAATTTCTCATCTTATTTATTATGTGAATGAGATGGGAAAACAGTTTCCTGTTTTTCACAGATACCACTAACACGAAAGATACAGAATGAGTTCCCTTGAAGGCCATGCAGTCAGATCCAGCCACAGACCCATTTGTTTCAATTGAATGAAATAACATAGTCAGGGACTGCCCAATGACGGGAAGCACGTCTATAAAACTTTCTGTAGAAGCAAATGTGCTGCCACCACCTCCAAAACAGAAGAGCTTGGCCCACACTTTCTCCTTGTCCACTGACAGCACACGTGCAGGTGCAGGTTTCTGCACCACACTAACACACACAGTTAAACTTTACCATTTCCCTTATTCAGAACAGGTATTTCTAATGTTATAATGCAGCATCGGTGCTACATGAAAAGGTTACCCCCAGTGAAGGACTTTGCCTCTAGAGAGTTTCTAAGGGTCTTATACTAGGTGTAAGAGCAAGAACTGATGGGTGTTCTGAGCCACCAGCCTCTAGAACCCTGAGTTTAGGGTCAAGCTTTGGAAATAGTCCCACATTAAGGTCAGACATAGGACCAAACCAAATATAGTAAAGCCAGCCTGTTGTGAAAGAAGGCTGTATATATCTTTTAAAGCATAGGCTCACAGGAAAACCTGTGCAAAAAAGAACAAATGTCTGTGCATGTCCATAGGCAGTCAGTGGCTGCAGCTACTGTCGCACAGGTATGTGACAGAGTGGAAAGTGCGATTCTGTTAGCACTGCCAATTCTGCCTATTTTGTGTTGGTCTTCACCTCTTTACTTTCCCCAGCAGAGGGAGCACCGGGCCAAAACGCCGAAGGTCGGCCACTCATGAAAGGCCACTTTAAAAGTTCCCTTTGTCTCGCTTTTCTTCCATCGAAAGCAGAAATTGGAGGAAGGGGGAATGGGAGAACCCAGCCTCCTTGCGGATGGGACATCTTCTCAAAGGCCACTCCCATCATAGCCCCTGACTGGGGGGAGAACAGGGATGGACATGCTTTTGACCACATCAGGGTAGGATGTGCACAGATGCATTGGTGCAGGTGCACCTCTGGGCAATGGGCCATGACCTCAACTCCCAGTGTCCCCCCAGTTCCCTCCGTTTCAAATTGTGACTCTTATCTCTCCTCCTCTTTTATTCCTTGCCCTAGAGGCAGGAGGATCTTTTCTCACTCCCTCAGTTTCTTACCTTAAGTGTATCTTCTGACTTGCTATAGCTGGGGGAAAAGGGGTAGGTACTTGTCCTCCACAGTGAGGTTAGGGCTTGACCCACAGGTCAGGTGATGTACTGAGTGTGTCAGGCATCCTTGCCTGCTGCCTTTCCATTGCTAGCAGATGATAAATTCAGATGATGTTCAGCATCAGAGTCTGGGTGAATAAGGAGGTGGGTAAATAACTCAAAAAAAAGAAAAGCAAGAAAGAGAAGTGGGAAATAAGGGAAAAGAAAGCCAAAGAAGGTTAAAAGAAATGAGAAGAGACAACTCCGGTACTTCAGTACACTAAAAAAGATGCTCCAGTCACACTGCAGCAAGGCATTAGAGTAGGAGAAATGAAAATAAATGCAACCTACAGTCCTAATGAAGTAAATTCCAGAGTGGACTGAGACTTTAACTAATACAAATGAGGATCATTATCTTCACTCTGCTATCCTGCTCAGCACAGGGCAAAGAGAGCAGAGACAGGAGGGGACAACCAAGGATGAGACAATGTGAAGTACAGCCCTGCCACCCTGCTGCTGTCCCATCACAAGGAGACTTATGCAAAGGGCCAGTGGTAGCACTCTCTGTGAGCTGTGCAAGCCATCCACAAGCCTCAGTCATCTTGGGATTTAACCCCAGCTCTCAGTCCAGTCAGGAGGAGGGTTTCTGAATGCCAGGCTGGCAGGAGGAGAGGTGGGTCTCTGGAGGTATGGGTTGTGAGCAGCCTTGTATTGTTCCCATGTGTGTCCTGACAGGACTCTAGCGGTATCAGCCACCCTGAAAAGGAAAGGCTTCTTTGGTTTCAGCTGTCTTCCTCTCCCTGGCAATGCCCACTCAACTGCTGGGGTCAGCACTTTCCACCCTGGAGACTGGGTTGAGCACTGAGAGATAAGAAACAGCAGGTACAAAACACAGGCTTCTCACCTGCCTTTGGTGGCTTATTGCTTATCCCCAGGGTGAGTGAGGTGGGCACAGTTTGGTGTTTCCTGCTGTTACACAGAAAAAAAAGAAGCTGTGCGTTGGTGTGAAGCAGAGTGGCACATCTGCTCAGCAAAGCAGGTCTCTGGGAACAAACCTCCACCCCCATCCTGCTAGTGGGATGCAGACTCCTCAGTGCAGCCAGAGAGGTTTAAGCTGCCTGCTGCGCCTGCGCGTGGCCCAGCCAGACTCACCTGGGAGCCCACCTCTCCCCACCAGCCATCCATCTCCTCCTGACAGCAGTGCATGGCTGCTCTCCCGCAGACCTGTGATTTATGCGGTGTAGAACTCACCATCACCAGAAATTAAAATTACCTCAAGATTTGCCATATTCAACATTGAGGCTTGCTGCCCTGTCTTCTAACCTTGTCTTCTTCTGATCTCTCCTTCAACTCTTTTCCATGCTCCTCTTAGAAGGAGTGATGAAAGCTACATGGTAACACAGCAGAAGCCCTCTCTTGGTAGTCTCCATCACATACCTACATGCTAATATCTCATATCATATTTAATACTGACATCATAAATCCCTCTTGGCTTGGCTCAGTCAGGTATGACACCTAAGAAGGCAGTGACTTAGTTTCTGAGCATTTACTCCTAATGAAAAGAGCTGGAGCCCAGATAGGTCTGAGAAAATAAAGATAACTTAAGATAAATTCACTGTGGCATTAAATCAAACTCTTAACTGGATGTTTCATTTAGGATTTCTCTAAGAGGCAGGCAAAAGCCTCTCAAGCAGACTGAATGGAAACATGTACCTCACATAAGCATCTCTGCTGCAGGTGCAGGGTAGTGGCAACAGAATTTCTAATGCAAAACTGAAGCCTTTATCCATTGTAATCTTTTTAGCGATGATCTAATTAAAAACATAATGGAATGAAATAAAAATGAGTTAGGCACTTTCAATCCAGAACATGTAGGCATGTTGAGGTCAGATTTTGGAGTTTTGAAATGAAATTTCAGAATCTAATGTCAAAATGGTTTTAGATGGTTTATTGTAGGTTTTGTGCTATTTGTATTACCTATCAGGATAGTTCCAATAATGGATATCAAGGAATACCATAACATTGTAATAATTAGCTCCCAAATTAAATAAATGACCAAGTGATCTAGTTCTGAAATGGTACAACGCAAATTTCCAAAAGTGAAATTTCAGAGAAAATATTTAAGCAAACATATTTCTGGTTCAGACAGGGTAGAAATAACGCACCCAGTGAACTGAAAACTCCTTTTCAGCCATCTGTGGTGAAGACTTGTGTATGAATACTGCTCCCAAGCAGGCAGGCAGCATGCTTGCTTCTCCCTGAGGATGCAGGCTAACACACATTGGAGTAGGAGGTCCTGTGCCTGACCTCTCTCTGTGGGCCTATAGGAGAGGGAAAGGGGTGAAGGAAGATGAATAACAGTTCTAGCAATCCACATGTTAAAACAATCGGTGTTTCATTCTACTTCAGTGTACAGGACAGCAGCATGCACAGTGTGGCTTTTTTGCATGCTGGAAACCCAATCCAGATGCTCATTTTCACCATCATGTCACAGCAAATGAGTCATCTTCAATCTAAGCCAGACCTGCAGACAGGGGTTAGGCCAGAGTTCACATGAAGTTTTGTTTATCTTCATTTCTCTCAGTAAGGCCAGACCAGGGAGACTTGGATTTGGGTGGCAGGTTTGGTTTTTTACGTCACAACATTTGTGTAGTTGTAATGTGGTTTCCTCAATTGCTCCACAGTTGAGCTAGTGACGTTTAGACAAGCATAGTGAAATGTAACTCAAGCTACTACGTCAAGTTAACTCATCTTGCCCTGAAAAACCTTTTTAGTTTGTTATGCTCTGAGAAGAAACCATTCACAATATTGTTGTTGGAGGTGTATATTCCAAAGGGGTTATTGAAAAGGTGCCACACCCTTCATAAGTGACGTACACCTCGTATCAGGTCCACAAGTCTCACAGGTAAGGTAGTACCCCCTTCTTTTCAAAAGCAGTGGCAGCTGCTTTCACTCTCGGCACAGACACATCCTTAGCATATGCAAGCTCTGGGGTAGGTAGTATAGAAGTCATACAAAACAGCTTTGAAAAGACTGTAAGAGCTATATCTTCTTTGTCTCATCTAGAGAGGAGCTGAATTATCCAGGTCTCTCATCAGGCACTGGTTTCAGCCAGTCTGGCTGCTGTGCCAGGAGCAGGCATGAGGATGGCTGCGGCTTCTCTGAAGCTCTTTCCTGAGGAGCTCATTCCACCTCACAAGCCATCCCAAAATGAGTCTTGTCTGGCAAGTGCTCCTGGAGCAGCTTCCAAGGTGCCATGCCTTTGATTCCCTTTGCCTTCTGGGAAGCAGCCTGACTTAACCCGGCCAAAAATCTGACCCTTGATACTGAATTTCATTGCTGACTCAAGTGCTCAAACAAGAAAGGTCACAGAAACGATACAGCCGTCCCAAATATGGTCCTCATCTCTTTGTATGAGACTTGATTCCTTTGAATAAGATTTTCTTTTGGTTTAAAGTCTGGGACGAAGATGATTTCAACACAAGGAGTATGCCTAACCAACACCAAAAGGAGAGGAAAAGATTGAGAATGACTGGTTAAAACCAGAAGGACCCATCATTGCTATTTTATTTATTACAATCTGCATGATTTTAGGGGGTTCATGGAAATTAACAAACATAAAAAGACCAGAACTCTGCCCTGAGGAGCTGCTTTAGCTTAAACTGGGCAGACCAAGCACAAACAAGTCTGGGTAACAAGAACATCTAGAATTTAAATAGTAAATATTAAGAAAAAAACCAGCTAGTGCTCAAGGCCATAAGTCACCCTTTAATTGACAGCAGTTCAAAGGAATCTTTCCCAGGGGTAAGCCATTTCATAACTGCTTGCTGTGGGTTTCTTCTCTATTCCCTCAAAGCATATGGCTCCAGCAACTTCTGGCGATAGGTCTTGGAGCTCGGCGAGCTCAGCTGAGCCATCTCCTCTGATGTCTGGCCTCTCCTCTCAGCCATCTCCTCTAAGGTCTGACCAGGAAGGATGTGACTCCCCAGACGGTGGTACAAAATGGGAGGGAAGGCCAGTGGAAAAGTCTAGGCAACTGCAAAGTACTGAAGAAGGGGTCAGGGTGGAAAAGCCTGAGCGAGTTGTGAGTCAGGCCCTGGGCAAAGCCATTGGAAATCTGGACTTGATCCCAGCTTTGACCTTGGACAAGTTCCGCTGTCTCCATTTGCCTGCTTCCACTCCCAAATGTCATATGCCTTCATCACATTGTTTATAAAATGCGTTGGGGCAGCAGCTGGCACTTCCTATATGCTTGTGTGACATTGCTCACAACAGGATCTTAATCCTCACTCAAGTCTGTTGGTGTGGATGTAACACAAAAAATAAAATTTAAAAAAAAAAAAAAAAAAGGAGAGGAAAAAAATTGTGTAAGTACTTCAAAATCTGTAAAAATGTTCAAAGACTGCAGGAAGTTCAAATGAACCTCAGCTAAAGGTCTGGTTTCCAGTGTCACTACTAATTATTACAAACAAAAACCAACATCTTTGAAAATCCAAACCTTGTTTCGAGTGATCGTCCGATAATGGCTAGGACACATTTTTCACCTGGGAACAACAGAGAATTTCATATTAAATACATTTTAATGGGGGAAAAATGACACTTCTCAGGATTTTTCCCTCCTTTTGGTAAAAATTTGTCACTATTTTTAACAAAATTAGAAGTAACAAAGTTACTTCTGACTGTTTTTACTCTCTGGAAAAAAATTCAGTATATTAAATATCTCAAGAGTTATCCTGCGAACGAATTTCATTAAAGGATGGTATGGCTTATTTCACAAGAAATAACAGAAGTCCATTCTGGTTCCTGCACAATGAAAACAACTGTAGAAGTTCAAAATTTGATGAAACTGTTTTCCCAGTTTGAGGCCTGCTCTATTTTTCATGCAGCGTTGACAAGAGCTAGATGAGAAAGAAATTCCATTTCCATCATCTATTCAATCTCTGGCCTCTGTAATGATTAGCAAAAGCGCCTGTTTCACTGGTGTTTTCTTGTTAAGTAGAAACTCATCCCACAAAAACACAACTAGAAACTACCAAATCATTTCACAACTGGCAAATGGTAACGGCCATCAATACAGCCCTCAGATGGTTTTAGTCAGTGATATGGAGGTAAGAACGACTGTAGCATGATCAAACTCAGTCGCCTCATCCATCCTTTAAGATTTCCTCTCTGAAATAAAGACACAAAAGAGCTGCAGTCACACAACCCACTGGTAAAGCCAGCGTATACCCAATGTTTCGCTCTGCCTTGCAATTAATTTCTTAATTAAAAATTAAACTTAAAAAAGAAAAAAAGGCAATAAGATTCTCTGTTTCTGCTTTCCCCTAACTGAATTACCCAGCACACACAAATAGGTGAGCAGCAAGACAAGAACGTTCAAAGGCTCAGTATGATTTCTGAAATCCAGATGAAGCTGTTCCCCACCACAGGGAAGATTTCTCAGCATTGTTGTGATGGTTTATAAAATGATTTCTCTCAAAACAAGCAAGCCAGGAAGGCCAAGGTGCATAGTGATGAATAAGGCTATGTAAGAACTTATCACTGATTGCCTCTGTGCATAATGCTACAGTTCCAGCCTGGCAAGCCACTGACAAATGTAATGGTCACTCAGCAGCCTCTTTGGAAGCAATTCATGGCCTTGGTCTAGAGTCTGAGACAGGTAACATTATCTAACAACCATTCTGGCAGGCTCAAAGCTGTGTCAAGCATCCCAGGGGATGGACCATATGAAAATCTTGCATGCAGGTCTGAGGTGCATTGAGAAGCAGTGCATGCCCTGCTCCAGTGTGAGGGAAGCTGCACCTGCTGCTGTGCTGGTTTTGTGCACAGAGGGTTTTCCTTTCCTCCCTAGGACTCCCTCTCCTGCCACTGCCACACTCCCTAAATTCACAGGAGAGGAAAAAGCAAGACACTAGGAGGAGGTTAGCTGACCATGAACCCTCAGCCTTGTCCCTCGTAGACATTTGGTCTCCTCCATGTAAACTATTAAAAAAAAAAAATCCCTTTAATATACTAATGTTTTCTAGTTTCTGTTACAGTGACTCTCATCAAGCTGCAGCATTTGAGTAGGGTTTGTATGTAGGACTCAGATATATAATTATTTTTCTTGTGAGGTTTTTTTTTCTGCATCGTTGAAACACCTCCACTGTCTCCTGCCTTGCCTTAATTTCTGGGCCATTAATAAATGAAAATGAGGGAGAGCCTGTCATGATGTGGAAATAACAGACAGACAGTGATAGGACAAGGGGCAACAGTTTTAAATTAAATGAGAGGAGATTTGGAGTAGATGTTAGGAAGAAATTCTTTACTCAGAGTGTGGTGAGGCAGAGGTACAGGTTACACAGCGAAACAGTGGATGTCCCATCCCTCGAAGTGTTCCAGGCCAGGTTGGACGGGACTCTGAGCAACCCGGTCTAGTGGAAGATGTTACTGCCAGTGTCAAGGGATTTAGAACCAGATGATCTTTAAGGTCTCTTCCAACACTAACAAAAGGAACGAAAAACTCAAAACAAACAAAACAAACAAACAAACCAAGCAAAAACAAACAAAAAAACCTCTCACAAAAACAACCCGAGGTTTTGCCAAAAGCTGCATAACTTGTCTTTGGGGCTAGAAGAGAGAAATGCATTTGCCTCAAATGAAGGAGAACTAAATCCATCTATTTGCATGCTGAAGGATTTTAGCATTGGCGCCTTGTATCAGCATTGGCGCTGATACAAAATATAGTGGCATTAGTGGTCAGAGACACTGACCATGTGTACCTACCTTCTCATCCCTAAACTGCTGGTGAGCTGAAGGTCTGTTCGGTTTTACTTTTAGGCACAGAAAGGAAATCTTCAGGGTTTATTTTAAACACATCGGAGAGACGAAAACTACTTCACTTCCATGTAAAAAAAGCGGAAAAGAAAGGGAAAAGGGTCCCAGTGCTCTGCCCTCGTTTTCGTTTGGCTTTGCAGGCGCATCTGTAAGGAAATCGCGGGTTTCTGGGTTCGGGTTTTAAGCACGGGACGCCGAATTCTTGGGGGAGCACTGCCCCCTGCCGGGCCGGGCCGGCCCCGCCGCCCCCCGAGCATCACCTCACCGCCCGGAGATGGGGGAGCGGGCTGAGTGTTGCCAACCCCGTGACTGAAGATTTCCCTTTCATGGAGGGCTGAAAACGAAGGATTTTGCCGAGGCATTGCTGCCCAGAAGAAAATCGTATCATCATAGAATGGCTCGGGTTGGAGGGGACCTTAAAGAACATTCAGTTCCAACTCCCTTGCCATGAGCAGGGACACCATACACTAGACCAGGTTGTTCAGACCCCCATCCAACCTGGTCTTGAACACTTCCAGGGATGGGATCCACGACCTCTCTGGGTAACCTGTTCCTGTGCATCACCACCCTCATAGTCAAGACTCTTTAATAATATCTAATCTAAACCTACTCTCTGTGTTTAAAGACATTACCCCTTCTCCTATCACTACATAAAAAGTCCCAGCTTTCAAAATGGGGTCCAGGAAGGGGGCATGGATTGCTCAACTTTTTTTCACATAAATCCTGTTCACTCATTTGATTCCCTTCACCACAGCATCACACTTTAACGCCTACCAGGATTTGGTTTTATTTGCTTAATTTAATTACAGTCAGTTTCCTCAGAGTGACCAATGGATAATGTGTGACTATTTCCCACACTGCCCATTGCACTGCTGAGCCACTTTTCAGCCTGAAACTGTACACCTAGCTTTCATGCATCTGCCTGGGTGTGGTGGTACCCCCAGCTGCACAGCCCACTACTCAAGGCAGACCATGGGTGATGTCCTCCAGAGGCTGCCTGAGAAAGTGGGCAAAATCCTACCACCAGCCGTGACAGCCCAGTCAGAAGCTGGAGGCCTGGGCTAGGAGTAATAAAGTAAGAGCTCTGAAAAAAAAAACCTGTTTTCCTCTGAGTGTTTGTGTGTGTGTGAGTGTGCGTGTGTGTGTGCAATTTCCATAATAATTGTGTCTGTTGTCTGCAGACATGAATTCATTACAGCAGGAGGTAAGAGAACAGCCAGACTCAATATACATTTCAAATTCCTTGCTACAGCCTTGATTTATAAGGCACAACCTGAAACACTGACTAGCTCGTTGCTTTTCAGTGAACTGAATTTAGCGTGATAGCTGAGAGGACTGAAAAACAAATGAACAAATTTTTTTCTCAAAAAACTCCATCTTTGTATTTTTCATTTTTAAGAGTTGCTAGCTGTGTTCTGGATATCCCCCTGCTTCCCCCACTCCACCCCCTTCCTTTCTCCTGTGCATGCTCCATCGGCACTTGCATTAATCCAGGCCTGAAAGTACTAAATTGATTCACAGTAACGCAGGCACCTAGGGGCAGAATATTCCTGGAACAAATGAATTAATCATCTCAGAGCTTCCATGCTAAACCACATAAAAGCCCGCTGCCCAGAGCGGCGGCGATGAGAGGCACAGCCTGGCCCCTCATCTGACCACAGAACATCGGATCCCACAGCAAGCTCCCGGTCTGCCCTGCACGCTGCTAGACACGCACGTGGAGGCTGCTCAGCACATGCCCACGTGAGACAGTGCGTGCGCTTCCACGGGTGCTCTTTGAAGAACACCAGCATACAGAAATAGGTGTAACAGGGAGTCCTGCAGGAAGAGAGAGGCCTGTAAGTCATTATAAATGGACCTTCACAGCAACAAAAACAAGGAATGGGGGAAAAAAAAAAAAAAGAAGAGAAAGCTTTCAGGGAGAAACAGAAAATAATGTTTTGCAATTACGGTTCACAGCTGCCGCAGCGCCGGCGCGCGTGCTGTACACAGGTGCAGCTATTACAGCAATGAATAGCACACACTGAAGGTGCCATCCGTACGGGTGATAATACGAGGGCTGAAAAGGTATTTTCATTTGTGAAACAGCCTGGTGTTGGGAGGGAAAGAGACATAATAAGTAGGCTGTTTCTCAGCCACCCAGGTCTCAGCCTGCTCTGAGGCAGTGGAGCACCAGGTGGGCAGGTGGGCCCTGACAGAGAAGCTCCTTTCACCATCTGACTGCCAGGTAATGTGTGAGTTGAGACCATGAGGTTTTAGCTAATAGGGAAACTGCAGCTTTTTCACTTCCTTTGTTGTGCATAGAAAGCTTTTTAAAACTTCCTCTCTTCCTGTTATTTAAAACACCTGAAACATTCTTGAGAGTAGGGGAAAGGTGTGAGCCTCTCCTCTGATCTCTTTTGCACAACACCCATGCTCTGGTGCCACTTTGGCAGCTTAAGTAGCAGGGTCCCTTACTGGTGAACAAGGGAGAACTAGACAGAGGAAGATGGCCATGGGACCCATTCATCAATATTTTGCCCTTTTCCCAACCTTGATTATGCTGCTTCTGTAACCACCCTCTGGTGCAAAGTGACTGACTACTGCTTGGCTCCTTTGTGATCTACTGCAGCTCACAACCCCTCTCCACTGGGGTAGACCTGGGACTCCAGGGGCACAGGATGGCTATTTCTCTGCAGCCTAGTTTGTCCCCTTAAATCTTGTCGCTGTGAGACAGGTCTTAGAAAGGGAGAAGGCGTCCCTTGGAATCACAGACTTACCAACTCCTTGCAAGCAAGCCAAATACTTTCCAGACTGTTTTAACACAAATGTCCTTTCCTTTATCAGAAAGGGGAGATGCTTTAAAGATACTTAGCAGAGAGCTAAAAGAAAAGCAGAAAAAGGGTTATCCAGTGCAATAGGGCATCCTACCCCACGGTGAGCTTTCTTTTCCTATCTGTAGGCCACTAAACATTTTTCCACTGGTGATGGAGATGTCTAAATCACAAATGTAAGGCTAACATCAGGTTTGCCTTTTCCTCTCAGAGTTCTTGGCAGTTGTCCACAAACCCCCAAGCATCCACAAGTCATAGACCCCTGACCTAGCATGCAGCACAGACAGCTGTCATGGGTGCAAGGGTGTCCTCATCCCCCATCACCTCTGCCAACTCTGAGCCCTCACCAAGGTCCGTGTTGCCGCAAAGCCAGCTAATTTAAAGTTAACAGAAATGAGTCCACCACGAGCTGCACCCTTTCAACTTGCAAACCAGAGATAAACCTAACCTTTTTTTAATTTTTTTTGGACCTCGCATGGGAAAACTACATCACTTGCCACCTCACAGCTCCCACCCAGCTTCAGCTGGGCTTTTATGGAACAACTCTGGTTCTGACGAGTTAGTTGAGCATGGAGATGAGGTTGTGAGGCTCAGGACTGCCTTGCCGGGATTGCCTGACCCAGCACAGAGTGGGGAAGGGCAGTGACATCCAAAACGTAGCTCCACCCTCTGACCCAGGGGGTGCTGGGGAAGGGTCCGGATGTTTTCAGACTGATAGTGCCAGGAACCCACTGAATGCAGGCAGGGGAAACAGTTACCCCCGGCACCGAGGCAAAAGCATCCTCCAGATTCCTGAACAGGTCCCAGTTCACCAAGGTAAGCACAACTGAGGTCCTTTTATAGGCCTTAAAATTGAGGGAGGCATTAAAATTAATTTGAAAACTTTGCAGGAAGCTGGCATAATGAAAACAAAAGTGGATTGATGCACTAGCTGGCATACCCTCGCTCTGGGAAAGAGCTCAGGCAGCCGCTTCCAGAAAAGCTGGAGCCTGCTGGAAGAGAGCACAAAACAGGAAACACTACTCAAAGGAAGCTCGCAGACAAAGTGGCAATGTGGAAGAAATTATAATGATTAATACAGCGCCTGAAGTGTGCAGGGGAACTACAAAAGATTGAAAAAAAAGAGACCCAGAGATTTGATTTTCCACTGCCCTTCATCAGCAGCAGTCATTTTATACCCGCACAAAGCAGGAGTGCAATCTTCACGGCACAGAACAAGTGCACTTTATGTTGCTTTTTTTCCTGCTTTTTTCTCTATTTTCCTGCTGCAAAGCTCCCAGGGAAAGGGGCAATCAAGACCATTTGTCCCTGACCACTGGGGCTTGGAGCCTAAGCTAGGACAGAGACCATAAACAACAGACAAAGGGAGAAGGAAACCACTGAGAAGAGCTGCCACATTTATCTCTGGCTGGGATGAAAGAGGGAATAAGAATAAACTGGGGACAACATCCAGTGACCAGCTGCAGAAAAAGCACAGTTACAGAAAAGAATAACTTGTTCCTTCTCTTAATTTGATTGGACTCCAGAGTTTTGCTGCAATCAATCTCTTCTAATATCAAATGAAAACTGAATTAGAGCCTCAGATAATAACATTTTAAGCCTGTAGTTCAGATTCAGTCACTTCTCTAAATCCATCATAGCAGGTCAGCGACAATAAATAGGTATAGATTGATAGACAGGCATATAAGACAGGTATGAAATGCCACCAAGGCCAAACAGCCGCTTTTGGCAGTAGCACCAGCTTTCAGCAGACCAACAGTACACTCTCAGGGCATTCAGGGTTTGTCCTGTGAGGTATCACCACATTTCAGGCACTGTGATTTCTCCAGAGTGAAGAGTGATTTCTCCAGAGAGAAGATTTCAGTTGTCATTCTGCTCCCTGAAGAGCTGTGACTTGAATTAAGAGGCTTTTTGCTCAGATTTACTGTGAATGGGAATATGTTTCTGCTAGGTCTGATTTCAGCTTCTCGGTGCAGATGAGCACCAAAACAAACTGCTGATGAGATTTTCACTACTTGTAAATTGAGAATTTTAAAATATCTAGATGAGTTCAAGGATTACAACAATGGGCAAAGGGGTATTTTAGGTATAAATTTCCCTCAATAAATTAAAAACACTTATTATTTATTTGCTGCATCAAGTCCAGTGCAGATGAGATTTGCATGTTGAATTTGACTGTACCACACAGGCAGGGCCTGTTGTTTTACTGGTTACAGTTAATAAATTTTGGAATTAGTCAATACAGTCAATACAGTCAATTTTGGAATTAGTCAATTATTAGTCAATAAAGCCGAGATGTGCTGAAGGAAACTATGGACTGAGCCTGACCACTGCCCAATGCACACAAATATTCCTTACTCCTTCTGGTTTGCAGTCCATATAGCAGCACTGAGACAGTGGGATCAGGTGCACCCCCAGTAAATTTGCTGACCACACCAAGCTGTGTGGTGTAATTGACACGTTGGAGGAAAGGGATGCCATCCAGAGGGACCTGGAAAGGCTTGGGAGATGGGCCTATGCAAACCCTGTGAAGTTCAGCAAAGCAAAGTGCGAGGTCCTACACCTGTCACCATTGTCAGAATCCCAAACGCCTACAAGTTGAGTGGAGCAGTGGTCAAGAGCAGCCCTGCAGAGAAGGAACTGAGGGTGCTGGTTGATGAAAAACTCAACATGAGCCAGCGGTGTGTGCTCACAGCACAGAAAGACAACAGAATCCTGGGCTGCGTTAAAAGGAGAGTGGTCAGAAGGTTTATGGAGGTGATCCTCCCCCTCTACTCTGCTCTTGTGAGACCCCTCCTGGAGTACTGGGTACAGTTCTGGTGTCCCCAGCATAAGAAGGACTTGGAACTTTTGGAGCAAGTCCAGAAGAGTGTCATGAAGTTGATAAGAGGACTGGGGTATCCACCCTACAAAGTGTGGCTGAGAATGTTGGGGCTGTTCAGCCTGGGGAAGAGAAGGTTGCATGGAGACCTCATAGCAACATTCCAGTATCTGCTGGGGGCCCGCAGGGAAGCCAGAGAGAGACTCTTTGTTAGAACCTGTAGGGACAGGACATGAACTAATGGGTAAAATTTGAAAAAAGGGAAATTTAGGTTAGATAATAGAAAGACAATTTTTACTTTGAGGGTGATGAGACAGTGGAACAGGTTGCCCAGGGAGGTTATGGATTCCCAAACCCTGGCAGAGCTCAAAGCCAGTTTGGGTAAAGTGTTGAGCTACCTGGTCAAGTGTGTGGTGTCCCTGCACATGGCAGGGTGAGCTGGGACTAGATGATATTTAAGGTCCATTCCAATCCCTCAATATTCTATGAGCCTGTGTTTCTGTGCAGTTAAGTGTCTCCCAGGGGTTGCACCTTTGTGACAGGCGAAGAATGTTTGGTCTCTCTAAAGTCTGGCTTTATAAGGCTTCATAAAGATATTGGAATGTATAGTAGCTGTATTCTGTTGTGTATTTATGTTCTGTGATAATGTTTGGACTAAGCTAATGGGAGGTGTGGGGGGTGTGGAAGGAATGAAGAGTGTAGTGTTCAAAGGAACAGGCTACTTCCATCTAAAACAAAAACCAACCAAACAAAACCAGAGCAAACTTTGGGGCTAGATCTTTTAATTTATTGCTTTTAAAATAGAAGAGGAATATTTTTGTATCTGGATATCCAGAATATTCTGCCAGCTCAGAAATATTTATCTCCTGACTTACGCGCTCTTGCAGCAGTCTCTGAATTCCTCTGAGTCATTAAAGGATTTTGTCCTCAAGTCATTCCCATTAGGGGAATATTCAATTTAGAAACTTGCCTGCTGTTCAAAGTTTGCATGTGAAATTCACGGTTAAGATCCCTCGTCGCTGAGTTTCAGGTCAGTGCCCTCTGCACTGAAGAGAGAGATATTTAACGATTAAATAGTCCTCTAGGCTATGTCTGTACGAGGTAGCCCAGGAGTGCTCCCCAGCCCAAGGGTCTACGTGCCCTGACTGTTTTTGCTCCATGAAGGAATGGTCTCACCCCACCTCTCCCCACACTCCCCTTCCCAAAGGAAGGAAAATTCTCTGCAAGGGTCAGGAAGGAGGCACAGTGCCTTCCTGGTCCTCAAGGCAGGCAGCTGCTGTCTCTGGCCACAGAGCCAGCCCTGTAGCTTACAGCAGCTGAACACTGCTGAAGAGCTGGGCACAAGCTCCAGAATTATTTCATGGTGTCTAAACACCTTGTGTGAATCTGTCCATCACTTCAGGCACCCAAGAAGTGGGCACAACCTGAAAGGTTGGACGACATAAGGGCATAACTTTGGCTGTTCACAGACAACACAGTTCTGCTTGTAGAGAGCCAGTTATTTTTCCATTCTTGGGGTTTTGATATTAAGAATTAGCTATCCACCTTGCAGAAAACAGGGAGTTAGTCTTTCCAGACTACGTGTTTAACAGAGAAAAAAATGAATCTTCATGAGCTCAAGACATATTCCCTCTTCTTCTCTTAGCCCCTCACCCCCTGCCTCATATCTCTTCTATGCAGTTTTTCAAATAGTTTAATAATATTCACAGGGACATTAGATTAATTGGATTTTAATTCCAAATGACTGTGAAAGCAGAGAAGTGAGTCACCAGTCCATGCTAATGAGAAGATCTATTAAGGACCCTTCTCTGATAGACACATAGAGTAGGGTTATAAATATTTCATATTCAATTAATTGAATTTTGCCCCCTGTTATATGATGCTGCCCTGGAATGTTAATCAACTGGGACCAGAGAGAGAGGAAGAGAGGAAGAAAGAGGGGGGAAAAAAAATCTAAAAGAGTGTCTTTAAACAACATCAGAGCCATTCCCATCCCTAAATCCTCCCAGTTCACACAGCGCCTGCACATCAGAGCAGAGGCTTTCATACAGACTGCATCTGGTTACACACAGTGGATAAATTAATGTTAATTAATCAGACAGTCATTTTATGGAGAACTGTGCGCAAAAGGTTATTCAAGCCCTGCTGCAAGTAGATTTATAGGTATAATTGCCATGTTGAATGACCCTCTGCACATAGGCTCATTAAACTGGCCATCAGTCAAGAAGTCTAATTGAGGCAGGCCCATAGCATGCCACTGGGACCACGCGGCTGGCTGCAAACAAAACCGCTCCACAGAAGCCAGCTCCCTGAAAGCCGCCAATAATGCCACCTCCCATCCTCTGGGCAGTTCTGCCACTGCCACTCCTGCCAGCTGAAACTCCGGGCAGGAAGGAGAGAGGAGGGCTCCCGTGCCCATCACTGTGGCTTTACACCATTTTCAAAACACATCAGGGATCTGGGCGCAGCGTGGGAAAGGTTTTATTGACAGACGTGTTTTCCAAATGCCACTCTGGCCTTGGCAGCTGGGAACAGCTCGGATGCGCGGGCTTCAAAGGCGCCGAGATCAGAAGGCGAATATAAAGGCACTAAAGATTCTCGATGACATTTAATATTTTGAGAGCATCTCTTGATTTGGGGTGGGAGGAAGCACAGAAGGGTCCAGAGCAGGAGCTGAAACACCAAGGACTGGCGAGCAGGCACACCCCGAAAGTGGGGCAGCTTTCAGGGCTGCAGTCCTTCCCTCAGTGCCACCCAGGTCCTACAGTTATGCCAGGGCAGACAGGCACTCACATGGGGGCTGAGTCCAGCCCTGCAGGTGCTGGGTCCAACACACACCCCTCTGAAACAGCAGACAAACCTTTCCACTGTCTCTGGTGGCAGACACGCAAAGGTGTAGGCTGGCACTGTGAAAACCTGCCTTTAGCTCCTTCCTGTGGCATGAGCTGCCTGTTCATGGTCACTTGTCACTATCTCTCTGTGCCTCCATTCCCCACCTACACAATTATCTCTGCTGTCTGCTGCCTGAAGTGATCTGTCTTTATGCTCACTGTTTGTTCGAGGATTGTCCCTTATTTCACATATCCAGGGATCCCTGAACCTGAGTTTGCACGCTGGGGACTGCAGTTGCAAGCACTTCCTCACACATGCTGTGGATCGCACTCATGTTCCCAGGGTGAGAGAAGGAGGAAGAACATAGCACCCCAAGCTACCCCAAAGTGTCCCGGGCAGCCGCTCACCAAGACAGCCAGAGGAGCCTGTGGATGTCAGAAACATGAAGGTTTTTTTGTCCAAGCTGCTTCCTGAGACACCTCCAAGGGAAACCCACACCATCTGCTCCACACAGGAAAGTGTCATTTAAGAGTACTCAGGGGAAGAAACCCCCACATCAGAGTAACAGTCAGGTAAATGAAATAATAGAATGTGTTTGCATTATCTATTCCAATACTCACATTATTCGCAACATATTTTGAGGTTGCCCTTAGCTGTGTAACAGCCTGATCAGATATAAAACAGCC
The DNA here is from genome assembly GCA_036023395.1 of Myiotriccus ornatus. Classification (NCBI taxonomy): domain Eukaryota; kingdom Metazoa; phylum Chordata; class Aves; order Passeriformes; family Tyrannidae; genus Myiotriccus; species Myiotriccus ornatus. Next base: position 60,337,374 of record JAYRBT010000082.1, on the reverse strand, counting down.
ACATAGCACCATCTTTCTCAGACACAAGTAAAACAATTAAACAGAAAAACTACAGTGCACTAATACAGAAGCCCTAAAGGCAAGAACACATATGAATAAAGAGAAATCCATGTGTCTCAGAACAGTGACAGTGTTACCGTCTGAAAATGTTTCTGATGAAAAGGGGTACCAGTTTCCATCCCTGGACAAGGCAAGGGTTGCACAGCATGTCTGGGCTGTGGCAGCATTTCTCTTCATCCTGTCCCACTGTGGCTGGTTCAGCCTTGATATGCTCCACACTTTTTCCAGTACTGCTGGGCACAGTATTTACCTGTACAGCATCTGGCAGAGGGATGGCAGAAGAGTCAGAAAAACTGACTGTGAGCATGGCATGCTCCTGGATCAGCTGCCTGCCGTTCATGCCAGGGCTTCAGAGGCCAGCTGCACAGCCCCTCATTTGGGTGCACAGAGAGCCACGCTGCATTAGAACAGCCTCCAGGCAAGCCTGTCTCACTTTCTGAGCAGCTTTATGGATGGACAACAAATCTACTTCCAAGGGGAACTTCTCAGAACTGATTTTCCCACATCCTGTGGTTCCCTTCCAAAGACCATATTTGAGCCAGGTGAACGAAAGTGTAGCCGAACTTCTTAAGGCATATAAACACCATCTTTTCTATCAACCAACAGCATTTCCTCCTGTAATAATATTTTCTTTTCCCAGTCTATCTAAGCTTTTCAATTTCTCCCGTTCTCTTGCTCCAAAGCAGAACACCTTTGTTATCGCAGATGTGAAACACAAGACCGCCCAGCAATTAGGGCGGCTTTGCTGCTGCAAAACCCTTCGGCTTTGCAGCATCCCTGACTCAGCACACAAGAATCTTCTTTTGTTCACCCACAGAGGGCACCACTCGTAAATATATCCGAGCAAACGCGCTGTCGCTTTCTGTCTCACCAGCGCAAATCCAAACCCTTGATGCATATTACTGCTGTCATCTCTAGGAAGAAAGGAAGCAGCAGGCCGACGGCACACAAAAGAATATGTTTTTAAAGCTCACACCGTGCATTCATGCTCATGCTGAGATGTCAGGCAAGGCTTCCCACTTTGTATTGCTGTGGAACGCCTCTAGGCTCCGAGAGCTGAACTACATCAGCTCAGTGACATAAGGAAAGAGAATGGTATTCAAAGGATATTCGATATTTCCATATATGCAACCATGCATGTCACTTCATCTTGGGCAAGGATGAGGACGCACATGCTCTTCCTCTGTCCACAGCAGGTGGACTATAGGAATTCCACTCTTAAATGTTAAGGACAAGTTTTTATTTACTACGACAACCAGTAGATCATTTTTCTAAAGTCCTCAGTTCAGGGATAAAGAGATAAAGGCTTTAAATATCAGTCACTAACCTCAGTGATAGAAATTTTACCCTTAGACTTCCTTGGGCGTTGGGGTTTCAACCTCTATTTCTGTGAAAGGACCCAGACCTAGTTCTCCGAGCCTGCTTTTACATGTGCAGAGAGGTAAGTGCAGGTTTATGCAAACAACTACGAATGGAGTAAAAATCTGCAGCCTTCTTACACACCTACCTCATTTTAAGTGATACAAAAATCCCAGCTATGTGCAATGTATGGACATAGAACAGAGCAGCCAAACAGGGAGGAAAAATATCTGCCCACCTTGTATCCCACTTCAGTGCTGCCTCTGTTGCTTGGCAAGCTTCAAGAGGACATTCAGGAATGTACTTAAGGAATGGGACAGCTTACAGGACAGTAAAAAATGCACATTGTGCATTCAGTTCACCAAGGAAATTGCTGAGCTGTTGCTTCTTTAAATACCAGACCCATAGTTTAGTTGAAATGAAGTTTTACTCTTCATTCAGTTCTCTCTTCCAAGTGCATCTCAACTTCTAGATTAGAAAAATCAAAATATGCTGAAAAACAGCAGCTACAATTTGCCTTCAGTCCAAGGGTGTAATGGTGTCGGTGTCTTTACTGTGTTCTCATATTTCAAGTCAACCTTTGTCCATTCAGTACAATCCACCTTTCTTATTTCTGTCTGATAGTCCCGTATTTCTCCCTTACAAACCATCAAGATTGTTTTTTTCTTCGGAATCTCTCTAGAAGCTTCAGCTCTTGAGCTTTTTGCAGCACAAAGAACCCAGAAAGGGATTAGAAACTAATAACATGTTGGTAATCACCATCGTGTATTTTAATCACTGAAGCATAATCAAATTACACTAGAATTAGAATTACCAGAATTCAAGTTCCCGACATCACCCTTTTATAACCTGAATTTCTACTTTGGCTCTCTGAGTTATGTTCTCCTGTGCCAAGCAGATGCACATTACTAGCACAAGTGTCCTTTAAATAGTAGTGCCTATCTGCAGTCTTTCTATAAAACCAAAGTTTCTTCCCTGAGAAAAAGAAAAGGAGAGGAAGACTCAGTACAATGGATTGATCAGGTTAGCCCCAAAGCTAACAGCCTCTTTTCAAAAGAATATTTTACAGCTATTAAAATCCACTCTATATTAGCTTTGCAGGACCACCATGTTTGGCTAGGTAAGATGCCTAGTCCACAGTAACACAGTACAGTAAAAATTTTAGATAATTTCCCTTTTTTCACCCAGCTTTAAGACTAATTCAACCAGCAAGATTCCCTGCAAATACAACATTTCAAAAAGACAGTTTCAATATTAATTTATGTAACACATCACTCTAAATCCACATTACCAGTTCTCATTGTCACCAAGGGTGCTTGTTTTTAGGGAGAGGTTCAGGCTGAGAAGACAATGTGACGGGAGAATATGGGTTTGCTCATTAGCTCTGACTAATTCATCTCATTGTAGGAGCCGAAACTACAACAGAAGTTGATGGCAAGTTCAAATTAGGTGAAACTGTAGAAAAGAAACCCCAGTGATAATATGTGGCCTCTTGAACATACAGCTCAGGAAGGGCTGCAGACCAGAGCACAGGCTGGCCAGGCAGATCTCAGGGCACAGAGCAGCAGGTACAGACCTGCAACCGCCTTTGAGTTGAGTATTTGTTTTCCAAAGCAGGTGCTAAAGCCAACCTCCTGGGAACATCAGTCTTCTGCAGCCTTGCTGTGCATTATGCTGGCTCTGCCAGAGCTCACAACGATTCATTCTGGTCTGTGGGAGGTAAATGCAGGCTCAGCACACAGGATTCCAGAGCCAGCAGCACCCAAGTCCCCATCCCTTCCTGGGGATGCACCCTGGTTCCCTCCCACAAGAAACAGGGATGGCACAGCCAGACCACAAGGGAAAAATCAGATGCCCAAGGTGCAGCTGAGGCTGGTGTCACAAGGAGAACACACACATGAAGACCAAAAAAAAAGACTTGCTAAGTTAAGGACAAAGCTGCCACGAAAACAAACAGTGGTCATCTTGTCTCCATTTCAGCACGAATGGAACACTCAGCTGCTCTGCAAAATCCAGCAGACCTGAACATCTCCCTTCACAGGTGTGAGGGATTTCACCCACTCACTCACCCATTCTCACATTAGATGTTTGTGATCAATAATGCACAGTGACACAAAGCAAATGGTTTATTCAGATCAACCTTTTAATCCCACCTTGCCCTTTAAAATAAATTACCAAATAAACTCTTCCATGAACTATGCTCTAAGTTGTGAGGTGGTCACAGGACAAAAACTTCCCACCAGACCAAAAAAAAAAAAAATCACTTTTTTGGGGAACTTTTTTTGGTTTCCCTAATTTGTTTCTTCTCAAAACAATAGGATTCTGTAAAATTTTAATGACACAAAAATCAAAATGCAGTAAACAGCAGATTCTTTACTCAATCACACACTGGTTAAACGTTCATAAAGCAGTATCAATACTTTAACAAGGGAACTGCTTCTACAAAATCCTGATAAAAGCATTCCTGGAAAACATTTTAAAACGTGGTTTAGTTGATTTTGATGTGTGGTACCAGCCTATTTTATTTGGATAAGTGGATTTAAGGAAAAAAAAAAAAAAAGAAAAAGAAACTGACACAGTATTTTGCAGCAGATTATCTCAGTGCACAACAAGCTCTTAGGAATTAAGCCTCAAAACATCCCTATAAGTCAAGGACTTTACAAGCAGGGAAACTTGCATCAACAGTTAAGTCAGATGTCAAGATCATACAAGGACTCAGTCTTGACTCTTGAGGTCATCATATCATATCACATCACAGTATTTTTTAGAGAATTATTTATTATGACTTTGATAATTACTGCTCAGGTTTATTATTAGTGTTATCTGCTGGAATGCAACCACACCATAAGATGGGATGTTTTTGAGTAGAACAGTCTGATCCACTACAAAGCTTTTTCAGATTTAACCCATAACTGCAAGCTTTAAAACACTAACCCTGCATGGTTCCTCACTTATTTTGATACCAAAAAGGAAGAGCTGCATCACCCTAAAACTGCAAAGTAAGGCTGATGTAGCAATGAGCTCTAGCTGCATCATTAGAGAAGCACAACTCTACACACCACAGAGTATACGTCCCTTCTTTTACTCCAGGTTGAGTTCCCCCTTCTGCCTTTTTTTCCTTTACTTGGCTTTAGATTTTGGCTTAGCCAGTTTTCAGTGCTCCCAGACACCTATTCCCAAGGGACTTGTCTTGCCCTCATTACCAACAGGTGTCACATCGAAGGATGTGAAGTACCCTTGCTGCCGAGTTCAGGCCGCAGTCCCTGCTCTGGGGATTGCTGGGGAAAGCCCCATTACCCCTTCCCCCTGCTGGGGCAGAAGTCAGTGCCAGCACCTTGAGCAACCCCATGTCTGTAGTCTTCTACTTGCACCATCTCTCTCCATAACCAAGAGATGAAAAGTTTCCCCTCCCAGGTGCCCAAAGCACCAGGCTATCAGGCAGCTGGCCTAACTCTTTACTAGCTGCTTTCTGTCCCTCTCTCTAATCACAGGATTATTTGTTAATTAATAAATGTGTATTTCTGTAAAAGAGAAAAAATTCCTCTCTGTGAAAAAGTTTAAATATATAAAAACACTTCATAAAAATATTTATTATAAAAATCAAAATGCCCCATGAGCCTGTAAACGTTGCCTGTAAAATCTCCATTAACTGGAATAAATTGAAATACAGTCATTCAGGCTCTTCTCTGCCCTCTCCAGTAAGATTTTAAGACAGCCAACAGAAATGCCACTTGTCTTGCACTTCAACCCTCATGCCACCCAGTGTTCTTCTTCTTTGTTTGTTTACACTACGACGGTTCGGTTACCCAGTGCTGGCAATTTTCTTTGGAGGCATCATTTGTCTTTGCTTTTAACGGAGTTCATCATGGCATGATTCTGAGACCTTCTTAGGGAGTGGGTTTGAGGTCTGGTTGGTAACAGGAGCAACACCAGGATGCTTAGAATGTGCATGTGAAAATAAACAGACCTGGGAACAAAAGCAGAAAGAGAATATTATATTTTTGTTGGCAATAACATGAATTGTGCAACATCTGTAAGCAGAATTAGGTGCTAAGGGATGAAAGCAGAGTGTACAAAACCTAGAAAGCACAAAAATACACCCTTGAATTTCACACAGTCACACATTTCACACATATACAAATTTGATATCTGCTGGCATGGATAAAAACATTGCCATGGATGTTAATGAGGCAAGAAAATCAGCAAACTTTAGAATCTTAAGTCTGACAACTCAGATAAACCCATGCAATTCAACCCCAGACTTATTCAGCCCATCTCTCTTTTAATGTTAGAGTATACAAGGCCATGTTCTGAAGAAATATCCTTCATGCTTAAAAAAAAAAAAAAGTGACAGAAATAAAAAGATTCATTCTAAGTTCTGAGATGTGAAATAAATCAAAGCACTCAAGTTTTAACTGAGTAAGGTCAGGTAATAATGTTTACAGAAGGCTTGTGTTTTTGAAGGTAACTACTCAGAGATATCTTTATTTGGTATCTAACTAAACATCAAATATTTTCATTTCAAATAATTCAGTATACATAAGATTGAAGGGAAATAAAAAATACTTAAACCAAATATGTGAGGCTCTGGCAGCTTGGTAAGGATGACGTTTGGGAGCAGTACAGTCCAGCTCCTAACCACAGAAATGTGTCTTTCTGTAGTCTCATTTATGCTTCTTACCAGAGTTCTTAATATCCTTGTAAGGTGCTTAAGACCACTGCTAGGTGAGTGGTGCTCAAAAAATTCATGCCTTAGTCCAAAGGCATATAATTTCCTTGCTTAACAGTCTCTAAGTTTAAATGTTAAGTATGTTCAAAATCACCAGGGCAAAAAATATTAAGAAATGAAACTAAGAAATATTTGGAGTAATTTTTATATGGTAAGTTTTCTGTGTGGAAATCAAATGTTTTAAGAAAGAGGAATAGAAAAAGTTGACATTCAACCCCCTCCAAACAGACTGGCAGTAGCATATCTTGACTACCAGCTTTGTGTCTTTCATGTTAGAGGAGGAAATTGTCTGTCTTTTGAACCAAAACCCGTTACTCTATGTTGACAGTTCACTGTAGAATGAAAGAAAATGTACTTCAGTCTCTTTTTTCTAATTATTTTCTCAGTTTCTCTATTTCAATTTGGTTTTATTAGAGTACATTTGATATACCCTGCAACAGCAGTGTTTTATTTTAAGTAACCTAGGGAAGTACTAATTTCCTAAGAAAAGAAGCATATCTAAATAAAGAAAAGCTTACTCATTTCAAAAAGTAGTGGGCAGCCAGAACCCTCCATATCACCTCCCGATCAATCACATCTCTTGTTGTACCCATTCAGCAGCTGGAAACCTGCTCTTTGCTCAACAAGTCCTTCCTACTGCCAACTCACATTATTTTTAACCTCTTCAGCCTTGGCTATGGCTAATGGCTGAGACTCAGCTGTTTTGGAAATGAAAACTGAGTATATGAAAAGTCGCATAAGGACACAGAGAAGTACAAGCAAAGTGCTCTGCCTTGGTGTTATTATTACCTCATTATGTTACAGAAGCACAAAAATCACCCCTTGTACATTAGGAAGCATCCTGTTTGAACTCCTCTTGAATTTGATGGAATGCCAACTGCCTTTCAGTGTGGTTTGGGTTATTTAATGGAAGTCTATGCCGGTCTGGAGAACAACAGTCAAGAGGAGAAAACTTACTTGTAAAACTTAATTGTGGGCTCAACAGCCAGCATAACAAATGGTGCAACGGTATAGCACACAGCCAGTTGAGTGGCAGCCCAGGTAACAATGTCGTAGGCTATCTTGAGAGGCACCGATGAGAGAAAGTAATGTCTGCAATTGTTTCTTATCTGCAGGTTAGGGAAAAATAAAGAGAAAATTACATACATACATTTCTTAGGCAAAGCCATGAGGACACATTGCAGTGCCTAACTCTCCACTTACCATCAGCATTAGTATCACAGAAAGGTTTATACACCAGTTAGAAAGCACTGAGAGCAGGAAAACAGAAGTGTATTGACTGGCATACCCAGTCAACCAGTGGCAAACAGAGAAGTGGCCCCCAGTTTCCTCTATCATAATCACAGAAGCAAACTCTCATTCTAGGTGTCTGGCATGGTATCTTTGGGGAGGGGAGCTTTTATGATGTGATCTTCCTCCCTCCTTGTTTTCATTTATTACTGGTTATCAACAGTAAATCAAAATTACTTTAAATGGACAAATAAGTGTTTATACCTGCAAGTATGTGTTGTTCCCTAGAGATTTTGGGTTAGTTTCACATTTATGAAATGCTCATAAATGAGAGGCAAAGTACATGTTAAGAGAGCATATTCAGCAACCTGCTTTAGCCATAGTAGTTAATATTGGTTACTAGTTTAATTCACTTTTCAAATTGACCTGACTATTTATCCATAGTCAAACTCTAAAAGACAACAAGGGTGCTTCTTAGCCCTGCACAACTGGCTGGTTCAGCCTGAAAGATCAGCAGTGATAAATTTAACAATGAGACATGAAACCTGTTCTGACCAGTTTACTGCATCAATTGAATCCACATAAATTGTTCAAGTTTGGGCTAATGCTCAGCCCATAGCAGCTTCTTGTGTAAGACTGGGCCCAGAGCCAATTACACACCAGCATATAGGCAACGAGACCCAGCAGAAGTCCGGAATCCAATGTGATCTTGAATCCCAAGCTAATTTGACTGCATAGACATGGTGGCTCTACTAACTGTATATCCTTGAATATTTCCTCTGACAGCCCGGGACAGCAGTGCATCACACGCAGAGTCAGTGCTGGTTCTAACTGCTGGGGGTACTTTGCAATTAGCGTCAGTACAGAACAAAGTTTCAATGAACACCAAGCCTGCAAAGGCGTGCAAGAGGGCTCACATCAGGGACAAGCTGCTTGACCACGTGAGGGTGCAGCTGGCAGCTGGATAGTATCTAGCACGGGCCTTAGAAGAGAACAACGAAAGGTACATACTGCTCTGGCTGCGAGTGTGATAAGGATTCCAGTGAGAAACGTAAAATAATATCCAGGATAGATACCATGCCACAGGGCCGACAGGATAAATGTTAAAGCTGTAGGGTACCAGGGAGCTCTGTCATAGCAGACACTGCAAAAATGAAAACAAAAGAGAAGAGGCTGAATACAATTCAACAATGGACACTGCACTCCAAATACTTCTCTGTTTCTAAGGTCTTACTCTGTTTTTTTAATGGTCTTATCTTGCCTCTGTTACAGACTAGGGCATGAGGCACTCTCCCTTCATTTAAATGGAGGTTTAGATGGAATGAGGAAGCACGCTTTTTTGCACTGAGTATCCAAAGAGTGCGTGTACAAATATTCCTCAAAGCATTTATGTAAATAATGGGATAAAGGACAGGTAAGACTTCATTCACCTTTACATCTCTATCTGGAATCATACACTACCCTTCAGAACTCTGATGACAGATCAAGCGCAAGTTGAAAGACAAAGAGAGGTGACCCCACCCATTAGTGGTGAACAGAGATATTTTTAGGCACGGTTATCTGGCAGATGCTGGGAACAACAGGGAGTGCCATAAGCTATTGCGAAACGGGATTCCTGCTAACTTGAGCAGTCCAAAAATCTTATTTCCAAGATGCAAGTGAAGGATAACAGTTCAAGAACACAACAACCAGTCTATTTGGCTATCCAAAGTTTAACTGAAACACTGTGTTCCAAGAAAATGAGTCAAGATAAACGATTTTCTTACCAGGAACATAATTTGAATAATGACAAATAGCAGACACTGACTTTTAAGATGTATGTATTTAACATCATTATAGTTACGATAGCTACAATAAATCTATGCCTGCATTTCAGACACCATGTTGACTGTATACTGAGCTTTAATCATGCCACAAAGTGTAATGAGTAACAAGACTCAGTCCAATCTACAAAATTTGGACTTGTGCTAGTAGTTATAATATGTGCCTTAACAGTCAGAGGTTAAAATCAAGTCATTTCAGTGCCATATCCTAAACAGAGACTCCTTGGCAAGCATCTTCTGGTAACTCCAAACCAGACTACACTAGAACTTTGAAGATTTTAACTTCACTTCTTGCTGAACTGGATCCCAATGACACAGCAAGGCTCACCTCCACATGGGAAACATAGCACAGCAAAGCAAAACAGTACAGGAAGAATAATGGAGGGAAAAAAGAAAATGGTATTACTTTCTATTATGAGCAATTCAAACAGTTCGTTTATGACTTTGCTGGTCATATATAAAATATGAGCGCTTTATATCTGCAGCAATAAAACTTTACAGCACCAAATACCCTTGTATACCACCAACTGTTAAAGACACCGAAACACCAGTCAGCATTTTTCCAGGCCATGTAGTGGTTTTGAGTCTCACATGCATGTTACTGTGTGATTACTCTTACCGTTTTAGCCAGGCAGCTGTCTGAATGTTCCAGTTTTCAATGTACATTTTAAAACTTGTCGCAGTCTGAGAAAGAAGTTCACATGAAATGTTAGCACTGAAACCTGTAAAATACTACTTGCATTTTAAATTCATGAGGAGCTACATGGAAAATATTAATTCTAGCTTCTAACTTTCGTGAAGATTCTGCCACAATCCATCATTACACTAATATGATTTGGGAGGGACATTAACTAGGTTGATGGCTCACTGCCAACTTGGCACTTGCTCTAAAATCTCACTTTGTTTCATAAAATTAAATACAATGTTGAGTTATTTTTCAAACAATGGGAAATCTGAAAAGCTTTCTTGTTTTATATGGTTGGTCTTCAGTTCATAAATAGCTTAATTTTTGGAAGAGATATCTTGCCACCCATTATGCAGTCTGGACTTCCCTAGAGTGCGATTAAAACAACGTGTTAAAAAAATCAAAAGAAATGCATTACTATTTGGAGAAGGAAGGGGGGAAACTGAAAAACATGGACAAAAAAATTTAGTACTAAATTCAGAAGCCAACTGTCAGTCCACTGCCAAGCTTGAGAAAACAGAGTAGACTCCAGGGTCCTGAGAGAACCATCCATTACTTCCTCTGAGTTCCCCCAGCTTTAGAAGACTGTTGGACTCCGCTGTTCAGCATCAGTTCCCTAATCCTGATCAAATTCACGTCTGGTGGTTCTCCAACCCTGCTCCCCGCCTTGGTTCCACGCCTGCTGACAAAAACCTCCAAGGGCCCCCTCACCAAGCAGGGACGTGATTCAGTGACACCGCATTATTTTGCCATATTAGCTGCAGGCAAGGGCACACTGAAAAGATGTATTAAGGGCAAAGATTTCCAAGGGGAATATGCAGATATCTTTGCACTTCCACACAGAATCCCTAAGGCTTGCATTTCATCCTCTGAATTTAAGAAGTTAAAGTGATTAGCAATTCCCAGTGCAGCACTGCCACATTTTAATTGCCTTACTGCAGCAAGAGAAGCCAAGAAAAATACAGTTTCTCATCCAACTAATATTGTCACTCTCTTTTGGCCTCCTTTAATTTCCCCGGTTACATTACCAGGAGTGAAAGTAGTCACTGGCTGTCAAAACAAGCATGTTGCCAAGGCTTTCATGTCCCAACATGTGTTTAGCCCCTGTCAATGTTTTAATGCCTGTAGAACTCCTGCCCTGTGCTTATCTTTACTACAGATCAGATAGTCCCATTTAAGACGCAAGTTCCCAACTCTTGAGCAATTTTGCATATGCAGGTGGCTATACCTGCTGAATATACAGACTATACCTGTACACACTGCACAATCACACTTCAGCTTCCAGCATTGTTGTTGGCACATAAAGTGATGGTTCAAGGCTTACCCTAAGTCATGGTCTCTGTAGCTCCTTTTTTTTCCTCATTGCACACATGATCAGATCAGAGAGCACTCTGCTTTATGCTCTTGGAAACATTTTCTGATCTCTGTTGTCCATGCGACCAGTAAAGGAAGTAAGTTTTGAGAGGCCTACAGTTCAGTGGGTAGAGAGGAGCAAAAGCTCTTGTTTCCTTTATTTGGCTTGACTAAAGAGCACTGCTTGCGCTTCACTTTCCTCCTTCAAACAAAAGTTTCCTCAGCTCATCAAAGTAGGAATCACCTCCTGCCGAAGACTGAATCAGGTATTGATAACAAGATCTCAGAGTGGCACTTAGGGTGCTGCTGTCACTGAGGAGTGTAAAGCATTTCTGGGCTCTGCATTCTGTACCGCTCAAGGAGAGATATACACTGAGAATTAATAATTATCAAAAAAAAAAAAAAAAAGAAAGAATGTTGAAAAAGAGGGAGTGTATCATTATACTTCCAATTTTGGCATCTTCAATGAAAAATTACAGGGGCTCTTTCATTTTTGAGCAGAGCTATTACAGCACGTTCACTTAATCACAGATCATTCAGCAATAAAGCGGTCAACTTATTTACCTCTGTGATTATGTTTAAAATCATAACTACAGAATTACAGGGGGAAGCTCCTCCTATTTCTAAAAAAGAAGTCTTTAGAAAGCAGTCTCAGACACAAAAATATTTCCATATCTCACTGGCATTCACAAAATATTTTTCAGGGCAAAACAACTGGCCATCTTTTGCATTAGAGATGCAAACATAAATAGCTTACAAAAGACTAATGGATTTTAAAAGTACACTATAGTCACAAGAAATCTGTGACAGATGTTTTGAGAAACAGTGTGGCTTGCTGGATGGCGCTCTAGATCAGCAGCCATCTAAGCTCCATGTGGCTCTGTCAGTTTCCCATTCAGGTTGCTTCATTTCTACCTGTTATGTCTCCTACCCTTGCTTTTCTCCTTTACAAGAGGCACTCCAGCCCTTCCAAGTGTTTGTGTGATGACTGCTTGTGCCTCTTTCACTACCACCACTTATCTCAACTGGGCTACAAAAGTGAAAGTGTTAGAAGTAAATAAACAGACATTCACAGATGGTGAAGAATCATAGCTGTGAGCAATTTACTGACCCACTGAGCTCAGCCACAATCTACAGCGCTTGACTGCTCATTTATTAAATATCTGATACAATTATTTATTAGCATTCAGGAAAATATTTAGAAATACAACCTGAATACAGACCGTGAGGAAGGCTGTAAGACAGATGCTTTTTATCTGCCCAACAGATAAAACACAAAACCTATTCATGCTACAGAGAAGCAGCCTGGTGGCATGGACTTATTTTCCTTTCTGCAAAGCCTCTCCCCATTATCATGCCCATTTCTCTACAATTATGCCAATGCAGCCACTCCTTTATCTCACCTCAATGTTCCAGATATTCAAATTGGACAACAGGTCCCAGCGGAAAGTGCCTCTCTCATCAACTCCACTGAATCCATAACCAGCTGCATTGTTGACTGCATCTGCTGCAATGTCAAAGCAAAACGGGTCAAAATCAGACTGCTGGAAAAGCCATATTTTCTTACAAGTCAGTATGACACTAAGCACACATTCAAACGAGCTTTGTAGAAATTAGCAACCTCTCCTTCCAAGAAAGGCTTTTTCTTTGCAAAGGGGCACTACTATAAGGCTACATAAGAGTCATTTCCTGAAGAGGAAAGACTATCTACTCCTTAGGCAAAAGAAATAACAATGAATAGAAATCACTTTTCCTATTATTTTGCCTTTATTATTCACCTGATATAGCTATACAAGTGTGGCCATAAAACGATTGAGCATTTTCTTCAAAAGGGCAACTGGATGTCACAGCATTTTCCAGAATTCAGAAAAGCTATAATGTCTCAAAGACATGCTTACCATTTATATTAAGAGTTCCAGCATGATTGTTTTAATTAAGACTGTCATTCAGACTTCCATAGACAAAGCCTTTTGCTAATCCTGCTGCTCAGTGCCTCACTAAAGTGTCTCACCATCTCTACAAATCAAATATGGAGTAACTTCAATTACAGACTTAGCTACTTTAAGCGCAAGTAAAAGCTTGGATAACAGTAGGCATTACACATTGCTACACTCTTCCTCTTGCCCAGGGTGCTGGTCAACTACCTCCCCTCTCAGACTTGCCTGGAAGTCATCTCATCACTGGATCTCAAGATTCTGCTTTCAGTGTGACCCTGCTAAAAATACCTTATTGGAGTATTAATTATTAATTATTAATTATTATTCATTATCACCTCTGAATCACTAGTTGCAGCCAAAACTGAGAATCATTGGATGAAAAAGCGAAGTGCAAGTACAGGTAAGGCTTTTCCTTCTAGATCCTTTATAAGATAAAAGCCTGGTTATGCTTTAAAAAGGTCAGTATTTCTTTTCCAATAAGGAAAATTGATTTTCCTTTGTAAATGCTATGAGCACAGGCACAAGCTCATGGAGAAGCCCTAATGCACAAAGCTAGGGAGAGAATCTAATTAAAAGCAACAAGACTAACAATAAATAAATAAACAAGCAGCCTTCTCTAACCTGAGACTTTCCATTTTATTTTCCACTTTACTAAATGAGCCAGATTTTACTGATGGAAAGAAAGGCCTCCATGTATCTTCCTGTTTAAAAAAACCCAAACAAACAATGAACAACAACCCTGCATGAAGTTGGCCCATAGGATCCTGCCAAAAGTCGGAGGCTGGAGCTGCACGTTACAGTCACCCCAGAGCAGGGGAACTCCTGCATTTGCTCCTTCTTGCCCTAAGGGTTGCAGGGACCAATCACTTAGTGTTTATTTGCCAAAAACAAGAAACCAGAAGTTACAGGATCAGCAGTAATAATACAGCAGACCCCTCAGCCTCTTGCTTCCCAAGCTGCTGTCTGCAGAGCAAGGCATGAAGCACAGAAAGATGACGACTGTCCACTCTCAAATTGCTCCACAAAGCTCAGCAGAGCTTTGTCTCCCTGCCGACATGAACAGCTCTGGTGTATGGCTTTCACCATTCCTTGGGTGGAGACACTCAGACCTGAAGTGGTTTGGCAGCTCAGAGTTAGGTTTGCAGCCACGCTCCCATGACTATCGCTAATGCAGCAAGAAGCCGAATTTTCTTTCCGTGGATCTGGAGGAATTGAGCAGCGCAGCTCTCACACAATAGCCTGCCTGTCCTTTTCTGAGGACAGGAAGTGTTTATCAGCCCATTTCAGCAGGCACTTTTGTAATGCCCTGGGCCACACCACCAGGAGCAAAACTGCAAAAGGATAAAGTGTCTGCTGTTCTGCTGCCTGGATTTGCAGTATGAATAACAGAGGCCTCACCCTCCAGTATGTAATGCATGCTTTCCGCCCGCACCCCCCCCTCATTTGTTAGATATTTCTGCAGCCTCTATGTCATGTCACAAATCCAAGTTCAATAATGGACTTTCAGTTAACTATAATGCTATAAAAAATGGAGGCAACAATTTGACGTTGGATCCCACAAAAATAAGTTTGTGAGCAAGTCATTCTTAATTTCAAAGCCTTTCCCATCCCACACATGCCAGTCCTGGCTGCCCTCCCTCGATCTGACAGTTTTATTCCCAGCAGTTTAATCACAGCCTCACAATGAATTTCCCTATTTCCATCCAATCTCAGTGACACCCTTCTCAGCTTCAGGTATCCCTACACACAGTGTCTTGTAATACTAGCAAAAAAATTCAGCAGATTTTCAGCCTGGCCTAAAGGATTTGATTCCTCACACACAGATGTGAAATGTGACTTCTAAAAGATAGAAGGTAGAATGTAAAAAGATTATTTTGACCACCGGTCTAGCTGGCTCCTAAAAGAAGTTTGCTTCTCTTTCTAATGAGCTGTCTTACTTCTCTTCTTTTTTTCCTTGCAGAGATTTTTGGGTCCTTCACAACACCTCTCCTTTGTTCCCTGTGGTTCTCCAGTCCTTTCTCTGGACTTCTCAAAGCCAAGGCGTATACAGGACCGCACAATTCCTTAGAGGCACAGGCTAACTTCAGCCCCACAATGTGCACCACAGCTTTCTAATAGAGAGACGTGCTAAAGAGAGCCCTAAAGAAAGAGAGGGGTCTGTTGCACTGTAACATGCAAAGCCTGAGCCAGCATGACAAATTTTAACCTCTCAACCCCATCGATATAAGTGAAAAGCTATGAGTAAAGCATAACAAATCATTGTTAAGAGGAGGGGATTTCCTGTAATAATTAATTTGATAAAGTAACAAAGTTTTAAGTGAGAGGAAATCGTTACATTGGCTCTACTGTAAAGAAGCTGAAAAACACATTTGGCTCCAGGCACAGGGAATCTTCACAGACAAGCTGGAACAGATTTTATGCACGTTTGTTCAAAACTTTTGACATCTCCCCACTTCGCCAGGGTTCAGTGCCTAAGGAACACAAGTACATCTCTCAAGTGAACTACAGGGCTAGGGACCATTTTATTCTGTTCCCACCCTCAATGTTTCACCCCTCTCCCATTTATGAACTTATTTGTTACACACAAAAATACATGATGTAGCCACACTTACCCAACGTCCATGCAAAATAATACTTTGGTTTTGCTGCCTGTGTTACAACATACAGGTAACCAAGTCTTGTCAAGAAGGGTGTTTTATCAAGAAATTCGTTATCAATAATATATGCCATAGGAAAGTTCTTGGTAAGTGTCAGGAATAAAATGAGAGATACTAGTGTGATACAAAGCTTGTACATCACTGCTCCCTAAAAAGACCAAACAATGAAACATTCATTAGAAACATTTGATCAAGGAGAAAACAAGGCAATGTTCATGACATACAAAAACAATGTGCTTCAAGAACGAGTAAAGTTAGAAACGATAAAGTTAATACTAACTAATTCAGAAGAGGTGATGAAGAAAAGGCCAGAGTCAAAGCTTTAGTTTCATTTGGTTTACTGAACTACCTACAGATAGGTACAAAGGACAATCAATCACAAGTCAATTGTGATTGGTGATGAACTTCATGAAAGTCTCCTACATCAGTTAGTAGAGGTCCTAAAATGAGAAAGAAAAAAAACAGAACCCTACAGTGAAAAGCAGAAATCCTCCCTACATGTACTGTCATGTCCTGGAACTCAAGAACTGGGTTTCTCCTCAAAGCCAAAACCATTGATATTCAGTATAACAGTAGGTCCTACTGCCCAACTACACCCAGAGGTCTTGCTAAAAATCACTTGTCCAAAAAGTGTATGTGCTGTACAGCACACTTGTATCCATGGTACAGGGTATCTGCTCTGCCACAGTGTTTTCTATTACAGCTCCCTACCTTCCTATATACCACTACTGACAATCATGTCAGTAGTTTGAAGCTTGTTTTCACAGGATCACTGAATATTCTGAGCTGGACAGGACCCACAAGGATCATTGAGTCCAGCTCTCAAGTGAATGGCCCATACAGGGATTAAACCCAAAACCTTGGTGTTTGTTAGCACCAGGCTGCTAATCTCAGGGTCAAACACACATAGTGAGCAAACCCTTCTTGATACAGTCATAATTAAAAGGTAAATCTGGCACTTGGGTACCATGTAAAAATTGACTCATGTTCTGAAAAGACTAATAAAAATGCAATATGCTATTGAAACAACAATATGGTTTTTGATACAAAGTACTCTTTTTATATATTCTCCACATTCTTGAATAAATTATTGTGAAATTGTTTTTTAACACAGATTTTAATATATTCTCTGCCAATTTATATCTTACACAATATAGGCTTTATTCTGACCTCAGTCAGCCTAATGTGAATCAGAAGTGACCCCTCTAGAGTCAGTAGAAAGATAACTGAGTGCAACAGGAATCAGCTATGCATAAGCTCATATTCAGCCTCAGAGGAGACATTCTGCACACACTCACAAAGTTTCAGTGTCACCCTAAGATAAGAGAGAAATCTGGTTCTCATGGTGTTATCCTGCTGTACCAGAAGGCCATTTTACAAGAAGGTTTTAAGTAATATTAAAAAAATATAAAATAAAATTAGTGTCAATAGTATGTGAAAAAGTTACCTCTGAGTCATCTTAAAGTATGAGATTCTCTTGCAAAGCACCTGGACAGGCTACAGTTTCTGATTAGCCATGAATCATATATTTCTAACATCTCCTGCACTACAGGGGAAATTTTACTTTTTTCCTGATGTTTCCTCTTCTGTCTGAAGCTTAACTGCAACTTGTCATTGTCAGAACGTGCAGACCATTCCCATTGCTGCATAAAGGACACCAATTAACCAGTGACCTGTTCTTTAAGCCAAACCCATCTGGGGAATTCACTAGTCCCTTCACCCCTTACCTTGTGATAAAAACAGCAGCCACACATAGAAAAAAAACAGTGTAACATTTACTGGGAAAATTATCCAAAACTGTTTTTTCTTCTTAGTTTTTAATTATAAGAATCATGTACAAAGCTGTACTGGCCTACTCCCTGCAACGGAACTTTGTCATTTTAAAACTTACAGTTGGAGAAGGATCAGGAAGTCTGTCGTAACCCTTCTGCTTCCAGTTCACTTCTAACAGTTTCATGTGCACGTGCCTCCCTTCAATGAAGGCGATATAATCCTTGTAATTGCTGCAAGGCCCAGCTATGATGCTCATAAAATTGAGGAGGTAACTTAAATACTCCAGTAAAGAAGGTCTTGACCTGTGAAAAATCAGCCACACACAATGAAACAAACAAACAAAACAAAACAAAAACAAACAAACAAACAGAAACCAAGGTAAAACACAGCAAAGGTTTTCACCAATTTTTGTTTGCACGGTCTGCCTCATTTTCCCACCTCTCTCCTATCATCCTCACCCCAGCTGAAAGCTCACTAGATCTGTTTGGGAGAAGATGAAACACATTCTGCCTTATATTCTGGCAATGTCTGGCAGATGGCAGTCAGAACAAAGGTAATGTGGAAGTGCTTAAGCTACAGGTGAACTAACGCAAAGGATTTGAAAAGTTGTAATCTTACAAACATTTTATTTTAAAACAGTAATAAATTTAAATACTCACTTTCAAACAAACTGGTTTGTGCATTTTGAACAAGCCACCAGTACCACGAGTGAGAAGCTGGTAATTAGTTTTGGACATCTGTCCAGTATGTCAGGGACCATAGTGCCTTGTTATACAAACCACAGGGCTGGGAGCTTTTAAGACCAGGGCTCTCAAGCCTGAGAGAAGCTCTTGCTCACTCTTAAGTCCAGCCTTTTGAAAAATGGGAAGTGTCATGTGAGACACAGAGGAAGAGAATTAAGAGACTCTCTCCTACTGTGCAAATAAAGGAAGTAATTGCCTATATTGCATCATGAACAGGAAAAGGAATGAAGGGAAAAAGACCACATAAATTAAAAGACAGCTGAAGATAAAAGTCAAAGAAAGTCCATCATGTTCATTTTTTCCATTTTGTGTGTGCATATCCCACCAGTTCCTTCTGGGATTTTACATTTGATGTAAAATGAAGAAGATTTGTTGTCCTTGCTACAGATCAGTACAATGGGAAAATAAGATGCACAGGGGCTCAGTTTTTTAATGTGGCAAAAAAATGCCAACATCAACATTGTGCACTGAGTGCTCTCCACAAATGTGCTAATAGTCAGCATTCAAGTCAACATGGAGCCCTGGGATGAGAGCACAAACTTGGGCACAATGTTTCAGGGCTCTCCTGTCCAAGACACAGATGGACAACCATAAACCAAAACCCTCTTAAAATTCTTTCATACTAAAACAAATTTCTAGCAGAAAAACTAAGCAACAGTTAAACATTTGCTGTTGCCTACTTCTATTCTGAAGTGGAATTAGTTTGAATAAACAGTTAGATTAGCCAGGATTTTCTGCATTCACCCTACTGGTTATTGTAGATATTAGTGCCTGAACGGTATGTTCTCTGGTCAAAGCATTCCACAGAAAGATGCAGCAAGCAATTTGGGGTAGGGCTCATCTTTCTGTTCTACAAAATCAGGTCCATGATTTCGGCTTCTGAGCTCTACAGTAAGATTAAAAATAAAGTCATTAGTTTCAGCTTAGATACTGCACATGGTTGGGTGGGGAGACATGAGCAACGCACGAAGGAATGTACAGAGGATGAGTGAGAAACAAAAACAGACCAAGAACAGGAGGGAAGACAAAAGGCTGTATTACCAAAGGGGATTTAAAACTCTTCAGTTATGAGCTCATCTACTGTACAAGAAAAAAAAAAAAAAGCCTGTTTGGTAAGAATTTGACTAGAATTAATCATGTGGTCACAAGGGCCCAGTGCATAGAACATTATGCTGTGAGCCTTAAAAATAGACACAAAGCTATACAAGACTACCTAAAGGATTTTTTCTTTTCAAGACATTATTCCCTTACTTTTTGAAGCTCATAGGGAGATTTTATGATGACTGAATCTTCTGCCTTGGAAATAAAGGAAATAATTTCTTTGGCCTTAAACAAACACTTCAGGGTGAAAAGTAGTTATGGTTGTAAGACTAATTCTGTAACACAGAGTCTTAAAAAAATCCCAACAAACTGACTTGCATCCCATACTTTTATTGAGAGACAAACTAGAAAAAAAGGCATTCAAAAGAGATGATCAGCATGCTCTCTCCAGCTGAAAAATGAGAAGACTGTCACATAACGTGAAGAACCAGGAGTATTAACATTATGGAGGGAGACAGAAAAAATAAAATTCCAGTGTTCAAAAATGATGGCAAAGAAAAGCCGTATTTGAACTTTCAGAGTCAAACCAAAATTAATTTTTACTATGCGGTGGTTTGCTGACAAGGTAGGAGTACTCTGCTTAGAAAAATAACTTATCATAGATCAGATGAAGATAACAGCCAAAAAGTCCATATAATACAGTCTTAGCCTGAATTTAAAAGAGTTAATTCAGCAAAGACTAGTTTGCACGTGGAGTATGTATTTAAGTCAATGAGATCTTGCCAAGTATTTCAGTGCTTTAATGAGTGGCACAGGGATTGGACTGAAGTCCTGGATTGAAGAAATAAGGAATATAGGAGAGAAGTTATGTTTGTGTAAGGTGGGCAATAACAGCAGCATTACAAAAAAAACCCCACCATACTCAAGCAAATAGAAAAAGCACACAGGACTTTTGCATATCATGGACTGGATAGAAGCAGGGAACATTTTCATGGCCAAGACACGAAGTTGTTCCTGACATTGCAATGGAAAAGAGAAAACCAATAAAAACAAATAAACAACCCAAACCCTAAACTTCTTTGGGAGAAATTAAACACAAATCACTAGGGGAATTACATCCTTACTTTACAGCAAGCCGATTCTGCTCAGCAGTGAGTTCCTCAGCTTGTCGCCCTATTCCTAGAAAAGAAAAGTCACTTTAGATCTTTCCAGAAGACAAACAGTAAAAGCTATTCCCAAAGCCTAATGTTTGCACCCCACATGTAACTTTCTAAAATCACAAACTTCAAAATTTCATTGTCGCAGGCAGTTGTAATATATCTCAGTTCCCAACTTTTAGGTCAAGTATATTCATGTTCTATCCTACCTCTTTACCCAGTTCCTTACCTCATTCCCCCTTTCTCACCCTACACTGTCAGGAAGAGCAGCCATAGCATTCCCACACACACAATGGAACTGGCAATGCCACCAACTGGCAGCGACCCCCACCAGCCTCTACAAACAGTCCTGGCCTGGAAAAACCTCCGTTGCCAGAAGCCGCTGGCTCATTTAAGCACAAGCCTCCCGCTGGCTCCTTGGTGAGAAATAGAGCATTTCACAGCAGGAGGAGTGGGCAGTGGAAGGGGAACAGGCTCTCAGGGAACTGAAGCTCCACGGGTGTGAATGAGCAGCCCAGCTGCCTGCTGCTGGAGCAAGCCTAAACATACACATCAGTAATAACCTGGAATTGTACAAGGTCCAGACTGGAAGGGTGACCTCCTGTTGAGTGCACAAGACCTTTGGGGCCAGAGGTAGAGCACAGACTCAACATCGCAGGAAACCTATGGAAAAATCTAGTGTGATGGCCAGTGGTAAACTGATGTTGCTTATAGCAAATACCTCCAAGCCTTTACTCTGAAGCTTCAGCTGCTCATGCTGTGAGGAATCCCACTGGCTTCAGCAGAACTCACCAAGGGATGATTCACAGCACTGATCCAAGCATGCATGTGTACAGCTCCGCAAGATGAGGGGCTTGGCATCAACTCACACTACTGTTCTCAACCTACTGGCCATAATTACCAATACACACACAGAGGACCCATTTCCTAAAACGACTGCTGATAAGCTGCTCATTTCCATTTTCTACTGTTTCAGTTTGTAAATACTAAGAGGGCCTGAGCTTCAGAGAAACAATTAAGCACTTAATTACTTAAAGGGCTGGGTATTTTGTTTGTCTGTTTCAATTTATGGGCAGCTGTGTTAAATTTTTAGAAATAGAAATTTGTCGCGTTAAATTTTTACAAATAGAAATTCGTCACTGATGCCTGAACTGCAAGCTGCCTCCATTTGATCAACTGCTCCATATATGGGTGTTCACAATGTAATGAGCCTTTTCCACTGTCATTAATCTGTAGGATTGCTGGTCTGTTTAAAATGCTCCTGTTATCTTTTTCCTTTCTGTCTGTTCATTTACCTTCCACAATCTAGGTGTGTACCTAGGCTGCACACTGCTGTCGCATGCTGAGCTGGCTCCTAGCTTAACTAACAGAGGCAGGCAAGCCCCAGCAACATGAATGCCAATAACAAGGTCAGTCAGCCAAGCTTCAAGTTGTACTTTAGACTCACTTGTGCAAACCTGCCTTGAAAACAATGCCAACCAACAACAATGCAGTCTGTGATGTGGCCACCACCTAAATCCTAGATCATAACAACTCTATAGTAAGCTACTTATTTAATTGCCCACATCTTATAACGCAATGGGCCTCAGACCATCAGAAATTCACACTGCAACGTCAGTAGGCACAAGCAATGGTGCTACTGATGACAACTGACATTTGTAGCCTTTGCACTGTACTACACGCAGGCGTTTTACTGGGAAATAATAGTGCTCTTTGTCACAGCACAAGACTGAAGACAATGCTATTTTGCTTGCAACTGTGCTTCTCTCTGCACTGGGAGAAAGCTACTGAATTCTATCTCTCACAACTCATGGAGTATATTACCACTGAATATATCAGTGCTAGCATATTTTTTTCTGAATTAACATTAATGACTGAAACTATGCATCAGACGCAACTCTTGACTTCTGAGAACCAATAACAGCTTCAGAGAGCTTCATGGAGATGCACTATAGCATCTAAACAGGAGATACTGGTACTAGCTAAAATCCAAATTGGGCCCCAAGGAAATAGAGCACCCAAAGGGAAAAAAACAGTTGTCTTTGATATTGCAATTTGATCCTAGAGAACTGATCAAAACTTGAAGGTTCTCATTTTCCTCCACAAAGCACTTTTCTTCTTCATTTGAAACAACTCATTGAACTACATTCATTCACTCCATATCTCAGCCATTTAACGCACTGGAATAAAAAGGTTGTCATGAGGACGTGGGAAGAGATTCCTTTTTCTTACCATCATGTAACTGGCATGCAAGTGTTGTGATCTTCTGTGTAATTATCATCAGCGGACTATAACAAAGACAGAAGCAACAGTTACATGCCTTGTAGTACAAATTATTCTCAACTTTCTCACTGAATGTCTTTATTCCTTTAAAAAGCATAACTGTATTAGCAACAAGTGGAAAACATCCAATTAAAACTGAAGGAGGCACTCAGGCATAAGACAATTGCCTGGGTTCAAAACAACCCCACAGTAACTTGCACTGGAATTTTTAATTGCTAAGTGCACACAAAGCCTTATTTTATGTCTCCCTATCGTGCAGCAGTGCAAATTGTAGTTCAGAAGAAATCCCACCACTAGGAAATACCAGCTTCTGCAGTCCACTGAGCTTCATTTCAGGCAAAGACCAAATTCAATGCAACACTAGAATACAGCAAGGCTTCTGTAACATAACTCTGGCTCTTCTTACTCTTACTCTGCTATTGTCTGTCTCCTCAGTGCCCTAAAAAAATGTTGATTCTGCAGATACAGATGCTTATTTCCCCACATGAATAGCTCTTTCAATTAGGACTGTGTGCAAATACCAGAATAGCTGTCAGCGCAGCAGTTTCCCACTTGCTTCTTGGCCATGCAACTGCCTTGTGGACAGCCTGGGCAAGATACACTATCCAACTGGGAGCGTACAGGCATGTGGGATCTGGAACCTCTGAAAACACAAGCTAGCTGTACCTGAGCCAGGTTTACAACCACCCAGATGTCTTCCAACTAAACATGCAGCATAGAAATAGCCACTATGACCAACAGAGCCACTTACACTTCCCATTTCCAACTTTACAGAGCTTCTTGGCACTGAAGGCAAATGTGAGCTGCTGCAGCTAAGGACTAGGAAAGAAGACAAAACTCAGTATGGGGGCATCAGGAGCTGGTTCCCACGAGGGTAAAGGACACAGCCAAGAGCTTTTAGAGGTAGGTTACAAGAAAGATGGGGGGAACACCACGGGGACAACTGACCACTTCCTCACTGGCAGAGGCTACAGGGGTAACTGTAGTCCATATACAGCTTCGAAGGGCTGTGGAGCTCTGAACACAAAACCTGGCACTGAACAACTGCAATCTGGAGGTGACCCATGGCTGGCAAAGCAAGGCATGAGCACCTGCTCACACTGCTTCTCCCCGTCTCTCTGCCCCCGGGGACACCAGCACAGGGTGCCCAGATCTCACACCAACTACGAGACCTTCACAACCACAATAGCCAGGAGGTGGAAATGGGTGATGAGGGTTCACCATTGTTTTTAAAGCATTAATTGTGATGACTACATGTAAAACCAGTCCCACATAAGAGATCTGTCTTCACTGAGGATTAATACTATCAATTGTTTCTCAATTTGCGGATAAATTAACATTAACCATACAGAGGTTTCTGTTTGAACACAAATGATGTCTTCAACCTGGAAATTAAAACTCAAGTTTGTATACATGCTATTTACACAGTTTGACCAGTACATGGAACTTTTTTAAGAGATGTAGATGATTACTCCAAATATTATGGCTACTCATTTTAACTATTGTAATATATTCTGTGGAACACAATTAAAGAAAAAAAAGTTGAAGGCTTTTTCTTTTTAGTTCAAGAACTGTATTTTCCCTAGCAAATTCTCAAGGTAAGGAAAGAAGAAAAGTGCAAAGGTAACATTCAACGATGTCTCTATCTAAAATAGCATTAAAATACTCATGTTCCACAGAGATTTTCAAGACATTTTGGATCATCCTTGGCTAAACTGACCTACTGGTTACAATCCCAGTGGCTAAGATAACCTGTTTGCAACCAGATTATCCCCCTAAGATAAAACAAACTGATTTTCAAGATAATTCATATGTGTAGCATGATAAACACACAAATACTGGCAAAATACATTCTTTCATTTTAAGTGGGTTTTTTTTAACACTAAATATCACTGACCATTTTCAAGAGGCCACAAGTAATTCTGTGTGGGCAATTCACATTTTCTACCCAAAACCCGAACATACAATATCAACCAATTGCATAATCAGAAACTATTTTTATTATTTCAGTAGTCCTTGCTTGAAATGTAAGCAAAAAAAAATAAGCACATAAAATTCAGAATAGACTTAACTATACACAGAACTTGAATATAATTGTAACACATGGGCTTGTACAGCAGCTCTCTTTGGGTCACCTAAACCAGCTCAGGAATGGACAAAGTCAACATTGACTTTTCACCTTCCAGGCAACTTCAATATTGTAAAATAGTCATTCTAAATTTTATTCCAATTAATCTTTCAAGTAAAATTATTTATAAGCTGTTTTCACCATTATCTTCCACATCCTGTTTCTCAGAGTAGATTTTCCCAGACAAAATTTAGTTTTGCTTTCAAAGACACATAAATCCTAATCCCCTAAGCATATGAAAAGGCAGATTTTTTTAATCCTTAAGAGAGACAGAGGCTGTCAGCGAACCAGCAGTTCTACTGCAATAAACACAGATTTTTATTTTGTCAGTGCTTGACCTTTTAGCTTTATGGGGGAACATTAACACTTGATTCAAATTGGTTCAATTTGTTGCATGTGTTTGTTATGGCAAGCGCTTCATGCCCATAGTGAAGTGAGTTACTTTAAACCTCAGGCTCTGAGCCATAACCGTATGACTTAAAGTACCTAAATTTAGATGCTTGACTTAGAAATTGGGCCCCCACGGTAAGCCAGAGAAAACCAAAATGCAAACAATTCTGACATGCTGATTAACTGAGGGAAGCCAGAGTACAGCCTGCACTGAAGTCGTACAACATTTAAACACAGAGGAGAGAGGTTCTCTTCATCTATATTAGGAATTCATTGTCTCATTGATGGCACACTGTAACCCAGCAGAACAAATCAGCCTTTCCTGCACTTTAATCAGAAAAGACAGACAGTCTGTCTCCCTCAAATCCCAACTCCAGAGGAGACAAGCAAGCACAGAAGTGATGCTTCTGACATCGTGGGTGGGAAGGAGAGCGACAAAGTACATTAGATACCCTCCATTCTCCCTCCTGACACCATGGTATTACATGTCATACATATTTTCCAGAGTGGCTGGAAAGCTGCCCAGCGGAAAAGGACCTGGGGGTGTTGGTTGACAGCCAGCTGAACATGAGCCAGCAGTGTGCCCAGGTGGCCAGGACAGCCAGTAGCATCCTGGCCTATATCAGGAATAGTGTGGTCGGGAGGGCTAGTGTAGTGACTGTCCCCACGTACTCAGCACTGGTGAGGCCACACCTCAAGTACTGTGTTCAGTTCTGGGCCCCTCAGTTAAGGAAGGACACTGAAGTGCTGGATCGAGTCCAGAGAAGGGCAACAACGCTGGGGAAGGGTCTGCAGCGCAACTCCTATGAGGAGCAGCTGAGGGAACTGGAGAAGAAGAGGCTCAAGTGTGACCTTATCACTCTCTACAGCTAGAAAAGGAGGTTGCATCCAGGTGCTCCCAGGCAACCAGTGATAGGACAAGAGAAAATGGCCTCAAGTTGCACCAGGAGAGGTTTAGGTCAGACATTAGAAAGAAATTCTTCTGAGAAAGGGTGATTTGATATTGGAACGGGCTGCCCAGGGAGGTGGTGAAGTCACCATCCCTGGATGTGTTGAAGGAAAGACTGGACGTGGCACTCAATGCCATGGTCTAGTTGCCATGGTGGTGTTAGGTCACAGGTTGGACTTGATGATCCCAGAGGTCTTTTCCAACCTAATTGATTCTGTGATCTCTTCTATACCCTATTTGGGAAGGTGAAAACCTGCTGTACAGTGGCACTGGGATGACACACACTAAATCTTTCACAAGATCAGTGTCAGATATCACTAAGCACTTCACACAAAGGGTAAGCAAGGTTTCAGGTGAACAAGGAGCATCTTCCTCCTCCCTCACCCATCTACCATTTCCCACTGACTTGATTTCATAGGATAACCATGTCTTCACTGCAGGAAAAGGTAGAGCAGAACAAAATAATGACACTACTGGAGCTATCCCTTAATTTGGGGGGGGGAGGGAGGGAACAGTATCATAAATTCCTAAGCACACGAATTTTGATTATTAAAACTTTGCAATACCAGAGTATTGAATTGTCATTTCTATTCAGCCTTTCAGGCAAGCTCTAGTTTTAAAGAGCAATAAAACACTGAGTAAGTTAATACATAAAATACTTCATCGTATCGTATGTAGCCAACTGTTTCTGACATGGTACTATTTTAATGCTTAGACTCTACTGGAAAAACTCAGTAGTGCTAAAAACAAGAAGCGGAGTTAACAAAATTATAAAATTACCTTTCTTACTCCTGAATTTTAAGACACACAGGTTATTGGAGTGAGGCAAATCCTTAGGTTGAATTTAAAATCTACCTACCAGACGTACATTTACAGATGAAGCATATTTATCCCTAGTAAGGAAGCATCTGAAATAAAACACATTTAGAAGCCTAAACGACTTGAAATCCATTGTACTTGAACACCTAAGAATCGCTTTGCAGCCACGTGCTGAGTGGGGATTCCACACCCTCTCCTCTTCACATGCATTAAGCACTACAGTTACAAACTAACACGGAAACACAGAAACTGATTTACAGAAGGTGTGACTTCCTTATGTTTTATAAATTGGCTATGAGCTTAATCTCAGGTTGTAGCTGCACTGAACCTGCTACACATAAATCATAGCCACCAACTTTTAATTTAAAAAAAAAAAAATCAAGAAATTGTCCCAGGGACAATTTTTATTTTTCAAGAGCTTTATCATAGGCTAAAGATAGCTTTGGGTTTTTGTTTGCCTCACATTAGATGACCTGAAAAATAACACAAGATAAAAATGCAACAGTTTTTAGAATGCTCAATAAAGGGTTTCACCCCCTAATTAAACCTTCCAAATGAAAACATGCCAGTTAATGTAATCTTTAAACACAGTTTGCCCCAATGCAATAAATCTGCCAGAGCGCAGGTCATTGGAACTAAAGATGTCAGAATTGTTAGTAGACTGCTGTGGGGATCCTCCCCACATCACAGGCTGGCTTCTGCACTGAACAAGCTTCGATGCTTACGAGAGAAAAGCAGTCCAAGAGCAGTCTGCTCGACCTTAGGTAATCCCGTGGAGAAGTCTGGCACACGCTTGCTAGAAATAGTTTCCACTGACCTGATTTCACTAAGAGAGGAGGTGGAGTCAAAAGGCTCATAGCAGAAAAGACTCCAAAACAGCAAACATTTATTTCAGGGTTACCTCTTGAGCCATGATGAGAAGTTCACACAGTCACATTCTACTATGACGTTAGCCGTGCTGATGAGGAGATGGCCAAGCTAGAGACACCACAACAGCTTCACTGGCAGTGGGCTCTTACTTTTACTTTCGACAGTAAAATGAAGAAGTAGTGAAGCACACAGAGTAAAAACACTTCACTAAACACACTTGCACCTACGAAATAACTTCCAGTTTGCTTCATGTGCTGATGTGTTGCCATTTTGTTTTCTTCTTTTTCTTTTTCTTTTTTTTTTTCTATGAAAGCTCCCAATCAGTATTTCTTAAGCCTTCACGATAGAAGCATTTCATTGAAGGAGTGTTTACTTCTGGAGAAGTGTTCTGGTGCCCTGGGACACACCAGCTGCATGGAGCTCTGTAGTAGTGACCGCCTGCTTGACTTTTGCCTAGTTCCCACACTGTAGTTCTTGCAGGTATCCTGTGTATCCAGTGGTAAGTGATCTCAGTGCAGTTGCAAGTGGACAAACACCCAGCTGAGCAGTAAAGAAGCAAATGGGCACAGAAACAGACTGACCTTCCCTTACTCACCCTGCACCTGCGCTGCTGTACTGCCCCAACTGCAGACCAAAGTTATCCAGAGCTGCTGGGACAGACGATGCAGCAACTCACTGCATGTCATACATTTAGAAGACAAGAAAATAAAAATAACTTACTCAACTCACAGGACCAGTTAGCATCTCTGCACTGTGTTTTAACATGGTAACAGAGCACATCTATCTTTGCTCTCATCAGCAAATGTATTTCCGCTGTAAAAAACTGCCGTTGTACCTTTATTCCTTCCTTTTGTGGTTGATACTAAGCCAATGAAAGGGAAAAAAACAGCAACAAAGCACTAACCACCCAGCAAAAATTCACTGCCTGAAGTGACACTTGTTACTAAAGTATCTGCTTATACGGCTTTTCGAGAGGGCTCTCATCCCTTTCTAAGCAGTTTGCTGAGAATGCTGCTGCTGCATTTGGGATAGGGCAAACAGAAAGATGTCCATGACATCTGAGGAGTGATGTCCACCAAAACGCTGGCGTAAGAGGTACAGATTTGACATATGTGGGGAGAAAAACTGCTCGAGTCTCCCTGATAATTCAGCTATGGTCTCTCTAAGACCAGCAGAAGATAGAAAACAGTGTCTGTGTGAGGTGATTTTCACAAACTGAGTATCTTTTCTGTAAGGAATGGCAGCAAGAATCATAGAATAATTAAGGTTGGAGAAGACCTCTGTGATCATCAAGTCCAGCTGTTAACCCAGGACTACCATCTTCACCACTAAACCATGTCCCCAAGTACCATATCGCTACTTCCCTGGGCAGCCTCTTCCAGTGCTTGAAAACACTTTTCATGAAGAAATCTTTCCTAATATCCAAACTAAACCTCCCCTAACACAACTTGAGGCCATTTCCTCTACTCCTGTCACTTGTTACCTGGGAGAAGTGACTGCCCCCCACCTTGCTACAACCTCCTTTCAAATAGTTGTAAAGTGCTACAGGGTGCCTCCTTTTCTCTAGGCTAAACAACCCCAGCTCTCTCAGCCACTCTTCATATATGAAAGAAACTCACATCTGCACAATCACTCTGACATTTCACTGAATGACCCGCAATATTAGGAAATTCTGGTCAGACACTGCAAGAATTCAAAGAGGAAACTAAAAAGCTCTATGATCTTAATCAAGCAAAGGATTAAAAAGATACAAGTTCCATATGGATACAGACATCCTCTGAATTCCATCCAGATGATCATATGCATATAGCATTTGTTCGTGTAGCTTGCTAGATTGAAACCATATCTGTTACTAGTTTCCAAAAATCACAATCAAGATTCCCTACTTTAAACTAGTTTTTCCTTCAAGCCATAATATTACTATACTCAATTTGAGCTGTTGATACAAATGGAAAAAACAAAGTGTATGATATTACTACTGTTTTTATAAAGTTATATAGAAACCAGGCAACTTACCAGCATAATCCTCTTAGCATAAAGAAGAAATAAGAGAGAGAAAGAGTTAGGATTTAGTTTTTCCAGGTATAATGTATAAATGTCAAGGAAAAGAAAACATGCATGTTTCTCTCAAAGATTGATTTGAATTAAGGGAGAAGCACAGCATTCAGTTATTGTTTAATTACTGGTAAAAAATGAATAGTTTTCTTTGAGAAAGTAGTAAACAAAGTTCCTACATTATGTCACCACTCATTTGAGAAATAATATAAATGAAAGAGATTTGATAGAATATATACATATTTTTTTAAAAGAAATTAAAATTCAAGTGCAGCAAGGTGCAACTGGTTTTCCTTAAAACCTGGCAGTAGTTTAAAAAAAAAAAATTAATTTTTCCTTAAGTACTATGTAATACATGAAGAACTGTTAAATCAAGAAATTGCTGCAAACAGCTTGAGTACAGTTCTGACTGTGGGACTCAGTGACCAAAACTACTCTTTGCATGAGTTAGAAGAATTAACTAGTCACCAGTAGGGAACAAGTCACTTATTTCTTATTTTTTAACCCTGAAGTGATGGATTGAAGTTTGATCTTCCATTTTCCAGTTTTCTTAAGATATAACTCAAAAGTTACCTTGCTTTCTCCATCTCTACCTGCATTTTACAGTCTGTGTTCACAAAATGTGGGGGCTCCAAACAAATAGCACAACCAACTATTACTAAAAAAAGTAAAACATGTATTTGCGAGCACACATCAAAAGGGTTATGAATCCAAGTTGTTAGGTGCACAAAGCAGGTCAAGAGAGAAAATGAAGGATGATGGCTTTCAGCACTGGTGCTGGGAAACACTCATTTAACATCTGGCTCATCATTTTAGCGAACCGATATTGGAAAGGGGATGGCCTATTTGATGTAGATTAAAACTCCCCCTTGCAACCAGATATCACCAGAGACTTACAGGATACTGAGACCTCAAACACAAGTCTGCAGATGACGGGCTTTTTTTTCCAGCTTAAAGATTCCCCTAAATCCAGTGTCTTGCCTTCTCAGTGTATATCCCCAGCCACATTCATCTGAAACGGTGGGAGGCTGGAGGGAGATGGGTATAGCTCCACAGATTCTGTCTCAGTTGTTTATGAAGTCCTAAGGGAGAACTTTAAGACCATCCTCCCAGCCAAGAACCTGACTGAATACTTCATATCAATTATCTGCATATCAGTTATCAACTATCTATTATGCAACAGATGAGGAACCATCAAATATGGGACGATGAGCAAGAGGAGGTTCAGTTGCTGCTCATACATGATAAAACTGTGGCCAGAGAGTATATTTTGTCTCTCTGCGTCATCACATCTGTTCATGTATGTGCATAAAACGTCAGTGGGCATATATTATTTACAGTTGTTTTAAGACAGATTTATGAGGCAGACCTGGGTTTCACCACTTTGGATTGCAAGTTTTTATTGATACCACTACAATATGTTTATTTATCTTAGCTTTTAAAATATACCATGAAGATGCAGTTCATATCCATACTACATTTTCCATTTGCTTACTACTTGGCAGTTTTATGTTTGACTGAAATTTATGAATTAGTGTGTATCTTGAAGCACCAGGACAAAAACAAATAACACAGTAAGTTCAGGCATTATTCTTTCACTACCATTATTATCCTTGAGCTCATCACTAAATAAGAGTAGCTCCTTTTTCATCAAGAGAGAAGAAAACGCTACCTGGTTTATAAAATAAATAACCACCATTCCTCTTCTTCCACCCTCAGTCTCAGCTGGATCTTTATTAAACACCTTCAGAGAGAGAGCTAATATGCTTCACAGTGCATTTCTGAATGCACTGTTCAGAAAAGTATCATCCCTTGCATTTCCCTCTCTGCCTCTGTCTCATACACACACAGAGCTATAGCATTCTAATCCCATTTGCAGGCTTCTTGGTATGTCACGCTCTTTCAGGATATGGGGTTTTTTTATTAAAAGAACCACAGAAAAAGTACAGAACTAAATTTCTCTAGATGTGTGAGTTCCCATTTCTGTACCCTTCTTGAGTAAAAAGCCTCAGAATTCACAGAGGAACTTCTCCTCCACCCCCTAAAATGTAATTAAATGCTTAAAGCCACTCCCTCAGAGAGAGACACGTGCACACAGAGAGCAAAAACCTTCCATCTCCTACTCTACAGACTAGGAAGAGTCATGCACAACCTACTGCTCCAGTTTACAGAGTTTTTTCATAGTATGTTACTAATTAGTCAGTATTCAGACATTTAATTAAACAAGTGGAATGCAGATTAGCACATTGTTTTCAAAGCATGCAAAAACAAACCTTCCTCTCATAAACAAAACATACAGGGTTAGCTGTCTCTATTTTTGCAGAGCATCCTCTACCGCTTCAGTGAAATCAGAGACTACAGTATATATGAAAAACACTGTTTCACAGAAATGCACAGCATTAAAAACTTGTCCTATTAAAACAGCAGCCACAACCTGCCCCCATGAGAGAACCCGTAAAACTGGTGCCAACAACCAAAGCTGATCTCTTATCTCTCTGGGTTACTCAACCACCTCCCAGCTCCCCCAGCAGCTCACTCCCTGCCCTCATGCCCGCTGAAGTGTCTGGGGTGGGTGGGAAACACCTTCCCAGCTGAGGCTTCAAGATAAATCAGAATGGGGGAAAGGATGACACAGAGCCAACAGCTATGCCTAGGAAGCTGGAAGGAGAGCAGCCCACCTC
Source organism: Myiotriccus ornatus (assembly GCA_036023395.1). Taxonomy (NCBI): domain Eukaryota; kingdom Metazoa; phylum Chordata; class Aves; order Passeriformes; family Tyrannidae; genus Myiotriccus; species Myiotriccus ornatus. The sequence continues at coordinate 60,304,652 of JAYRBT010000082.1, read as the reverse complement.
ACCTCTCAGGGAAGACCACCAGGGACCAGAGCACGAGCCATGCCACTCACCAGGGCTGTAGCACTCTTCCAGCTCCAGTAAGAGGCTGCACAGACTTACCCTCCTAGGCTGCTCTAAGTAGAAGCCTAGCTAACCAAGGTCTACCTTCCTAACTAGATAGTGCCTCACAAAAAAGCAGTAGAAACAATGAGTCAGTGCAAAAATCATACAGTATTTGTTCCTTCCTTGAAAAAAAACTAAAAAAAAAAAGGGGGTGGGGCAAACAAACAAAACCCCAAAACCCCCAAAACAAACAAACAAAACCACCACAACACAAAACTCTTGGAAAAAGCTTAAGAGAAACAAAATTGCAGGTGCTTCACAGGTAACATACAAATTATTCTTAAAAGGTACCAAAATTAACTAATTGAAACAGGAACCAGCTTACAGACTCACTCACCCGGAAAAATCTGTAGTGAGAATACCATAATGAAATATGTATATTCGGCTTATGTGGCACAACGTGAGGTATCCCATAGCTACGACAAAGGAGTACCTAAAAACATAGCATACAGAACACATAGTTACCAACAAAAGTACCAACAAGAACTAAATCAGGTTTGGGCTACTTCTGATTTTTGCAAATTAGATTGTTAACACGTCTGAAGCCATGCTACAAGACCTGGAAGAAATTTTCAAGGAGAACTGATAGTTTTGTGTACCCAGCTGAAACATAACGGAGATGTCTCTTCACTCTGGGGGGGTGGGAAAAAAACAAAAGGAGAAATAGGATCAATTCAAGTTGCATATTTCAATTTCAGAGTGTCCACCTTCACATATTATTTTAAAATTTCTGTCCAACTAAAATATTTGAAACCAGATGATACTGAATGCGCATCACTGACGTTATCCACTGACTTTTTTATCTGTAGATGTTCTTTATTTAAAACTTTCCCTCAGCTCTAGCAGAGACTAAAATATTTCAAGGTTAAGATATTTTCTCCCTTCTGATTTTTTATAAAGGCATAAAATGACACATAGCCTATTCTTTTCAGCTGTGCATGCTGAAACATGCCATCTTCCAGAAGAATCACAAAATCATTTAGGCTGGAAAGGACCTTCAAGATCACTGTGTCCTACCAAAGAAGCAGTCTTTAAGTGGAGTGCAAAAAATTCATTCTCTGTTTTTCAAGATGATAGCAAACTTATGTTAGGCAGGGCAGTAGCATGACTCTTTCTATCTTAAGAGCTGAACAGTCTGGAGACTGGAAGTGTTGCAGCGTCTGCGTGGGCAGATGCAGCCCTTCATACAAGTAACTTCTCCCTGTATTTATGTGAGCAAGAAAGAGGATCCTGGGGAGGTAAGGAACAGATGGGTGTTTGGAAACAGACTGACACATGAAGCAATCTACACAGTGCAACGGAGAGCTGGGACACCAGAATGAAAGGTTTGCATCACATGGGCAGGCCAGGACCAGGTCTACTGGTGCCCCCTGTAGCAGAAGTTATCCATGTGGAGGACAAGATGCAAAGGCCAACAGACTACAGAACAAGATGGCACATCCTGCACATTGCCAAGCAGGATTTCCCCCACGACCCATAAGAGGATCAGTCACAGGGGAGAACTAAAGGTGAAATCAGGCAATAGGATCACTCAGCAGACAACTGAAAAAGACCCAGACCTTTGTCAGGTTGTGGCTGGTTTTAAAAGAAAGGAGGTTTTGCTCCCTGGGGACTAATAAACCGCAGTGTGAACGACAGTGATGGATTGCAAGTCAACCTGCAGGTCGCATGGCCCATAGCAAACAGCTGGATGAAAGGCAGACTGAGGGGACACGACATTCTTCAGGAGATTCAGCGCAGAATGTATTTTATTTTATCTGGGTCAGGCATCCAGTCCTGCCTCAGCAAGGTCTTTGGACTCCTCTCATCTAAGGAGAGCAAAGGCAAGTCACCCAGCTCAGACATGTAACGGTAACACAGCATGAAGGATCTAAAATAAGCCTCAATGCTTAAGTGTAAAGCACTTAGACTGAAAGGAGGGCAAGCAGGGAGAGATATACTGAACTGCTCCTGCAGCTGGGAGCATTTCTGTTGCTGGATTAAATTTTCCATTTATAGGCCTTGAAGGCTAGCAGCCTTACCAGAGAGCAAGCTATCAGAAAATAACCAGGCAAAAGAGCATGAAGGTTAAATTACATAGTTTATTTCATTTGTTCTCTTCCACTGCATTTTTTTGGGGAAAAAAAAGCCAAGTTTTGAAGTCCCACTACAAAGGATTCAGTGCTTTTACAAGCCCCCTGTATGAACAGGTCCAGACCTTAAAGTGACATTGGTCAAACTTACTCTTAAGCAGTCTGAATACATCGTTATTTTGCAAAAATTAATAATGTGGATGCACCTTGAGTCACACTGCTATGGCTCGTGCAATACAGCGAAAAAGTCCTAACCCAATCCTCATAGACCTCCTGAGATTTTTCCCCATGGTGGACTGACATTTCACATTGAATCAAATCAACCAATGACTATCTTGCAGCAGTGGGTGATATTATATGAACCACCTTATTTTGTGTTGCAGTATAAAGCTATTTTTCCCAGCTATGTCCATTTCCCTATCGCCACATCAACTTACCTAGGAAGATGCAAATAACTATTGGATGATTCCCTGTGTAGACTTGGTTCTCCTGATCTACAATCACTAACTCCTGTATTTCCCTCAAGTGACTGGCAGGGACAATGCCCAGGAAACAAGTAATACACATTTTTAACCCCTTTTTGTTTTGGTCTCTGGATGGCATTTCTTTAAGAAATACTATCCAATTACTTTTTTTTTTTTTTCTGAAATTATTAATAGTTTCTGGACTTCTGGGATTTGTACTCTGTGAGGGGATGGAAAAAAAGCCTCTTTAATAACCTATCTTGCAGGTGCAAAATGCTAATGACTGCTTTAGACAGGCTTGTTGCTTATACTTCATGTTTCTAAATAATCTCAAGTGGGGATTCCATTTAGATATTAGAGAGAGTTTTCCTCAGGAAGTGACTAAAAAGAAGGCGAGATGATTATCTGAACATCAGATCCTCAGACAGCGCTGGCCCTGAGGACAAGTGAAGAAAGGCTCTCCATTCACCAGCCCAGACTGTTGTGGATTATGAGCATTCAGCAGCAGTTAGAGAAAAAGCCACACAGTGTACAGACAGAAATCACGGGTAACACACCCGAACCACAGTATTAGCCACACACTGTTAGGTAGACCAACACAAAAGTAAGCAAGTCAGAAGAACCACCAGCTATAAAGTAGCAGCTTTACAAATAAAAATTCCTATTTGTGCAGACCGATGGGAGTTTTAAACAGTTTTAAACAGTTTTAAAACCTCCCTGGTGCTGGTGCTGAACTCTCTCTTAAGAGAGTATGATACCCACACAAGAAGGCTTAGTGAGTGAAGAGAGAAGTTCTTCCACATGAATTTCCTCTCAGTCAGTGAAAGAAGAAGACATAACTATCCCGTAGTTTTCATTTTCATAAGAAATCACTGTTTGTCTTTCAGCCAGGAAGGCACTCATTTGATAAAGCACTTCAGGAGTCTCACGTGTCTTCCATCCGCATTTGTATAGGGAAACGATCAATACCACTGTGGAGAACTTCTCATGATGATGCCATAAACTTCTACTGAGCAGCAATGACAGTTCTGGTACTTTCTACTTTTTCCGGCTCAAAACCCAGTAACAAATGCAAGACTTCATTTTGTGGATCACTAAGTTAAGCTGCCACAGTGACCTTATTTGAACTACCTAACTCAAGAATAAGTGGAAAATACCTAAAGGCCAAACAGCAAGGGGGAAAAGACATTAAAAAGGATTATCAAATCCAATCCTCAAGAATATAAGACCAAGGAGAAGATGACTTCATTATGTTTAAGAAACCAGAGGTTTGGCCATAAATTATTAAGCCTGGAAAAGTCAATTTTTGAGGGCAGCAATTTTGTAGGAAAATACATCAACGCAAAAACCCACAAATTGAGATTACAGCTGCTTCTGTAACTGGATGAACAAAGCTCCTGCAAGTAACTGGGAAAGAAAAGCAGGAGAGAAGAGAAGGTGCTTCTAAAAACCCCTCAGGCTTCTCCCTGAAAGCAGAGAAGGTGCCAGAGGGGCAGCTCCACACTTGCAGCTACTCACCTGTGGATGTTGGGAATACTCGCCATATTCATAATGCCATAATTCATCATCACCAGGACAAAAAGATGAATGGAATACCTTAAAGACAAGAAAGGGAGTATTTAGGTAATTTCTATGTTACCTGGAAGTGCTGGCAGTTCAGAGCAGGGGAATATTTTTCCATGCGAATTACATAAATGTGATGTCATATCAGGGTACCAGTAAACATGGATTACCCCAATTACATCTTTATAGCCTGAATGTCCAGCATAGACTGATACTTATTGACAAGATGTTATTCATGTGTTTCACTGAGAGAAAGAGCAGCCTGGATCAAAGTGCACATTCAATTTGGATACATCTTCTCTATAAGAGGTATCTTAACAGCAGACTGGCATGGCTTTAACTTCCAGAATAAATATCAAAAATTAAATTTAATACTCCATTTTAAAATACCTTCATGACTCATTTTACTTTGAGGATTTGGAATGGTTATGCAGGTTAGGACTTTTTTTAATTTATTTTTTTACAATAACCTTAAGTGCCTTAAAACTAAAGTGATCCAGAAAACCTGATACGTATTTTTACCCAAGCCTTGTCTACATGGTGACTAAATACTCACCACCCAAAGCAGAAGACAGCAAAGTATATTCCAAAGAGGGTGGCAAATGCATGGCGAACAGCGGAGCTGGCATGACTGGGACTCAAGTAAATACGAAACCAAAATGCAGCCAAAAGTGCAAACAGTTGACATGCTACAAAATTGATCTGTAAAAGACAAACAAAACAAAAAGCTGCTGTGATTCTTGGATGAGAAGGGGAATGAGTCTCTCTGTTCTCAGAACAATTAAGAGCAGAGGCAGGAAAAGGGGGCAAAAAAGTGAGCTTCTTGGCATTCTCACTTGTGAGCCCATGTGGTAACTTCTCTCGGCCAATGAAAGAAGGGATTAAACAAGCATATAGGCACCCAGAAATTCATACAGGAGGAAGGGCAGGCTTCAGCTACCCCAGGGTATGGAAGGGTTCTGGTGTTCCTCACTCTCCGTGGAGCAGGGCTCTACTCTCTTGCCATCCTGACCCAGGTGACCAGGCTGCCAGCCTGACCCCTTCTCTGTCCTCTTGGTGGGAGGCAGAGGCCAGGAAGCAGACTGGGATTTTGAAGCATCACCCCAGAGCCTGACTCTCTCCAGTCCCAGCACAAGGGCAAAATCAATAATCCTGATGTGACACTGTTTCACAAACAGTAGTAACTGGACAGCTGCCTTAGTTGAATTCCTCCACTCAACAGCATCTTCACCATAGACCTTCCAACTCACCATTTTTTGTGGTTCAACAGTGCAAAGAAAACAACTTTGCTCACCACCAAGCAGACAGTTAAAGGAGTATGCTTTGCAAGTGTTCTTTGGCTAATGCATGTGGGAATCAGCCTGGCCCCATTGTAAGGAGGTAGCAATGGCAGTGGGAGTACAAGACATGCAGAGGCCAAACAGTACGTGACTAGAGGGTACTCTTATCAGACGCAAGGACAAGCAAAAGCTTCAGTGTCCTCAGAGCAAAACTGACATCATGCTGCCTTCTTCAAGTCACCTTGTCTTTGGCAGCCTCAGCAAAAATCCCAGAAGTCAGAGGAAAAAGCAGAGCTCAGGAACTGTCTCTAACAGAGCAAATACAGCATTAGGATACAACATTCTGAGCTCTGCGGCAGCAAGTCATCCCAGAATGAGCAAAACTAAACAGGCTGCAACATTTAAGCAATCACTTGGATTAGAGGATTATCCAAAGCTATCAATCCAGGACAGGATGATATATCTCACTCAGAAATGCTCTGACATGTTGGCTATCCAGAGGTGGTTGGATTCGGCCAGGCTTCTTGTCAAAAACACTTACAATGTGTTTAACAAGATGCTACATCCCCAAAATGCTTTTACTCTGGTGGACCACATCCAACATGGTGCTGTTCATGCAAATCCTCTTATTAGAGGTTTGTTGTCTTCATTGCTGCAGTTGCTTTATTTCAGTCATGCAGGCACTCATGCAAAAGAATAATGCAATAATTTAAATACTTAGGCATGCTGAGTTTTAGTTCTTTGAGCAAAGCCAATATCAATTGGTTTCTTGCTCATGTAAGCAACTGTCATTTATAACAGATGATATCAGATAACTATACCTGAAGCAAATAATTCTTATTTGTAGTGCAAGATTTATAAAGCAAGAGAACAAAATTGCTCTGGTCTCACAAAACGGAGGTGCTCTAGTAGAAATCCCAAACTCCTGTCTACTACCATAGAGTTATACTCAAAATAGTAACACCTTGCTCCCATCCTTCCACAGCCAGAGGTGCAGCAGAAATCTCTGAAGCCCCTACAGGGCTGCTCTGATTTCATGCTCTCTAAGCAAGTTCCCAAATCAATGGATGCCGACTCATCAATGAAAATACAGTGAACCTTAATCCCACCTCAGCCTGCTCCCACTTAGGGTCACATTAGCACATCCACCGCAGCTCAACTCTGTGGCGTGCAGAGCTTCTCTGATTCAGTATAAAGAAGGAAAGTGCAAAGACTCAGAGGAACTTGATGTTGCTGATTGTCTAAAAGACAATACTCCCCTCTGTGCACTCACAGAAGCTTTACACCAGTAAAAGCCATCAAGATAAGCAAGTGTGTGCTTTTCACTTTCATCCAGCTCTTGTATGCCCAGTTAGGGATGCTAAGGGTGCTGGGATTTCAGAGGTTCACACACAGCAAAATGAAAGTGCAAGATCCCACAGCAGACACAGTTGTAATAGCATTTAATTAGCTAAGGCAGTAGCAGCAAGCAAGCAGCAGAGACATCACATCACGTTACACCCATTATATCACATCATGCAGTAAAGGACAGCCGAGCAGCCCCGCATATATACACTGCTGCTTGCTACACTGTCAATTCCTTTGAGCATGTGACACCTGTGCTACTTGGATTGAAGTCAGGATGGGTGCACCAACCATGCCACTATCACGTCTTCATTTTGTTGTGCAAATTAACCAACACAATTTCTTCTCTGTGCTCTTTTTGCAGGCGTTGGGGAAAACCTTTGAACCAGGATAAAAGCAAAGTACACATCACCTTTGTGTTTCAGTTTTCAGTTTATGAGAGCTGCTTCTGCAGAGCAGCCAAACATTACCGACTCAATGCACACAGCAAGCAATCATTTGGTAATAGACCAGATTTGGTCTAGACTAATAGAGGGACACGACAGCTTTTCATGTAACTACCACCTCTGTTCAGTTATTTATATGTACCATTTTAAACACATACAGCATTCACATGTGTACACACAAAAGGCTGTCAGTTCATCTGACAGTGACTTTACTGCATTCCATTTAACATTAATTTTATACTTCATTCTACATATTTAAGGCACCTAAGTAAACAGATCCCTAAGAATTTAAGAAATGTTGTGCTGCATCACAAGTGAACTAAGTCACACTTTCCTCCCTTTCTTTTTCCAAAGAGAAAAGGGTTCATACTATTCCCCCTTGGTTATTTCCACTGTTGCTAAAAACAGCTTATAAACAGTTTACTGAGGGCTTCTGAAGATTGATGAATGGCATCCTCACAAATACAACATGAAAATAAAAATTATATGCAAATTAACCCTTCTCATTCAGATCCCACATTGCAAGTCATTTAACCTATGTTTTTAGATAGCCGCATCTATTCAATATTGCCATCAAAATTTTGCTCATCTGCTTTCAACTTTGCTAGCAGAAAAGAAACACCTTTCCTTTTTACAGTAACTTTCTTCCATGCTCTGGAGAGTAAGATATAACAAAATTAGGAATCAGACAACATGATACATTGCCAAAAGAAGACACTATCTTCCTTTCATTTTCCGTGATTATGCACTGGATGACAGAAAGGCAGTTTCATCACAGTATCCTGCAACCACATCTGGAAGACTTGTATCTGAATCGCAGCCAGCAGAAGACAGCCTTGCAATGCAGAAACAAGATATGTGCACTTTTGGAGAGAGAGAAAATCTGGAACAGCTCCAGCTCAACTGGCTTGATCATGATTGTTGTTTAGTTAATGAATCCTTTCATTCTTTATTAGTCTCAACTTTAAAAAGCTGGGTCGATCCAGAGCATGTAAACATCAGGTGTGAACAACTATGTAAAAAAATAAACTGTAGTTCTTCCCCTTATTCCTTAGATTCTGTAGTAGCAATAACCCAAAGTGATATTTAGATTGCAAATCTGAATTTTATATAAAGCAAGCAATCAGGTCAAACCAACTGACCAAGCACCCATGATGTTGATGCAAGAATAATCAAACATAACAGTTTCAAAATTCCCTTATATTATTATGCTATAACCCATAGCATAATAGTATAAGGGAATTATAAAGGTTAGTTCCATAAAAGGTTAGTTCCATCTGCCATGGAACATAAAAGGTTAGTTCCATCTGCCTTGAGCCTTTGCATCTTCTACCATTTTTAACAGGGTGAAACCAACTTGGCAAACGTTGGACTGGTACTGTAGGGATGGGACACACCAACTCCTAGGGATTTGGAACCACCCTTCCAGTCATCTCCATCAACAAGGAGGGCATGTTACATAGTAAAGCCATCTCCCCAGCTTCCTAACTACTCTCAGAGAAAAACTGTAAAACTTTTTGTTCAGTATTTTATTGGGTCCCACTAACCATCTGCAGGTAGGCACTTTAAGGGCAAATACCAGCTGTCAAATCACAAAATAAAGGTTCCAAATAGCTGGCATTAAATGCCATTTGGAGGATATGAGCCCAATGCAAAAAACGGTAAGAAGAAAAAACAAAACCAAACCACCAAAAAAAAAAGAAAAAAAAAAAAAAGAAAAGGTAGTAACTCGCCAAATCCCTCTAAAAGGAAAAGCTGTGAAACCATAAAGGATTCCCAGAAAGAGACAGGTAGATATGTTGCTTGGTGCACTGAAAAATGACTAGAAAAAAACCCACAAAAATCTTAAAAGGAGAAAATGGAAAGTGGTTTTCTAGCTAGGATTTCTTGAGAGAGGAAACTGAAAATATGAGAGGAGCCCAAACCTGGACTTATATACCACCACCAAATCATCACAAAGAATCTTGGTCACTGCTTGCTGTAGTTCAAAGTAGACTGCCAATCACCCACTTCAGGAAGTTTCATTTTCCTTCACTTCATAAGCCTTGCATCTGCAAATCTCCCCATTTAAAAAAGTGATAATATAATTTGAGAGTTACTAGATCACACTCTAGGAAGACATAGTAAGTACAAGCACATAGTCTCTTATTTTAGTGCTTTAAACCTTTTCCTTGTAGTCAAGTATCAGAAAGAAATAGCTTGCATTCTGTTCTGACCACAAAAATACTTTGTTTTTCCTCTATTACTTTTTTCCTCCCTTACACTATCAGAAAGACTGACTCACTTTCCAAAAATCTAGGAGGATATAACGAATTGACCATGCAGTTCTCTCCAAACTCCAAATGGCAATTAAGTCCATTACACAAACCAGACTGTCCTCTGTAAGCAAAATTCCTAATAATGCTGTAATTCACTCACCATGAAAATCACTATGAGCAGTCACACTGCTAACTTGTCCCTTGATGGATGACAACATGCTGGTGTGTCCCCAGCAGCACACAATCTTTGGACAAAAGCCAGGCATGTTGCAGATTCATACATATTTACAGAGGTATAAGTGTGTTAAAGCACAGCCAGGCTGTCAGAATATTCCCAGCTAGCATCCAGGTCCACATCCACTTCGATGTGAAGCAGATGATGGAGTTTGTCCTCAGATTATAGATATCACAGAAAATACCTCTATTCCAGGCTTTGCAATTACCAGCCAAATGAGAGAATAAGGCTTTAAATCTGCATTTCATATGCTGAACAAAAGAAAGCGTAAGAACAGAGGCCTCTCACAGTGGCTCAGTATAGAGTTGTAACTCACAGTCAAGATACTCTGTGTTTGCTGCTATCTAATAATGAGGTACTGAGCATTAGTTTAGGAGGTTGCTACAAGGTTTTTATATGGAAAATCAGAACTTCTCCTCTATTCACCGACTGAACACAGATCACCAAACAGCTGTATTCAGTATTTGTAAAAGCATAAAAAGTCTCGTTAACAGAAACTACAGACAGAAATAGCAACTCCTCAAGTCAAACCACTGTCTGTGGAGTCCAACAGTGCTTGGGTAGGACAGAGGATGCCATAATAAAGCATTCCACTTTGCCAGAGATCAGCCCCATCTTCCAGGATGGTGTCTTTCTTGCAAAGAATAAAGCAAGAACCACAGAAGTGCAATAATTTGTTTTCCATGTTTAAAGGATTCTTTTGCACACACAACCAAAAGACACCTGGCAAACAACATGTTTAAGTTCACTTTGCCGGAGACATTTCTACTTTGATGTTGAAAAATAGATCTGCTGTTATGATAACATTTCATAACATCCAAATTGTGATACTTAAAATGGGTGTGTTAAGAATGAGAGATGGAAAAGCCTTTAATCAGATCTCAAAGATATCTGATACTTACTGAAATTTTTCAAAATATTTTGATCTTCCAGACTATTTTTGTGAACTATAAGGACAAATACTCTCTGCAGAGATCACTTAGCTCTACACAGGGAGAGGACAAACACCCCCAGAAAGGAAGTCAGTATCATAGAAACCATGTCAAGTTTAGAATTGTCATGTAGAATTTTGACTTAGGCTTGCAGAAAGGAAAAGGATTTTTGTAACATTATCTATGCAGCTCCCCTTATTGCCCACCGTGGTATCCCTCTGCACAGAACTCGATGCACTGAGAGCCAGCACAAACAGGCATTTATAAAGAAAGCAGAACTGACTGCCACTTGCAGGGTGCTTGTATATTTTTTTTTTTATAGCCAGGCGCTGTGGACTGCAAATGGCATGGATTAGAGAGGAGAAAAATTAATTTACATTGGGAAAATACTGATTTGACTGCTGAAAAGTCACAGCTCCAATACTACACAGAAACAACTCGTTTTTCTGGCTTTATGTTGTAGAAACCCTATGGAAGATTTTGAGGGGACAGAAGAAAAGGTTTGAATACAGAATTTCTCTCATAGGAGAGAGATAAAATGCAGACATGCATGGCTTATTTAAAATTATTGTGCTCTTCAGAAGCAGCACTAAGTTGTCATAGCCTTGGCTTTTTTTGTGCAGTTGCATGCAGAAAACGGAATTGGTAAAGTAGAATATACCAAACTGACATTATTTTGGCCTGCTGTGCTGTTTTCCTGGGTAAATTCTGCTGTTTCCGTACTTACAGGGTCAAATATCCTTCCATGATTTAGACTATAAACTTAAAACAGATGTTTTTTCTGGATTACTTCTATGAAGCCACTAGCAGAATAATCACTAGCAGGACACACAAATATAGCTATAGAACACATTAAACCCTGAGTCATTAAAAATTTTAAAAGAAAAACATATAAGTCAAAAGTAAAGCAGTCAAATCTACATCATAATGCTAAGTCACACACCATACACTTACCTTTGATGTCTGATAAATTTAACACGTGGATCTGATCCAAAACCAGCTTTAGTTTGCTGTCAACAGCTCTCACATTGAGCTGTAATGACTCTGTATGTTGAACAGATGTTTAAGCACTGATTATTTATGTGCAGCAATGTTCTGCCAGTACTTGTATCTCACTAATTACTCCTCTCTCAGAGAGTAATGCCAAATGATGAAATTCCCTTGTACCTGAGACAGCCAGCACTAATTCTTACCTGTAATAGAAATAGCAGTAAAATCAAATAATCTGGAGCCTTTACTCATTCAGGTGGTTTTTTTAAACCAGAATGCCTTTAGGTTATTAGGAGAGCTGCGTCATTTCTTCAGACTATTCAGCAGTGAGGTAGCACACTAATTGGAGTACCCTTAACTCCAAAAAGGTACTTTAAAAAGAATATTTTGACATATCACTGTGCAGGTTGAGTATTGCACAGTATAGCGTGTCAGATGCATCTAAAAGCAGAACTACAGGTAGCAGGTCAGAGTATAGAGGATATTTTAATCAAAAAGGAGGAAGAGTAGTGAAATGTTGTTATCCAAACAAGAAGTCTGACCAAAAAAAGACAAACAAAAAAACATCGATACCAGCCTTGCTTTTCCAAAAGCTTCCTGAGGAAATAAGGGTCACTTGGAACAAGTACTTCTTGTAGGAAAGATGTGATCTTGTGCCTTCTACCCTCCTTGGTTATGCAAAGATTCACACTGATGCAGAGGGTACAGGTTGACCTTATCATCACATTACTACATCTCTCCAGCTCATCTCACAGGGTGTGGTCAGAAGACCCCTTTTAAGCATATGCGAAGTTAGGAGACACATGCTGAAGTGAAAATTAGCAGAAACAAGGAAGACAACTCTGGGATAGTAAAATACAACAACGCAGAGACCTGAGTGCCTGCAAAGCCTCCTCTGAAAGCCTCTAGGAACTTCCCACAGTGGGAAGACCACTCCTTTCTTAGCCACCTGCAGGTCTCAGGCAGCTATTTGGAGCTTGGTTCCTTAGCTTTCATATACATTAAATACAACACTTACCCATCTTTTTCTCACAAATGAATTCTTGGATAATAGATATTGTTCCCAACCGGTCTTGTCAGATGTGATGAGTGCACCCAAATCCCGAACAATCCTAAAACAATCCTAATTTCACATCACCTCTCAAGACCATTGCCAAGCCCCTCCTCTACCACACTGTCACCCCATCCACCACAGACAAAGGGTCAGCAACAGAAAGGAAGCAGGACCAAGACAGGTCTCATTAGACACGATCCAGATCGATTTCACCAACCTCAAGCACTCACTGCTCTAGAGATTTCAGTCCAATTTCTGCATTTGTATTCTTCAGCAAATAACTTCAAAGTAGCAGCACTAAGAATAGCATCAACACAAGACTTGATTTTTTTCCCCTCAGATTTAAAGGTTTAGTTTTTAAGAACTTACAATACAGCACAGCAAGTCAAGCACCTTTTCACTTTGTCTGCATAATTGATGAGTACCTAGTTGATTTATTCAAAACCCAAAGAAAGAAGACAATACAGGCAAATGTTTGTAAACCCAGACACCTTGCTGGCATATCTTTCTGTGGCTTCAGTGTCAATTATCTTCCCCAAATTCCAACGGGAGTTGCATGAATGTAGGAATGGCAGCATCCTTGTAGCAATGTTTCTAAAGCCCCAATTCAGAAACACGCTTAACTTTCAGGTCAGATGAAAGCCTTGTACATGCACATATTCATCAATTTAAAAATAAAACAGTAGGCTTAAAGTGCAATCCTTCACTAGAATGGGAAGTGGCACATCTAAAATAACTTGCCCCATTCTTGCTGTTGCAATGTCTGTGCAATTCTATTTTCAGTTCCTTTTCTATAGAAAAATGCCAGTGGTCTTTAAAAATACAAACTAATACAAACAGAGCAGTTTCGCTCACATTATCCCAGTTATATCCCAGTAAGAGGACACAAAAGAAAGAAACAAATATCAGTAAGGGGAAAAAAGTGCCAACTTCACAAGTTATTCTAAGCCAAAAGAAAGCTGGCCTTTTTTTTCCCCCACTATAGAAACTGTCAGCACTGTGCTAAATTTAAGCACATTATCCTTGGAATTAGTGGCTTGATCAAAGACTACACTTTTCAGACATCACAATGGTATTCTGTAATACTTTATTAGGCCTTTACACACAGAAAATCTAGAACATCCTGAATTTAAATGCTCAGTCATGCTGATAGTAACTTAAGAAAAGGGCACTGTAAATGTTAGTGTATTAGGACGTTTAAAAAATTTATGCAAGGACTTTGCTAGAGGAAGCATAGAATTTATCTGTCCTGACACTCATCTTGATACCTGAGGCAGTCCATCTAAATTTCTTTTTACTTCAATGGGGAAAAAAGGCAATTTTATGTTGCAATTCATCAAATCCTAAAACACAAGTCTAAACCAGATACTTCTACTATAAAAAGTAATCTAAATGAGTACATTTAAATGTAGAAATGTACACTGAAGACTTACAAAGATGAACAGTATTTATACTACATGCATAAACTTTACCAGAAACAAAAAGAAATCTCCGGATTGTGAAACTGGACTTCATTTAGTTGTAAGAAATGAGGTTTCCAAAAATGACCCACAGTTCCCCATGCTCCAGTTTTTGGTTTAACACCATAAAATCGTATCATATTACAGAAGCTGGTGTTCTGCAATAAAATAAGCCCACTTCAAGTGCCTAAAGCAAAACTGAGGGGAAAACCAAAACCAAACCAAACCAAACCAAAACAAACCCAACCAAACCAAAAAAAGTACCAATGAGGAGAAAAGCAAACTAGCGTATCTACTCTTAGATATGTGTGGAAGAGTTTTAGGGCAACAATGCTGCTATGTGATGGGTGTAGTCAGACACACTTGGTTTCCTGCTTCCCCAAGCAGGTGCTGCAAACCTCAGTTCTTCTTGTCCTCTTCCTTGCCTGAGGAGTCTTGTATTTCAAAAAAACACAGTGACAGCATTTGCAGATGGAGTGAAAAACAAAGATAATGCTTTCAGATGAGCCTAAAAATATACTTTTAGGGTACATCAACATGGAAGGGTGAGGACCTGTGTTGTTCTCCCACGCTCCAACCTAGCAAAATAAGGGGCCACCATACCTTTTCCAACAATGCAGTCACAGAATTTGTTGAAATAGGTATAGAAAATATTCCCAGCTACCTTTCACAGGCAGAAGAGGATACACAAAGATTTTGGGAAGCCGGGGAAGCCAGTAAGGGTCAGGGAAAATCCGCAGTGAATCTGCTGAGAATTTAATTTTTTTTAGAGTTAATTTCCAGTCATCTCAAGCTGTGCAGATGCACAACTGAGAGGTTTTTAACGTGAGAAGAGAAAGAAGCATGGCAAAAGAGGAGGAAATATATGCACAAGCACTGTTTTTATTAGTAAACTTTAGTCAGAACCATTTATTTGATTGGAAAAGTCAGTTTATATCTTGGTAATTATATTTGCAAACATAAGAGTTAGTAAAATTCACTCTTTTTACTTCCCTAAACAATGAGAACTTTGTATTTTTCAGTTGCTTGCAGAGTCACCCATTTTCACCAAGGCCCTTGATTCTGCTGGCCAGCAGGTTTTCTGGATAGCTATTTCCTTCATTTTTAGCCTATTTCCAAAGAGCTGTGTATGGGTCTGGTTTTTTTTTAATTCAAGCAAAATTGTCTTTGTTTCATTCCTTTGCTATGATAGTGGCCATGTAGAATCAGGAGAACTGCCAACTCCAGATACTCGCTTTCAGTGTCCTGAGATTTCACAGCCAGCCATAAAATACTGCTCTTTCCTATTGTTCTGTAGTTTAAAAGTAAAATTATTGCTATATGCTTTTTAATATATGGCACATCTATCTAACCTTCATTCATGTGGCTTGCAGACTTATTTTTACTCCCTTCAGAACGGTGGCAGGAAGAGAAGCCACCAATAAAATGTGTACAGTGACAATATCCTGTTGTGGGGTTTTTTTCCTTCCTCATTTCTGCTCAGAATTTGCAGCATACTTGCTTCATGCTCATTCATTTTGGATCTTAAACCATGCAAAAGGACAAGAATGTAGCCCCAGTTGTTTAGTTATGCCTGTTACAAGCACCTTACATCTACAGCAAATATCTCTGGAAGCTGAACTTTGCAGCATGTCTAATTTTAGGCGCTCAACTTCAGACATTATTGAAAACAAGTAACTTGGAGATGACAAGTACTCAGGACTTGGCACAAGTCAAACATCTCAACTGTTACTGTAAAAACGTCTCTGGAAATCATCAGTACCTTTCAAAAAAAGTCATATACTGAAGGAATTTCAGGGATTGACTCCTCAAATTAAAAACAAACAAACAAACAAAACCCCAAAACATTTCCTTGTTTTCAAACCTAGCAACCAAATCAAAACAAAAAGTAACAGGAAAACATATGGCATGAGTAAGCGTGAATAAAGAAATGTAAACAACAACAAAAAAAGAAAAGATGCTTGGATTTTGCTATAAATTAATTTTATTTGCAGTATATTATACTTGAAGAAAAAAATATTTCATTTCCTCTTCTCACTAAAGCCTTCTTTACACAACCCTCCACCAGAGCTGCACAGTTCTATTTGCATGCAGTACAACAGAACTTTTGGTTATAACACTAATACTTTCCAAAGATAACAGCAGTATCAGGAAGAAAAAAACTCACAGTTATATTGCTTAATCACAGTATTATATTTTTGTATTCTTGCCATGCTTATGAGTCAGCAATAGCAGAAACATAACTTGCTTCTGTCAGGAATAAGTCTCATTTTTTCCTCTTCAGCAGTTGGGGGGGGGGGGAAGAGAAGAATGCTCTTGCATTTTAAAATTATTACAGCGATGTTCCTACTATGCAGTGACAGGCAACTTATTATCCAAAAAACAAAGTACAACAACAAAATTCCAAAACCGCCGAGTGAACTGTTCTTGAAATACCCTTAGAATTTGAACATAGCCAGGGAAAAGAAATTCAGCAATCCTTTAAGTTGCATAAACAATTATAACTTCCCTTTCAAACAAGCCCTTTACACATAAAGCCTAAAAAAACATGCTTTAAAAGAACTAGGACACTGCATGATCTGCACAGCTGGCTTACAAAGTGTATTTCCATCTCTCTTTCTACTGCAAGGCTTTACGCCACTAAAATCTGGGTGTCTCAGAAGCACGTTGAGAAAGCATTTCAGGTTTGATTTTTAGCAAGCTTAGCTATGTCAAAACGCACGTGGAGTTTTCACCCACTGTTACCGTAGCACTAAAGTGCAGACTCAGGTAGCATTTCAGTCTCTCTGACGCTGGACGGCACACGAGCAATGAGCAGCACACACTTTAGACTTTATACAGGACAAGGGAGAGGAGCCTCAGAAGTAGATGACCAGGGACCTGGGTTCCCAATGACTGCCTGAAGCCTCTCCAGGGCACAAGACAGTAGTTTCACCTGCCAGCAAATAAATGAGACTGCTGTCTCGTAGACAGAAAGAGACAAAGCAATTGCAAAGACATGATCCTAGGCACTGGAAACAGGCACATTTGCCATTTAGGGTCTTCTAAACTGCACTGCTACATCACCCTTAATGTCTATGCTCAAAAACTGAAGTGTCAGAGGAAAAGGAAAAAGAGAAGGCAGATTCAGAATCCATTTTCTCCTAATAATCATTCAAACCCTGACTCAACTTTTTCCAGGCAAAAAAAAAAACAACCAGGAAGCCTAATGGAGATATCTGGGCAACTGAGGTAATGGTGCACATAAAAGCTATAGTTGATAAAAAGACAGATAACAGACTACTGATCAGGATGTCAGAACCCTATCAAAGGATGAAGGCAGACTTTACCGGACACCCGCTGGCAGTGTCTCTTCAGAGAGAATATGCAGATCATGAAACTACCAAATATGGCATTGAAGATATGCAGCATGAACTCAACAGAAGGGAAGTGTTCAGGATGAGGACAAAAATCCCCCTACAGTTAAAAATCAGAATAGAAAAAAAAAAGGATAACCAACACGGAAATACATTGTAAATCATATAAAGGAGTCAGTTACTTTTTATATAAACTAATAAATAGAAGAACAGGTGCAGCCAGGGGTGCTTGAAAGTGGGATGTTGGAGAAGTGACCTCTCCTGGGGATTGGCTGATCTTCCCCACAGAGATCTGCTGCTTCCTGGAGTATCACCATGTGAAGAAACTTAAGTAATAAATCTAGCCTTGAGTCAAGCTCTGGGAGGGGTTGACAACTCTAGCAGACCCTCTCACTCGTAATGGAAGAGGCCTTGCTTGGGACTGCCAGCGGCAACTTGGGATCTTAAAAGCATCAGCAACACCAGCAGCAGAGCTGGCAGAAACCAGTGCCTGCAGTGGGGACAGACCCTGAAAGGAGCCAGAAAAAGAACAAGTACTTCCAAAAGCTTTGTCTTTTAAGCTAACCTTACTCTAGAAACTCATGTTTTTCAGATAAACATCCAAGTCCACACTGGCTCTGGCCAAGTTCTTGGCCTTAGCCCTCCTGCTGAGAGGGGTTTCGCAGCCAGGTCTGGACTGCATGAGAAAGACCTTAATTTTAGTCACTGCTGATTCTGCAGCCTTTTGATGTTATCACATTTTTTTCTGCACATGAAGAAACACAGGGAGACAGAAGGGAAGAAGTCCCTTCTTCCTGTGACCAGAAAGGCTGTGAACTCCCCATCCCTGGAGGTGATCAAGACCACCTGGGGCTCTGAGTAACCTGGTCTAATGGAAGGTTCCCTGGCACAAGGGGTTGACGCTAGATGATTTTCAAAGTCCCTCTCAACCCCAGATGAATTCTAAGTTCATTAATTATATTTAATGAAGTTAGTTCTAGTTTAGTTCTACTTCAGTTTAGTTCTAGTTCATTCTAAATTCTAAGAATTCTATTATTCCTGAGTCTATTTCTTTTATGTTGCTCACACTTTCTCCATGATTCCTCTTAAAAGTCACATTTCTAAAGCAAACACTTCAGTTCTTTCACTTTGCTTTTGCATGTTTAAGAAAATAAGCTTACCCTGTAATTTTTTTCTCTTTACTTAGTCCATTTTTTCATTCTCTTTTCATGAGAAAGAACAGTAGTCATCTTTTGATTGACAAGAGCAACTACAACGGGACAGAAACATTTCCCTATGCCCTGGACCATTCTTTGTTCTAATCCTCATTTTGTTTACTGATTATCATCAACAGAACATCTCTGAAACCTCCTTTTTCCAAACTGCTGAGCCCATTTTCCTCTCTGCAATGTTACGTTTCAAAATTGGGAACCAGCACCCTACCATAGAAGTGGTAATAAAGATAATACAAAATTAAATCACATTCTCTGAATGGAAAACAAACAAATGTTTCCTCTCTAAAGAGTCTATCGTATTTCACAGTGTATCACAGCAATGAGCCTACACTTTTGACATACTTGTATAAAATAGGGAAAACCCACTCATACCCATACCAGTGCAGTGTTATTGTTGCTGTGGCAACTACAGACCACAACTTTTTGCTGCAAGAGAATCAGCATGGACACAAACACACACAAAAAGGCATAAACAGTTTTGAGTGTTAACAGTGCCTACAACTCACTGTGGATACGTAATGCTGCCATCAAAAACTGGATTTAATTCAAAAAAGTCCTTTACCTTCTCAGTCACTGTCTCCAAATTGTCTGTCTACACTTTGTTTTCACCTTCAATACAGCATAGTTGGCAAAACATCCTGAGAAACCATTACACATAAGAAGTGTAAATGTCAGACTACTAAAACCCCATTTCTGAGTGAACAAAGTAATTCTAAAACTCTCTCGAAAATAGATAAATTATTGATCTACAAGCTGGAATTTGCTGGTATGAATACTTAATGCAAACCATAGGAGTCAGGGATTTGAACCTACCCTCTGTGTGCACACATAAGATAAACAAAGTCAATAATGTACTCTCTTTAACACTCCCTCTCACTGATAACAGGAAAAAACCTACTTTCACCAGTTTATAATGTCATTTAGGCTATATGTAAGAGTTAATAATTAAAACTACTCTACTCAGTAGTCCATTAAAAAAAATAAAAAGGTTTACTTAAAACCAATGCATGGGCACAAAAACAAGCGTGGAAGTTATTCAAGAAATGTTGGGAGTGGGGGGTCCTCAAATCTTTCGAGTTTCGCCTTGTTATTTTGCCTTCCCCATTCCTGTCCTATCTGCACACCAGGGCCAAATTGCACTTGAATAAGAAACCACAAATGAAGAAACTGCTCAAGTCCAGTTAGAGCTTTTGTCTCAAGACTGGGCCTTGTACAAGCAGCAAACACTCACCCAGCACATGACAGCCTGCAGCTGAAGTTTCTTTCTTGACCTGAAACTGTTATTAAGTTTTTCTATTATTCTACATGCAATCCAAAGAAATTATCTAAAAGAGTATTTTCTTGCCTCCTCTTTCCAACCCAGATATCCCCAGCCTGACACATTCACCAAACTCAAAGACCACAGATTATAATCTCTCACTGATGAAAAATTTTAAACTTGCTATTCCATAAGATTGCCAGTTTTTTGTCTGGGACTTACCAGACAGATACACACACTCAGATCTATTCGTCTTTTGCATAAGTCATCTAGGTAGGCAGCTCAGATGCTTTGAGACAGCATCCAACACACTACACTGCAGTGTCACATGAGGGCACAGGTAAAAGTCCCATTATCCAGCCACTCAATCACCCAGGGACACCAGGTAAATGTTCAGAGTGCCCAAATACCACCTGGACAAGGCATCCAGAAAGAGGGAATAATGGTTCTAATATTGTTTTGCCTGAGACCAGACAGCATGGCAACACCCATGTTACAGACTGATTGACTAATTTCCTTAAGTTTTCAGAGTAATACTACCATTTCCCGTTAAACAACAACAAAAACCCACAAACAAACAAACAACAAAATAATTCCAGGGTGGTAAAGTTGTCTAGATAATATCTTGAATTTTGGTTTTAAAAATTATTTTCCATTTGGATATTTTCCTAACAGTTAGAGGAATCACTGAGAACAAATTCTTTGGGAACTTTTAAATGTTCCAACATTTTTAATTCAGAAATATGTTTACAATTTTTTTTCTCACATTATTAAGATTTTTTTTTTTTTTTTTAAGCCTGGACTTTTCTTACCATGAGGGAAGCCCACAACCAGCAGAAAAGAAATTTCCACTCAGAATGTAACATACTGCAAGTAAACACCCTCCAGAAAACTTCTAAAAAAACATTTATGTCAGAAACTATTGCTTGTGCTTTTGTTTTTGCTTCTGTGCTCACCTACAATTCCGCAAAACCTGTTTAAAGTGCTTTGAGCCAGGAATAAAAAGGGCTAGTGAAAATGAACATTTCCAGTCGAGATCATACGAACGGAGAATGATGCAATCTTGTTCTGGGGAAGGACCACCCAAAGGGTTTCCCGTTTTTCTCCTCGTGCTGTTCTCTCCCCTGACAGAGGCAGGACTGGCTGACCCAGCTGATCCCCATGCAGAACGGGCTGGATTCCACCTATTCAGAAGTGACCAAACAAGCCCGACCAGTGCTATGCTCTGAAGGAACCGCCACATGAAGGTCAGAGAATTCCACTATGTTCATCTTAGCAAGTGCTGTGGTGCAGCAAAATGGGTTTGAAGAGCAAAACAGCTGAGGGCGAGGACCCCTCATTCAAGGGACTAATTGCTGGAAGGGTCTCAGTTCAGAGGAGCTGAACTCTAGTGCTGTGTGCGCCTCAACAGATGAAATACTGCAAGTTTCTGGGGCACATCCTTTGGCTTCACATTCACAGACAGCAACCCTGTGTAGATGCTCCAGGGCCACTTCATGTACAAAGTGTGCCAAGTGGGGACAGTCAAGAGATTCCTTTACCCGAAGCCCACTCCTGACCCAAACTACATGTTAACATAAAGATTCCCATCAGTATTAATAAAGGACAGTAGAAATTTTTGCATCAAGCTGTACTTTTAAGAGCCAGCCTGAGTTTCTGGAAGGTCTCCTTAATCACCCTCACTAGACTACCCAAGCATCCAGGAGACAAGGCTTGGTACCCTCAAGGTTAACTGTAACTACTAGGTAACATACAGAGCGATTTTTTTCACTCCAAAGAGAAACATGGCCCATTGACATCAGACTTTTTGCTTGATTTCAGACAAGTACAAAAGGTTGGATTCACCTCTGCAGTAATGCCAACATCAGTGCTGCAGCCACCCCTGCCCAGGGATTAGCAGCACCACTTACAGTTTGGCAAGTCGGCCTCAAGTACTGCCCGTTCTTGTGAACTGTAACAGGAGCCAAGGAGCAGCCAGGGCATTAATTACTGTGCCAGGCTGGCCAATGCTCAGTAAATCCTAAGCATCAGGGGCTCCCCTGAAAGCACAGAGCCAGCTCTGTGCTCAGTGCCTAGAACCCTAGGATGAAGCCCAAGCGTCTTCATCAGTACTCTATATTTTCTCAAAATAGCTGCAGATCACCACTAAATCAATGCTGGCATGATTAATGTGCAGAGAAGGTTTCAGGAAACTCTATGCAGCCCTTTAACATTTATTTTTCCAGTTCTTGTTTAATACAAATGAAGAGGGAAAGTGCTTAAAGGGGGGAAAATTGTAAGCAGCTGATTCCAGTTGCACTTTTGTCCCCTGCCAAATTAAGAACTTAGTAGGACAGACTTTGTTTTCAAGGCATAAGAGATGTGGAAGTATTTACACTCATAGTATCAAGACATCAGCCGTGAGTTTCAAGACTGCAGCGCCAAACTGAGTGAGAACACATTGAAAAAGGCAGCACATGTTTTCAAAGCAGAGGAAAATCTGTATTATTGCAATTGTTAGTAACAGCTGACCTGAACAGAAAAAAATGCTTTGGAGACAGCCTTAATCTTTGGAATGTACTATACTTCTGTCCCAGCACTGTCTCAGGAAGATATGGAATTTGGTCTAAATGCACTACACACTGCCCTGTTCGCAGGCACCTCTTTAACTGGGGACCCAAGTGCTATGTCCTTCATGGCATTACAGTAAAAAGCTAATAGTTTCTTTTAAAGACAACAGTTTTACAAAATGTGGGTACTCAAAAGTCAGAAAATACCAAAATTAAAGTTGGTTTTGGTAATGTAAGTAATATTTCTCTAAAATATATGTTTTAAGGCAGTGAATTCAAATTTCAGTTTTCCTTACTGTTTCTCAAGTAAGTAAAATTTACACAGCTTTTTTTTTTGCAGTTGAAGGTGTCAGGCAGGGAGGTATTAAATGTGACAAGTACTGCTGCACTTTAAAATGAAAACAGAATTTTCAGTTGTAAAATCAGTGGCATTAGAAAATTGAAATGTAGGATAATTGAACATGGACAGCTGTTGCCATTGCTTTACAGCAGCTTCTTTCAGTTAAAAATCTGATACTGACCCCACCTAAGTCTTTAATAAACTTCCATCTTAAGTTATCCCACTTCAATCTTTAACAAACTGCCTTTCTTCCTCAGCATTACATCTTCTAATGCCTCAATTAAGGTGACAACCATTAAAGGATCCTCAAAGTTCACAGCCTAAAGTTTGTTGAGTTCCTTGCAAGGTACTTTTTTATTTGGCCTTGCACTGCCCAAAAAGTGGATTAGAAAAGTCACACAAAGAGGCTTGAAACTTACAGATCTGCCAACTAGCTAAATCAGAAAGTGTAGAAGTAAAACTGAAGGTGGACAGCAAAAGAGTTGAAAAAATGTGAAAGTTAACAAAACCATCCCTTATTTTGGGATCAGATTACAGATCCTTTTTGGAAAAGGAGAAAAAAAAGATACATATAGTTTTTTCTTCTTTCTCTTTTTTAAACCAGCATGCTTTGAGCAGAGAGTTATTCAAACTCAAGGAATGGTGGGAAGACATCTTTAATACTTCAGCTATCCCAAGACTCAGAGGCATGTCCCAGAGTCCCTCCACAGTTAGTGTTTTATTAAAATGAAATATGTGGATGACCTAAAACGAAAGAATTAAAATGAAAAATAAGGCCTACAACCAGCAGCCAAAGCATCCAAAATTAAGTTTAAATGAACATTTTTTTCCTCTTTAGGGAAACATGGCTAGCCTCACCAGTGAAAACACTGAAGTCAAAAGCCCTCTGATACAAACACGAGAAGATATTCACACAGTTTTTGAGAGAGCCTCCTTGGACGGAGAACGCATTTACTTGAAAGTCCACAAACTTGGTACTGTCCAACATAGGTCAGTGTAAGGCCTGTTAAAATGTAAGGTTTGTTGTACAGTAGTTGACCATTTGCACTTGAGTTGCTACTTCTAAGACAATAGGTAACTTGGGATATCAAGAGTACTACAAAATAACCTTGAGAAGCGAAACTTTTTAATCACATCTTAACCCTTTGAACCTAAATTACTTCCACAGACACCCAGACCTTAGGAAGGTGTGGGAAAAATACATATGAATAAACAATTCCATTAAATTTATTTTTAATATAGCTTTAAATAATATATTTATTTCTTCACTGTATTTATACGCACACACTTTGTTTACATAAATTACGCTATTAAGAGTTTAATGTTTAACTTCCCATATCTCACTGATTTATGGTAGAGGACTAAATGCCAAAACTTATGATTTTGGGCATATATAACAAAAATTTATATACTTTGCCAAAAGTCACCTTATAAGTATATTGGGAGGGACGACATTCCTGCATCACTGATTTGGAGCATACGTGATAAGGAAATAAAAAACACCCCAAAACTCTTTTCCAAATGCTGCTGAAGGTATGTCATTGACCTAGCCAGATATTTTTAGAACACAAGTCAGCTAAACTTCAAAGTCTGCTTTCCTGGGATAGGAGAATGAATTGAACACACAGAGTCTTTTCATCCTCTTTCAAACTCATTAATCTTATTACCAAATATAGCACTTCTTAAAAAATAATATTTCAATGCTGAATTCAAAGATAAATCATCCATTAAAGAGACATGCAAGTACACACTGAGACATCAGGATTATTTTAGTATCTAAAGCAGAAAACTCCACTATGTTCTCATGCAGTAAACTGCTAAACAAAATGTGAACAGTCTGCCAAGGTACACAGTGCAGACAGGAGCTGCACACTCTGTAATTCTGTGCTGCTTGTAAACCTAAGCTAATTTTTTTTTTAAATTAAGAAAACAACCAATTGAAAAATTACATTTTCATATTCATCCATGTTTCCCATAATGAGTAATACAACAGCTGCTTCTTAGATGACAAAACATTTTCCATCTACCATTACTACAGCTTTTCTGCCCCTGCCATGAAAGGGTAACAATGACAACTTTCCTTTTTCAGACCTTCAGCTCAATTTTTTTTTATTCTGGCCTTTTTCATACCTGAAATCTCCTTCATAGCACAGTCCTCATGGAAAACCTATAAACAAAAGGACAACTCCTCTGTGCACTTAACACAGGTGGACACACACGGCTTTCACATACCATAGTGACATGGAGGGTCTAAACTCCACCTCTGCACCTTTGCCTCTTGCTCTCTTGGCATTTTTGAAGGTCCAGGGCCAGCCATGGGGAACTGTCAGTAACAAGGACCAGAGGGAGACCTGGACTGTCATCACCCAACAGGTTGAGCACAACAATGCGGACACACAGTGACAAACCAGAGATGCCTCCGCTGTTGCAGACCAGCCACTGAGCAGAAGGCACAGAGCCTGTCAGCATTGCAGTAAAGGACTGGTACAAAACCAGTCCCTGCTCCACGTGGGATTCATATCTAGTAAAACAGTCTTCCATATGCAGAGCTCCATTCTGCTCAGAGGAGCAAGCAAGAGAAGTTTTCCCCCACAACAGAAATCCCTCTCTCATTCTAATAATGAGGAAGGTAACCCACTCACCTGGCAGAAGAGCTGTGCGAAAATGTTTTTATTTTGCTTCTGAGGGCATCAGCACTGCAGGCCAGAGTTGGGACTCATGATCTGAGGGGACAGTGGTAGCACAATGCTTCTGTGCAGTGATCTGGGTATTTCCTATTCGAGGGCATCAGAAATCTCTGATGCTTTGCATTGTGCAGCACGTTGCAGTGGGGCAAGAGGAGACGTTTTAAAATGATTGATAGCTATTAAGTAGGGTGGATTTTCAGGTGAGCAAAGCTGTATTTCATCATGGCTGTGCTGCAGTTCCGTGATAAACCCCAACAAGGTGGGGCTCCTCCTGGCCCATCACTGCTCCATGCTGCTGGAGCCAAGAGGGTCATTTGCAGGGGTGACACCTACACCTGCACACACGCTCTCACAGCCCAGCCACACTGCTGACCACAGGGCACGCACCCTCCCCGCACTGGTGTGGGCCCAAAGTGCAAATCACCAGACACAGAAGTGCCCACCATCAGCACCCATGAGAACAGGGCCCTGGGACAGCACATAACCAGATGCAGTGAAGCGTTGTCAGACCCAGAAGAGCACATGGAGACTCTTCTCCATGGACAACATCATCTTTGTATCACCTTGGCTGAATGTAAGGGCAAGTTTTTGAAAGCTTAGAAAGAAAAACTGCAGTCTGTCAAAATTTCATTGTTTGGTAACTGAGTCATCCTAACACTGTGGCACCACAAACAAGCTGCAACAGTAAATGTTTGCTATTTCTGGTTTCTTTGGTGTTCCCATATTCATAAATCATGGCATGAAATACCTCAAAAAAGAAGCTATCGCTATGCATTCTTCCTCTCCTAAATTAATAGCTTACAGATAATTATAGGTCTTCACTGTTTGACTCTTTTAGCACTGAGCAACAGATCTCTTTTCTTGCATCAAAACCTGTTTTCTGTCAAAAAAAAGAGAAAACTGGCATCGTTAGATGAAGGGTTATAATTTGTAGAACTCCTTACTCAACTTGGAAAAGAAAACAGTAGTAAAAAATGACACCTAGCACCAGTCACTCTGCAAACAGAAGAAAGCAAATAAATTTCAATCTTCTGTTTGTTTTTTACCAAGCACACCTCTGCTGCCCTTGTTTCTTAGAGCACAGCTTAACCTCCTAGCAGTTTGGTGGAGATTTGTTCTGGTTATCACAAACTTGCAGACCTAACTTCCTCATCAGTGAAAGAATGCAGGAAGACAGCAGGTGCATGCAGGTTTGAGGGACAATAAAAGGTGTTGGTGGGGGAGGGCAAAGTTTTCTGCCTGTTAGGGGTCAGTTTAGCTAGGAGACTATAAACAATTAGAAAACACCACCACAGCCAAAAATCTATCGTGCTGTTAAGGATGTAGTGCAAAGTTGCTCGCCCGTAAGATCGCTTGTGTGTGTGTCTGTGTGTTTTGCCTATCTCCTCACACACATTTTGCAATTCCATCAGGCGCTTGGACTAGGCTAGAAGTGACTTCTGAGCCTGCCTTCCACAATCCCGTTAGCCATAAAAACAGCGCCTGAACGTAAAGACTCCTTACAGGGCACCCCGGCGCGGCGGCTCCCAGAGGTGGGCCAGCACCCGAGCTCCCGAAGCATTCCAGACTGCCGCAGTCAGCCCAGCGCCGTGACTGACAGCATCCAGCAGCATCCAGCAGCGACTTCTTGCGAGAGCAGGAAAAGCGCCAGGAATTGCCGGGAAAAATGAAGGGCTTCCAGGGTGACAGCAGCCAGCCAGCCCTCCCGCCCGCCCGGCAGAGTGGCACGACCCCCGCCCAGCCCCGCTCCCTCCGCGGCGGACGGTGTCTCCGCGCTGCTCCCGAGGCCCTTGGGCAGACGCGCGGCGTGACAGCGACGGACCTCCCGCCTCTGCCAGACAGGGTCTCCTCGTTTCAGGACGGGCGGGGGATTCCCCCCCCTCCCCCGGTCCCGCCGCTCCCCGGCGCGGCGCGGCTCGCAGGCTCACCTGGTCCAGCGGGATGCCCAGCAGGGCGCTCAGCGGGTGCAGCAAGGTGGAGCCGGTGGTGCGGTGCGGGGCGCCGGGCGGCTCGGCCATGCCGCATCCCCGCACGACCAGGACCCCCGCGCCCACCTGCGCGCCCCTCCCGTCCCGCCGCGCCCGCTCCGCGCAGCCCCGGCCGCCGCCGCGCCCGCTCCGCACCGCGCCGGGGCCCGGGGGCGCTCCGCGGGGCGGGGCCGCCGCCGACGGCCGGGGCGGGCCGGGGCGGGCTCCGGTGGGCGGGGAGCGATCGCCATCCCCGGGCCTCCGTCTGTCGCCTCCCGTCGCCCGTGGCGCGGCGGGGCACCCACGCGCGGCGGCCCCGGGATTGCCGCGGGCCCCGCGGGCTCGGTTCGGCACGGTGCGCGCCGACAGCCGCTGCCGCCGGGGAGTTTCCCCGGTGCCAGGTTCTTGACAAAAGCGCAAACTTGTCCGGTACCCGCAGGGCCAAGGTGCCGGTTCACAGCTGCCCCAAGCAGAGGAGAGCTGGGGTGTCACAGCCAAAACAGTCCTAGGAAGAACTTTTTTTGCCTTTTTTTTTTTTTTTTTGGTAATAATTATTCCTTATTTATTTATTTTACGCCGAGACTTTTTTTTTTTCCAGTCATTGCTCTTAGAAACACTAACGTTTTTAGTGGAGAAATACCCAGCATCCGGACACAGTGGTTTGCGTTTGCTGGAGACTAAGATGCTTGTGATTCGGGGAAATAGTGACTTTTCCTTCACAAGGCGAAAAAAATGGGAAAAGGAGTACTGAGCTTTTAAGTTATATGTTTACGTTGTAAGTGAAATACGGCCATTAAATAGGTGCTTCTGCCAAGATCATCTTATCTGCAGAAGGAGTGTTCTTACGCTTGCCCCGGACAATGTAGTGTTGTGTTGCAAGGAGAGCTCAGCAACGCTGCACAGCTTTCTGTTCAGCTCGCCCTGCTGGCATGCTCAGAACCTGGAATACACCAAAGGGTCCTTGCAGGCTCAGTTACAGGCACTTCAATAGGCTCTGTCATTTTCTCTTCTTCAACTAATTGCCAACTGTGGTAGCTGAAACCGTAGTAGTGGCTTAAAATGGTATCATGCCATGCTCAAAGTGCCCTGCTTACACTGTACAGGAGAGTGCTGTGCTGGAAAACCCAGGCAAAAACTCTTCAGTAGGGAAGGAGATTTACAGAAGCAACATTCTCTCAATAGTGTCATTTTAGTGGTGCCAGTTTCAATATATGTGAAAATATATACATACACACAAGCACACACAGACTTTAAGTAGGGAAAGTGGTTTGGAAGAACTGGATAGCCATGCATTAGAGTTGTTAATGTTTTCCATTATAAGTCGCTCTTTACAGTTGATTAAAATTTGCCAGCCTGAAATTATCCGGATGGAACTTTCCAAGGTCTGTGTCCACCACAAGTGAGCTGCTTATTGAGCTTTGGCTAAAAACATTGACCTGCTTTTGGGAACAGAATAAAAGTGATTTATTACACACATCACACTACAGATATTCTCAAAGGTTTTTTTTCCACTGTGAAAATCTAGTACCTCTGGGATGATGACTTCAAGTTTAGACACAGTAGTTTTTCTGAAATCAAGGAAATGCCTTTCATTGTCTTCCTGAAACTACTCAAGAGTCATCAACTGCCAAAGTTGTGGGGAATAAGCCATGTGGAGACTCAGGGGATCAGCATATAATATTTCTAAAGACAGTAAGCATTCTTCTGCCCTTCACATTTCCTCCATGTGACTGGACTCCATATATATCTACCACTACAAGAGGAGAGTGGGATATCACACAGCTCCAGGCATAGGAACTGAGAAGAGCATGCCTGACTCTCTATATTCAGTACTTGGCCATCTGGGCTTTGTGCGGTGGTGAAAACAGCTGCTCCAGGAAACAGCTGGAAGGAGAAAAAGACAGCTGGAGAAAGCCGGGCGCAAGAGCACAAGAAGGAGGAAAATGGCAACTCTGAAGTGGGTTAGCACAAGAAGCTCGGTGAAGGGAACTAGAGGGAAGTTGGCTACAGATGCAGGATACAGGAACAGGGCAATCCTTTTACTTTGTAATCTACCAGCTTCTAGATATCGGGACTTCCAAGACGGAAATTTCGTCTGGAATATCATGTTTAATAGCCACTCATAGGCCTATCTTACCTTTTCCAATATTTTTTAAATTGACTTATATTTTTGACCTCCACAATATCCCATGGGTTCTACTATTTAATTATGTGCTGTATGAAAAAGTATTTCCTTTGCTTTGTTTTAAAGCAGTTGCCTTGTAATTTCATTGAGTTCTTATGCTGTGAGAAATAAGTGAGTAATCATTGCTTAATCACCTCCCCCAGTCTATTCATAACTTCATATACCCTGAGTTGCCTCTTGTTCTCACTGAGGAGTCTAGTTAATCTTTCACTGTATGGAAATCATTGGTATCTTTGTTCTTCCTTTTCACCCTCTTCTGTTTCTATTTTTTGGAAGGAGGAGACTATAGTTTTGTGGTAACATAATGTGTTGTTCTGTATTCCTTTACCAAGAATTCCTAACATCATCCCCGTGACTTCAAAGTCTATTTTCTCAAAAGCAGTAGGTAATTTACAGCCTAATGTGTATGTATAATCAAGATTTGCTTTTTCCTGTTTACATTTATCAATATTAAATTTTAACAGTCTTTAAATTGCACGATGTACAACACTGTAAAATCCGTTGCAACTCTATAATGAAGTTTTGATTATACTGAATTATTTCATATCCTTGCTAACTTGGTCTTCTTGTGTCCTTTCCAAAGCCTTAATGTGTTCAACAGGACAGATTTCTTTGTATCAATTTTCAGTGAGACACTTATTCACATCCTGTATTTATTTCTTTTTAAACAGCTAGCAGTCCAGGAGGGAGTATTTCCTATGATCCTGTGACTATTGTGTTTCTTTGGGTGCGAAATCTTAGCCTGTCTTGTATCTGTAAATACAAATATACTTTCTCAGTGGGATCGCCCTTAGTGTTTAGAGAACTCTAATAGATTAGGGATGTATAACTTCTGTGCAATGGCTATAGTTTCCCCATTATATCATAGTTTCCTGTGTGTCTTCAATGCTTAAAAGACTTACAGATATCAATAAGAGTAATTAAAAAGCTTAAACTAAATTCTAGTACAGTCTAATATTATCATTTTCTTTCATGGGAATATGAAATCCCTATGAGTGTTTTTCAGCTTTTAAAATGTTTCCCTTCTGTTTTCTTGTAAGAAAGACAGGATATATTTCTTCAGAAGAACAAATTAGACTTTTTGGAAAGAGAGATATAACCATTTTATCATTCACCTTACAACACTGACAACATGAATTTTGTATCATGTTCTTTTATTAAGACAAACTAGTTTACACTAACAAATAATTCTGATTTTAAAGTAGAAATTAAACAAGAAACATAAAGGTGGTCTTGCTAACAGTTTTTCTGTCTGGATTTGCGGTGTGTGATGGCTTAGCTCAGTATTACTTGAGAAATACATTATTTTGCTAAGCTTATATAATGTTATTTTATTAAACTTATATGTAACACTTCTGTGGGCTTTTTAATACTTATTTTCTTGTTTTGATTTTTTTTTTTTTAATAACTTGCTAACAAAACGAACTAGCATACAGATATTCCTGTGTTTTCTTTCATATAAAGGCCTCTTTGATGTTAAATTTATGTTTGAGTGACTGAGCTTATAAACCTGGTAGTTTTGCAGCTGATAGGATTCTCCCATAACTAAAACTTTGAAAAAAAAAACAACAAAAAGACTTGGTAGGTTTCATATTGCAACTGTGAAAGAAACTATGCTGACTATGTAGCTGTTACACATTTATAAATCTAAGACTAACAGCACAGTTAAACTTACCATAGGTTTTTATGTCGTCATTCAGGTTAGAACTGGTTTATTGATATGAATGTACTGTGCAGGCAATACTCAGCCAGTAACAGAAGTATTATGTGTTCACTGGCAATTCTTGAGAAAGGTGTTTCCCTGCTGAAATTCCTCATTTCAGCGAAGCATTAAAACATATGTTTAAATCCCATAGGACCACAGTTGTCATTAAATTTTATCTAATCCTTTGGTGCGTTGTCAAATCACAGCCAAAATAAGCTCAGTTTATGGAAACAAATGGGTGAAAATATGGAAAATATAATCCCCGCTCAGTCTTATCTAAAGTAAAGTGAAATAAACCTCTGCGCAGAAGAATAAAAGAGTAAATGTAAGTATTCTGATTACTTGAAAATACAGGGAAAGTATTGTTGCCTGAGTATTTTGATTCATTACCCTGAAGGTATATTAAAACAACTGCTGGATAATAAATATAAGTACAAAATGAAGTATCTCGAGGAAGGGAGTATTTATTAAGTAGTTGCAATCAGAATGATTGAATGAGATGCACTCAATGATGTTTTGTTTTGAGTGACTGATATCCTTCAATGTAAGTTTTAATCAAAAGAAATGCTGTGGACATGGCAATAGACAGTGAGGCCATCTACTATCTGTAGATTATTGTGCCTGTGCATATTTATATGCATAAACTTATAGACGTGTGGACACTGTAACTGAAGGCATTTGCTGTGTGCCCACACATACTGCACACATAAATCATGTACATATTAACAATTTAATCTTCTTGTATTGTTAATGATGGATAAAATGTTACTGGTTGTAGCTGAAATCTGCTATAATTATAAAAGAAAATATATCTAAGTGTGATAATAATCTCATTAAAAGGGTGACATATCTTCTTATGCTGTGGGTACAATTTGGTGCTTTGCTGAACCAAACTCAGAATTCTTGAAGCCCTGAAGTAAAATGGAAATAGCAGCTTAAAACTGACTGGGAGCTACAGGGGCCATAAGGAAGTGGACAGGATTTGGAAAATTCGAGAAAGTCTTTACCACAGATCTTTACTACAGCACATGATACCAAAACATTGAAAGGTCTTTAGTATTAACTACAGTGCAGGGAACATCTGATGTAAACAAAGGGGTATTTTGAAAAAGTAGGCAGACTTCCAACAACCTCTGTGGTTACTAGGAATGCCCTTAAATATTCATATTTTTCTTGCAGTTACCTACATCTGTGCTCTAATATTTGCAATTTTATAAATGAATCCCAACTTCCATTGAACTTTTCCCTTGTCCTCAGTGGGACAGGAATTTAACTAAAAATGCACATTTTCTTAGTTGAGAACTTCTACTCTTTAATCCTAAAAACGTTTCCAAAGTCTCTTCTTTGGAATAAACTAAAAGTAAACTAATTCTCTATAAAACAGTTCACCGTTCAGTATATCAAGAACATGTAGTTTCATTATTAAGGTTCATAGATTTTCAAAGGCACAAGTTTTATGCATACTATTTATACCGTGAACTTTCTGAGTAGTGTTAACAACCTGGATCCCAGCTTTTTTACCAGCACTGATATGCATGTGCAGCAGGACAAGCTCCTAATCCAAACCTCCTCTGTCGAATAATTTTGGAAGTAATTTACTTTTTCCAAACTCAGAAATAAAATATGAAGAAGTTTTTCTGAGGCTAAATTCCTCTCCTGGACACCCAAGTTACAGCCTCAACACTGGTAATTTTCAGGAAGGTGGTTCTGCTGTGTTCTGGGCTTCCAGGTGTGCAAAAAAAACACCAGCCAGGTGCAGTTACCTCTTGGTAAGTCAGTTGCCTGTGCTGTGCTCTGGAACATGGATAATTCCTCTCTGATGCAGAACTCCCCACCTACTACCAAAACTCTGGTGATGATTTCCTCCCTTTTGACTACCCCTTGACAACTCTTCCCCAGGGAAAGCCTTTCCTCTGTCACTAGGGGGCAGAGTTTGTTGTATATGTCTTATCAATATGTATCTCTCCTTAAACCTTAACTAAAAACTAAAGTATATGTCTCTCTCTAAATATGCTGTGGGGAAATGAAGATGAGGGAGCCAGGCTCTTCTCTAATATGCCCACTGAAAGCACCAGAGGCAACAGGCACAAATTAGAAGATAAGGAGAGAAAGTAAAACACCGAGAAAGAAAACCTCCTTTTTTTTTTGGTGGACATCAGGCACAGAAGCCCAGGGGTTGCAGGGCCTCACCCATTGACAGGAAATCAGCACTTACAACAACAGACCCAGAAAGCACTGATAAACCCCCAAAGGCAGGAATGAACATGACTTGGTTCCCCTATTTCTGGGAAATATGGTTGACAAGGAACCTTCTGTGGTCCAGAAGAGAGAGCTAGTGCTGGCGCTGGTGACAGGCTGGCTCTGGTGTCTCATGCCCATGGGGAGTAATGCCCCTGGGGACCCATGCACATGCAGACACACGGAGCGACCCGGTGCCACAGCACAGTGCTGGGTGGGGGGTCCCTGGCGAGCTGCTGTGGAGTTCTTTCCAAACCCTGTGCAGCACTGTCCCTGGCGATCCCTTGCCAGCAAGCTGAACTGACTTAGAGCAGTGTGGAGAGCTGGGAAAGATGGGCAGCAGAGCCTAGTATGCACCTGGGCTCCTTCCTCTTCTGGGCCTTCCTGCTTTTTTTTTTCACCCCATTCTTCTTCTTTCTTCCTCCTTTTCTTTGCTGGATGCCACTCCCTCTCCACTGCCCAGTACTCACTTCTCTTTCTTTTTCTTGGCTTTTTGTTGTCTTGTAGGAGCCTGCAAACCTTTCTACCCCACAGCGGGATTAGATAGGGAAATCCAGGGTCAACTGCAATCAGCTCTTGATTTAACCAAAGCTGCCTCCCTTTACCTTCTTTCCTCTGACAGGCTCTTTAGTTTTTCTGTGCATCCCAGGTAGCCTCACCATATTCTCTGGGCTGGCTGTAGATCAATTAAGTAAGGTACCTACAGCAGAAACTGTCAGTCAGCAGGTGGTAAGGGACAGCCTGGAACAGGAAGCAACTGTTTAGCCAATTGCTGCCTTTGTTCTGCAGAGGAGATCCTTGGGCTTTGGGTTTGCATCAGCCATTTCTTTCAGGGCCTCCCTTGGGAACACAATGTTCACACATTGGGGTGTGACGCTCAGTTCATTTGGGAGGGCATAGGTCAGGGAGCCTGTGGTCCCCTTCAGGCCAAGAAAAGGCTTGCCCGCTTCATTCTGCCATGGTTTCCTCTGCCCTCCCAAGACAGAGCTCTGCAGAGAGCCTTGTGGTGCCATACCACCTTCTGTGGTGGGAGACTTTGCTTTGAAAAGCTCTCTTGCTGGAAGGATTTTGCAGCCATTTCCTTGGACTAAGCACATGCCCAAGGCATTTGAGAAACCACCCTCCAAGTTTGACTCATGATGTCTCATCCCATAGGGGGAAAAAAAAAAAAGAACCACCACCCACCCTTCACAAAGCCCATACAGCAGAGCAAATACCAGGAAGAGAGACAACAGCTCCTTGGACTCCTCAGAACTATCCTCCTGCCCAAGACATGTGGTCCCAGTCTTTATGGAGCTGCCATACTTCTGCTGCTTCTGATCCCATCTCCCCCCCCCCAAAGATGTCACTGCAGTTGTCTGTCAGAAACTTCACCAGGCTCTTCACTTGCACACATCAAAACGCACATCTCAGCCCAGCTGCCAGAAAATCAGGTGTCAAGCAGCCTTTCCCATCCCTCCTAAGCCTTGTCTCTGTGCAGAAGGCTGTGATCATGGAGCTGCTCTTCCAGACAGGCACCTCACCAACATTTGGTGGGGAGGGGGGGCCACCATGGACCTCTAAGCAGCCAAGCTTGGAGGATACAGGAAGGCTGCAGCCAGCTGCTCAATCCAGCCTACCTCCAGCCTGGCCTCCAGCAGGAGCAGGTCCCTGTTGGCTGGGCTCAGCAGGTTTGGCCCCAGGCAGATGGCCAGGTTGCTGGAGCTCATTCTGCTGGTGGAGGTGCCGTGACCAGTGTCCTGAAGGAGGGCCAGCAGCTGCTTCAGGAGGAGGAGATTGGCTGCCAGCAACTTCTCGGCCACCCTGAGGGAACAGCAACACAAGATTCACTCATCAAGTCAGCCCCAGAGCTGGTCAGAGGCACAGGGCAGCCAGCAGCTGGGCTGCACAGCTGTGCAGATGCTCTCAACCAGCCATCAGGGCTCCTGTCCTGTGCTTGAGGAAGGAATGAAGCCCAGCATTGCTTCCCAGCACTTTATTCCAGCCAAGCCCACTCGAGGGAAGGCTCCCTGTCCATGCCTTTTCCCCTGAGATGCCAGCCGACCCCAGCAAAGGCAAGTTGCCAGAATGAGTCAGTCCCATGGCAGGCGAGTGCCAGGCCCCTCCCTGTCCCTGCTCATCTGGCAGGCTGCAGTCCATGCCCATGCTTTCAGCTCCTCTACCTGTGCCTACCTGCTGCTCCTCTGCATGGCTCCCATCCACTCCTCATGGAGCTCAGTGACAATGAGCTTGCTGGGGATGCTCTGCAGGAGCAAGTCCTGAAAAGCTAAGGGCTCACAGTGAGCCTTGAGACATGAGCTCTTCCAGTGGCGGGTTAAAAGGGCTCACTCTGAGGAAGACGGCCGACAGCAGCACAGGTTGGCTTTGAAGGTTGACTGGTGCACCAGGGTTCAGTGTCTCCTTCAGCTCCTGAAGGGCTTGGTGGAAGATCCCTTCCTTTGCAAGTCCCTTTTGCTGCAGGATGTCCAGGAGCTCCTGCAGAAGAGGCAGGAGGAGAGTTGCTTGGCTGAAGAAGCAAGAGGTGGCAGTGGTCAGAGCACCCTCAACGCTGCAAAGGAGCTGGGACCAAAAGCGTGTTCTGGGGTGAAGAGCCCAATCCCCTATCCCCCAACCTCCATGGGTTCACACAGCAACCCTGCAGAGCAGCCAGAGGGAGGGAGAGCCAGGGCCCCCTGTTCCCAGGCTGCCTTACCTGCATGGGCGGGGCAGCATGCCATCCTCCTTGCAGAGGGCTGCCCAAGGCTGACCGAAGAGAGCCCTGCTGCAGCCAGAGCCCACCTAGCCCGGGAACTGGGCAGTGGCCACAGGTCTCAGCTGCAGAACAAAGGGCCAGGGCAGCCCCTTCCTCCTCCTGCTGTTGCTGCCGATCCCTCCTGCTGAGAAGGAGCACACAGCATTATCAAAAAGGAATTTTGCCTGCTGAAGGAGTCTTCAGAGGTCATGGGACAATGATTTTTAATATTTTCAAATAATAGTGAATTAGAATCTGGATCTTTTGGTGCAAAAATAAAGACAATAGAAGGCAATGAATAGAGGTTTACATATACTTCATAGCTTGTGATTCATTCTACCAACATGAGGCCTTCTGTGTCTAGGCTTGAAATAATTTTGCAATCTAGTTTCTTTTCCTGGTGCTCAGAGGGATCGCTTGACTTTAATAAAACCAGTGGTCATAAGGCAGGCACAGGTAACTATAGCGGGGTTCTTTTTCCATTTACTAGTGAACTGAAAAGAAGATGGTTTATATTGGATATTTTTGTGAGCTCTACTACTCTTCATTAAGGAACATTCTGAGCTGTAGAAGACTGTGTAATACAGCTTGAAACTAAAAACGTGAAAGGGCATTTTATGATGTACAGAATGAGAAATTGCAAAAATTGAAGTTTAATAAGAACTTCTCATAGATAATAT
Source organism: Myiotriccus ornatus (assembly GCA_036023395.1). NCBI lineage: Eukaryota > Metazoa > Chordata > Aves > Passeriformes > Tyrannidae > Myiotriccus > Myiotriccus ornatus. Next base: position 60,267,542 of record JAYRBT010000082.1, on the reverse strand, counting down.
GAAAAAAATAAAGCTTCATGCAAATATTTCAGAATCCAGACAGTGACTATTACATCCGTGGAGATTTCAGTTCAACTACATTTCATGAAATCAAGAGAGGAATTTTGTAAAGAAAACAGAAGATATCTAGGAGTGTTAAAATAACAATGTTTGTATTCTTAAGAAAGGGTTTGCATAACAGTTGTGTAAAGGCAAATCACAGTGCATTAAGGTTTCTGATAGTAACATTCCTTCAAAATTCCAGGTTTATGTTTACTAGGAGACATCAGTGTATCCCGTATAACTCTTCTTACCTATGTCAAATGAAAAGATAACATGAAAATAAATTAATATAGAGTGACTTTTTAGCTTCTTTAAATTGTAGTTCATTGGTAGCATTGTTTTTTAGTATCATCCCAGTCTTCACAGTGATAGTCCCTTAGAGTTTGTTCTCTGCTACCATCTAGAGGGGTAACTGTACAGCACAGAGAAAAATAACTTTTCTAGAAAGTTAGATAAATAGTTCCAATTTCTCATATCTATTTTTTCCCCCACAAATCCTGTTTGCAATAAATATAATAGGTGTGGGAAAAAAGATGTTGAAACCAGTTAGGACTTACAGTTAGCAGAAAATTATTTTATTGCTTTGAAAGCTCTAGATGTACTAACCACAATTTTATATAAAGAAAAGTTAAACTGGTAGAAGGAAACAAGCCCTTTGCACTGTAGTTAAAAGGCTCATGAAAAAGATTCAATCATGTTGCATCAATCATTCAGTACCAGTGCATGAACTTAGAGAGACAAGATCTACAAAGTTTTTTGTCCACTGCTGCTATCGAATAACAGTTAGATAAATCCACTGCTCAGCAACATGTATAGCCTGAATAAATTATCTAGTAACACTAGTTCTAACTGAACACTTTGTCTCTCAGTACACTGTCAAAGAGGTCTAATTGTGTACGCTACTTTTACAGGTGAGGATAATCACATTTTTTCAAATAATGTCCAAAGGAAAAGATTAAATTAGGGATAAGTATGGTTTGAAGCCAGTGAGTTTCATTTAAGATGACCAATATATTAATTACGTAACTGCAAGAAATTCTGGATTGTGAAGATTTTCTAATATATTTTTTCAAAGACATTACATTTTTCTACTTGATATTGGTACTTCATTACTCTGAGTGAACACCTGTAGAGATATGATTAACACATGCTCAGCTAAAATCTCACCCACCCTCTCACTGTCTCTTCTTGTGATTACTGAAACTTTTTTCCTGCAGGATTAGCAAATTTACATTTTTCTGATCAGAGTGTGACTGCAAAGTCTATTTCCCAACTTCTCCTTTTTGAACATGTCACTCTTATTTTTGCCTATTCTGTTTTGCTCTGTCTTGTGTCACTCTTCCTTTTCTAGGTTCCCATTGTCTATTCATCCACCCTAAGACAAGCGTTAGCCCTTATGTTAGATTTTCAAATGAGCACTCTGGGGTTTTCTTCTGAACTTGCTGTTTTACAATTAGGAGTTGACCCTAATAACTATGCAAGATTAATATACTATACTCTTTTTAATTACTTCTTAAAACTTTTTTTTTTCTTATTGCTTCAAGGGGGAGGGGGAAATGCTTTCCTAATGAAAGCTTGTCAACAGAGAGTTGTTATGCTGAGATCACAGCACAGTCACTGATTAGGGCTGTCTTATTGTTTCCTTGGCCTTCTATGCCAGCTGGTCTATATCCAGCTTTGAATCCTGCCTCCTACTTAGATCATTAGCCCCTTCAGCCGGAGCCGCCTGCTTTATTCTGGGCTTGTGTAACATCCAGCAAAATAGGGTCTTCCTCCATGAAAGCAGCTGCTTGGCACAGTGATAACAAATGTAATAAACACATTGCTGCAGTGATTATTATCATGCGTGTAATATTTATATGCATGGGGGAAAGGACTGGATTCAACACCCAGTAAACTCCTACCAGAAAGAACATGACCCAATTAACAATGAAAGCCTTAGGTGTATTTTCATCACTGGCGAAGGCAGGACCCCTGCTGACCGATCAGTAAAACATTGATGATGTTTGTTTTAAAGGCATCCACTTAACAGACCCTCTTGGATGGATCAGTCTGTGTTGTTGCCTCAAGCCAGGATCATCAAAGAAAGATTGTGGATACTGTAAGGAAGAGAAACGGAGACCTTCACATTCAAAGTCTCCTGTCTGTCAATCACGTCCAACAGTAGATATTTTATAAACTTACCATGGATGTTGGCACACCTTCTTGACTGTTGCAAGACCTGGTTAAGGAAAGAGACCTGCTGAGACACGGTTAAGGAAGACAATTTAGATGAAGTTGACCAGTGTCTTCTTCGTCAATTGCTCAGAGAGAGCACCATGCCAACAGCATTAAGTTACTGTATGTGAACAAATTACAGGTTTCTTAGCAGAGCCTGAAAATAAAAAGTAATCACCTGCCTTACTGTAAGGCTGAGCATCCAAATAAGTGTTTAGCTTTATTAGTGGTCCAAGTAGCACAGCATGCATTTCCTGCAAGGTTAAGGCGATGAATAGAAAACTGGGCCTCCAAGCACCATTGGAATGGTGCAACAGAAGGGTACAAAAAGATCCAGAGCTTGATGTTACATGGATAGTGTGATTGTTAAAAAGATGTTTGAATATTACCCTGTCTACCTCGATCCTACTATTCAGCTCCTCTTTCAAAAGTCAGCTCCCCTACCACTAGCAACAAGCCTTTTGCCCAAGCTGGCAGAAATGTCATGAGCTTGTCTTTGCTGAATGTTTTTCACTGCATATTTTACAGGCTCATCTAAGAAATGGATTGATTGGCAGTGATGAAATCTGCTAGATTAAGTCAAATGTTACTGAGTTTCAGCAACTGTTATCTTGTTCAAGTGATGATTCTGTTAAATACTTTCAGAGATTTGAAAGTCGGGTGTGAAAAAAGCGATGGAAATGACTAAGGTAGCTGAAAGCTTCACTCACACATTGCTGCTAGAGGTTCACTGGCTATAAGGCCAGAAGTGACCCTGATGGTCACAAAGTCTGAACAAGCTTAGTTTTAGAAGGATTCAGCTTTCCTTTTGTGTTCCTGCTTTAGCTTTCTTTCCACTAAATCAGTTTTGGACTTAATTTGGAGAATATGTACTATATGTAGAGATTGAGTACCAAAAAAATACGGCTATAAGATGCTTCCCTTAGCTTTGAAGTGAAGTTTTGCTTAGTTTCTCAGTTCACTTTGCACATTTTCCATATATCTGCATCAATGAGAAGCTGCTGAGTTTCACTACAAAAAACTTCTACATGACTTTGCACTGCAGAAGTGGCCAAGGCATCATGGAAACCTGAACTCTCATTCAGTACACATAGTAATGTAGCTTGTCTCAGAAAATTAAGAGGTTCAGGGGTTAAAGACTGGGGGGAAAAAATCCATCTGATGATGTAAAATAAGCTTTTTGTAACAATTATTTCTTGTCCAGACTGGAGCCAAACTTTAAAAAAGGCAGATTCTCTAGCTTCTAAAATTGCTGGGGATAGAAAATAGTTATATTCCTATCAAAGTTATTTTAATGGATAATTGCCCTGAAGGACAGACAGAGAGGTGAAAAAATGAATACTTAATGTAGAGGAAAGGCTGATTCTCCTGTCACGAACAGGTAAAATAGAAGTTATAACTTTGTAATATTTGTAACCACAAACCTGATTATCTTTCAATCAGAAACCAACTCTGTTATTAACTACTATTAAAAAGGAAATTCCAAATTAAGAATGCCAACCTACAAATTAAAAATACCTTCCAGTACCTTCCCAGCATCCTTTTTTCACCTGGGCAGTACCTGCTGTTAACAGAAGGGTGCTGAAGCTGATGACCTGTAGCACTGGACAAGAAGACAGCTAGTCCTGACAACCTGCTCATTTTGTAGGTTGCAGTCCCCTGAGTAATGATAACTTTCAGAACCTTTTTCCATGTTTTTCTTCAGCATCATTTCTGAGGTGCAATTAGATCTCAGTTAAATGCGTGACTAACAGGGGTCTGCAGTTTCCAGTTGGTTACATAGGCGTACTTTCTTTCCTCTGTCCCACTGTTAGAATCCCTGGTCTGGTGCAGGCTTTCTTTATATGAGGTCATTGCTTCTGTCACTACACGGGCAAAACAGCTTCTTCTGAAGTGGATGACCCAATTACTGTGGTAACAGATGGGCCAGTGTACAATGCACTTGCCAGCTGACTGCTTGCAAACATGTTTCTGAACAGATATCATCGTAATTCGCTGCACAGGAACTGACAAATTGTATTCTACGTGACAGAGTATGATATGGATCTGCTGCAGTGACAGCCTCCTATACAGTTAATGAAAGATCTCCTTTTCCATCCCTTGCACAGCCAATGCTGACAATGAGGGTGATCGACATTACATAGTTATTGAACTCCTGTAGTTTCCATCGATGGTTGCAGCTTACCTGAGTTATCCCCATAAGGAAGAATTTAGGTTTCCGATTTAACCCGAATTTATCTTCTCTAGCTAGGCTGCAGGTAACGTCTTACAGGTTGCTGCTGAGTGCCACTATGGGCAACATATTCTAGTTATGTCACTACTGATTTTAGGGGCCTGGCCTGAGATTTTTAGAGAGAGCTTCCCGACCTCTTGAAACCAAGCAACGCAATGATTTTTGTGTAAGTTCAAAACATAGAGGACTGCCGTTTTCATCTGTCATGTACACAGAGGGATGCAGCCATTTGTTTGTCTTGAAAAAGAGAAAGAGTGGTGTCAGCTCTGCTGTTCCACTGTGTCTACCAGTGGGAAGCATCTTCTTCACACCCAGACTGAAATTAAGAGGTAGTGGGACAGTATCTGAAACAAAGCAACACTCAGGACTTCAGTCCCAAATTCCCAAGCCATGCAGGCAAAGCCCTCTCTTCAGCCACCGCAGAGGAGCTTATTCCGTGACTGTGCTGTCATGGCCTGACTCTTCCCCACAAGGCACCCTGACTTCTGTGGCATCCAGAAGAAAACAATAGAGTGTAACAGAGAATTAAGACTAAGTATATTGTCTGAGCAATCCTTGCTCCCGCTTTCCATTGGATTTGCCAACTTTTCCATGTGTTCTCACACTGCAGATTTGACTCTGGGGGAAGGAAGGTAAAGTAAGGCTATTTATCCTCATCACGTTAGCAAACCACAGCTTTGCACATTTTAACTCCTGCAAGAATTTTCTGGTCATGGGAGTGGCAGGGCAGGTTGGTAACAGCATCCCAGAGTTTTACATTAGACTTTTGAGAGATTAAAACTAGTCCGTGCTGTACAGTATGGTAAAACATGACCTAACATTGCAACTCCCGTTCTAATTTGCCCCTGCCTAATTCAGCTCAGGTTGGGTGTGCAGCTAATTAAGAGTTGACTGCTTGCTCACACTGTTCCTTTGGTTTCTCACACATGCTGGTATCATGAAATAGAAAAAAAATTATCCCAAAGTCTAAATTTGTTGCTTCAAGATTACTGCAGATACAGCATTCATCTTCATTTTTTAATATGGCAATGAGTGCAAAGCACATAGATAATTCTAATATTCCCAAGGGATGTAACAGAAAGAAAACAAAATTAAAACCACTAAGTTATTAAAATATTTTTGTGGTTACAGCTCACTAAGGATTTTGAAACAAGCTGTGGATCCGAAAATCACACTGTTCCTAAAAGTGTGGTCCTTTCAGTAGATGTTCTCTGTTGCATAACATACTCATTGCCATCTGCAAAATGTAGTAGTTTCTCTGTCAGGGGTATTCCTGTTAGAGAAACAAACCATCCTTTACCTCTGCAGGATGTGTCTGAGGCTGTCCCATGCATTAGTGAATAGCTTTTTAGTTTCTGGCACCATCGTTGTGGTTCCTCAGCCTGAGAGGGCCAAGCACACAAAAAACCCGGCCACTGCTTCATAATTACAAGAAAAAAAACAGCAATTATTTCCTAAGTATATGACTGTACCTGAAGATTGTGTTTCACTTGCATTTTATACAGTGCAAATATCTGTAACTTAAGAGATAACAGGCATTTGCTGCCGAGACGTAAAACTGAATACCTTTTAGCACTTGAAGTGCATTTCAGAATTCAAGACTGTGAACAGGAAAAGCTAGAAACAGTCTTGAAAATACTTATTACCCCAAGCAAATATTTCAAGAGCCTATTTAACAGCTAAAGTGTAAAGAGGAAAGTCTCTTGTAAATAGTTAGCGCTGAACATTGTATGTTATACATGGGCAGGAGTATAACAGTGGAAACTTCTGGATGGTTAGCAGGCATTCTGAGAAGCAAATAATTGACCAGCTGGGCTAATAACAAATAGAAACGCATTTTTAGCCATTTTTAAAGGGCTGTGCTAATTGTTTATTTTGACTTTATAAACTATGTGTATGTCTTTGACCTCAGGAAACCTGAGAACCTTGAACCTCATGAAGGGCTCTGCTCTGTTTGGTATATCAGAACACAAAAGAATAAAAGCTTTAACTTGTACTTTACTCCAAATTTACAACCAACCACAATCATCAACTGTTACTTACATTAAATGGTGGGGGGGTTGCTTTCTAATACATTGCTTTTTAGAATTAGATGGATACTTTATGAAAGGCAAAACCTTCTCCACAGTACTGTCTGCATTTTCATATGGTATTTTCATTGCAAGATAACTCCATTTTGACATTTCCCCCTTGTAGTTCACAGTGAAACCGGCTCAGGACTTTCCCTTATTAAGGCTCTTCTAATCTTATGAAACCATTTGTTTGCCACAGAAATCTGTACTGAAGAATATGATGAGGAAGCTTGAATGTCATCACTAAGCATCTGATTTGTAGCAGCTTTTTAAATATATGCTGAATGGAGGTTGGACTTGATAATCTTGGAGGTTGTTTCTAATTTTAATGATTCTGTTATTTTATTAATAATACGTTTTAAAGAAAAAATCCCATACTAACAATAAAGTGGGCAGTATTCACATAAATGTTTAATACATGGAAAATGGATGAAGAAACAGCAACCCAATGAAGAATAAAAATTAGGGTTTTTTTTTTTAAAGGAAATAAAGGTCAGTGAATTGCTGTTGGCAGAAATATACATTTTCAGGGCCTTGTTAGTGTGACATCCTAGTTATATTTGTGGCTATTACTAAATGAAGATAGAAAAGTAGTTTCAAGGCTGCAAGTATCACTTCCCATAAGATTTGTGGGCAGCACATTTTTGCCTGGTTAGAGTTACTCAAACAGACAGGGCACCTGTAAAGAGCAGGAAACTCCCAAAAAATTCAGGTCCAGAAGTATTCCCTAAAGCTCTTTAATTTCTTAGCAATACATTAAGTCTCTGGATAGATAACTTCACTTGAGATTTTTGCATCTAGGTTTCTGAGTTCATTTCTCTCTTTCTTACAGAAAAAGGCACAAATTAGGCCATTTTTTGAATTCAGGCCTAAGATGCATTACCACATGATTCGGTAGCGCACAAAAATTAAGCTCGTTCTCATCAAAACTGTAAGTTAGACAAAACCAAGGGAAATAATTACACAATGGAACAGTATATGAGTGCAGAATGCTGAATTAACCCACCCACACACCTCATCCTATCTTCTTTGGGCCCTCCTCCATCCTCCCAGGGAAGGAAAAGAAGAAGAAACACTTCCTTTCCCAACATCTTCCAACCCTTGTTTTCTAAATGTACCTTGCACAGATAGTTAACCTTGCACACTTGATCTCAAAAGATCTCGATACATGCATCATCCAAACCGAAATGGGTCCTTTTGAAACAAAAGCTGAGGAAATGTCAAAACTCAGAAGCAGAGGATGATTTTTGTTCCTTAGCCTGTACCCCATTCCATACCTCTTAACAGCAGGGTAACTTCAACTAGTCCTTTCATTTACATTCCAGTTTAAACTGTTAATGTTTGTATGTGAGTTTGGGGTAACCAGCTAACTTCGTATGAAGGTTAACTTCATTTTAGTACTGTTAGAGACTGTCTTCAGACACCTGAGAGTGAGCAGGCACAGTAACAGTTTTAAGTTGTTATCATTTTGACAAGCACAAGAAGATGCTCTTTAAACAGACAGCCCTGGTTTAGACAAAGAACCTCAAAGGCAGGCAGAAGCAAGATGTATTGCTCAGCACTGACTTTATTAACATACTCTGCTGTAATTCCTCTGAAATCAGTATTCACAGAATTACTCACTGACCTCATACTTGTACTAGCACAGCCTATTTTGTTTAACCTTAAATTACAATCAGCCTAAATAGGCACCACTGAGGAAACCTAGCTGTCAAAACAGCTTAGTTAGCACTTAGTTATTAAGTTTGTAAGTATTTTCTCAGTAGCAATCCTTGCTTTCCTAACTACACAATAACTTAAAATTACGGTCAACTGGTGGTGGGTGGAAAGCTGAGAAACAGCTGAGAAAACTTGTATATGCATCTTTTTGTTTGCTTGTTCGTTGTTATTTTGCATGGAAGTATTTTGGTAGGTGAGTAGGCTCTGTAAGTTGGAAAGGAACAGAGAGCTGTCAGTGAACTGAGGAAGTGTGTGGGGGTAAGGTTATGGCCAGTGCATGTGGAAGAAAAACAAAATCTGCAATTTATTATAGGGGAGTTAATAACCAGGTGATTGTTCTTTCTGTCTGTCATGACACTTCCATTTCAAGGTCACATCTGACTTGATCTAGTCAGGCAATAGTTCAGCTTCAAGGAGGAGACTGACCTGCATAACCACCACATGTCCTGGTGGCTTTCTGTGCTTCTACAACTCTGCTAAATTAAGACCAGTATCTTACACTTGGCTCTTTGTTCTGCAGCATGGCACCCTTTCAGAGGCTTCTGACAGTCCTTAGATCAAGAAAACAACATTAAGAGAGCACATTTTAAAAAGCTCCTCAGGCTTTTTGTGTATTTCAGTAGTGGTACCCCACTGGGTAAATTGGGAGTATGTAGTTATCTTGTTGTCTTTGCTGCCCTGTACCTCAAAAATGAGATTTTTTTGTATCTGAGAGATTGCATATTTACCCATGATGTTTCCTGGAATGCAAAGAGACATAACATTTGATACAACACTGATGAAGTGGTTGACTAGTTCATGAAGATCTCACTAATCTCAGTGCAATAGTCTCCGAAGTTTCCAAGCTCCTAAGGTTTCCCATCTGTCTTACAAGCTTACCAACGGCATATTGCAAAATCAGATGAATGTGAGATCTGAAGAAATCTGCTCGTTTCCCACCTGATTTGCTGCCATCTCTTTCCCAGAAAAACAAGATCTTCCCAGATGCGTCAGACGTAAAAGTGAACTGAGGACCAAAACAAGAATGCATTTATGCCCCAGCACAGCTAACTCTACCTGCATCATACAATTTTCTGAAACTGAAATAATAAATTGTTTATGAAAAATAGAGCAAAAGCCTCTATTTTCTATTCTGCTAAGTTTAGAGTTTAAATCCGAGACAAAAATTATCTTTGTTCTGATTAAAACAGAGAAAGATAATTTAGAAAAAATTAAATGAAAAAAAGAGCTAGAATCAGAGAAGCACATCCCTTCTGCAAACCCTGATAAATAATAATATGCTTTGCAACTAAATGCTTCTTCCAACAGCTAATCTCTTTAATCTCAGAATACTTATGTCTGCCTAACGAGGATTTTCATGGACTTGAATCTCCTTGGGTTTATCTTAAAGATGCATAGCAAGACTGATCATTTTGAGAATTGAGTCCTAAAATCTTTATGCATGACCAGATTGTGCTCAAACATGGGGACACACAGGAACCAGAAAATCTGACAAGAGGTTTCCCTGTGGGGAAGGGCTGCATCTCAACAAACAGTATTTCTTACTACAAGCACAGAGCAATTTACACTGATGTTTTATCTCACAACTGTCCATTCTACAACCTTCAACATTCTGTAAGACTTTGACAGCCACATCACTGCATCTCCAGTTATGCACAGGGAACCTCTCCAGAGAAACACAGACAGATTTGCCCACCTCTGTGATATTGCTTGGAGTCTCTTCCATCTCACCACTATAATTCACAACCTCAACAGCCAGCTATCCTAATATTTATGATCTCTGTTCGTGCAGTGGTTCCCATGGAGTGCAATGATAGTTGGTAATAAAGAGATTATTTTTATTTTAAAAAGACAAAGACTGGTGAGATCAAATCAAAGTCAACTGCAATGAAGTGGTGGCAGGAAATGGCATGGTTTGGTGGGAGGAAGTTCTGAGAAAAGCTAATCTAAGTAAATAATAAGAAAAGTAGGTAGATGCGGCCTTACCAAGGATAGGTGTGCATTAAAACTGAGAGTAAGAAACCAATCAACAGCTGCTCCTGGAGCTACTTTTCCAAGCTGCATCTGCAGCTGGTTCTTCCCTCAAGTTTGGGGGCAGATGGTGTGACTGTTACACACATTTTATGTGGAAGAGTCCTGGAGACTGGGATAATGCAAGCTGGTCTTTACTATATCATCTTTTACCGCCAGATCTGGGGAAACTTGGAACTGCAGCTGCACTCCAGCAAACCAAACACAGACCAGAGCCACAGGAACAAGAGAAAGCATCAGCCTTGTTAAGATTCCTTCTACAGACAACTGAGACTGCTGTTAGGAACGTGCAGTGTTAAGCAGTTTGTGCAGCTGTGGCTCGGCCAAGAGGAAACCTGTGAGGGGGTGTTGTGCAGGTGGAGCAGAAGCTTTAAGGCCAAAGATGCTTGTTGAAGAACTCTGCGGTGGTAGGTGAGGTCTCGTTGCCTGCAATTTTCTCTTTGGCCACCAGACTCCACTGTCCTGCCTGGGATGTAGACAGCTGTGACAGACAGGAACTCAGTCCTCCCAGCATCCACCTTGGAAAGCAGGAGTGGGAGGTTAGAAAAGCCCAGAGGAATGGTAAGTTGTGTGGGTCACCTGTTGTGCAGAGATGGGTGAGGAACATTGTAAACCAGCAAAAATTCAACTGACCTCATTAACTGAACTCTTCCAAAGCACAATTGAGAAAAAGTCTGGAGTTTCATGAACTCTTTAAACTGGTGACATCTCCGTTCCCCTTTTTTCCAGGCATCTGGATGATCCTTTCATCCACATAGTTTCCACCCTTGTGCTGGCACAAAAAAAAATTCTATTCAGCACTGCAGTGAAACAGATCAGGAACCAATACAAGCTAAAACTAACCCAGCCCAAATAATAGTTGGCTGTTACTCAGATCAGTTCCCCAGCCACGAGCAAAGGGAGGGGTAGCACAGGAACAGGAACAATTGATAAGTGAAAGGCAGGACTGCTTCTGCTGGTGGCAGCTTCTGCCTGCTGTTACATGCTCAAGTTGTGCATGTAACTACAGCCTGAGAGCAGAGGCTCTTGGGGTCAGTGCTCAAGCTTGGATCAGCTATAGACGATGTTGGAGCAATGTTGGATTGCTCTGCCTGTACACCGTGTTCATGTGTTTCCAAACAATATTTAATTTGAGCAGCTCTGGACAAAATAAGAGGCCAGAAGTCAGCAAACAGTAATTTCCAAATGTCTTCATAAGCATTGTGGCAAGTTAGCATCAGCTTCTGAAAGGGAGAGCAGATGATAGTGCCACAGGGGTAGTTCTGACCATGTGTGGAAACCTTGGGCTCTTGATAACTTGGTTTCCACTAGAAGTCTAAATAGAATCAGTTTCTGAAGCCCTTATGTGCTGAAATAATATTCAGTCATTATTTAAAAGTATTACTATTTGTCGTAAATGCTTCTGGCGCCTACAAAGCACATTTGCAGTTGCACTCCCATAAGGATGAAGTATGAGATTTTGGAAAAGCTCCCAGGTATTGAAGAATTAAGGCCATATTCCTGAAAAAGCTATATTGGCAAATCAATTCAAACCAAAGAAAAATGCTAGCTGATGTTGTATCCAGGCATACTAATGAGGAAGATAAGGATGAATATAATTTTACTTATAGAAACCCACTGTGAGGTGAAAAGCGGATTTATTTCAGAAAAAAAAAATTAATAGCTTGGTAAAGAAATGCCTTTTCACAAGGCATGGAAAAGTCTAGCTATGATCTCAAAACAAACTTTATGAAAATTCTTGGTCCAAACTTCAAGAAAGTTCCTGACAAGTTAGGGAAGTTTGTAAGCAAAAGAGAAGGAAGGAAAGGATTTTCTTCTCCAAAAATGGTAATTACTAAATCTATCAAACCATAGATAATAGAAATTACAAAAAAATCCAGAACAAAACTTGGAATTTTAATAGCACAGTATACTTTGTTCAACTCTGTACCTTTCTAAAAGAACGGGTTGTTGATTTTCTGGTTAATAAATAATAAATCTAACCATTTTGCCAAAGCCTGTAAATAAAGAGTCAGTTCCAAAAGTCAGCACATCATAAGAAACAGTCTCAGTGCCTAGATGCTTTAGGCAACCATTCAAAAAAGTAAATACAGCATGTGATTTATCTGATCTGGATGAATGTGGAAAAGAAATCCAACAAACCTGGATTGAATTAAGGCATTCCATTAGTATAACTTTCCTACAATAAGCCTGCTAGTTAAAGAAGGATAAAGGAGACCTTGTGTATACAGAGATGAAAGTCTTCTAGTACAGAAGGGACAGCGCCCTAGGAAAGTAGTTCTGCTCCTGTTTCCTCTAATAGGAGGTAATTTCGAGCTGGACTGATAAAGGGGATATAAGTTGAGCATTGTGATATCTGTCTTGTAAGCCCTGACTCAGGGAAGAAAACAGTCTCCCAGCCACTTGGCCATCAGCACTCTTCCTCACCCTCTGCCACCAGCCTAAGCTCATCATTGGCCCAGACTCCCACCATGCAGCTGTGTGCTCAGCCAACACTCCTGTGCCACCTGGGGAAACCTACGGGTCTGAACCAAACACCTAAGGTCTTCCTATCCAGTGCATGGAGAGAAAGAGGCACCCAAAGTTAAGAACTGGCCTTATACCCTCAAAAAAACCCACCAGCAAAATGAACAGGAAGTTTCAGAGGGGTCCTTACTCAGCTCTTCACACCGAGTTAATGAGCACAAGTTGTAGTTTTGTCTCACTGTTTACCCTCAACAAAGGATATCGCAGGCCTGTGTTCAAATTTGTTTTCTGCTTACCTTGGAAAATGGGTTTGAAAATGTATCTCTGCCCTAGGAAAATGCACCTTCCAATGGAGTTGTTCCCCTGCCAGCCGGACCGTGATCAGAGCAACTCCTCAGCAAATGGTTTCAAGTGATCGATCCGGAAGGATTGCAGCCCTTGTTCCAGTGAGGAAAACTGGAGAAAACTCCAGAAGTTTTAAATTGAAACAGATCCCTACTGGAATGCCTTGAAACTGTCATTCACCCCAAAAGTCCCTAAATAACTTGTTCTTTAAAACAACCACCTTTAATATAAAAATAGAAAAAAATGGACAAAACATATAATGTCAATATTATTATTACCTGATCTTAAAAACCTTTTGAAACCAGTTCTTCTCCTGAAGTTCAGAGCATGAGAGGCTCAGTGTCTGCATGCATAGCTGTCCCACAGACATCTGAGTATTCTGAAGGCCCGGGGCTGAGGTGAAGCCATCCCCTTTGGGTGCAGAGTCTCTTCACAAACTGTTTTTTATGTTTGATTATTGCAAGGGGATTGTTTGGTCTTTTGGGAGGCAATTGGTTCAGTTGTACAAATGCTGAAAGAAATTACTGATTGAAAGTCTGAGGAGTAGACTTAAGAGGGTTAGATGGCTTGAGAGCAGCTTTATATGAGATTGTTTTGTGTTTTAAATAGCACTTGATCAAGAGGAACAAGGTTTCAATTCATTACTGCATGATGACATGGTGCAGGAGACTACTGTGGACATTAACTCTTTATTTAAAGATGGACTGAATTGACAAAAGGGATCAGAATTGGACAGAGAGAACACATCTTCTCACTCCTAGAGAAACTACTTGCACAGGGCAAGGGTTCTCAGAGGGTGAGAACTATGAGGTGTGCAGTAATCTCACAAAGGGAAAGGCAGAAAGTTGCAACAGAAGGACTGACAGTCCAGCAAGTAGCCAATCCTCTAATCCTGCAATACACAAACACTTAAAGTCACCTTGTGATAACCAGCATGCATAAGGTCAAGTGTATGTTTCTGTCTTTCCATGATAGGGGCACAGAGCCCTTCCATCTCATCAAGCAGATGGTCAGACTCGACATTCCTCACTAAAATCCTCCCCAAAGCAGAACTGTGCTGACATACAGAATTTATAATGCATGCATGATTTTTGTTTTATTTTCATAAGTAACATTTACTGCAAATCAAAACTGTGTGTTTCCCTGTGTATGTAGGTAGTGCAGCATAGAAAAGGAAGATATAAATGAGTTTATAGATGTATGAGGGATGTTTTTAAACATAAATACATAGCTATATGCAAAGAATTGAAATTATTTCGGAATATCAACAGACTCTGGTAACCTTGCCAACAGTTTAAAAAAATCATTAACCCTGAAAAATAAACCCGTCTGAATGAGGAAATCATTTCTCCACCATACAGTTCTTTTGATAATTATGTTTAATGGATGTTACATAGGTATAATGAGGAGATGCTAACAAATGATGCTCTGCTACTGTATGCCCTTGCTCTAGTCAGGTTATCAGCTGTTTTCTCTGAAACTACTGACAATAGGAGGATAGCTCATTGGTAAAAAAAGTTGTGCCCATGTATATATAATTTTTATGACAAAGTGACATTTCAAGGTTGATGCCTTTTAAAAATTAAGGAATTATAATCCTGTAAATGTTTCCAGATACTGTTAAGTAAATATACCCAGTAACTAGATCACATGCTGCTCATGACAGTCATTTCAGTCCTAAATTCTCAGATTACGTTCTTAGTAGAATTTACAGACTAAGGAAGTCAGTTTAGTTTCAGTTTCATTTCTCTCTTTCTTCAAAATCTGGACTATATCCTAGAAAATATCATTATAATCCCTGTAAATTTTAGAAGTGCAAATGTGATTAATGAAATTGCCTAGGTTTTAAGCATTTATGTTTATTCTCAATCATCTCTCACCTTCTAAGAGCTAAATAATTTGGTCTGAAATTTCACAAAGACAATAGCCTTAACATGACATCCTTGGCCAGAACTATTAAAGCAAACAGCTTTTCTTTGAAGCCTTTTCTTTGAAGCAAAGCCTTGAAACTTGGTCAAAGACAGATCTAAACAATTTTTCTGAAAATTAATTTTCTTCTGAAAGTAAACCCTAAACATCACAGCTTACAGTTGTTTTGCAGAGGTTCAGATGATATCATCCTTCAGCAGCAATCATGACTAGAAGGAGCAAGGCAAAAAATAGGATCACAACCCAGGCTGGAAAAGGGCAGATTTCAACTCTTTCAGCTATCTGCCTGGACGAATCCCACGGGAAATTGTCCTGGAGAGGTGAACAGTAGATCAGTTTCTTTTCAGGAATGACCTCCTCCACATTAGAGGTTGATCTGTCCCAGTGAGCTAGAAATCAATGAAAGGCAGCAAGAGGCTGAACAAGGAGCTCCCAGAAAAACTCAAAGGGAAAATGTAAGAGGTGGAAGCAGTGACAAGTGGCTCGGCAATAATAATGAGATGCTGTCCAAGCACGCATGGATGGGGTTAGGAAAGTCAAAGTCCATATGAAGTTGAATCTGGAGTAGGATGTGGAAGGCAAGAAGAGTTGCTCTACGTACATCAACAGCAAAGGGAAGGAGAGGGAAAATGTGGGCCGACTGCTGAATGGAGAAAGGGACTGAGTGACAAAGGACATGGAAAAGGCTGAGGTCCTGAATGCCTTCCTTGCCTCAGTCTTTACTGGCAAGATTTGCCTTCAGGAACCTCAGCTTCCTGAGAGATTGGTGCAAAGGTCTAGAGAAAAGAGGATTTACTCTAGGTAGAGAAGAACCAAGCTGGGGAACACTCAAACAAACCAAACATATACAGGTTCAAAGGACCTGACGGGATATACCCACATGTGCAGAGGGAGCTGGCCAATGTCAGGGTGAGGGCACTGTCGATAATCTGTGAAAGGTCATGGTGCCTGGGAAAGGTTCCTGACAAGAAGAAAACAAAAAAATTATTAATTCTGTCTTCAAGAAGGGCAAGAAGGATGAGTGGTGAACTTCAGATCTGTCAGTCTCACCTCAGTCTCTAAGAAGGTAATGGAACAAATGATCCATTTCCAAACACAGGAAGGTGATTTGGAGTAGTCAGTTTGGATTTATGAAGACAAAGATATGCTTGACCAATATAATAGCCTTTTACAGTAAGACTGGCTTGGTGGATGAGGATGGAACAATGGATGATGTTTATTTTGACTTCAGTAAGGCTTTTGACAGTGTCTCCTGCAACATCCTCATAGACAAATGGATGAAGCGTGGGCTGTGTGAAGTGAGCAGTGAAGTGGAATGAAAACTGACTGAACTGTGAGGCCCAGAGGGTTCTCATAAAGAGCGCAATGTCCAGCTGGAGGCCAGTCATTAGTGGTGTCTGGTAGGAGTAATGCTGGGGCCCACAGTGTTTAACATCTTCTTTAATGACCTGGATTATGGGATGTCACACTTTCAGTGACAGCAGAAAACACATATCCTATCACTTTCAGTATTCCCTCCAGATGGCCCTTCACTCTCATGCAGATTATATTCCAGATGTGTGGTACCGAGCATATAATCTCATCCCTCCCTTCTCACATCTTCCTTGAATGCTTGTGAAGTCAAGCTCCAAAATTTCAGAAATTAATTACTTAAAGGTTAATAATAGGAAAGTGGAGGTTTTTGTACAATCTCAGTTTTACCCCCTGTATGTGCGCCTAATGATGCAGTCTTTTCTTATGTCAACATTATTTCTGCACAATTCTTCATTTATTACGAAGGATGGGCATGTCTCATGGAGTAAGTAGCTGTTCAGAATATTTTATGTCCTCATAAGTATTTTATATGCAGGGCTATACATTGTTTTACTGTCTATTCCTATTCCAGCCTTTCTTAGAGACAGTCTTTTTCACTCAGGAGTATTTTTGCAGTCTTCATTTTAACACTGTCCAGAATCTTCATAGGAAAAATCATGTTAGAATCCAGGTCTCTAGATCATATCTATCACCATCTTTGCCCTTTTAACATCAAAGCAGAGCTTCCATTGTTGCTTCCACTGCCTGCAACAAGTCAGAATCCCAAACAAAGCAATTCTCATTACGCAGGTCCATCCATTTTCAGGACAAATGCAACCTTTTCCCTAAATGACACTGTGTGAATAAAATAGTTTATCATCATACAGATACAGACCATATTCACAAGAACAGCAATATAGTACCATACTCACAAGGAAAGATAAATCACAGCTGTACATCAGCCTTACTTATAGTATCTCCTAAGCCTTTGAGTTCTGCAGAGTATTTTCTCCGCTACAGATACCTGGATGATGACATCCCTGTAGACAGCAATTTGATTTTTATAGACCAACAGAGATCTGTGGGCCTGCAATTAGCTATCTTTATCTAGTTCTTCTTACGTATGTTTTACTTGCTGCTTTCTTTATGTTCCTTCCATTAGCTCTAGCAAGTGAATTGCACATTTAATAGGTCCCACTGCAAACTGAAATATCTGGCACAGAATTGTGTTTAAAGAAAAAAACAACACACCTCTTCTCCTGTAGTGTTTTCTGAAGAAGTCAGTTTATGGACAGCAAAGTTGCTGTTTAGATGAACCCTGTGCTTTTTATCTGAAGATTGTCCACGAGCCTTCCCACAGTCACAGAAAAACTCCACTTCCAGAAGGCAGGAGCATACAACCCTCCCATTCAGATGACACAGGGCCTGTCTCCAGGCCATCCCATTTGGCTGGTGTGCAATTCTGGGACATCTAGTTGCAGATGTAAATGTGGAGTAAGAATTTCTTCCCTGTTCTTACGAAGAAATAGATGACTTTCTAGGTTTATTGCTATTCTGTTGAAGTGTCCTTCTGAGTGTAAAAGTGTTTTGCTTGTTTCTTGAAACGAGATCTTTCATGCATAAAGCCAGATCCTCATCCTTCACAATAAGAAACAACACACAAAGAAAAAAAAATAGGATTTGTATTAATGGTTTAACATTACTTTATTTCAACTGCTTGGCTTATGCCCTTGACAGAGCAATGAACTATTAGAAATTTAGATAATGAAAGAACTATACATGAAAGTGAGTTTGGAAGTGTACCATACACTAACCCATGCACTGTCTGTTTGCTCCCTCAGTTTGACTGTGCTTTGTTTCTGCCCCTGGGATCCTGGATATTTCTACTATATCTACATGGCTCTACTTAAGTCTTTAACTGCTCTTTCTCTTAAAAGGTCTGCTCTAAGGACTCTCTGTTTTTGCTGTTGTCACTTTGTTGTGTTTTTTCTTTGTTGTTTTTCTTCCCTTATGATGTAACATCGTGTGTCATGTTTCTTCTCTTCATCTTGCAAGATCTTTTCCCTTTTCCCTTTTCCCTTTTCCCTTTTCCCTTTTCCCTTTTCCGCTTCCCTTCCCTTCCCTTCCCTTCCCTTCCCTTCCCTTCCCTTCCCTTCCCTT
>JAYRBT010000082.1:60237647-60248935 GCA_036023395.1 Myiotriccus ornatus | reverse complement strand
TCCCTTCCCTTCCCTTCCCTTCCCGTCCCTTCCCTTCCCGTCCCTTCCCCTCCCCTACATTGTTTCCTAGGTGCCTTTTCTCCTCTCCTCTGTTTCCTGAAGACTCCGCAGTACTCCTTTCATAGCTGCCCATGGTTACCATCCTTTCCTGTTTATTTCCATTCCCGTTCCTTAGGGATATGCAAAAGTAATGTAGTGCTACTGTTTCCCTCCTTGTGAAAAAAAAAAAAAAAAAAATCTTTATTTTAAACTATAAGCACATTTACTGCCTGCCTGCACCTCTCTTTATATCTTATCTATCTATATATTCTACCTTCCCTCCACCGGCTGTTCTCGTTCCTCAGACTCTGCTCTGCTTTGGCCCTTGGATGTGCCTCAGTAACCTCCTGCTACAAGGCAGAGTCCTGATGTAGGATGCCCTCCCATGGCGGATAATTAGCTGAAGATGGCAGAGGCCATGGCAGAGGAAAACCATAAAAGATGTTCGAGAAGAAGACTGAAGATGAACTCTGCAGTAGGGAGAGGTTTCTGTTTCTCCCCACTTCTGCTGAGGATATACCTCACTGGGCAGCAAGGTGCTGCTATATCTGCCCTGGATGAGGCACACTGAGAACAGCTTTTCCCTGTGCGTGGGTACAAAGTTGGACATTGCTGGCTGACTTCTTAAGAGCAGTCCACAGTAGCAGATCTGCAGATTTAGGTAAAATTTTCAAGAATGTTAAGTTTCTGCAGGAGAATATGAAATTTTTCAGCCGAACTGTGCTCCTGCCTGGGCTGGAAGGACCATACTGAAGGCATCAAAAGGCTTTTATTTTAGGTCTTGGATACTGAACACAAATGCAAGACTAAAAGACTTGCTAAAAGAAGTCTTCTCCATCTGTTAAAAACCCTCTAGTATCCCTGGGTAAGCTACTGTAGGGATTCCTCACTTCAAAATCTATTCATCCCCAATTATCTAGATTAAATGTAATATTGCCTAAAAAATTCATTGCCTTCCCTACAGAGGAAGAGCAATCTTCTGTGACCTTTTGTGCATCAGATCGCCGCTACCATGTCCTCTTCCCCTACTTTTCCCTCTGACAAAACAAAAGCCAACCTTTGTAGTAGGTCACATTTTTCTGACCATGTTTTATTGCCCTTGTTTTCATATGGATTCTCTCCATGTTGTATCTTTCCTAACGTGCAGTGCCTAAAATGATAAGCCATAGCTGAATCACGGCTTCTCCAGTGTCAAATGGAGCAGAATTTACTCCCTTAATGGAAAACATGCCTGGAATGGAAGATGTCCTTGTTTTAGATGCAACAACATCCCACTGTAGCCAGTCTGATTGAACTGAGGTCACATTGAACTGAGGGGCACCTACAGGCAGGACTGTGAATTCGGTAGAGCAACTTGTTCATGAAACTGGTAGAGATGGAAACGGGGAACGTTTTGAAGGAAAAGGATTCTCGTCTGCCCGACTCAGCAGTGTCAGCCTGGATGTGTCTGTTGGGAGAACTGGTCACGGAGAAGGTGTGTGTAGAAGCGAAACATGGGAAAACTGGGCTTGGCTAGTGGATGCTGGGCACATTGGGGCATTTAATAAGTTAGGAGGGCATGGGGGCAACACGGTGTAAGTTCAGTGGGCATGGTGGTACTCAGTTGAAGGTTGGATTAGACGATCTTGGAGGTCTTTTCTAGCCTTAACTGAGAGCGATAATTCTCCATTGTTCATATTTGCCAATTTATGGTAACAGAATCATTTTATGATTTTAAGGGGGCATTTAATAAATAAAGACACTACAGGAAGGCAGAAACGGCTAGCAGAAATAGTTCCACTGTTTTCCTTCTCGGGGATAGTACAGGCCACAACGAAAGGGAGTATTTTGCTAAACGCTAGCTTCTTGCAGAAAAAAAGAAATTAAATGCCTCCAGGGGGCTGTTTTGAAAATACTTGAAGAAAGCGGAAAGCGCTTCCTCAGCTACCGGAGGTGACACCCCGCGCCGGGACGCCTTTAAACAGCTCCCTGAGAACCTCCCCGCCGGCGACAGGCCGGTGCCTCTCCGAGCAAACCCGGACGAGAACTCGGGTGACCCCTTCCAAGCAGCAGAGCTGCCGGGCGGGAACAAACCCGGCACCTCTCGAGCGGCGGCGGCGGCAGGGATTCCGCCCACCGGGCGGGCGAGCGCCTTCCACGGGCTGCGAGCCGGCGTTCCCCGCACACTGTGGGGGAGCCCGGGGTGAGCCTGTCGGTGCCGGGGCAGTGCTCGGGGGGTGCCGTGCCGGTGCCGTGCCGGTGCCGTGCCGGTGCCGGGGCGGTGCTCGGGCAGTGCCGTGCCGGTGCCGTGCCGGTGCCGGGGCGGTGCCCGGCGCTCGCCGCGGGCGCAGCTGTCACTGTCAGGGCCCCGGCGAACCGGGATCCCGGCCCCTCGCGCGGGGAATCCCCCAGCCTCGCCCCCGCAGCCAATCGCCGCGCCGCATGCAAATCGCGGCCGCGCCCCGGGCCAGTGGGAAGGCGGCGGGGCCGGGAGGCGGCGCCCCGTTGGCCGGCGCGGAGGGCGGCGGGGGCCAATGAGACGGCGAGGCGGGCGGGGCGCGCCCCGGGGGCGGGGACATGCAAATTTGGTTTGAAAAGAGGGCGGGAAATCCGAGTTTCGCGGGAGGCCCTTGGCGCGTAACCCGTCTCCTTTCCCTTCATTCATTGTCAGCAGCCGCCGCTTCCTGGAGCCATTTTCCAGCCGGCCCCACACAGCGGGAGCGGCCCCGCTCCATCCGCCGCATCTGCCCGCCCCGCCGCCTCCGTCCCCCCCCGGCGCCCCGCATCCTGCAGCCGGGGCCCCCCCGGCACCCGCAGCCCCCAGTATTTTGCGCGGGGCCTCGGCATCGAGGAGGAAAGCAGCTGGGAAGGCCGGGGGGGGAGGAGGGACGGGGGGGAGGAGGAGACGCGGCTGCGGGGACAGACCCGGAGGGAAGGATGAGAAGGGGACTCCAGCCGCCGGCCCAGGCAGCAGCGCCGCCGCCCGCGCCGTCCACGGACTCCAGAGCAGCCCCCGCCGGCTTCCCGGCCCGCTTTGCCGCCGGCACCTTCATCCAGATCCGCAGCACCGGCGCGGCGGCGGGGGCGCCCTGTGTTGTCTCCTCCTCCGCCGCCGCCGCTTCCCAGGCTCCCGGTGCCTTTCCCCCGGCGGCGGATGGGGGCCAGCCCGCTGGCAGCTCGCTGTACTGCACCCCCCACGGACCCGCCGGCAGGACGGCGCTGCTGCAGCCCGCTCTCGGCAGTGGCGGAGGCCGCCCCCCGGTAATTTTGTGTTTTCCCCCCGTCCCCGCGGGGAGGGTGAAGGGGACGGGGGGGGATCCCGCTGCCGGCCGGGCCCGGGGGGCGGGCGGGGTACGGGGGGAGGCCAGGAAAGGCGGAGGCAGCGCTTTGTTGCAATAAACTTTCCTGCCTCCTTCCCACCCCCCGCTGCCGGGTCTTATTGAAAAGGGAAAAAAAAAAAAAAAAGAGGAGAGAGGGGGGAAAAAAAAAAAAAAGAGGGGGGAAAAAAAATAATAATCCCCCGCCACATCCCGCTGCACGGGTGCAAAGGAGCGAGCAGGCGGCGGCGGGGAAGGGCCCCGGTTCCCGCGGGGCGGGGGGCCGGGCCGGGCCGTGCCCCGCCGGTGTCTCCGCTCACCCCCGGAGCCGCCGGTGACGTCTGGCACACGTGCGCCGAGGCCGCGGCTGTGACTGGGAGCCGGGGCGGGCGGGGAGGGGGACGCCGCTTCCTCCTCCTCCTCCTCCTCCTCCTCCTCCCTCTGGCCTGGGACAGCCCGACCGCCGGCCGGCCGCCCCCGGCCCCCGCCGCGCTCCGAAATGCCCCTGCAGCAGGTCAGTTGACTCGTAGGGCGGCGGCGAGCACCAACCCCCGCCTCCCCACCGTTAAAATGGACGCCCTCCCCCCTTAAAATTTTTGCCCTCGTCCCCCCCCCCACAAAAAAAAAAAAAAAATCCGCCTCCCCCGCTCGTAGGGTTTTCTTTGTCCTCGCCGATTTCGGGTGTGCGCTTGGCCCTCGTGGGCTCCGCCGAGTTGGAGAGTGGGGGAGGGCGCCGGGCATCCCCGCCGGGCGGGGGTCGTGGACGTCGTGGGGGGCTCACGTGCCCTCCCCCCCGGCCTCTGCGACCCCCT
Organism: Myiotriccus ornatus; assembly: GCA_036023395.1. Classification (NCBI taxonomy): domain Eukaryota; kingdom Metazoa; phylum Chordata; class Aves; order Passeriformes; family Tyrannidae; genus Myiotriccus; species Myiotriccus ornatus. The sequence goes on along the minus strand of JAYRBT010000082.1, from coordinate 60,244,788 downwards.
CCCGGCGGCGTGTGATCGCTGAACTCCTTCCCATCTCTTCCCCTCCCGCCCCGGTGCGCCCCTGCCAGGGCAGAAGGGGTTTTAACACCCCTTCTTCCCCCCCACCCCCATCCTTCTTTCTCTACCCTGCATCCAGTCGGTGATGGTCCAGGTATGGGATAGTGCTGTAATTCTGAAATACTTCTGGAAGAGCTTTGGGAGCAGCTGGGAAACCGGTGAGGAAGACAGGAGCTGCCTCTTGCATGAGTTTTTGCAGGTGTTGGTTGCTGACCTAGTCATGGAAGTTTCAAGGCTCATCAAATCCCATCCAAAGCTTTTTTTATTATTATATTTTTATTTTTAAAATAAGAATCTTTGCGGTAAAAGATAATTGATTTTTTTTTTTTTGTGCTCTTGGTCTTCAGCATATCCTAACAGCACTCACTGTCAAGCAGGCTGCTTCAGGCTACTTTGTAAATATTTGGCTGTCCTGTGCGAAGGTTGATTCCTAGAAGGTGGTGGTAAGCGAATTCAAAGAGGAGCATATGTTACACGGTGATTCTAGGAGAATAATTGTGCAGGCTTTTTTGGCTTTGTGGGAGGGATGTTGATGTCACAGGAACTCCTAAAATTTCTCATTAATGGATGTGACAAGACCTTCATGTATGGTTTTAGTAGTTTTATTTGTTATTATCTTTTTAATATAGATACTGTTCACCTCTCTGAAGGGAGGAACTCCTGGCCATAAAAACCTAGGAAGGCTTCTTCCACCTTAAAGATTTGGAAACAGGAAGGAGATTTAGGGCTCTGCCTGCAAAAAAGTCCTCATGAAAGTTGTGAGTTTGTCGTATGCTCTCAGTCCCTGTATGAACTTTGGGGAGAGATGTGGGATGGGGGAGGAAGAGAGTGGTCAGGCCAGCGGTATCTACAGCCTCTGGCTGGCACCCTCCCAGGGTGATAAGATATCCATGGCACTCACCAGGAAAGGGTGCTCTGCCCTGACAGCCCTGTTCTTGTTGAGTGCCCCTCTTGGAGCTGTGCTGGTTTGCTGCAGACCCATCTTTTGGGAAGTCAGGCTGAAGCACCGTAGCAGCATCTGCCCTGTCTTCCTGCTCCATGCTTGCAAGGGAGATGATCCAGCCCTTTCACAGTTCTCTGATTTCCAGCTAGTTTTCCTCAAAACTCATAGAGCATTTTCTGGGATTGGGAGGAGAGGGTATTTCCCCTTAGTTACTAGCAGATAATTTTTGAGAAACTGTTATTAAGGACTTGCGAGAGGGGCAAGAAAACAGTAGGTAGCTGAGGCAGCAATCTCAGGTGAGTAGCACTAATACAAATTTAGCTCTTAATTAGTTGAGTTGCAAGTAGTGGATGGGTCTGAGACCCCCAGCTGAAAACAAGGACCTGCTATGCAAAAGATGGTAGGGATAAGTCTAAATTTTGGCCAGCACACCTGCATTGGTTAGGGTTATGAAAACACTCTAGCCTTGCAGATGTAACTGTACTGGCAACCTACCCATTGCTTCTAAATATAAACCATGGTATGACTGGAAAAGAGTCAGTACAGCAGTATGGTTTAGGTTGTTCAGAGAGGTGATTGACTGTGTGAGCAAATGAAAAAGGTTCTTTGGCAAAAGTAACCTGCTTCCGCCCTGGGAATTTGTTAGTTATTTCATCTGTGATTGTGTATGTGTAACTCTGCTGGAAAAGCCTTGAAAGATGGCCTAGTCCATAACAATAGGCATCTCCAGTCCTGCACTGATGAGAGTGTGCACATTCCTCTATTTCCCAAGCACGTGACTATCCAAAACCTGTTCCTTGCTCTGCTGCTGTCTGTTGTGGTGGCTCCTGCAGCTGAGGGTCACTAACTGGGCTCTTGTACCTTGGTGAGCCCGGGCTCCAGGAGGCTGTGACCAGGTCTGCCCACCCTTTCAACTTGAGGAGCTTTTGCATGATTCCTGGGGAGTTAATAGAAAGTGTTACCAGGTAAATCTGAACTCCTGCCGTGGCTTAAACACAAGTGGTAATGAAGAATTAACCCTTGCAGAACAAACCATCAGCATGTGCTCCTGGGGAAAACCCAAGCAGCCAGAGATGGGGTCAGTGCTGCTGCAAGGGGCAGGTGATCCTGCATCCTCCCCTGCCCTCCTGCACCCTAATACAGGCTGGTGCCTCTTCCCTTCTGGGCTCTTGGGCTTCCCACGATGGAAAATTAACCCTGACCTACATAAATAAAGGTTTTCTGCTGGGCAAGCAGGTTGAACCAGCTAATGGCAGGTCTGGGAAGTGCCAGGGACCATCAAGAGAAAGTGGTGGCCACAGATATGGCAAGGAGTAGTGACATCGTGCCATTTTGGTGTCAGTGAGTTTGCAAATCAACTTGGATCCCCGTGAAAACTCAGGAGAAATGAATGTTTGAAGAGGTACCCTGAAAGCAGTCTCGCCAGTGTTGCCTTCTCGGTTGGTGTGAGAAAGTCACTACCACTTGCAAATCCCAGTACTCAAAAATGGGGCTGCTATAAAAGCAAGCTGCTCAAAATGTTTCTAATTCAAATAGTGGAGAATTTCTTACTGTCTTTGGGTTATAAAGATAAGCCTTTAAGAAGAGGGCCATTTTCTTAGCCATGAGAAAATGCTTAAATGGAGACACCACCCACATGTTAAGTCCTTTTTAAAAGGGGCTAAATCCTCTTAACAACAATATCTTTAGAGAACTCCTGTGGCCTTTAGATGACATGAGCTGTGGAGAGGCTGGTTCGGCATACTTCAGAAGGGGGCAGGAGGATTTACATTTCCAAACTGAATACTTAGTACCTCTCTCATTTTTCTGCTGGTTTAGAAAGCACCTCTTCCTTCCTCCCTTCTTCTCAGCAAGTCACAGCGGGAAAGGGAGAAAAATGGGGTAACCCACAATTTTTCTGCTAGGTGTTACGTAAAGGAGCAAGCCAAATAGAATATAAATAATGGACAAGGATTTAAGGTATTGGAGAAGAACATGTAAGTTGCATAAAGGAAGTGGGCAGTTAACTTAGGAGCTTTTCTTTCTTTTGCAGGAATAAAAAGGTTTGTATGTGAAGACACAGGTGTTTTCATATTCAGACCCATTTTCATATTTTTTTGCCTGATAGTTTGTGTTACTAGAAATAAATGCTAGCATGAGTCTGGGACCTTTGGTTTTTGAATAGCATTTAAGGGAATTTCTTTTGTTTAAATCCATCTCCTCCAGCAATAGGCTGCTTCTGAGCCCAAGGAGGTACCATGTGGTCCTTCGGCACAGCCGTTTGAGGAGAATTTGAGGAGGTAAAAATCCTGATTGCCCTAACCATGCTGACAAACCTCTTGTGGAAAGTGGGCATCCTAGTAAAACTCTACAGGAACAGCCTGTGGCTTACTGACGGTGGCTTTGCTATCCTCGCACAGGGTCCAGCTGTGCTGGTGTGGCTCCATCTGCACCAGAACTACTGAGTATGGTAGCCCTGTGATGATAAGGGCTTTTGGCGGGATTCCATGAACAGCTGAGTCACTCAAAAGCTTTACTGTTGCTCGAAGTAGGTTTGCTTCTTTCTCGCCGTCTCCTCTGTTTCATTGCCTTTGCTGTGCCCAGGGCCAGGCCATGTTCTTCCCCTACTACTGTGCTTGGGGAGCATCTGGCTGTGCTGACAGGTTGGTTTTCTGCTGCTTTAACAAAGTAAAAACCAGCTGAATCTAAGCATTAGGTCTGGCATGCATCTTGGGCCCAGGATAAGATGAGTGAGATGAGGGAAGGAGACAGGAGATTTCCAGTGCACTGGTGTTGAGATGCTAAATTGGCTCACCAAGCCTTCATTTTCTGGTGTTGGCCTTACCTGTTCTCACCATGAATCTCTTTTCCTTGTGCCATCAGCCTGCTTACCAAAAAGCTGGATGGGGTCACTTTATGGCCAGTTTATTCTTCTGTGGAGGCTGCTTCACCTGGTTGAGCAATTAAAGGCATTTTCTTTCCCCTCATTTTATCCCAGGTATGTTGGTGCTGCTCTGTTAATTTTTACAGAGTGCTCATCTGTATGTGCAAGCATTTAAAAGGACAATAATCTTTAAACTTAGGAACAGCTGTATTTTGCAAGATGAAGGGCTCTCCCACTACTTCTCTGACTATGACTGTGGCAAACGCTTCAGGAAGTAACACAAAAAGGGGGCTTGCACAGGATAGCCCTTGATTCAGGGGAGCACTTCCTTGGTCAGGGGCTACAACGTGTTTTATAGCTACCAGTGGCCTGTGACTTTTGTCTAATCGCTGTTTGAGTATAGCTGCAGTTATGACCTTACATAACAATAGGTTCTGTCCATGATTTAGCTATCTTGTATGAAAGGAAAAAACCAATTTTTTTTTTTTTTTCATTTTGAATTTGCTGTCTCTAGAGTTCTTGGGTGATCCTAGATATTGGGGTAGGGAAAAATGATTTTCTGATATGTTTCTCTGCACAGTTTATGATAAATTATCTTCTGTCCTCAGATGTCTTCTCCAAGCTGAAGAGTACTAGACCATTTAGTTTCTCCTGAAATGAAAGTCATCAATGTTGAAATAAAGGTGTCCTTTTATAAAGGAACCACATGAGTGTGAAAACAAGCATGTCTGTTAGTTGGGAGATTTTACTCGTGAAACTTTTGGGGACTGGCAGCTTTGAGGATGTTTTGAACACATGGTAGACCCACTTTGCAGGCCTAGCAAGAGCCAGGGGCCCCTTCAAACCCAGCTTGTTTCACAAGATCTTAACCTGGCCCTAGGCAGAGGAATGGGCGGTCTAGAACAGAGGGTATGAGTGGGCATGACTGCTGTAGGTAGGAATGACTCACTGTGAAGTGTAGGGTGCAAAAAGGAGAGCAAAGTAGCACCATTCCTTTTTGGAGCCCTTGTCCTGTGCAGGCCAGTAGGTCTGGTGTGGTTGCAGGAGGGGAATTCAGCCCGTCCCTTCTGTCTGGAGCACCAAGGGGAAGATTGGGGGATGCCAAACAAAGATGTGAGCTTGTCTTGGTAGCTTTGAGTATGGCACCTTCCAGGTTTCACTTCCAGAGGTGTGTGTTGGGCTGTGTTGGCCATGGCTGTTGTGGCAGGGCTGGTGCTGGTGTGGAGGGGCGGGAGCGTGCTCAGGCTTTAGTCCTGGCTTGCGGAGGAGCTTCCTGCTGAGGATAGGTTGGAGACTGTGGCTTCGGTTTGGATGGTTTTTTTTGCATCAGTGGTGATAACATAGATGCAGCCCTGCCCAGTGTGGAGCTTCAGCAGATGGAAAGCTCTTAGAGTAACTAAATCTTTAGCTTTTATAGTCTCTGCAAATAATCTCATTTACAGCTGGCAGCACTGAGTGTGTACGTATGGTGGTAACTCTCATCCTTACAAATGACTAAGTTGGACTTCGGGCTTTGTTTTGGCTGGCAGAGTTAATCACTTCCTGCATTATTTTTCAAGAGCAGGATTGTTTTGTAGTTCTGGGGAGAAGAAATCCCCATCATTTTCCCTGGGGCCAGTGGTGTGCAGTGGGAGGGAGGCTGCCCGAGTCTCTGGGATGGGGCTGCTGCAGTGCTGGAGCTGCTGCTGGTGAGGTATTTGCACTCTGTTTCAATTTCAGTTCTGTCTGAAGATGAGCTTGGCAAAATTGCCTAACTTATCACATTTTTAAAAAGGAACTATTTCAATTCTGTTTTCCTCAAGTAAGTTGGTCCGAAAGCACCCTTGCAAGTGCTATGCCTGGCATGGGTGTCTCCTAAAGTACTATCTGCTTGGATGCTGCTGCTATTTGCAGGTTCTAGTGACATTTGTGGAGTTCTTAATGCCTTGTGGGCTCAATGTGAAGTGTGGTAAATATTTCCATCTGCAAGCCCTGTAAAGAGAGAAGGCAGGAACTTGACTGTGTTGATTAAACCAGAGCATATTTAAAATGGCCTCTGTTGTGTAGTAGGAGTGTGCTACTTAATGCATTATTTTAGCCTTCCTTTTATACATGTATGAATGCATAGCAAATGTGTTGTTAGTTTGCAAACTGAACTTTCCTAAGGTTAATGGTATGTGTCATGAGTCTCCTGTCCTACTTATCAATGTGAACAGTTGTTGACCTGACCTGTTACAGTGTGAAAACTAACATGCCAGCTCTGCCACTGCTGCATGTGCACACCCTGCAGCTCTCGGGCTTTTTGTGCTGGAGGGCTTTTTGCCCAGGACTAAGTTAGGAATGGGAAGTGGAGCATTGAGGATCATCTTTTCAGAATCAGCTTTTGTCTTTTCTGTGAGTGTGCTAAATTATGGGGGCAAGTATGGCTTTTCTTTATTCTTCCCTCTAAAAGTAAAACCAGTCCCCTCTTTCACTGCTTTGTTTAAGTAGGGGATTTAATGTGATCACCTGTAGCTATTGTCAGGATTTCATCCAACTTGGATGTGGCTGCATCTATGCCTGGAAGTGTCCACTACCTAAGGTTGATGGCATATCAGACCCTTTCTTCAAGGGTCTAGGACCTGATTTTTAGCAAGATATTGGGTGTTTCCTGTGATGCACAGTTGCAGTACTGCAGATGTTGAGTCCTTGGTATCTTGAGCTTTATGTGAACAAGTCACTGTTAAAAGCAAGAGGTTGCTATTATTCTGGCTTTCATTTCTGTGTTTTTACAACAGAATTTTACAGTCTCATCACATAGACATTTTAAGACACTAGTTGTTTTGCAAAGATCTAATACAAACCTGTAAAAAACATGTAAGCAACTATTTTTGGTATAAATAAATTGTATTGGAAAACTGGATAAGAAGATAACCTTGGCTGCTTCAGCTCCAGCATTCCTGCCCCAAGTTATGGTATGCATGTGTTGGTTATGTATGCATAGATTCTAAGAGTAATTTTCATTAATGAACTTCTTAAAAGACTTTCTCCTCTTTAGCATGCTATTCTGGTTTTGGGTTTTTTTTTTTTTTTTTGCTTGTTGCACAGCTGTTGGTTCAAAGGTTGTTGCACATTGCATAACTTACTGCTAGAAAGGGGGACAGGGGAAGAAACTCATTGGCAAACTTCCTTCCTTGTTAATTAAGGTGACATTAAAAGTCTGGTCTAGGACTCAATGGTGCACGCCATGCAGTGAGAGAGTCCAATTCTTACATAGAACGTCAGGCTCATTGGTGCTCTCTACTAGTTTGCTCTGAATA
>JAYRBT010000082.1:60222700-60237547 GCA_036023395.1 Myiotriccus ornatus | reverse complement strand
CGCCATGCAGTGAGAGAGTCCAATTCTTACATAGAACGTCAGGCTCATTGGTGCTCTCTACTAGTTTGCTCTGAATATAACTTTGTCTTAATTTTGGTTCTACCCGTTAGTTATAAAATCTTACTAAAATTGGAGTGCAGTAACAGACATATTTTCTTGCAAGCCACTGAATCTGCACTGTAGGATTTAATGTTTTTTACACATTTTAAAGTACAGATGTAATTTTAGAGTGAAACACTTCTCCACAGGGTGAGTGTACTATGCTGTCTATAAAAGCTTTCAAATTTGCCTTTCAAATGTTGTTCAGAACCAAAGTGGCATGTAGACTTGCTTGCATCCCTCATTCCTAGACTCCCATTTATGAGGTGTCATCTGGTAAATATCAGGTCTAGAAGTAAAAATGTAGCTTCTTGGCCCAACAGTTGTTTTGGTGCAGTCCATTTATGTTGACAATAGGCTTCTGACTTTTTGGATGCTACCACAGTGTAAGCAGATGAGTGTATAAAAAATAGAAAATAGTGCACAGAAAGGGTTTTATCTTGTACCATAGGTGGAATGGCAATCTGTGTGTATCCGGTTGTCTACCATGGCTTAGACTGGGTATTAGGAAAAGGGTCTTCACCCAGAGGGTGGTTGAGTGCTGGAACAGCCTCCCCATGGAAGTGGTCACAGCACCAAGGCCTGACAGAGTTCAAGAGGTGTTTGGACAACTCTCTGAGGCACAGGATGTGACTCTTGGCGATGATCCTATGCAGGGCTGGTGATTGTTCTTGATGATCCTGTGGGTTTGTTCCAACTCAAGGTATTCTATGATTCTTACGGAGTAATGGTTTTAAACTAAAAGAATGTAGATTTAGATTAGATGTAAGAAGTTTTTTACAGCAAGGGTGATGAAACACTGGAATGAGTTGCTCGAAGAGGTGGTAGATGTCCATTCCTGGAAATGTTAAAGGCCCAGTTTGGGCTCTGAGCAACCTGATCTAGTTGAAGATGTTCCTGCTCACTTAGAGGGATTGGACTAGATGACCTTTAAATCTCTCTTTCAACCTAAACTGTTCTATGACTGCTGGAAAATACATGCTTTAAGGAGCAGATCTGAAGGGTTTGCTGTGTTCTCTGAGTGCTTCTGTAATGGAAACTGGGTTTTCCTTCACCTTCTGCTTGGGTGTTTTTAACATCTGCTGTTTATAAAGTTGTTTTTCCAACCAGAAACGCTAGAAATGGAATTATGTGGAATTATAATGTCTTGAGTAATGCTAGTAACCTAATGGCGCCTTCAGAACTTGTTTTCTTGTGCTGCTAATTCTGGAATTAAATGGCAATTACCATGTATATATTCTGGTGCTATTTTGCCTTGCCAGCGTTGTGTTTTCAGACAGCGCTGGTCCCACACATTGACAGTCAGGTTTTTGTCCCCATACAGTAAGCTAGTTCACACTTTGTCTAATGTCTTCGCATAGCGGGAATTGATGTTGGTTACAGCTCTCACAGAAGGCTTTTGTGTGGCGATATCTGAAAGCTGTCTTGTTGGAGCTTTTATCAAGGCTATTGCAATGAGGCCATTATCCCTGCTCGTGGAAAACATAGATATTCGCAGAAATTTTTGTAATAATGCTTAGTAAGTGGTGCGCTGGTACGGAGTGACAATGCTGGAGTGGTACAGAAATAATACCCGAGGTGGCAGCCGTGCTGCGGCGGGGAGTTATCTGTCCTTGCAGGCTGGGGACAGGGTGGGAAGGGAACCCCACGCCGGGCAGACGGAGGGTGGTGATCAGGGCTATCGCAGGCACGAATAATCCTGGCTGTCGGCTCAGCGGAATAAAGTTTTACTTTTCATGGTAAGGGTTTTATTGAGCGGCTCCAAGTAACCCAGATCCAAATTGCTGTATAACGCTTCTGCACCTTGTACTTTTTTTGGATGGGTTCTTTTTTTTTTTTTTTTTTTTCTCCCGGCTGTGCAATATCTGTAGCCAAAAAGTGTATCTTGGGAGTTATGTAAAACTGCGAGTAGGGTGAGAGGAAGCTGAAACTTCACAACCTCGCTGTAGTACTCTTAAGCACAAAGCTCTTGAGCTGGTAGAAAAGACAACTTACTACTTGAGGCGGGTGCAGGGAGGGCTTTAAAAACTATAATAGCATTTTCACCGACTTCTTTGTCTCAAAAGTGGGGTATTTCACTGGGTTTATTCTCTTTTTCCCTTAGGAATTAGGAGTTAGAAGCAGCTCTCTTTTTTTTGTAAAATGCAGTGTCCTGAAAGCATAAGCAAGTTGCTCATTTTCTCTCTTGTTCTTAATCATAAGAGCTGCCTTGATGATTTTTCCCACCTCAAATTAGCAGCTTATTTATAACATGCTAATGTTCTGCATGCCCGTCGGTATTACTGTTCTGTCATGCTGAGCTGAGAATTGTTCTCTCGAAAACTGACACTGAGAAGATGACATAAAAGAACATGAGAAATTGCACATGATAGAGAAAAATTCAGGTGGCTTTTGGTATGACTGATTCATGCTTTCTATAAAATCACTCTAATTTCCTCTCCGATTTCTACTGCTAGTCACATTTTTGTTGCTTGGTTTTATTTTTGCTTTAAAAAAAAAAAGGGAATGACCATTGCCTTTTGGCATTCTCGTTACCCTTTTGTTCCTGCTGGCAAACTTCTCTGTGACTGTCTTCCATGCAGTGCCACCAGCTGCCTTCTTGGATTGCAGGCAGAGGAGTGAGGAACTTCAGGGTGTATTTCCCATGTGCTGCAGGGCCACTGTGGGAAGGTTCTTTCAGATCTAGGGGTTAGCAGCATCCTTCCTAGTGATCCTCTGCTTCACCTGCTCTGCAGAAAGATGGGAGCATTCAAAGTCCAGATCATGCAACATGGGATGTCTTGTGCCTGGAGAAGGAAAGGGCGAAATAAAACACATCCCCTGAGTTCCTGTACTTGGAGCTGTGTGCTTTGTAGGTGTTTATGAGAAAGATGGTGAAGAAAGGTGCAAGATCATTTTGAGGCCTCCAATATTGTCTGCTTGTGACCTGTTTTCTAAAGATGCTCTTCATGTTGCTGCTGGCCTTGGCAAGCTAAAGTCCTTCCCTATTCTCGTCTTGGTAGCATCAGGCTTTGCTAAATATGTGGGAAGTAAATGCAGCAGTAGTGAACAGGTTGCATACTGTTGGCTAGACATTGAGCTTAGGTACAGCCTACTGTGGGCAGAGGTACAAGTTAGTAGTTATAACGCATTTTTTGTGATGTTTGTTAGGGGGACAGAAACCCCTTTTGCTGTGAAAGGAATTGTGCAGGGGATTCCAGACACTGATCTTTAATTTTAAAAAAGAAGAAAAGAGAAAAAAGAAAATCAGGCAAATCTCCCTTATTCATAGCCATATGCTCAGGATACTATCCTTAGTGTGATTTATTTGCTTCAGAATTAGGGAAGAGGGTTGCTAGGAAAGTAAGATGCATTCACTCCTTTTACCTTAAAGAAATTTATAAGGGCGATTATAATCTTACTCCTTTCTCCCTCTTTCCTAGTCCTAGAGAATAATCAATTTAGCAATAAGTCAGAGCAAGCAAAAATGGGATTGTTCTCATCTGCATTGCAGAGACTAAGATGGACTCCTTTCTTTAAGGCCAAGGTCTTTCTGCCTTGAAGTGAATCAAGAGTTATTGAATCATTACGTTTTCAGTAAAAAAAAGGATCAGAATTTCAACCATTTTCTTTCCCCTTCGTGTTTGTATAGTTCTTGGGGAGTGTTTTACTACCCTTTAGCTCTTTAGATGGCCTCAGTGCCATTTTGAAAACATTTCCCTACTTCCTCCAAGGTGGGGGAGCAGCAGCATTTGTACCAGACAGCGATTATATCTGTTTTAAGTGCTTCATTTGAAGTGGAGAAATATGCCTTTCCCAGCTGTTTGAAGAGCTCAGTTGCCTCAGCATGTGAAGAGCAGTCCCCAAACCCTGCTCAACCAGCAGTGAAGAAGGGAAGAACTTCCTTCAGACCTTGCAGGGAGAAAACTCTAGGCATCTGTGAGGTGCTATAGTATATCTAGCTAAGAATATCAGATACTTGAACTTGCCTTATTGACTTGTTGGATGGCAGTGCTTTGTTGAAATGGAAGAAGTCAACAGATTTGGAACACTGTTAAACTTCTGGAATTTTGCATAATAGTGCAATGATGCAAGAGGGGTGGCACAAAGATCCCAGAAAATGTACTTGCCCACCAGAGCCACGCCAGCTTTCCCACTCGTTGTGTAAGCATAGCATGCCTAGAAGATAGCTCACCTGCCTGTAATGGTCCTGGAAGGTTTGCTTTTCTTCCAGAACAGCTGGTGTCAGATACTTTGTCTAAATTCAGCCCCGGACCCTTTGGTTAATGTTGCTCAAATTGTATGAAAATATATTGTTCCTTTCACTGCAGAATAGTGTTGAAGACCTTCCTACAAGTATTTTGCCTCTCCGTGAATACCAAAGGCGATGCTTTTTGTCCTCTTTGTCACTCTGCCTTGTGTTTGAGTGCCCCTTTATGACTGTGAGGGCATGAGCCCCAGCATGGAGCAAAGACAGTCATCTTCCCAGCCATAACCTTGAATTAAGAGTGTTTTTCTTAATGGGAAGGTACATAGTGCACTCTTCTCTGAGGGGGAAAAAAAGGGAGTGTGACTTAGTAGGTGTACTGGTCTGAACAGAGGTGGGTGTACAGGGCAGGGCTGATGCAACAGCCCACTTACATGGGGGAGATCTTCATGCACGTGTCACCACACCTGTGTGTCTGCACCCTACACATATAAGACCAGAATTCTTTTGATACTAATATTGATCAGGGCCACGACTAGTTGCTTTCTTGTTCCTGTCTGTAACTGCATAGGGTAGAGAAACTTCAGCTTTCAGTTTCCTATTGCTTTTAGAGGCAGACCTGATTCTGAATTTCTTTAGTCTGCTTTGACTACCTGGTTGGGGTATCCTGACCCGATTTTTCTCTTCAGAAAAATGGCCTTAAACGCCACATGCCAACTGTCCATTTTGCAATGAGCTGATCCTTTTTAGAAGACAAACTTAGGAGCTTCTATTGTTGTGAGGAGCTACATTTACCAGCAAATGCTTGGAGTACCTGTGAATTTGTGGAGATTGTTATCTTCAGACTTGATTGCTGAGGGAGCAAGCTGCTAGTACTGGCACCAGATCAGGCAGCTTCACATAACATCTTGGTGACAGCTGAGACTGGACTATCAGTCTCGGTGATGTGAGCTTCACATTGCAAAAGAACTGGCGAAGGTTTTGGATTGCCTGGACAAAAGGACAGGAACCTTGGGCCTTGTGAGGATTGAGCAGAAGGCCTTCTTGGCAACAGTGGTAAGAGGGGTGAGGTGGGAATCCTGAGCAGCTGGGCTTCTGCTTCTCCAGTTTAACTAGCTGTTTCATCTCCCCTCGTATGGTGAAATTGCATCAGTACCTTCGATAAGCAGTTTTATCCAGAATACCAATTTCTTCCAAGACGGTTTGGTTTTTTGTAGGTTCAGTATTAAAATCTTTAAGAAGGCAGGCCAGTGAGGTCTTTCAGGTAAAGAAGCTTTTAGAGTTGCAATAGGGAATTTTTTCACCTTAAGGAGTGAAGATGGCGGTTTGAGCATGTGCCAGTTTGTCTTTCCAGCACTACGATGCAGCTGAACCACAGTGGAAATCTGGAACTGTAACAACACTGCTTATAGGAAGTTTGACTCCCTGCATTTAACCACAAATGTGGTCAATCTTAGGAGAAGCAATAACTGAGGGGAAGAAAGGTGGTAGTACTTGATTAGCTTTGTTCTCTTTGTTTTCTGCAGTGCCTACGAGGAATGCAGCTCTGGCTGTGAGAAAAGAGTGATAATATTACTGACTGATGAGTCTGGTTCTTTCCTTGTTACACTTCGAAGATACTCTTTTAGGGTAGATATAACAAAGCTTGTTTTCAGCATGTTAAGTTCAATAGTCACATACTATTGTTAAGCAGTTGTGCTGCTTGGTAAACTGGTTGGTATTTCTGAAGACCATGACACAGAGAAGATGATTAAATACCATGTCAAAATCCTTCAGATGGTCACTAGCTTTATGCAGGGATTTTCATGCAAAGCAATTCAGTCGTGGTGGGTTTCTGCAGGAGGTGAGGGACAGAGGTCTTCCCATTGCTCTTCACCATCATGCCCTAGACCAACATGATGGATTCATGCAGTTCGGCAGCATGGGAATGGCTGTTTGTCTTGGACACTAAAATATCCTCCTGTTTCCTATCTGCATGTTCTTGGAAATGAAATGTAATCTTCTCATAGCCAGAATAGCCTCAATTGCCTGATGGGGTAGGAAGGAAAGTATGAATTGGGGACCAGGTCTGCCCTACTAGAAGCGCTTCCCATGACAGAGTGGATTTCCTGGAACCGTCCTGAGAAACACTTTGGGCATGTGGTTCCACAGTCAGCTTACAATGATCCAAGTTGGTGCTGCCACAAATAGGGTCATGCTGCCCTCCCTCCCTGCTTTGGCGCCTGTGCTCGCCAGACTGGGGACCTGCTCCAGCTGAAAGTTAACACTGGGTAAGTGATTAGTTTACAGCCCAGGGAGCTCCGTGGCCCAGCTGGCCGCACGATTAGGGTGGAGGTGGCCAGCAGAGGCTGCCCCCTTCCATGCTCTCTCCCCATGCATGGGAGGCTTCACTTCATGTGGCAGCAGACTGAGAGCCTCTGTGTGTGTGTGACCTCAGCATCTCCTAGAAGCCGGTGGAGTTGTGCGTAACGAAAACCTAACAGATGGCTCTGTAAAGAAATAGGCAGCTTTTGTGCTGTTACTCAGTGCTTGGGTTACCGAGGACGTGCAGCTGCCAGAGCCCTGCCGGCAGTGCCCGAGGGCTGAAGGGAACTCACACACTCTACCTATCTCCCACTTTCAGCTTTGGAAGGCTTGGTGGCAGTTTGGTGGGTTACAGAGTACATGGAGGAGTAAACAGGGCTTAAAAGATTCTCATTTCACAGAGGAAACCCATACTTGCTTAAACTGAGGATCTGTGTTCTCTCAGAGCCGTTTGCACCATGCCTCGTATGCTCCGCTTCCAGTCCCCGACTGAGGCTCCCAGGCTACGTGTAATTTAATTACAGTCTGACGGCTGGCACTGAAGTAGGTGAAGATATAAATGTAATTTGTGCCTAGAAGTTATGTGTGTAGTGAGCTTGCAATACTGCAGGCCTTCTCCACAGTCACTGCTGTCAGGGAATACCTCCCGAGGAAAGACTGGCTGTGCTGCTTTGGCAGGTACAGTCGCTCTGAGCGGGGCTTTAGTGTGACTGATTGTTAACAGATGAAAGTAAAGGAGTCGTGGTCTTGCAGGAAAGGTCACAGAATCCCTGTGCAATGGCTTTTACAACCAACAGCCGCCACAACCGCAGTGGAGGGTCTTATCTTGCATAGCTTATGAAGGTGGGAAGGCTCTGAAGCTTCTGGAAAGATGAGTGGTAATGAATGCTACTCACATGCCAAGTTTGTCAAGGATGGTTGAGCTTCACGACTGCACTCCTAGCAAAGTCGCATTTCTGCCCCTCAAGTGGTGAGGTGTAAAGCCAGCCTGCGTGGCGGCGGGAACACCCCGGGCCCTGCTTATTCCATGCTGCTGCAGAATTCTGCCTTTGTGACCAAAATACACTGCTGAATTTCAGCTTTGGCTTAAAAGGAGGTGTATCGTGGTCGTAAGGAAACCTCCACAGACAAACTCAACTAGTGTGTGTAACTAACTCTGGGGACAGCCTGTAACTAATGGGGCTGCAAAATAAGGGTTATCGCTTTAATCTGTTTCCTAATTTCAAACATAATTTATCTATCAATCCTTACACACACTGTACACTGCCAGAAGCCTCCGCTCTCCCCATAGTAGCTGCCAGAATTTCCATCTTTCTCCTGATACTTTCTTTAGCACTACTGTGCATTGAAACGCAGGATAGTAATATGCAAAAGCTGTGTAGCATTCCTATTTATTTTGGAAGTCAGTGTTTTACACAAGGAGCACTGTAACTCTGCCATATTTACTTTCTTGTATTTAATTCAGTAAAATGTATTTGCCTGCAGTGGACACAACATTTCCAGTTTGTGGTGGAAAGTGTAGGACTACGCTGCAATACTCGTTCCAAGTTAACACAGAGTGCATGAGGGCTTCTTGCCAGTGCAGAGCGTGGGAGGAAAGTCGGGAGTAAGATGACTCTTGCTGCTATCATCAGCAGGCGCCTGTTGAAAGGGTAGAAATTATGGATGTCAAGGCAAAACAAGAGGTTTTTGCATTCTCTTGAGTTTTATACTTCCAAGACAAACCAATGACTGGCGAAGCAGGTTTCTTCCAAGACCATCTTTGCTTTAGCTAGGTTAAGAACCTCCAGTCTCAGATAGTGAAATGTCGTCAAGTTTTCTTGGGTATTCTTAGCTTTACAGTTTGATTATAGTTTGGAATTAGGGTTGAGGAAAAAAAAAGTTGGTGTAGAAAATGAGGATTGTTTTGAGAATCTATCATGCTTAAGGATTTTTAGCAATCTTAACAAGCTTACAGGCTGGTGGAGGCTTCCCATGGCTGTCCTAAATTGTCTTACCTTTCCTCTGTCTGCTGAGAGAATAAGGCTGTCCTCCTTCCTATCCATATACTGTTGAGAAAGGCCATCATACACAGGCTATTTTTGATCCTATTCCTTTCCATAATTATATGTAGCTTTTATACATCATGGATGGAAGGCTCCCGTGTACTTTGGAAGGGCTTATTTGATCTAAATTTAAGGATGTCTCATGTCCAGTTGTGAAACTTGCTATTTTAGTTCGCCCTACCTACAGCTTTTACTAAAACAAGAGGAAAAGGATGAAAAGGAGAGACTGAAAAATGTGTGTGTGTGAGAGAAAGATGACTCAGAAGTGGGACTGCATTTGAAAATGAAAAGGATCAAGGTGTACTAATCATAAAAGAGAAAGTTACAGTTTCTGTGAAGAAGGCACAATTAAACCATATGGTCATTTATCTTCTGAACAGATTCATGTACATTTGTGGAAGAACCCATGGACCTAAACTGAGTAGATAGATTTCTTCTCTCTTCAAAGTTATTTAAAGAAAGGAATTTTTAGTGCAGCCTTTAATAGGTGGTATTTTAGTGCTAAATTCCACTGAAAGACTTTTCCAGGCTTCTGGAAAATCCCATTTAGCTGCCTATTGCCTATGGGACAGTTCTAATAACTGCATAGTTATACAGTAAAACAGGCAGCAAAAACAAAAAGAGGGGGAAGGCAGCAGTGGTAGAAGCCAAATAGACTTTCTCTGAACTTTAGGCTACAGCAAATGGAAATTAAAGCTCCTGAGTAGACACGCAAGCTTCTTTCAGTCCAGGTGTCATCTTTTCTGCCTCTCTGCTAATGTTCTGTTCTTCCAGTTTCACACGAGGACCCATAAAAATTCCCAAACACTTTGGATGGCCAACAATCTTGAAATAACCCTTTCTGTAGAATTAAGTAGTATGCGATTATGAGGATGGAGTTCTGCATACAGCACTGCAAAGAGTACTTGTGGTGTTTCCAGAAGTGTTTACCAGCAATATCCAATAGCCAGCTCTTCCCAGCTTCATCTTTCTTCTTTGCTAACTTTTAGCTTCTGATTGAAAGGCACGAAAAGATACAGCTGTCTGACGTGTAAATGAGGCTGATATGTTTGATTTTGTAAAGCATTTTGATTTAAAAAAATGTAACTGTCAATATGGCATTGGATTAAGAATGGGCTAAGTGGCAGGAAAAGAGTCCTTTTGATTGATTCCAGTGAGTATTTGCACTAATTCCCATACTATGGACCTTTCGTCATTGTCACAGAAGTAAACAAAAAAACTGTTACTGATAGTAATTGCCAGCGGAATAGTGAGTGATAATGAAGCTCTCAAAACTTGCACTGTAGGCACATTCAAACACACTGCATCTTTAATACAGCGAAAGGCAAAGTTGTATGCCAGAGAACAGGGAATACAGGGTATGCCTTATGAAAGAAGGCCTGTATCCTGCAAAGCAGCACTTCTGGGAAGTCTGTAGTGGACAAGCAACAGCACACCAGCTTCCAGCACAACGCTGAGAGGCGATGGCACTGAGGTTTGCATCCTGGCATGTACATAAGAAGGAACAAGAGGGGGGATACTTTTGCCTCAGTCAACAGTTTTGGTGCAGCTGATACTTAAAATAACATGCGATTCAAGCTAGTAATTGTAAGGGGAAAATGTTGAAAATAGAAGATGATATTAAATAGGGCAGCAAAAATTATTTGAGGTCTAAAGGAAATGCCCTTCAGTGCAACTTACTTAAGCAGTATTTTACTTAAGAAATTAATAGTAAGGGATGACTAAACTGGTATACAAGATACAGAATTCGGGGGGATGTTTCACGTAGCTGATGGTTGCACTGCCAGCCAGAGTGACCTTGACAGGCTGGAGAAAGGGGCTGACAGGAAGCTCATGAAGTTCAGGAAAAGAAGTGCAAAGTCTGGCTTCTGGAGAGGAATAACTGCAGGCACCAGAATAGACTGGGGCAAACCTGCTGGAAAGCAGCTCTGCAAAAAAAAGAGCCCAGGGAATCCTGTGCCCAGCAATGTACTGTTATGGCAAAGGTCACTGATGGCCTTCTGGTCTGCATTAGGCAGTGTGTTACCAGTAGGTTGATAGAGATGATTCTTTCCCACTGCTCAGCCCTGCTGAGACACATCTGACTTGCTGGGTCCAGTTCTGGGCTCCCTATTAGGGGAGAGATATGGCCATACTGGAGCAGGTCCAGTAAAGGGCTGTGAAGGTGCTTAAGGCCTCAGAGCATCTCTTGTACAAGGAGAGGCTGAGAAAGCTGGGACTGTGAGTCTGGAGGTGTATAAACACATGAGCGGAGGGGTTTAAGAAGATGGAGCCAGGCTGTTCTCAATGGTGGACAGTAACAGGATGGAAGGTAATGGGCGCTAAGTGAAATGAAGAAATTCCATTTAAGCATGAGATTTTACAGCAAGGGTGATCAAATGCTGGAATAGGTCTCTTACTTAGGTTGTGGAGTCTCCTTCACTGGCAATATTAAAACCACAGCTGAATACAGCCCTGAGCATCCTGCTCTAGTTGCCCCCTCTTTGAGCAGGAGCAGGTAGACTAGATGATCTCTAGGGGTGCTTTCCCACCTCAGCCACTTAGTGAGATGATTCTGGTGTTAAAGGACATCTTAACTTGTTGAACTTGAGCACATGGAGAACTTAATACTGAAAGCTGAAACAATGCAAATTTAGAGTGGAAATTAGATTTTTTTTTTTAAGTGAGGAAAAATAATCATGAGTTAATACCTTCAAGTTTTGACACTATGAATGTTTTGCTCTAATTTATCTGCAGTTATGCTCTGTAATTTCATCTCTGAACAGCCTTGAGGTCAACAAGTCTATCTACCTGCTTTTTGGTGAGAGCAACTGTGTTTGTGGTCCTTCCTGACAAGTGCTTGTTCATTTAACTTTCATAAAAGGATTCCGAAATTGTATTCCCATCCTTGGCTACAATGGCATAGCAACTAGAGTCTGGGAGGCGTAGGAGGTCATATTAGAAAGCTGGATTCTTTTCTTTGCTCGAAGGGCAGGTTAGAGGGAAATTGTGAATTCACTTCATTTTAAAATTTGAGACTTAAAGGTAGTTTCATTTTTTTCTGGAGGAGTCATCTCAAGGTCTTTAGTTTAGGGAATACACAGTAAAGAAGACAAAGTAGAATGGACAGATAGTGTCAGATGTGGGTCAGTTTTTCAAAAATATACTACATAATCTGAGAAAGAAGAGCAGCTTCAACTTCTTTTCCCCTAAAAATTTGTTCCCTGTGATAACAGATCTGTTTTGGATGTTGTCTTGTAAATTAGGCTATCACATCCATTTTTTAGATTGCCCCATGCATGACAGAATTTACCAAAATGTGAAGAAGAAAATTATTTAGTCTATCAATATTCATTCACTTTGCTTATGAACTGCTGCCTTCTTGTCTTGTTTTTATTCCCTTTCTGTCAATGAGAATAACTAAAACTTCCTATTTGAACTAAATAATTTATCTTCATTTTGCCAGCACTCCCAGGTTGTTCTGCTCCTTGGTGTGGCTGATGGAGTGATAAAATACTGCAGGGGTAGTATGTGCATCGCAGAAAAAGCTCGGTGGATTAGTTTTTCTTTGTGACATTACACAGTATTGAAAACATTAAGAACTCAGCTGTCTTTGTTCCATTTGAGCCATACAAGCTGTTGCCAAAGTGGCCTGTGCAATAAGGGTACATGCCTACCTTGATGTGGGGAGGGAGGAGATCATCAGTTCCTAGAGTTTAGCAACCCAGACTAGGTGAAAATCAGTTTGTATTCAAAGAAATGTTCTGTGAAGAAACCTTCTGGTGGCAGTACCAGCTCCAGATCTCAGATGAAGGAGGCTGTCAGCCACAACTGGTATCTCCAGGTCCCTGCTATCTGTGATTCTCTCCTTTGCTCTCTTCTCATAATGCTTTTATCTATTTCTGTGACTTTCTGCTGATCTGGAAGCTCCTTTTCAACTGCTTCTAGAAGTAGTTGCTTTTGGGTATGTAAACCCTGTTTCCTGTTTCTTGGGCACTTTTATTTTTCTTACTCTGAGGCTTAGTATGTGGAGAAGGTTATTGTGTTAACTTCTTCAAGGTTACTTAAGGATCTTTTTTTATGTGATACTGGTAATTTCATTTTCAAAACTATACTTAATTAACTTGCAAATGGTAAATCAATCTCGTGTGCAAAGTCAGCATTATAGTTGCTTGTAGGTGCAGAAATAATTTATCAGGGTTAATCTATTTGAACCATGTTGAGACTTCTTAAAGTGAACTAACACTCTTACTGTTGACATAATGTACAGAACGGTATGACAGTAAATGCTTAACACTGTATGTTATTTCTTATCCTCTGACTCTGTAAATGCAGATCACTGCATTTCATCTGGGTCTTCTGAATGTTTTTTGTCAACTTGCTTGATGACCTTTGGAAACTAGATAATATTTTTATCACCCTAAATGGATTCGAAGTCCATTTATTACTTTTGGGGAATCTAGCTATATGTTTTTATACTTGTATGGAACTAGGTTAAGAAAGTACTTCGAAATAGAAGGTTTTACTACTTCAGATCTGGCTTCTCATAACTAATTACATTAATTGAAGAAGTAGTTAGAGGTAAGAGCCCTCATACCTCAGGCAGTGAATTAAAAATATGGAGTCAAGATTAGTGTCGACAATTTTAAGGAAGGATTCATCTTCTTTGGGGGCATGAATACTCAACACTAATGTTCATGTGCATCTGAGTATTTTAAACTTTCTACCTTCTAGTCTGTAGCTCTCTGCTGTAGTTTTTGAAGTGTTTGCATACACATCCTTTGTCATTAATTTCTGAAGGGATATTCAAGTTATTTGGTTCCCTATGAATCACCTCTCAGTCCGTCAAGTGATGCAGTCCTTTGGCACTGTTCTGGTACAACTTTGTATGGGTATTTTGTGTGGAGTACGGGAAGGTTTGGGGTGCCAGGGTGGGAAATCTCAAACCACAGACCTGTGCAGACAAGAAAACTTGAATTTCATTGGTGTAATTTCACAGACATCGTCCTTTCTTGTAGGTGTCCTGTATCCAAGGAAAACAAAGCTCAAGATGCTGTGGCTTAGGCTGGCAATTTAGTGAGCGAACTTTGAGATGCAAGCCCAATCTTGCATCATTACAGAGCACCTACACTGAGATAGCACTAGTGTGGCTTTGTAAGTGCTCCTCCTTCTCACTTTCCAATTTGTATGGATCCAATCTTATTAACTACATTTTCATAGAGAAGTTTATGATTATATTCTGTGTGTTATGTAGGTGAGAAATAAGACTTCTCTTGATTCCTATGTCAATATATATGCCCAGTATGCTGCTACTATAATTTTTAACCTGTTTATGTAATACTCCATGGCATTTACTGGAATTTCTTTCAAGGAAGTTCACCCTATTCTATTCTCCAGCTCTCAGTGTCCTTCCTCCCCTAGTCCCAGGGCTTGTTTGTTTAGTAGGCAATTTGGCAGACAACAGACTGTTTGAAAGTTTTTCTTTTTTAAGTAGCTGTGCTAATTTCTACACATAGAGTGGAAGCCATTCAGTGGAACTAATCCAATCACAATCTTATTTTGAAGTTGATGGCTTTTTAAAAAGAGTACTTTAAAAACCGGTCCCTACTAAAGTCAAAATGTTCTCTAGGATATATTTTGAGACTGACTGCTTTGCAATGGTTTTTCTTTGGGATCCACCTTAAAATGAAAGATTTATTGCCCTTGGTCCGATTCAATTTTAGCCTTGCTAGTCAGGAGGCTGGAAGTCTGAAGGACTGAAACACTGCAAGCAGCTCTGCAGCCACATGGACACGTGGTGCCCTGTCACTCACCGTGTGAATTTAAACTATCAGGTCCTTATTTGACTTACTTTGATCTCGATGGGTAACATAAAAAGTGGACCTGTGTTGGTGTAATTGTGACATATAAATGCAATGCAAAGAAATTACGTTAAGAAGTCTCTTACATGGCTGCTCTGCCGTCACATGCTGTCCCTTTTCTGTTCATGTCCCCTCACTTTACTCACTCCCCACCTGCTTGCCATCAGTTTGAAAGTTCAGCATCAGGCCTGCTTTATGACAGTCTTGTCTTCTTTGAAGGATGTCTGCGGTGAGAAATCGCTGATGTGAACCACAACTGAAAACCCCCGAGCTTTGCTCTGGAGGCAGCAGCCCGGCTGAAGTGGTCTCTTTGGGAACAGGGGTGGGCGAATGGCTGGGAGCGTTGATGTTGGTTTGTAGGATCACACCGGCA
>JAYRBT010000082.1:60198688-60222600 GCA_036023395.1 Myiotriccus ornatus | reverse complement strand
CTGAAGTGGTCTCTTTGGGAACAGGGGTGGGCGAATGGCTGGGAGCGTTGATGTTGGTTTGTAGGATCACACCGGCAGGTCGAGCCTTACCACCATGGCCCTGGCCCCGCTTTCCAGGGAATGGGAGGGAAACTGTCCTGCTGTATTCAGACACCCCAAAAAACCTGTCGTCAGGATGCCACCCACCCCCAGATGTTGGTTGGTCTGTCTGTGCTTCTGTGTACAAGTCTTTACTGTCTGTAGTGACATCTTTTTGTCTCCAGACCTTCCACCTTAACCAGGCAGGTGCAGCTCAGCCTCTGGCATCTGTTGAGGTGAGGGGATAGCTGTGGGACAGAGCCGTTTCAGGACTGCCCAGAGACACGTGCGCTCCTCACCTTGGGCGATTTAGCAGTTGAGATGAAAAACTGGGTGCAGTTTCCTGAAAATAACTTTTCATATTTCAACATGAAGTGGTAACTGGAGCTTTCAACCTTAGTACAGTGCAAAGCCATTGCTTCTAGTAAGAAGTAATCGTTTCGTATTTGGTGGAAAAAATTGCAGTAAGAAAGATCTCAGATGATTCATTTCCTATGCAGCATAGGTGTAATTCTCTTGGTTTGAGGCCAGAAACATGGCTTATGCTTTGGTTTATTTCTTGCATAACCGTTGTAATGCCCTTCCTCTTTTAGTGCAAGGAAATTACAAAGTACTGCAGCAGAGTAGGAGAATGAGATAAGCTGCACGTTTTGACAGTGGCTACTATACTGAGCACAAGTCTTATAGGGCATAGGCTGATCCCATGGCATTTGAGTAGCTCTATGAGCAGAAAATGGAATAGCGTCAAACAGGGTTGTCCACTTACCTCAACATCAGAATTATGTTATCGGTGGTGCCTGTGAGATACTCTGACCTTCTGGCAGGTCGGGTCACATGACATATCAGGATGAAAATCAGAGGCAATTGGTACATTAAGATTATAATCCCCCTTCAGTAAAAATGACCTGCTGTAGGTGCAGTGAGAAACCACCGTTTGCCATTGCTATGTTTCAGTACTTTCTTGGTTTCCTTCAGGTTGAAAATGTACTTCTGTTCAGAGGGATTTGAGACGAGAGAAGTGCGAACTGCCACGCTGGGGTGGCATCGATGCACAGCGCCACTAACACAGGAGCGATCTATCCGTGCTCAAACTGCTGAGCATGCCTGAAAGCTAATGTATTCCTTTCTGTGGGTGTTAAAAGTGACTTTGTGTGTGATGTTCTGCAGCAATGACTGGGAGGCACTCATGACACTTGCATTGCTTCTTTCTGCATATTCAGCCTGAGAAGGGAAAGCTGTCATTCGGGTCCCTCTGGCTTGGGTCCTACTTTCAAACAAGAATTTGCCGCTGAAACTTGGCCACCCACATTTTAACTTTTTGGAGCTAAATATAAGTCTTACGGTTTGATCTTTAGGCACTAACAGTTCATGATTTACTTGACACTTGTGATACTTCTGAGGGAATCATGAAAGTAGAAAATTGATAAAAATAGGATTGTTGAATTAGACCTTGAGAGAAACTTCACCACAGTAACACCATCAGCCTTCAGTCCTCAGTGTCAAATGCCTAATAAGGAGGGGCTGCAGATGATCAGAATGTCATTTAATTTGATAATTGTGAGGTGCCCCTTATTACGTTATGAACCCAATTAAGACATACAAAGGGGATTTTCTTTTAATATTCATCTACATTAAAAACAAGCCATTGGACTGTAGCTGAATTAATAATTTCAGCATAAGAGCTAAAGAAGAATTTCCCTCAATCAAAACTATAATATGCTGAAAAATAAGGTGATAGTGTAGGAAACAGAAATTACTATAATAGAAATTATTTTTTTGGTCCTTTTTTAATACAGTTGCTGTTTTGTGTGAAGAAAATGTGAGGCTTTTGTGTTGGAGTAGGTTGATCAGGATGATTTCTGTAAGCTGTGTTTTCATTTGCTTTAAAATGATTCTTTAAATTTTACTTTAAATACTAGCTTCTTGTCACTCAACTAATAATCCTGGTGAATAAGTAGCTATTATTTCAGATTCCTTTTCTGCCTTGTGTTGGTTTTACAATGTATTCAATTTTCAAGGCACTATTTTTATGTATCTTTTCATATTCTTTTACCTCAGTCTAATGAATGGGCTATGTGTAAAACTGAATATTGAGGTCATGTTTTCATTACACTGCCATTTCTGGTCTTGTTCCTCTTGTATGGGAATGCCTACTTCTGACAAAGAAGTTATATTTTTGGGAAGAGTTGAGAGAACTTTTTAAACTCTCCTTTTAAGGACGTACTTAGTTTATCGTCTTTTACATACAAGTAGTTTAATTCCTAGCTCTTTCTTTATCTTCCTATTCTTTTCTTTAACCTCCTTTAAAATGTCTTCTACTGTCAGAATTAACTACTGAAACCTGAGGTAGTATGCTACAAATTATTGGTATCTGTGTGTAGACCACTGGGGTAAATATTTCTTTGTGGAAAACTGAAATCCCTCTCCCTTCCAGGAGTTTGAACTGCAAACTTATTTCTGTTGAGCTATGGGGAGGTAGGTATGAAATGAGTTGTCAGTAGGAGTCTGAAGGCAGGAGCTCTGGTAGTCCTCTTGCATCTTTTTGCTGACCTCAGGTGTTTCTTTGCTTGTGAGCTGACCAGCAGAGCTCAGCCTCTTCCTTTTTGAGGGCTCCTCTTCTTTCTTCTCTGCACCTCTCCCTGTTTTTTAGTCTCTCCTGGCAGTAGCAGTCGTGTTTGCCGTGCCCTCAGCTGGGTGCAGCCCCCTGGCAGGCACTCAGGGCTTGTTCATTTGAGTATGTTCTAAATGCATAGCCTGTATCACCTCATTCAGTGGAGACATTTCCTTAGTGTATGAATATTTCTGTGCTATTTCACCTCAAGGTGTCTTTTTTCCTTTGCTTCTTCTCTTGTGTTCCTTCCTCATCAAGCTCAAGTTTAATTTGCCCTTTCCTTTAAGATGTTTTCTTTCTTCTCTGCAGCTTCTGACCTCTGGAACGGCTTTCTAGAGTTTGTGCCTCCAGAGCTTGAGCTTTTAAATTGTATTTTTAAGTGACTGCTTAATTTAGAAAATGCGATTGAAAACCTGTAGAAAATGTGTGCGGATTGGTAAAGCATCCGTGCTATGGCTTCCTCACTGCGGTCAAAATTTATCTGTGCTGCCTGGAAAGGCTTGCATCCCCTCCCCAGTAATATCAGCATTGTCGTGGCATCCAGAAAAGCTGCCATTTTATCTGCCCCTAGCAATTGTAATATCTTCTAGAGACTACTCCAGGCTTAGTCATGTCCCTTGCTTAACTTGCCCATCTTAGTCCTTGCCCTGAGACACATTTCTGCTTAATTCATTATCAGCTATCATTTAATATAAACAATTTATTCCTTGCCATGCTTTGTCATTTCCAGTCTTCCTATTTTTCCTGCCCAGTCAACCCTAAACTGGAGTTTCTTTTCAGCTCTTCATCCCATCTTTGTTTGGAATAAGTTATTTTATCTTCTGTCCCCATCTCAGCAGGCTTTGTCCCAAGGTACTTTCGCTCTCATTCTGAGTTCAACTTTTCTCCTTTGTATTTAAATCAGACTGCTGAATGGCTGCTAGGGAGTAGGGGACTTGGATGTTGTCTCTGGCCTGAATGGGACCTCCAAAGGGATGGGATGGGCAGAGCCTGGGCAGGCCCAAGAGCTGTGACACTAATTTGAAATGGAATTTGGCTCTTCATGTTTGTAGTGAAAATGTTCTGACTGTACTTTTCCAGGTGTTCTTAAATTTTGGGTTTGGGAGTAATAGAATATGCACAACTCAGATCATTCTTCTATCAAGTTTTATGTGCTTGCTAAAGCATAATGGGTGCAGAAGTATTTCAGACGAAGAATTTTGAAAAGGTAGCCCAGATAATGCAGTTTTTCCTAGGTATGTCTCTTGAAAAGGGTGCAACTAACTTGCATTCAGTAATAAGGCTGAGACACACATGTGACAGGAAAAATTGTAGTGTTATGCTCCATGATTTTATCACTGGAAAGAATTAGAGGGTGTTTTACTGCTTCACTCAAACTTAGAAATATAGTTCTTGTAGAAAGTGATGTTTTGGTTGGACATGATGCGGTCTTCAAAAACATGCTGTCTGCCTCACCACAGGATTGTGCTCTCTGCTATCTTGACAAAACCCTGTGCCGGCTGTTACCTAATGCTTAGCACATACTTGTCTATTACTAGGTGGTACTCTGACTTTTTTTCCCCTTCTAATTGCCGCCAGTTTCTTTCCCCGAGAAGTGAAGCTGATTGCTGTGTGACATGAAAGTGAAGCCACTCAAATGCCAAGCCGATGCCCCAAGGAGCATGGGGCGGTGTCACACCACTTCTGCTCAGCAGTTCTCAGGGCGGTCACATCACCCGCAAGGGATAACCCGGCAGAAAACTCACTTCTGTTTTGGAGGAGGACTAAGTTACTGCTGGTTGTGACCCCTTGAACCAGCTTTTTTGGGGGGGCTGATGAGGATTCGTCGATCAGGTGCTGTCTGCACCAGGGTAGTGGGAAGAGCACAGGGATGGAGGGAGAATGCAGAAGAGGTAGTTAGCAACCTGTTAGACCCAGGTAGCCATGAAGTCAAACCAGCCCATTAAGAGGGATGGGCTTCAATTTCCCATTTGCACCTTTTCTACCCCTTTTTTCAGTTAATGAAAACTACATTGGCTCCTTTTCTACTCCTCTGTAAGCACATCTGCCTCCAAGGCCTCTTAAAAGTTAATCCCCAAGACCGAGTATTGTAAAGTGAATTACATCAGGTCCTGCCTACTTGTAAATACTTAGCTTATCCTAGGAGTTTTTAAACTATTTTCCTATATAGACAAGTATTTTTATGAAGATATTCTTATAAGTTTGCCTCTGATGTTTATTGTGGTAGCTATCTGTGGTGGGTTTTTTTTGTTTTTTTTTTTTTGTGTAAAAAGAGATTGAAGCTAAAAGGGCAAAACCAATAGGAGTCAAGGTGCCACCAGTTTTTAGGCGTCTGCACTGAACAGTGGATCTGTTGTATCTATATCAAGGATTGTTCATACTATTGGAAGAGAAACTTGAACAGGTAATGCCACGGTTTTTACCTCTTTAGCAAGGGGCTAGGGAGGTGTCTTGTTGAACTCCGTGGGATGCTTTCCTGTTACTTTTACATCTCTTGCTGGATGTATCAGTTTGTGGCTTTACCTGTCTCATTGCCCCATGTGTTTTGTATCCTTGCACAGTCCCGCTGAGGAATTAGACTTCCATTTGTTGCGCTCAGATTTCATGTTACTGAGAAGTTCTTACTCCCTATTCTTCCTATCCCTCCCTGTCATTGGGATGCTTTGTGGTGGTGCCCTTTGGCTTGTTACTTCTTAGCAGGTCCCACATATTGTGTCAGCTGATTGTGCACGCTATGAGTGATCAAACAATGTAATAAAGACAAATAATACTAATTTGTACAAATAGTGCAAATAATGAATTTAGTGCTCTAGCAGAAATAAGTTATGCAAGATACTTTTTAAAAGGGCCACTGATTTTGCTGAGCACAGATCTTGAGATTCCTGAAGGGAAGCCTGATATGGGAAAGCACTATGAATAATTTTGGAGATGGGAGAGAGAAACTGTGAGTCACCCAGGATCCTGCAAAGAAAAATGCAATAGAAAATCTTTAATCTGTAATTCAGGAAAGATAAAATTGAGAGAATATACCACTTCAGTCCTGCATTTTATCAGTTATGTAGTTTGTAAAACAGGAAGGGGAAGAGAGCACTTGCTGAGTGACGTGTAACATCTGGCCTGATATTAAGCATTCCTCAGAGTTTGCTAAAATTGCCTGTCGGTAATCAAGATCTTTTAAACTCCTCTAAAATAATTTGCTCTATGCCTCTCTCAGGCTTTCTGCGTGCTTCGGACCCTGAAAAACTACTATTTTGTAGCACTCTCTCTATCATTTGGTATTTTTCCAGAAGCTAGTCACTAGTCCCATACTGTCCAGAGGTGCAGTATGTTGGTGAGATTGACAAGAGCATGTTGTTTGTAGAAACCCCAGCGCATGTGGATAGGCTTGTGCTGCTGTGTGCAGCTAAGGGATGCTGTGTGTTCTTTCTGATTATTTGAAGTTCATGGGAGAAACTTACAAGTCTTTTAACCACAAAAGCAGAGACAAAATAGTGTTGTTTGTGTCTTGCAGACAAGTTGAGACAAAAAGTTTTGATGTATAGTCCAAACCTAAGTTTCTCTTCTAATGGAGAGAGCTGCTACAAATCTCTGGATTTTAAGTCTTAAGCACTGCCCCTCCTACTCACACCTGGTTTTGAGATTCTCTTTTATCTTTAATTGTATCCCTTTAGCCTAGTCTTCCCACGCCCTGAATTGTTCCCTTTTTTACCCCTCCTTCCTTTTCTCTTTTAGTTCTCAGGGTGGAAAAACACTTACTTAAAAAAGTGTGAAATGTATTTCTCCCCGTGGAATAGCTGTAATCTTAATTTAATCCAATTACATTGGTTGAACATGTTAGCTGGATGCTTTTGTTAACAGTTGACCTTTTTAAAATCTCTGTCCTTGGATTACAGAGCTGAGCAGAGCAGAGGTGTTTCAGGCCTTTGGAAGCTGCCACCAGTGGTCTGCTGTGGGTCCAGTGCCCGTGTTGTTTAGGAGGATGAAGTTCAGTTTTGCTCTGTCACCAATGAATTCTGTGCCCCTTCGCACAAAATGTAGAGAAGAGTGGCTTGAGTGCTCTGCACATGCTGTTGCACCATGGGCTTGTAAGAGTTTCATGTGCTTTAACTTGCCTTTTAATAAGTTTGAGGTTTGCAAGTGGAGTCCAATACAAAGATGTTAGTTAGCTATCCATAAACAAATGCATATAAATTAATCTATTTAGTGCTTTCTCTTGGTCACAGACCTAAGGTAAAATGTGTAAGACAAATCCACAGTAAGGAAATATCTGTCTACAACTCCATAGCAGAATGTATTGTCTTGGTTCACTGGGGAGTGGAATATTATCCAACCCTTTGGGGTGAGTCTAAAAAAACAAGCAAATAAAGTACCCTGAGTTACTCTGAATTACTCTACCTAACTGAATAAACAACATTCTTCAGAAGCAGTTATTTGTCTAAACTTGATTAGAGAGACAAAACTTCTTTTCCTTCTTTTTCCTTTGTCTTTCAGGTAATGTTCTTTCTATTGTTAGGATAACAAGTATCCCCAGATTTCATTTCAGTAACCTGAGTGGCATGGAAGGGTATAGAATTGTTTCCAAAGATAGTATATTGTGTTTCTGTCTAGGAACAGAATTCATATTGGTGGTGGTTTTCATTGCAGTTTGTCTGTGTGTTGCATAGTTTAACAGTTTCATAATTACTTTCATTATTCAAGATGTACACAGCTTTCCTTTGAGCTGAATGCAACATTTAGCTGATTTTCAAGCATCGTCTCTCTAATAGTACCTTTGCTCCACCTTCCTTTTATGTAGGCAGCTTTAATGCACGTGGGATATGGGAAATAGGTGTAGTGGTTGTGCTTTCAATAACGACAGCAGTTGTTGAGAGACAGAGGAGTTGTCCAATGCTGCTCTTGATGTCACATCTTGTATTTCATTGATGGAAAGTTCATAGGTCCTCTCAAAGCCATCCTTTCAAACAGTGAAGGAAAAACACAACTTGCACTAAAAGTACCTGTGCACAAACTTAGATGGATATAAGGTGTTTTTCAAAAGATATGTAGCTTTGTGGATTCATACATGTGTGTGCTTGAGAGATTGATTGTCTTTTTTTTTCTCAACTAAAATGTTTTCAAGTGAGGGTAGAAATCTTTCATACCTTTTTAAGAAGATACGGACTAGACTGAAATAGACCATGCAACTGTCACTCAGCTTTTCAAACTTAAAAAGATTGCTGAACTTTCAAATAAAAACCTCATCAACCTAGCCTTTGAGAGTGACATATTCAAGTCCACCTTAGGATTCCAGAAAATATTCAGATTCCATTGTGATGCATATGAGCTATGAACCTCTCCTGATGCCTTGCTGCAAAAAGTTCACTGCCGTCTGCCTTTCCTATAGCCCTAATATTATGTTTGATTAAGTGAAATACACTTCTTAACAGTCCATAAATTAAAAAAAATTTGGTTTTTTTTTAACAGGCAAAACGAAGGCTGGAGCTAGGAGAAAGCGGCCACCAGTATCTTGCAGAAGGACTAAAGACTCCAAAGGGGAAAGGAAGAGCTGCAACAAGAAGTCCAGATAGTCCAAAAAGTAAGGGAACTTGTACCATGCTGTACAGCACAGAGTTTTTTATTTTACTAGCTTGACATTGGAGCAAACCAATACAGCAGGCTGCATTCCCTAGCTTAGAGAGTGTGTTTATTGCTCTTCTCACCTGGACGTGCATACAACATACTCATATCCACAGCAGGCAATGGACAACAAGTTTGCAGCATGCAGGGGTTGCTGCAGAGCTGCGGAGGGTCCTGGCTTCCAGGTCTGTCCCTCTGTCTGCTGGGCAGCCTGCATGCTCTCCACCCAGAGCCTCCTCTTCAGCCAAGGACATGACATTGGGATGCTTAGAGAGGCAGATGCTGAAGAATGAAGGTATTATGATGGGATCAAACACAGAGTTATTAGGCAAGGCTCATCAGGCCAGCCTCCTCCTTCCCTGATGGATTTACAGCAGCTGGTTGCCAGGGCGTCTTTTGCTGGGCAGGGATTTGGAAAGAGTGATAGCTGTGCCTCAGCAGCACAGTACAATAAATGCTCTTTTTGAGCTCTGAGCTGCCTTCTCTCACTGCAATACAACTGGACAATTACTCCTGCTGCCTAGTTGCTCAAAGTACTAATTTTTGCATATCTGCATTGCCTGGGGCTGTGGGTTGCTTGCAACAGGAGCTGGGGCCTGTAGCCTTGCTATCTTGTTTGGGGGATTTCAGCAGGAGAATTAGGCTGGCAGAGGGAGGCAAATGGGGAAAGGAGAGGACTGGGGCAGCAGTGGTAGTCATTGGAGAGCAAGAGACACAAAGGGGTACATATTTGTCCCTCCTCACCAGTCTACTTGTTTCTATTGAGGCAGATAGGAAAAGTGAAATTAGTTGAAGACGCAGCGTTAAAGCATAGAAGTTAAACAACCACAGTTGTTTTAATTAAACTGCACTTCATTAAACTAAATGAAGTCTATTTTAAATTGAAGTGGATTCTCATAGAAATTCAGTACTGTTTGGTGCATAGGATGCTGCTGCAGTGTGGATAAGGCTGTACAAAGAACATGGTGCATGCCATTTTAGGTGGGGGTCAAGTAGCCTCTTGCCCTATCACTCTGATCCTCTTACGCTATTCCAAACCCCAAAGAAAAACAAACAAACCAGCCACTCCACTCTAAATCCACAAGTGGTGAGGCACTGGAACAGGTTGCCCAGAGAGGCTGTGGACGCTCCATCCGTGGACGTGTTTCAAGGCCAGGTGGGATGGGGCTGTGAGCAACCTCGTCTAGGGGGAGGTGTTCCGGCCTAGGGCAGGGGAGTTGGAACTGGATGATCTTGAAGATTCCTTCCAACTCAAGCCTTTCTATGAATCTTCTTCCATTTCCCAGTGCAAACAAGTGTTGAATGTACCCAAGAAGGAAATACAGCTAGCTGGTTCTCTTTGCAAACATGTAATGTCTTGGTTTTCATTCAAAAGCCGTCACAGTCTTCAGAATATTTCAGTGTAGTCTAAAGATTCACTTTCAGGTAGGATTTCAATTTTGACTGACTTGTGCACTTCAGTGTCTGACACAATCCTTGAAAACATGAAGAAGATCACCAAATCAGCCTAAAATCCATCCTTTGTAATACTGGAAGCAAATGAAGGGTTTGAGATATACCAGCCCAGCAGACCTGTAATAGTGGCTGGCTCATTTATCTTGACAGAAAGGCCTGAGACATTTAGAATTAGAAATCATTTGGATCCAAGTGTTTAAAGATTTAAAAGTACATCTGTTCAGTATACAGATGCTGCATTTGTGTGTGGAAACCATGAGTTGCGCAGTAAGGCCCAAACTACTTGCTGACTTCCAATTTAGAAGAGGTGGA
Organism: Myiotriccus ornatus; assembly: GCA_036023395.1. NCBI lineage: Eukaryota > Metazoa > Chordata > Aves > Passeriformes > Tyrannidae > Myiotriccus > Myiotriccus ornatus. Next base: position 60,212,528 of record JAYRBT010000082.1, on the reverse strand, counting down.
TACTATTGCCCAGTCTGAGCACTGTTTGGTTATGGAGAAATGGTGATTATAAACTGTGTTTTATGTCAATCTCCTGTAATTCGCTTGAGTTTTCTGCAAGCTGTGGAGTCTGACACTGATGGAATCTGTCATTTTGTTCACCCACTGAAGTACACCCAAGTCCTGCTTAATTGCATGTGAAACACTTATCTTACAAGAGGGGGATATCAAACCCTGATGAAAGCTGGCTATCAGCCTGATGAAGGAGAGTCATAGGGTTTTTTTTTTCGGTTTTGCTGCCAGGATAATTATATACTAAAAAATACTATTACAAATTCACATAGTGAAAGCCTAAGTAGAATATTGCTATATATATCTGTCGAACTAATGGAAATATTTGCGTTTAAAAAATGTATATATTTGCTCATGTACCTGTGACTTTTGGAAAAGTACATCTTGAAATACTAATAAATATATAGTGGTAAGTTGTGTCTTAATGCAGACTTTTGAGAGATTTCTGTAGTAAAAATGAAAGACATATCTGTAATATATATCCTTTCATTTCTGGATTCTGCTTCCAGAACCAAAATGAGAAAAGTTGATTTAAGTTTTTTCTTTGTTTTGTTTTCTTTCCAAGCTCCAAAATCTCCTTCAGAAAAGACTCGGTATGATACATCACTTGGCCTTCTTACAAAGAAGTTCATTCAGTTGCTGAGCCAGTCTCCTGATGGGGTCTTGGATTTGAACAGAGCAGCAGAGGTCCTCAAGGTGCAAAAAAGGAGGATTTACGATATCACCAATGTACTGGAAGGCATCCATCTCATTAAGAAAAAATCCAAAAACAACATTCAGTGGATGTAAGTATTCATTATCCTTTTCCATCCCTGCTGGCTGATCTCACTGTCACAGTGCAGCAGTGTTTTAATTCTCCCACCTTCCATTCTAACACTTTGCTCCAAGGAGTCATCTGAAATGCCTTCCACTAGGATAAAGTTTTCTTTTTCTGTTAAGAAAAGTGTGTAAAAAGCATTTGTCATGGAAATTAGAAACCTGTATGAATACTGGATTGACTCATTTGCTTCTGCAGGTGAAGTAAGTTTTCAGGTATCTGTCTCTACCTACCTCCTTCCTCAGCTTTTTTTGTGCGTGTTTAGAAAAAAGATTTTTGGAAGTCCTTAGAAATATCCGACTTCTCCATCTCGGTGGCCATTCCAAAATATGTTGTCATGACAAAAAGATGCTTTTTTCTGGAAAGCATAGTTTATGTTGATTCGCTATGGGTGGGTTTGGGGAGGAACCACTGAGAACTTGATTTGCACTGTCAAGTCCTGCCTCTCCCCTTTTCCATAGCATAGGGCCAAATTTTACAAATGCTGAAAGGGTGTCTTCCTTTTTGTATCTGTAGGGGCTGCAGTCTGTCAGAGGATGGTGGCATGCTGGCACATCGTCAGGGCCTCACAAAGGAGGTGACTGAACTGACTCAGGAAGAGAAAAAACTGGATGAGCTAATCCAAAGCTGCACCCTGGACCTCAAGCTGCTAACGGAGGACTCAGAAAATCAGAGATATCCTTTTTCCCAAAACTTCAAAGGTGGTCAGTCTCCTTGCTGTGCCCAGCAATACTGGGAGAATTCCTCTATCTGGTGTGATAGAAAGCATCAGAAGTTTCAAGAAGTTGGTCAATAGGTTTTAATGTATTTTGATATAAAAGTTACTTAAGCAACCTGCACCTGTAATGCTTCTGGAATGTTAAAAAAAAAACAGAAGAAAAGATAGTATATGAAGGAGACTCTTAACGTTTCTGTTCTGTTCACATAGAGTATAACCAAGAATCCAACTGATTAATAAGTGACATAATTAGATAAGGGCTATCTAATAGCCCTGTAGTTTTTTTTCAAGTATTTTGAGCCTAGAGCAAACCCCAGTTTTATGTGTTCAGAAATTATAAAGACATGAAGAGAAAGTAGGGTAACCCTTTGGTAGGGTAACAGAGTTCTGTAGTCATTACTTAATTTTTAATTTTTTTTATTTTACTTTACTCTGATGTGTATATAAATTACAGGCAGAGAGAGGAAAATAAAGTTGGGTTTCAGTTTAGTCTGAAACCTGCAACAGATTTTCTGATTCCTCTGGTTAGACAATCTATAATAGAATATCATAGAGAAAAGTCTTATGAGGTTTCAATATGTCTGTTTTAATCTGAATTATTTAATGTAATAGCAACACTCAATTGCATAAGGTTCATATGACTTATTTTGCCTGTTAATACCCTTTCTAATTAACCAATTCTCCTTTTCACTAATTTCCCACCTATTAGCAACACAAGAAAGCATTTTATTAAACACTAATATGAAAACTTATTGCTTTATATAATGAGTAGTTTTTAAAGAATATCTAATAAGGTGGACTTACTCTCTTCTGGAGGATAGGAAATAACTATGGGAGTACCAGTAAAAAGTATACAAAGTATGTGAACATTGTCTTTTGGCTAAATTTCATAGACATTTTGAGATGAAACCAAAGATCACTGCAAGTGGCATAGGAATTAGGGTCAGCACTGCCTTCAGCTAAGAGCATGATCCATGAAGAGATGTAAGCAAGACAAAACAGAGCGTTACAGTTCTCTGTTTTTGTGGTGCTGATTGCTCTAGTAGAGATCCCGGCCCAGCCGTTGCTGGCTTCCGTGGGGATAGGCAAGGAGGGATCAGCATTAGCAGTGTGTTGGCCTCATTCTTTTGGATTTAGGGGAGCATGCTTCCCAAATCCCTCTGTGACTCTGATTACTGATAATACTTGTGATTATTGAGAAAGGAATATGTGAAACCTGGGGATGAATCTGAGTACTGTCTTTGGCTCACCTTGCTGAAGTCTGACATGAGATGACCTACTGAATACTCATGGAACAGAAAAGCTTCTTCCTTCCATTAATCTCTTCAGGCAGAGTTTCTGCTTTTGAAGGTCTTTTTTCTTTTTCTTCACCATTAGGTAGTGTGCTTCCTTTTCTCCCTAATAAATAGAATCAGAAAGTAACTTGAATGTTTTGGTTTATGCCGAGCATTAGCATGGGGGAGCCCTTAGCTGGAGTGGTGAGGATTATTTGAAAACCATATAATTCTTTCTTTTGTTCATATAGTGACAATCACTGCTGCTGTAATTTGTACTCGGCCTTTGCAAACCTTACTAAACAAATGGTAAAAGCCTTGATAAAAGCCATTTGGATGAAAGATGACCTGTCGTTTTGCCTCTTGACCTGTTTGGTCTGAGATGGATGGAAGATGCATTGATGGTTTGAGCTTTGAGTAGTTTGTCTTGCTGTACTGCACAGTAACAGTACACATTTACACCCCCAAAAAGTGTAATACATTAGGCTTTTTATTTCTATGACATAAAAGTTGTGCTAGATACCTCACAGAGACACCAAAACTAAAGAGCTGGAAGCACTTGTATGCGATCATGGCCATGTCACAGTTCTTTTCCCAGCCAAAGCATCTCTGTTACATGAATCAGTATGTGAGGCATCACCATATAGTAACCCACCAAAACACTCATGATGATTTTGTCAAATACATGTTGAACAGCAAAATATTCATATTCATGCCATGCTTATGCAGAAATTGACCTTCTGCCCTGTCTAGAGGTTTAAAGTAGTTGTTTAAACAGGTTTTTAAAGGAAGTTTATGTAATATAAATTAGTATATAAATATATTAATGTTGTGTAAATATTTATACATTTATGTTTCTATAGATGTGGTACGTCTTATATACCTACGTTTATGAATCCCCTCAAATTTAAAATGAAATTACGCTTTTTGTCAGCCTGCAGAAGAGAAGACCTCAGGGAGACCTTAAAGCACCTTTCAGTACCTGAAAGGGGCCTGCAGGAGAGCTGGAGAGGGACTTTTTCCAAGGGTATATAGTGACAGGACAAGGGGGAATGGCTTTACGTTGAAAGAGGGTTGATTTAAATGAGATATTAGGAAGAAATTCTTTACTGAGAGTGTGGTGAGGCACTGGAACAGGTTGCATGAGAAGTTGTGGATGCCCCATCCCTGGAAGTGTTTCAAGACCAGGTTAAATGGGGCTCTGAGCAACTTGGTCTGGTGGCAGAGGGCTTGGAACTAAAGGATCTTTAAGGCCTCTTCCAACCCAAACCATTTTATGATGTGGTGATATTGCATGTGCGCTTCTGTAGCACACATCTGTAATTCCTGTACATTTTTCTGTGATTTTCAGTTCTCTGCACTTTGACAGCAAGTGCATAAGAACTTTTGCTTCGTACAGTCTGTGAGTAATTTCAGATTGTCGAGCTTTAGCTTATGTAGTTTCACCCATGTAAAGAAGGAGAGAGGCACTTTAGCATGGAGAATCCCTTTTGTTCACTTAGTAGTGGCCCCAGCTGTTACACCAAAGGAAAGTTCTCACAGGGTGTCACGGCAATCACAGGGTAGAGAACAGAAAACCTTGGGCTAAGAGCAATGTAGCTATGAGAAAATGGAAAAATAATTCAAAGACTTCTGCCTCTTGTAATAGTCTGAATGTATGGTAATCTGGGTTGAAAAGTTCCTTAACAGTTATTACATTAGCTTATGTGACGTATCAAGATATTCGAAAAATTAGTGGCCTTAAAGACCAAACTGTTATAGTTGTGAAAGCTCCTCCAGAAACAAGACTTGAAGTGCCTGACCCAGTGGAGGTAAGGAGAACCTGAACTTGTCTGCCAGGTTATATGTAATTTTTCTGTAGATGAAGCAAGTGTGTTCTGAGTCTTACTGTGGGATTTGACGCCCAGATACACCATCCTATATTCATCTTTCTTACAAAATTTAGGGATGTTTCTTTATAAAAAGAAGGGTAAACTTTAAAAATAATTTTCCGCAGAGCAATCATTATTTGTTCCTTTTCATTCACTTCCAGGTTTCTTCAGAGTAATCCACTCTATTTACAGATGTTTTCTTTTGCCATACTTTATATAAAGAAAAGCTCTTTCTTGACGAGTGAAATTTCCTTGGTTTGTAACCATGTAAAATCTTAGGAAATTCGGCTTTGTTGTTTTAGTTAAAAAATTCATGGATAACTCAATGCCTTAAGCATCTTGATGACTCATATTACTGATATCCTAATTTATTGACACATATGTTTTAATGTAGGATTTTCTTTTCTGAAGTATTACAGTTATTGTAGAAACTTGTGCTTTACTCCTAGAATGCATTCTTGCCCTTCCTTCTTCCATCATCATCATCTTTGTTTTATTGATTGACACTTATTTTAATTCTCACTCGATGAGACAGACCCAAATACGGCTTCACAAGCCACTGGTTTAGAGATTCAAAAAATGTACCTAATTTCTTCACTCAAGGAGCAACTAGAGATGGGGCTAACTCCCCAAACACCACTGTGTTGTGTTCACACCTCTCTGCGTTATTCCTTCATCCCTACCACTGGGCCAGTGATAGCTATTGAGACTCAGCAGACTCCAGATTCCTTGTCACTTCATTTCCTAAGATTATTCTGCACTTGCTTAGGCCCATTATGGTTTCCATCCTTTTTTTTTTGGGTTGTTTTTTTTTTTTTCCTACCTTTGTCCTTAATTTTCCCTTTGAACCTAGGTGCAGGTTTAGGAAGAATAAATCATTTTGCTGCAATGGGGAAAGGATATCTTTTATCAGTATCCATAAATATATACTGTTATCATTGCTTGCTTTCCTGTTTCTTTCCCCTTGGCATTATGCTTTGATTTTTAATTCAGTGAAATCAGGCAGGCAGAGAGAGATACACACAATCATTAAAATTAGTGCTTAGACCTCCCTTATCCTCTGTACCCAACTTACTAATTTAATTTTCAGCTTCAGGCAGTAAAGTCCTATTTCTTTCTGTCATTTGCAGTTACATTTCAGTGTCCTTTTTTTTGCGTACCTTAGTCACTCAAGAGTACCTTTCTTCGACTCCTGCTCTTCCCATCTCCTTTTTTCTAATTATCTATAGCATTGCCCTAAGTACTCTTAACTGTTTTCTCTGCTCCAGGGAATCCCTGTTCAGTTGGTGTTCTCCATGTTTGTAAATGCTGTCTATTATGTTACATAACTGTCAGAACACAAATAATATGAGGAACATTTTGTCAAAGGGCACAATAAGATGTATTTGAAACAAGTCTTCAAAGAGGTATATAATGCCTGTGTTCATGCTTTTTAGAAAACTATTAATGCAAAACACCAGGAGCAGGTTTATTTGTAACCGGGGTAATTTATGATTTTCCATCATAACACAGAGAGCAACTTTTCAGGTTTTCTATGCCTAGGTATGTCATGTTGCTTAATTGAATCAATGTGCAAAAGGTAAGAAAAACATTTCTGTGATGAATTAGCAGATCCTGTTATTCAGAACGACCATCAAAATCACTGCCTTCAGGGGCAGAAGGACTTAAATAATTTTTGGTGAAGAAAAGGCATCTGATTTGGGGGTTCTATTGTTGGTTGGAAATGTTTCCTGATAATAGGTGAACTTGCATGTAGATGTTTGAGTTCAGTATGAGTAAGTGCTGAAGGCTTTTGGGGGAGTGGAAAAGATGTTTTGGCATCCTTCTAAAGCAGAAACATTTACACAAATACATCCAATATTGTTGTTATGAGTAATAATAAAACCTGTGACTTGCATCCCACAGTTCCATTCCATCAGAATGCTCCAGGTTATTGTGGTTGTCAAAAAAATGTTAGGAGTTCAATCCTTTATAAGTCCCTCATTATGATACACCACACAAAATGGTGGGCTTTTGAGATTTGTGCACTATAGACAATGGAAGAAGCTTTTATTTTGTCTTCTAGTCTACAAGATACATCAGCCTAATCTTTCACATTGTGGAAAAAAAAGGCTTGGGGTTCTTTTCAGGTTCTTTTGATTAGTAAAAAATGTATTCAAACACTGACACCCCAGTAAGAATTTATTCAGTATCATCAGTATTCTGTTGTGTTCATTGTTATAACACTTTACTGATGTTTGTTTTGTTAGCAGAGTGCATTGATACATTTATCTAGTACTCAAGGACCTATTGAAGTTTATCTGTGCCCAGAGGAAAACGATGCCCTCAGTCCAATGAAAACCTATAGTCAGGACCACAACGGAAATATTTCCAAATCCATTTCCAAAGGTAAAATTATTTCTTTGTAGTACTAAAGGCCTTCCTTCAAGCTTACATTCAAGGTTTCATATTGAACTTTAGCTATCCGACTCTTATTTTTTGGCTTTATTTTTCTAAGAAGTGAAAAGCTAAGGTTCCGATGTTTCACTGTGCATTTCTGGTCTATGTAGAGGGAAATACGTTTTTATCTCCATCAGTTGTTTAAAGTAAGCTTCCTGTTTGCATATCATGTGTAACCAAAGTTTATGCAATATTGAAGAAAAAACCAGTTTTGTTCTTTTTGCTTTTTCAAATAGGACAGTAGCAGTAAAGGTTCACCTCAAGAGGCAGAAATCTCTGTGCATGTATATATGTGGCTACACTGTATCACGAAAGACATCTGTTGCCTGGAAAGTTTTTTTCACTTCTGACTATAAATGCCACTGAAAAATAGACATCTCACTATGCTTGATTTATTCCCCCTGTAGTTGTTTAAATCTTGTAAAATAATTTTTAATAGAAAAATCAGAGGTGATAGCAAAATGATCATTTTTGAGAAGCCCTTTGTAACATATCAAAAACAAGCTAGAAATTTTGTAGAGGCCATTTTTTATTCCCGAAATGAGGCTTTGTGAAAGGTCCTTTATGCAGTAGTTATTTTGTTTGGTTTGATAGAAATTTTTAAATTTCTACTGAGATTAGAGATGATATTTTTTATTTTTTCTCTCTCTCCTCTTACAGAAGTGGCTTCTGCTAACTCAGGACAAGGTGACTGCTCAGTAAATATGGCAACAATCTCTCCATTGGCTTCTCCAGCCAACCTTTTACAGCAGACCGAGGACCAAATTCCCTCAAACTTTGAAGGACCATTTGTGAATTTGCTGCCTCCTCTGCTTCAGGAAGATTATTTGCTGAGCCTTGGGGATGAAGAAGGCATCAGTGACCTCTTTGATGCTTATGATTTAGAGAAGCTTCCTTCATTGGTGGATGAATTTATATACAGCTGATTGTCTTAAATGCTGTCCATATCTAAACCATGTTTTTAATGGAATCAAAAAACCTGCCATCATTTGGAGTTGTCCTCCACTTACCATGAAATAGCATTATTAAATAAACTAGACTCTTGAACAGTGCTGATATTTTAATTGAATACTCCCTAAAATGCTATAGACAAGAAGTGAAGGCCTTTACAGCAAAGCCTTCTCCTTGACCCTGAGCTCCAGTGCCTTGCGAGTCAGCAGGTGCAAGCAGGTGACCATAAATGTTTTGTCTCCACACTCCCCCAGTCTCTGCTTACTGTGACAAGTGGGCTTATGGAGAAGGGCTCAATGAACTGGTTTAGTCCTCAATAACAATTTTATAGTAGTATTTCAGGTCGTGCCTTCTGCAGAGAATGCATGTCTTTTTGAGTGTCACAACATGGATTGTACATGCAGTGAACGTATATATGAAGTAATGCAAAAGAGTGAAATGGGATTCTTCAGCTACTTGTGGGAATGTTTAAATTGCTGTCATAATGCTCATTTTGAGCTGTGTATATGTCTCATTATGAGGTCAAATACTTATGTCCTTAAAAGCTTTTAATAAAAAAAATACACTGTAAATGTAGTGTATATTGCAAATATTGAAAAGTATAAAGTTCTGCCACTTCTTGTAGTAATCAGAGATTTTTAAAAATGCTTGTGCGTGTATGTGTGTGTGAAAGTAGTTTTTGTTGGTTGGTTTTTTTTAAACTAGAACGAAGATGCACAGTTCAATTTTACTGCCCCCAGTGTGCATTAGAACTGGTACATGAATTTTTGTGGTACTAAGTGGGGCTTCATGTTAAGTGCCTACTAGAGATGCACTGTGGGTTTTTCCCTCTATGGAAAACACTTATGCCAAGCTTTGTTTGTTCAATATATATCATATTTATCTCAGTGGGTTAGCTTCCTCTGCTTACAGCTTTTTATAATTCTCTTCGCCAGCAAAATGGAACTAATTTTTTTCCAAAGTACATACCTGTAAGTACCACATCAACTGAATTGCATTTATTTTTTGAAGATCTTTGCTAGTATAGTATAGTACCAATATTTATTTTTTGAACGTCAGAGGAATTCTAAGAAGTCTTAAATAATTTTTTTTTTTCTTGAGTGTAAAATATTTTGCCATGTTCTGGGCTAAATTAATGTAATGTTGATTAGATGATGCCCATATAATCCTTTTGTTTGCATTACTGTTGTGCTTATCTGACATACTCAGAAAATTAGTACTGTTTGTACTGTAGTAGAATATTACGTATACAGGTTTTCTGGTACCGTTGAGTTGCTGCTATGAAAGCTCACACATGAAAAGGCAAGAAGTCACAGTACTAATAAGAAAACTGTATGACTGTGTGAGTTTTGGAATATAACAAATGTATAAAGGGCAACACATAAAGAACTGTTAAACAGTGTTACGTGTGTGTTTATATGTACAAATGTTTGCATAGATCATTCAGCAGTTGTATTTAATTTGATATATGTTCTCAACTCACACTTTAGTTATCAAGCAGTTTTGTACAATAGAATTAATTTGTAAACACTGCCAGAATATTTTCTAGCTGGTTTGTAACTTTTTAAGAGTTTTTTTAGATGTGGATCTGTAAATAAAATTGTAGTATTTAAAGTTTTTGTCTTGTGGAAGAGGAAGGTAAAAGTTGTGTGAGCATGAAGATTTTGCGAGACAAAGGGGCACTTTTGCGAGGGAAGAGAAAATGAAGACTAATGCAGACCATCTTTTTTTTTTTTGTACAAATGAAATACTAATCTAATTTAGCTTTGCATTGTATGCTAGTTTAAAAAAAAAAACAAAACCACAAACCTGTAAAATACTGTAAAAAAACAAAAAGAAAAAAACCCAACAAAAATAGCTTTTATGGTGAGTTTTGTAAATAGATTTATTAAAGGGTGACCTGTTCTCTAGCTGTGATCTTACCACTTCAAATGGATGTAATTTGAATAAATTTTGTATGGTAATGAATCAATAAAAAGGAATTTTTTAAAGAGTTTAGATTTGTGTACGCCTATTTAAATTCCTCTTACTCTTGGTGCCTGTCATGCTGTTTCTTGAAACCTGTTCCTATTTTCATTATTAGTGCACACACTCATTTGTCACCAGATAGTCTCAATCCTGTTTTTTACTATGCCAACAATAAGTTCATCATGTTTTTTTTAAGCTAGAGTGAAACAAGAATAAAAGACACATGTAAAGAGACACAGTAGGAAATCCAAAGGTTGGGATAACACAAATTTATTTTTATTTATCCCCTCTCCTCCCATGTGAATTAGAAACAGACTTCTTGCAAACTTCATAGAAATTATGTTATTCTAGGATTAAATCACATCAATGCAGTTCTGCTTAACTGGTCTGAATGATAGGCAACTATTTACTCCTTTACACACAGGAAAGGAGTTTAAAAAAAAAAAGGGGGGGGGGAAAGAGGGGTTCATGCTCTTGAACCTACAGTAAGAATTCATCATTCACCTACAAGTGAGAGGACACCATCACTTTCTATTCTTTCTTACACCTGAAAGAGTAAATTACATCATGATCTTGATGCAGACATGAACAATTTTGTTGTAGAAAGAAAGTAGAAATGTAAGGTACGTTTTGTAGCATGAGATACAGCTACATGTTCAGAAGCATCAAATTTAGCTGTATATGTCTTTCTCTTTTCCCCTGTATGTAACACAGTTAATGCACAATGCCATCAGCGTTTCTGGATTCCACAATTCTCAGGAGTAAGTGAACCAAGAGCTGGTATAGCAAAGTCAGTGGAGTGATATTAACAGAAGCATAAACAAGCAGAATCCATCTCCCCGTTCTGCTTTTCTTGCTGCAGCAAGATCTGCCTGGGTATTATTCTACAGCTAAGCAATGATCAGTAGAATGCTTAGCCTTTATTAAGCCTGGGGAGTTTCTTAACCCACTATTTTCTTTGGAAAACTTTTGACAGGGAGAAAGTTTCACATATAACAGACAAAAATGGATTGTTACCAATTCTGTGTGGTGCTGAATGTTGTTCACAATCAACCAGCCAGGTTCTTCTAAATTCCAAGAATAGAGGGGAAAAAAACCCCTGATTTCTTGTCTCTATTTTAGGACTCTCCGTTTTTTCCTCAATACCTTCCCACTTCTATCCAGAACTGCATGTTAGTTATCAGAGAAGAAGGCTGCCAAATAAAAATTGAGCCCTCACCTCCCTGGCTGTTTCCCTTTCCTTAAGATTGTAGTTGAGCTGCTCTAAAACTGCTAAGGATGCATCTCCAATCAACCATGAGCTAAATTTGAGATTTGGATTTTATTTTCCTAGTAGTTTTTGTATTTTCCAACTACCTACTCTTGCAAAACCTGTAATGACTTAAGATGGTACCCCAGCCCAAGGCTGGTGTCTTCGATTCTACCACCCCTGAAGAGCAGGAAGTAAGGTATGCCGGCGGCTTGGAAAGGATGTATTCTAAAGCTGTCCCTTGGACATTCAGGGAACTGGAGCATGTGTGCTGCCAGCCTATAGAAGGCCACTTCTGGGAGTTCTACTGCCAGCCACTGTCACTTAAAAAGCAGTTTTCCCAGGTAGGTATAGATAAACTTTCTTCCCGTGATCAAGAGGTAGTAGGGAATCATCTGCTTTCTTTTCCACCTGCTGTGCTACCTGCAGGCTGCATGGAGCTTTGTTTGTTAATATGAATATGCTACAGAGTAATTTAGATTTGTGAGCTTCAAAAGCACTGGAAGGGTGCCGTCCATGTTGTGGCTACATCCTAGGACTGAACAGAACTGTGCTGGCACAAGGGCTGCTTGATATTATGAATTCTTGGCAGCGGGACAAAGTAAAGCCTCTGCTGGATCACGCTGAAACTGATCAGCGTGGCCTAATTAGGTCACTAGGTATGGGACTCATGGGTTATTCCTGCCTGGGAGCTGCTCTTAGAGATCACTGCCCCTTAATGAGCAGTGTTTGTCAGTCTTGGCCATTTGGAGATTTTTGGTTACGTCTCGCAGGCCATCTGTGCTTTGCTCTTTTAGTCAGCCGTAAACCAGCACTGGTGTCTTCCCAGTTTCATTTAATCAGAGAGGTTACACTTGGCTAGTTGGGACAACTGTGAGGTAGTGCAGTGTGATGCTCCCAGAATAGAGAAGTTGAATTCAAGGACTGCATGTGAAACACTTGGAAAACTGAATATGGAAAGCTGAAAAGAAAAAATTACGAGAGTTGCTAACCTCAGTAGGAAGCAGTTAAAATGTTGATTGGTTATATAATTACTGACATAGTAAGGACTTCTTACACCATACTATGTAGGACAATGTCTGAAATAGATCAGCCTGACCACTGATTTTTAAATGTTTTCCTCCATTCTCTTCTGGACTAAAAGTGCCACAAAAATAACAAATTACACATCACACTGTGTCTCACTGAGAGTATCTCTGAAAAGTACTTGTGTGCTTAGACAAAGACCAGCCACAAAAGCAAATATATCTTAAGCTGTAACAGTGACTCTATCATGAAGCCAGGGTGATATTAATGGTGCTCAGTCCTATTCCAAATGATTTATTCTTAAAGGCCAATTTAAATGAAGTGCTTATTTCTTTCTGTCCCAGTTCCACTCTTCGAAGGAGAGGGAAGGGATATTCATAAGCAGAATTTTTCAGGTTTTATCAGCGAGCAGACCAGTAGACCTATTCTGGAGTATGCTCGGGGCTTTCATTCACTTTCCCTCCAGTTTGAGGGATACTATAATCTGCTGTTACACGAAATGGTGACTTTTTCACCCCAAAGCTGACTATCTCAAAATAAAATAAGCATATTAAAGATACAATGCAAACAATCTTTTTAGGCTAGCTGTGTATAATAATAATGAGGCAATAATATTATGCTCACACTCTATAACACTTTGATCACCAAGGACACTATACACTTAATAATCTATCTGCTTCCTAAACATCTGTTGGAAAAGTTGTTATTAGCCTGAAATTGGAGGAAAACAATGCCAGAAATTTTAGCAACCTCATATTAAATATTTTTATATGCAATATCAGTATCTTTCAGACTATTCAGAAGAGCAGCTACTTCCTAGCATTGCATTTTGAGGAAACTAATAATTAAAATCAAAGAAAAAGGAAAAAAGAAAAAGAAAAAAAGAAAAAGAAAAAGAGAAAGAGAAAAAGAAAAAAGGAAAAGAAAAAGAAAAAAAGAAAAAGAAAAAGAAAAAAGAAAAAAGGAAAAGAAAAAAGAAAAAGAGAAAAAGAAAAAGAAAAAGAAAAAAGAAAAAAAAGAAAAAGAAGAAAGGAAAAAGAAAAAAGAAAAAGAAAAAAGGAAAAGAAAAAAGAAAAAGAGAAAAAGAAAAAGAAAAAGGAAAAAAAAGAAAAAGAAAAAAGGAAAAAGAAAAAAGAAAAAAGAAAAAAGGAAAAGAAAAAAGAAAAAAGAAAAAAGGAAAAGAAAAAAGAAAAAGAGAAAAAGAAAAAAGAAAAAGAAAAAAGAGAAAGAAAAAAGAAAAAGAAAAAAAGAAAAAAGGAAAAGAAAAAAGAAAAAGAGAAAAAGAAAAAGAAAAAGAAAAAGAAAAAAAGAAAAAGAAAAAGAGAAAGAAAAAAGAAAAAAGAAAAAGAACAAAGAAAAAGAGAAAAAGGAAAAAGAAAAAGGAAAAAAGAAAAAGAAAAAAGGAAAAGAAAAAGAAAAAAAGAAAAAGGAGAAAAGAAAAAGAAAAAAGAAAAAGAAAAAAGGAAAAAGAAAAAG
>JAYRBT010000082.1:60184475-60198588 GCA_036023395.1 Myiotriccus ornatus | reverse complement strand
AAAGAGAAATAGAAAGAGAAAAACAAAAACAAAAAGAAAAAATGAAAAGAAAAAGAAAAAAGAAAAAGGAGAAAAGAAAAAGAAAAAAAGAAAAAGAAAAAAGGAAAAAGAAAAAGAAAAAAAGAAAAAGAAAAAAGAAAAAGAGAAAAAGAAAAAGAAAAAGAAAAAGGAAAAAAGAAAAAGAAAAAAGGAAAAAGAAAAAGAAAAAAGAAAAAGAAAAAAGAAAAAGAGAAAAAGAAAAAGAAAAAGAAAAAGGAAAAAAGAAAAAGAAAAAAGATAGAAAGAAAAAAGGAAAAGAAAAAAGAAAAAGAGAAAAAGAAAAAGAGAAAAAGAAAAAGAAAAAAGAAAAAAGGAAAAGAAAAAAGAAAAAGGAAAAAAGAAAAAGAAAAAGAGAAAGGAAAAAGAAAAAGAGCAAAAGAAAAAAGAAAAAGAAAAAAAGAAAAAGAAAAAGAGAAAAAGAAAAAGAGAAAGAAAAAGAAAAAAGAAAAAAGAAAAAGAGAAAAAAGAAAAAGAGAAAAAGAAAAAGAAAAAAGAAAAAGAGAAAAAGAAAAAGAAAAAGAAAAAGAAAAAAGAAAAAGAAAAAAGAAAAAAAAAAGCCTTGCGGCTAGAAGAGGAGTGAATAGCTCATCACTCATCTGGATCAGACACATCAGAATCCCGACTGGTTCAGCTGGATACGCGTTGCTGAGATCCCAGTTAAGTCAGAGCTGGGCGCCTCCAGGGATGCGGGAAGGCGCTCCCGCGCTCCCTCCGAAGCGGCGGCGCCTCACCCGCCGCCGTGTTGTGGCCGCCGCCGGCCGCCGTCGCGGCGCCGCTGCGCGCGCGGGGCAGCGTGGGCGGGGCGCGATGGCGGAGCCCGGCAGAGCAGCGGGTGAGCGGCGGGCCCGGACGGGGCACCCTCGCCCATTTCCCTCGCCCATTTCCCTCTCCGCCTTCTCCCGCTCGCTTTGCCTTTCCCAGGCGGCTGACCCTCGCCCCTGCGTTGCCCCTTCCCCGGCCTTTCCCTGGGAGCTTGGGGTGGGCCCGTCTGGGCGGTCGTGCTTGTGTGTATACGCAGACACACATACGCACACATGTGCGTGTGTACGTACGTGTATGTAGTACTTGGTGTCGCTGTGTATTAACGCTGCGGTTTTCTTCTGTGACCCGGGATTTCATCCCCGGGCTTTGCCGGAGGCAGCTGTGGGTAAATAGAGGGGAAAGAGCGTCCTCTTCCACCTGGGTGGAACCGTTCTCTGTGTGGAAAGTCTTCCCGTGGTATGTGCAAGGAGGTTGAGCAGGGGTGACTGAAAAAACAGGCTGGTGCAAGGGGAGTTCTGTTTGTGTCAAGGCGTTAAAACCGCTTATTTTTTTTTTATTTTATTTTTATTTACTAGCATTCATTTTGTTAAAGAGAACTGTAAAGTTCTGTACGTGCAGCTTGGCACTCTGGGAAGAATACACTAACTTCTAGTTTTGTTTTTGCCTCTGATTTCAGTCAATCTGTCGGAATAGCTGCAGGAATCTGTATTTATTTATTTGCTTCTTCCCTGTGTATTGAACTAGTGTAGGCGTCAAGTTATCTATTTTGAAACAACTTCACAGTGTTTGTAATTGAAAAAAAAAAAGCTGTGGATGGCTTCACTTAATATTTATTGTTAATCTCTTTTCATTCTTTCACTCAAAATTTTAAACTCCCGATTGAAGACTGAAATCTGGAGAAGGTCTGAGATAACTTAGATACATCCGACTTTGACAAAAATGGCTCTGTAGAAGAAGGATAAAAAGATCAGTACCTCTGCTCAGGGGACAGGGAAAACGCGGCTCCTTTTTCCACCTTGTCAGCCAGTCAGCGTGCACACCTAGTCAGATGAGGTCACACCGAGCAAAAAACATATTTCTGCAAAGGGAGGACAAATGCTTCTTGGACAGTGACATGAACTGATGGTTTTCTGTCTTCTAGTTTTGCTCCTTCATACCATGTCTGTTTTTTTTTGTTTGTTTGTTTGTTTGTTTGTTTTGTTTTTCACCCCACAGGATTCTTATCCAAGAGGATTTAGACCTTGCTTAAAAAGGTAGGAGTTTTAGTTTGGCTGTGTTCTTTCTTTCATGGGCCACTGGAATAAGCTAGGCTTATTTTCTTTGCCAGCTGCTCAATTATATTGGATATTTTTCTGGAAGAGAGAAAAGAACAACAAATCAAAACTTTTGTTCCCTCCCATATATTCAGTTGATAACGTTATGTATTTGTACCTCCTGTCAATGGTATAAAGTAGTGTAAGAGATGTCACCTTCCCCTCATACTCTTTATTGCTGGACTTTTCACAGCTGTTTATTTTTTTTCATCCTTTGGTGCATTATTTTATAGATCTTGGGATTTTTTATCTGAATGAATTTAAGCTAAATGCTTAAATAGCTGTGGCAGGTGCATCCTCTTTTTGACATTGTTCTACTCCTTTTTAAGTTAAACACAGATGTTAATGGTTCAGGTTACATGAAGTTTTATTTTGAAGTATATTTTGAAAGATTGACTGAAGGACACAAAATACAAAGCTGTTTAACTTTTTACGTTCTGCAACAATTCCTTTGCAACATCTGGAAGTATCTTTATCTAGTGAATCTCCTGTTCCTGAAATCTGGTTTTAAAGAAATTGAGGCCTTGTTTGTTTTGTTCTTCACTGTCATTTAGGAAACTGTTGTATTTTCCCTGTAAACTCTGTGAAATGCCCTTGCGTAATTTCCTTTGTAAACTGTTAAGATACATAAAAATCCAAGTTTCCAATGATATATCAGACTATATTCTAATTAAGAGTTAGTTACACACAGCACAGTGTGAGATGTTCCTGAAAACTAATCTGGATCTTGACATCTGGTGGGAGGATATATATGCATATATATTTACTTCCGTGTGGAAAACATAATTAGATTCTAGTGATCTTTTAGTATATTATACTAGCCATATTATAATCTGCTTATTTTATATTGGTTAGGTTTAACATCTTGTACCTGAAGATAGAAATCTTTATTTTGCTGCCCTGATGAATGAAGTAGTTTAGATGAAAGACCTGTGGGATCAGGAATTTTAGAAAGTTTGGTTTGTTTTCAAAAAAACTGTGAAGACATATTGTCTTGAAGAAATACCATGCACCTGTTTTCAGCACACAAATAAAAGAGCCAGAACAGCGTCTGAAACAGGAGCTTAAATTCTGTATTTTTCATTCTTCTTCTGTGATGTGAGCAGAAGCATATCCATCACATAATATGAACTCATTATTTTATTATGATGCTGACATGATTAAAAGTACTTATGTCTTGGATATGTTGTGTCAGAGGAGCTGAAGGGTTTTTGAATTAGAAGATGAGAAGGTACATGTTATTTAAAAAAAAACCTAAAAATCTATATGGCTTGTGGCTTTATCTTTGCCTATGTTCGATGCCCCTAAAAATCTGTATGGCATTTGTGACTCTCCCTGCTGTGTTTGAGGTATCAGGGGAAGAGAGCATCGGGGTAGTTGGTGCTTTTTATGTGCTCAGTATCCCCCATGTGTATGATATATTACACGTATATGAGAAATATATCTGACTTTTATTTAGGAGAACATATGCAGTAGATACTGGGCCTTGGGGTTGTATTCAAATGCTTGCTAATGCCTGCCTTGTCTAACGCTTCTTGAAGATGCCTGCTGCCTGTGATTCAGTGCTTGAGGATATTGAAGACATTGTCTCAGCAGAAGATGTGAAACCGCATGACCGGCAGTTTGTGAGAAGGAATGTTTTTCCAAAAGTGCGAAAACGCAATTCACAAAAAAATGTTCAGACAGAAGATGATCCCCCAAGTGACAGGTAAAGTCTTACATCGACCCTATCTTGTTACTTTTCTTGCAGCTTGTATGTACTGTCAGCTTCTAAAAATAAGGTGAAAGTTCTCATTATCTCGTGAATCTGAACACAGGATAAAAATGAGTAAAATAGTCTTTATAAAATGTAGGGAGAATAAGTAATAAGTCCTTAGCAAATTTATTTTCCTAGGCAAATTTTTTGTAGAAATCAGTTATCACTGAGATGTTGATGAATGGAATAATCAGACTGGAAAAAATGGTTTCTGTTACACTTTTATATGTAAAAAAATTTCTGAAAAACTGTCTGCTTCATCTTAATTACTTAAATAGAAGCTGAGCTCTTCAAATTGCAGTCCTGGAGTAGCCTTTTGACATCTCTAATGAGAAATAAAAACAAAATCCTGGGAGCTGCAAAAGGATTGAGGTTGGAAGGTCATCTTGTCCAAACCTCCTGCCCAAGGAGGGCCACCAAGAACCAGTTGATCAGGACTCGTTTTTGGACAAGATAGTTTTTGGATATCTCCAGGGATGGAGATTCTACAACCTCCCTGGTTAACTTGTGCCAGTTGCTGGTCATAAAGTGAAGCTCTTAAAGTGAAAAAGGCATTTCCAGATGTTCAGAGGGGACTGCCTGTGTTTCAGTTTATGCCTGTTGCCTCTGGTCCTGTCACTGTGCACCACTGAAAGGAATCTTGGTCTGTCTTCTTTGCATTCTTCCTTGGGGTATTTATATACTTTGGTGAGATTTCTCTGGGCCTTCTCCAGGCAAAATAGTTCCAGCACTCTCAGCCTTGCCTCATATGAGACATGTTCCACTTCCTTAATGATCTTAATGGCCCTTTGTTGGACTATCTCCAGTACATCCATATTTCTCTTATGGATGCATCCTGTCAGTGTCCAGGGACTTACGCATGCCCAGTTTGCTGGAGTATTCCCTGGCCCGGTCCCCTTTAACAAAGGTTACATCTTTCTTGCTTGTCCTTCAACCTGGTTTCTGGAACCTGGGATTTCCAGAGGCTGTACTTTTTGTGTGTACATCCTGCAAGTGAAACAGTGAAACTTCTTTTGAACTTGCTGTTTTATTTCGGTGGAAATGGTATGCAATAGCCATGGAACGTATCTTTGCATTTTTCCTACTTGAGATCCCCATAGGAACAGAATCAGCTTTCTGCTGCAGTGGAATTGATTACAGTATAGGTCAACTCATCTATTGATTCCAGTTTCTACTGCATTTCTGAGGTCTGGATTTTTTTTGTATTCCTTCCTCCATTAGTTTCAAAGTGGTGGATAAAATTTCCCTTTTTGATAAAGATGAAAATGAAATAGGTATGGGAATTTAATTTCCTGTGGGGAAATTAAATTTTGTTTTTTCATTAGTGTTCAAAAGGGATTTTATAAGCATAACAATGCATCTTTATCTGAATGCTCCTAAAAGTGCACTGGCCCTAGTCTGCCAGGAGTGTATGTACAGCTAAACTGGTGCTCTATAGATATTTCACACTAGCACTTCATGCACCAAAGTATTCAGGTACTGTGAATCTAACAGGCTGTGTTTTAGTGTTTTTGACCCAAGAAAGCACATTGAGCATGTGTTGTTTAGACAGTAGGAAGTCTAGATACATTGTGTTTACACTTAATGATCATTAATGTTCCATCAACAAATTTCTATTTCTAGCTAAGAGAAGCATCTTTTAAAAAAAGAAGTGTGGAGGGGAAGCGAAAAAAAAAAGATGTAGGCAGGGCGAAGCATTGTGTACCAGGATGTGTGGTGTTCTTGTACTGGCATCTCTAGCTCATTGGCAGTTATCCCAGGAATTTCAGTGAGAGCTTCTTGCAGAACTTTTTGTTGATTCTTTAGGCAGTGTGTGTGCTGTCTCCAGGCTGCATGTCTGCCATTCTCCTTCTGTAACCCGGAAAGATTGGGATGTTTGCTTTCAGATATTTGTGAAGCTGGTGGCCACTAAGTTAAGAATTTATAAAGCTGGCTTGTATGGAGAGAACTACAACCAGTGGATGTCATAATATAAAAGGTTGCACTTTTAACTCTTTACAGTTTGTTTGCTGGTGGCCTAATTTCAGTGCAGTTACATGAAGGTTACTTGTTACATGGTAGGATAATTTTCAGAAAGTTGGGGGGTGGTTTTTCTTTTGGTTGTTGTTATTTTTGTTTGCTATTCGCTTATATGTGTATTTTTGTTGGGGTTTTTGCTGTTGCTTTAACATAGCTACAATGTACTGAATCTCTTCTTGTCCTAGAGCTCTTGTACTTTGTCCATTCTAAAGCTCTCTTCTAACCGTTTTCCAGCTGCTTGTGGATTGACTCCGCCACAAGGGAGAGAACTGGAAGAGTAAAAGTGAGAAAACTTGTGGGTTGAGATGAAGGCAGTGAAAGTGAAGGAAAGAGTAGGGAAAAACCCCAAGCGATGCAAAAGCGATCACTTGCCACCTCCCACAAGCAGACTGGTGCCCAGCCAGTGTCAGAACAATGGCTGTTTTGGAAAGATCAAACCAACAGTTTTTATTGCTGAGCATGATGTCATCTGGAATGAATTATCCTTTCGGTCAGCTTATCTGTTCATGTTCCTCCCGACCTGTTGTTGTCCATCTCCAGCCCACTTGTGGTGGAATGGAGCACAGTGGGAAACATGCAAGCACACTTCAACAATAGCTGAAACATAGGGGTGTTATCAACACTGTTTTGGTCACAAACACAAAACACAGCACTATACAGGTTACTGTAAAGAAAGCTGACTCTATCCCAGCAAGACCTAATACCCTTTACACTAAAATCACACAATAATAGTGTTTTTCCTCAGCTGTTTTGGAGTTGTTACTGTTTGTGTTGCTTCTTTTATATATTTGAAGAATTACAGTTGATTGAGTCTGTTCAGTGGGCTTAAAGGAGAAGCTTGTTCATCTTTTAACTTGCCTTTTTCATTCATTTTTCCTAAACAGCATTATTCCCGGTGTTCAGAAAATCTGGATTCGTACATGGGGATGTTCTCATAATAACTCGGATGGTGAATATATGGCTGGACAGCTGGCTGCATATGGATACAAAATTACAGGTAATGATATGACTTGAGTAATTCAGTTTTTCTGGGGTGAATGTTCAGAGCTGTCAAACTGACATCAAATGTTCTTAGTCTTAATAACAGTTTTAAAAAATCCCCTTCTGATCCCTTTCTGATTTGAAGGTGCGGAGGTAAAGTGTTTTCCTGGCATTAAACAGAACAATTACAAGATGAGTGCTTTCAGAATGGTTAGATTATTTTGACAGGGCAGACATCTAATAGGTGTCACGCAGTGCCTTTTTTTGGGGCATTTTGCTTGCTAACTGAATTGAGAAGTTTTCATGAGAGTGGAAGGGAAATATATTAATTCTTGCTTTTCTAACTGAAAGTGGTGGAACCCAAGGGGGAGGGAGAGAAAGGCAGTGTGTTGTCACTTAATGGAGCATGTATTTGCTGCTGGAGCAGAGGTGAACTACTCGAGATGAATGATCTTTTTTTTCAGGAGAGATGATCACTAGGATGGAGGTGGGATGATACAGGTTCCAAAGAGCTGAAAATGTTATTTCTCCTTTCCTTCCAAGTACTTAAAAATGCTTCCCATCATTTTTTCTGCCTTCCCAGCCCTAAAAAAAACCCAACCCAAACTTGTGGTTGTGCTGACCACATTTCATCTCCCTAATGCGAAGTGTGTTGACATAAAAGTTTAAAACTTAGATTAATGTCGTATTTCAATAGATAAGTATTTATCTGAAACTTCTGGTCTAGCTTATGACTAGTCAAAATAGGAATAAATTTTAATCTTAATTCAGGTTCAGGTCTGTCTTGCATTTAAACTTGCATCTGACTTGTACTGAAAGACTGCAGAATTGTCTGTCCTGACATTTTTCTGAAAGTATTTTACTCCTGATTTCACAAAATGTTTGTTTCTTTTCTTTAACATCTCATGATACCATTAAGCTGTTGCTTCTCATTTTCCTGTATTGCGATTGGTCTTCTGCATTTTGTGTAAGTAAAAATTAGATACTGAATTATTCAACTGCCTGAGCCGTTTTATGGAACCCAGGTGATTCTTAAATTATTAGTGCAGCTCTGGAGTAGGTGTGCTCATTCCACGGACAAATGGAGTGCTGGTCCAAAAAGCCTTATTTGTGACAGCTGTTTGTGTAAGATTACAAATGAATTCTTACTTTGCCTTGTTATTGCTTTCGTAAATTTAACTTCTCTTTACCTGAGTTTTTCTAATGCATATTTTTCCAGAAGCTAATTTTGGCTTAGCAGGATTCAGATGGCTTTCCTGTGCTTTTGGAATTTTACTGGCAGAAGTGTAGGAAAGATGGAGTGCAGTGAAGAAATGAACTACCTTAAATTTCTGATACCTAATCTTTTTAGAAAATTAAGTGTTCATAACTTTAGAATAGAAGTAAGTCTACATCTAGAATCTGAAACTGAGAACTAAAAACTGAAGAAAAATTGCAGTTGTAGGGACAGGAATACCTACAGAGTGATTTTGGTAATTGTATATGAAATCAACTTCTAATTTCAGGTCATTATTAAATCAAAGTTTTGATTTAGTTAATTTCTGTGTATGTATATACATATATTAAATCAAACAAACCCCAGCGCTAGGTGACAGGAGAAATTATGCAGTGTGGTTTCTTCTTTTTGAAATGAGGTGACTTCTTTTTAAGCTGAGATTATTTAGTGTTCTCTGGAAATTTCCTTTTTGTTCAATGGAACAAAAATATCGGCTACAAATTCTGGCTAAAGTGAATTTTTACAAATGCATCTGTTGAGCGTTCTGTTTAATAGGTGGTTAATGAAGCTGGAACTGAGTGCAAGTGTGGCAACTGTGTCAGGATCCGAGGTGGAAACCAGTGCTGTGGTTCAGAGGGACCTTAATAGACTAGAAAAAGGGCTAATGGAAGCCATACGACATTTAGCAAAGGCAAATGCAAAATCCTAGTGTTGGCATAGCTCCAGCTAATATTAAGGGTGAGTGTGGGCAGACTGACTAGAAAGCAACTTTGCAGAAGAAGGTTGAAGTAGACAAGAAATGAACATGAGTCAGCAGTGAAGTCTTGTAGCAAAGGAGGCAAATTGCGTTCTGGGCTGTGTTAGCAAGCGCGTAGCCAGCAGGTCTGGGAGAATGATCCTTCTTCTGTGTGTAGTACTTGTAAGATGGTGTTTGGAATGCTGTGTCCAGTAATCCAGCTTTGGCCGTTTTTTGGACTCTACAGGAAAAGACAGAGGTTGGTGTAATGGAGTGAGTCCAGTGGAGAGCCAAGATGGTTTGGGAGCGCACAATGTATGAAAAGAGATTGGGAAGACTGGGTTTCTTCAGCTTTAAGAAGAGAAGGCTCATGGAAGACTCTAGTTGCAGACAGCAATGTCCAGTAGGAGGGTAGAGAGAAAATTGTGTCAGTTGCTTGTCCAAGGTGTGCAGTCAGACGACATAGTCTTGCTCTTGACAAAGTCTTGACAAAGTGGCAGTTCAGATTTTTAGCATCGAGGCATAAGTTATTGCTCATGCCATATATGTTTTATTTTTGCTTAGAGGAAATGCCAATGTAGAAATTGTCCCAATATTTCTCAAGTGTCTCATGTAAATCTCTTCTTAAGAAAGCATGTTATTTTTTTTTTTTACAGTAGGTCATCTGGGAAGTTCACATACAGTGTTAAGTAGGGATTTAATCTCTTTGTCCTATACAGTGAATTAGTTAGTAGTAGTAACTATTGCTTGAAATAATCCAAATTTTGAACATTCTTGAAATTAAGCTTAATATTGTTTACAGTATAGAGGATAGGAAAAAAAAAAAGAAAATGTTTTGCAAGAACTATTTTCTAAATCAATCCCTCTCTCTGTTACCAGAATTTGTTTGTTTAATGTAAAACTGTTATAAACTTGAGGAAAAGATAAAAATGTTCACTAAGGTGAAAGATCATCTGTTGTTACAGTGTCTTGGACAGCTATTACTTAAATAAAAGTGTTTGGATTAGTCAGTTTCCTACATGTTCCTAAGCTTTTGAGTCAACACTTACTGAAAAGGTGATAGAATAAAGTCCTGATTTTAGGGAATAAGGTGTGAGCTTTACTTGCAATTATTGCTTCATTATAAAGGAAATGGTCAAGCACTGTTTCTAGTGTCTTCTGTCTAATTGTAAGATTGAAAAAAATAGAAGGAAGAAAGCAGCATCAGACACATTATTAATGGTAACTAGAAGTTGTAACAGTGCAACCTGCCTTATAAGTTGACTTATCTGAAAGTGAACATTATATAATGTCCTCCTGGCTCTTCATGTGTTTTGAAAATGTTCTTTCTGTATAAGCAGCCTTTGTTGCTTTCAGGAGTGTCTATATCGAAAGGTGAAAGCTGAGGGCTGTGCTACAGTTTTTCACAGCAAAGACTACCTCTGTCTGGGGAGAGAGTGGAGTGTGAATCAGCAACATCCAGATATTGCAAAACAGCAATAATGATCAAAAGTCATGGACTGCATCATCTTAAAAAAAGGTAAAGGGAAACCAGAAGAGCTGAACCTATTTCTGTATCTGCTCTTACAGAGTGAAGGTAGGCAGCATTCTGAACAAATCTTGCATACCATCCTGTGAGAACACAAAGCTCTCTTGTGAGTCTGAGCCACACAGAAATGTGTGGACCAGCTGCTATCAGTGTAGGGCTGTACCACGGGTACTTGTTGATATTCTGAAAACAGTACAGCTGACAGTGGCTTTACTGGTTCTAAAACTGGTTTTGGTTTCTTGGCAGCTTGACTTGCAATATAGTTTAGATATGCCTGCAAACCTACTGGAGTGTTCCCTTTGAGATACGCCCTGGAGGAAGAAACTCTCATGGTACAGACAAGTAATCCCTCCTGTGAAAAACAGGAAGTGGGCGAACTGGGAGCTTTCAAATATTGTGAGCCAGATTTTTGTCTGGAACGGCAGTTCAGTGTGTGTGCCACTTACAGTACTTTCCCTCTGAAAAGAGGAACTGAACACATATAGTCAGACATAGAAGGCATTGACTTCTGAAGCAGGTAGTCGAATTAGCATATGTTGACATCAGTAGGTTTCTGGTTCTGTGGAATTAATGGGTTTTGGTTCAGCCTTGAATGCATTTTGATGCTGTTAGGTGTGCTTGTTGTTTTGTAGTAATTGCTTCTGGCTTGAGGCTGTTCAGGTCCAAAGCATTCCCTCCTTGGTCATTGTAAAACATGCTGGGGGCAGAAAATGCATTGCTAGTGACTTAGTGTTCATTCTTCTGATATTTCTAACTTATCTTTTATGAAGAGGAAGCAAAAACTGTTATTAAACATTCAGCAAAGCTAAACCAGTAACAACTTGTCTGCACTACACTTCTGTGGTTTTTTAGAAATAAATGCTAGCACAGAACTTTTTACTCCTGTAGCATGGGATTCTAGAAGCAAGAAAGGATGGATTTGTTGTGTTGCTAATTCAGTTGTCTTGGCTTTGATTTGGCACCTAGAAACTAGGTTATATTATAGACTCTTAGCTTTACTAGTGCAGTTTTAGACTAGTCTTTGGTCAGGCTTCCTTTTTACTGTCTCAAGATTTTTTTGTGAGGTTGTTGGCTGGAAAGATGTTGTATAGAGGTCACTCCATTATTGTGATTATGGTATTTGTTGGCAGGACCTGTATCAGTGAGATTTGCCAATTGCTATTGAAGCGTAGTGTTTATAGTCCAAGTTATATGTCTTACAGCACTATAATTCCCTGTGCAGGGAATTTATGTATTTCTCTAAAGCAAATATCAAATAATATTTTGAAACACTGTTAAAGAAATTATCTGGGTTTTTTTGCTCCTTCTGCTTGTTAATTTTCTAAACACTTGTCAGTTTTTGTTTACCAGTGGGTATAGCTGAGGTATCCTTAAGACTGTCCGTCTGCTTAAACAGCACATTTGAGCAGAAGAAAGAAGGAAGAAGACCAGGAAGAACAAATGCTCTTGATCTACTTAAGACCTCATGTTGAAAAGAAGACAGATGTAGAAAGAAACAGTCTGCTGTGGAAAAGTAGATGAGGTGCTGCAATCTAACATGGACTTTGGCGTTTAATGGCGTTGTCTAGTGTTCGTTGTGTTGCATAAACCATTCTTGCTCAGCTTTTGGCCATCCCCATACACACATGGCACAGCATGCTGCAGCATACGTTTTATTCATCCAAGTGGAAAATAAAGAAAACTACTAAGACTGTATAGGTATTGATTCACAGGTTGTGAATCACTTCAGAATGTGGTGCTTTGTTGTAAGTGTTGTTACTAAAGTACTTTTCTACTGCACAATGAAATTTTAATGATTTTAGATTTTGATTTATTTTACTGTCTTAAAGTAGAGATCTCTTAAATAGTTTACTGTACTATTAAAATAAGCTTTCTGCAGCCTGCATAGTGGTTGATGAAGTATTTTGGCTAAGATTTCTGCTGATGTCTGGTGTATGCTTTTACTTGCTCAGAATCAGCAGTTGGTCTTTCCATTTTTTGCTCTCCACCTTGCTGATCATGCTCATCTGCTCCTTCTTAGGTATAATGTAAAACAGTAGTGATTACTGTGTAATTTTTGGGGAGAGCCACCCTCATTGTGAGGTATTTTTAATGTTATTTTTTAATATAAAAAGAATCTTTATTAGGTGCTCATTAAGTGCCTTATCAATTGGAATTCAAGGTTAGCTCTTTTGTTTGG
This sequence comes from Myiotriccus ornatus, assembly GCA_036023395.1. Lineage (NCBI taxonomy): Eukaryota > Metazoa > Chordata > Aves > Passeriformes > Tyrannidae > Myiotriccus > Myiotriccus ornatus. The sequence continues at coordinate 60,186,059 of JAYRBT010000082.1, read as the reverse complement.
ATTTGTACTTTTCAAATGGTTGTGAGTGCAGAGCCAATTCAGAAAGAAAGAGTCTCTACAGCCTTTTTTGGGGGACAGGATGTGTGTGGTGTGTATTTAAATACACAAAATACCACACCCCACTGCTTTTCTGGTGATGAGACGTGTTTCTGTTTTCTGTGACAGCACTGCAGTCATGAAACTGTCCTCTGAAGCAGCTGGAAAGCAAACAGGCGTAAATGCTGCAGTGCTTTGTACCCCCACTGAAGAATTCTGTTGTCTATAACTTGTAGAGTCACAATCCTGTATGGTTTTTGCATTGCTTAATGACCTTACCTGCAACAGGTTTCTCTCAAACTGAGTCATAATCTGGATATAAAAGCTTTTGGGTGTTGATACTGAGAGAGGCAGTAAAGTAACTTAGTTCTGTACCTATTGTCTTAAGATAATTGCCTTACCAGCGATATGGACTCCTGCTCTCAGAAGATCCGAGTTGCTGCTTGTCAGAAGTTTGCTTCGTGTATTGATTCCTGGTATTCAGGCTTGAAAACCCTTCTCGGTCATGCACAGTTAGTGAATGCTTTGGGTGTGGGTAGGCAGGTTTTCATCTGAAACTTCTGTGGTGAAGTGGCTTAGGAAGATGAGGAGAAATGGGTGAAATGGGACACGGGAGGAAGAAAACAGATTATATTAATGGGATGTAGCAGATGGAGTTGCGCAACTGTAGACGATCAAGATTTCACAGCTCTTTGGAGAAATAAGGGTATTCCCAGTGAAGCCGGAGTGTCCTATAGGCCACTGAGTGGGATGATGAGTCTAGAAATTGTTGTGGTGCTTTCTTGCAGAGTAGAGTTCATGCAATACCATGCTGTGACTCATCTGCAGCAGTGCATGTTCCCCAAGTCTCAGTAAACTAATGTATATTTGTGGTTTTTGGCAGCTTTATATTACTGCTGCAGGGTTCCCTGTAAAACTTCCTAACCTGTGTGTGGCTCGACTTCTGTTACTTATCACTTCTGACTTGTAGCACAGTGCAAGATATACAACCTCTTAGTGGCGAGTTTTTCCTGCCTCAGCTTCCTCAGCATCAGCTTGTTATTCCTGTGGGGCAACTTTCTGTTAGGTGGGGTATCCAGCTTTGAGGATGTTGTCTCTGGTACCAGATGGAACTCCTAGTTCTCAAACTGGGAAATTTTTCCCCTGTTCATGGGATAATTAGATCAGAATGATTTTTTTATAACTTGAAGAGATTTCTTTGACCATGTACTCTCAGAGGTAGGAGCAAGATTATATTTTGATCAGGAACATGAAGGGGCATCTGAAAGACGTAGTTGTCACCCTGTGTGACTGCAGAATAGTGGAGCAGGCGTTTGATGTAATTTGGCTACAGTTTCATTTGCTGGTGGTAAGGATGTAGCTTAGCTGCCAGTTCCTTGGTTTTGAGAAACTGCGGATGAGGATGGAGTTCTCTGAACTTGCTATGGTCACAGCTTTGCATTAAGAGGCTTTTAATATATTTTGGGATTGCTTTTTGCCCAGTTGCAGTGTGGGTGCCTCCATGTGTGTGAGTTGCTGCTTGCTGTATGTTAAAAATGGCCAGTCTTC
>JAYRBT010000082.1:60170508-60183840 GCA_036023395.1 Myiotriccus ornatus | reverse complement strand
GGATTGCCTTACAGGGCTAACGGGCTCCATCTGCCCGGGGAGTGGCCCTGACCAGGAATCGAACCCGGGTCTCGGCAATGACAGCGCCGCGTCTTTACCACTAGACCACTGAGGAAAGGCCAGCCTGAGTGAGTTGCTTTCCAGCTTGTTGCTTGTAAGAATTGTCAGTGTAGCACAACTGAACTTGAACTGTGCTGTGTCTCCAAATACAGAACATTAACCCTGGATTGTTCAATCTCTGTTAGGCCTGAGGGCATCCTAAGAGACAAGACTGCCATATGATTATGGAGGCTGGCTGGAGACAGCAGAAGTTCACTAAACAGATAAGAGACATAAATGGGTTTTGGTGGTTTTCCTCATTGATGGAAGCAAATTAAGTCCTTTTCTTTCTCTCTCTTTTATTTTTTTTTTCCCCTGCCTGCTAGACCCGAGTATAATTCTTATTTTCTTCTTCATGGCCATGTTGGGTCATGTTCATGTAAGCCTTGGTAAGTGCTTCTGTGGCTCCCAGGTGTTAAAACAGGTCCTGTTGCTGAGTGAACAAGTAATGAAGCATGTAGCAATTTTTTATCTCTCCCAGAGTCCCATCTCATCCTTGGAGTGCATCTACTGCCATCTCAGGTCGTCTGTGCTTTTAATTTATGCCTTTTTCCTCTTTCTTTTTTTTTAATGATACAGCATTGTGTCTCTCCAGACCTGGTTGGCATGAGCAAGTTCAGACGTTACCCTTCTGATTTCTTCCTATCAAAATGTCTTACAGTGGTCACGCACGCACACACGCACACATACGCGCACACACAGACAGTCGGTAATGCATGAAATAGTTTAGGGGGGTAGCTTTTTCAGCTGAGGAGGGTTTAAAAGGGGTGGGCTGGGCAGAGCCCTTGGGCGCGGTGGTGCCGTACCGGGAGGAGCCGAGAGGGGGCAGCAGTGGATAAGGAGTGCCGCCTTCCATCGTCCCGGAGGGCACTGAACCTTCCCATTCCTGCGGGGCTGTATGAACGACTGAATTTAGGAATGCTGGAGCAGCAGTCAAATTTGAAGTGCAGTCTTGTGCATTCAACTGAACTGGCTTTAAATTATCTGCTGTCTTTCCGATCTTATGTCAATTTAGTTACTGAGTTTGCTGTTGAGTATTAAGAAGCTCTGTGTTTCGTATTTCTATTTTGTCTCAGTCACCACTCTGTAGTTTAAGTTATATTTTGTGTTAAAACCCATCAATTCCACTTCCTGAGAGTCTATGTTGAGGACTGGAGATTCATAAAGTGTAATTGCTAAATTCACCTTTTTAAAGAGTTATTCCATTTGGAAGCACCTTTCTGCTTTATTTTTGTTGATCTGGGGACATTGCTTTACTTTTATATAAGGCTTTGTCTCTGAAACATTATTTGAGGGTTTTGCTTGTAATAATCGACGTATTCTTTTCATTAAGGAATTATTAAAAAATTTGTTTAATTTTGATAATGTTAGTACAGTGTCTTACAGTGTGTATTACATAAAGACAGTAAAAACTGTGAGGAAAACGGAGCAAATAGTAGTTTTTGAATTGCGTAACAACAACATAAGTAAAAGGATCTGATTTAATGTGTTTTTTGAGGCAAAGTGTTACTTTCTGTGAATTAACATCCGAAGCTGAATGTGGTGTCTAGCCTACGTAATTAGTTTGTGAATTTTGTGTGGTTAACTTAGGGTTTGTCCAAATACTTTTAAAAAAATTTGCTCTAGTTGAGTGTATATAATTTTCTTGAGCTTATCTTCAGGAACTTCTGAGTTGTATAAATTTTGGGGGCTTTTTCAGCTAAATATTTTTTTTAAATTTAGTTTTGTAAAATCTTTTTTTGTGAATAATGTTTGAAATAGTGGAGATAAGCAAGTTGTCAAAGGGCAGTCTGTCCCATATATGTGTTGGGAGCAGTAGAGCTGTGTACACTGGGAAGCACCCAAGTTTGCAGGGGCGGAGCTCTGTATTAGTGGAATGGCATTGTTGCTCTAGTTTGAGGCAAAGCTGGAGCAGACTCCTATGGTACATCCTCCTGGTGGAGATTATGGCATCACCACTGTGATGCATCACTTCTGCTCTTCTCTGGCATTGGTGTGCTTGAAAGCCTATTTTGAAATTAAGCAAGTTATGCAAAAGCTCTTAATGTTTCACAGAAACTTAGTAATTATTTGGTCATGTAAATGCTATAGACAGAGATCCCTTTCACCCTGAGAGAAGTGATGAGCTGCTCTGCATCTCAGAATTGCAGAGAAGTGGCTATATTGCATCATAAAACTCTGTTAGAATGTTTTATATTTTCATAACCTATTTTTGCAGTTCACAGGAAACTTCAGCCTCATCCTAGCGAGTTTCTGTGATTTTTGTCCTCTTTTCAACCACTTAGGGAAAGTGGGATAGCTGTTGTGGCCCAACAGCCTAGCACCAGTGGAGATCTTGAGCTGACTTAGCTGGTGCAGCCTTTACAACACTCGTGCTTAGCCAGGATACGATGTGCTTGCAGAAATGCACATCCATGAATTTTGTATTCACTTCCGTGAATCCTGTAGCTTTTGTGTGCTACCATTTGGAGTTAGCAGATTAAGTGTTGGGGCTGAGGAACAGGCCCAACAGAAGACATTAGCATTTGTCTTGTGTCTCAAATCCCTGGCTTTGGAATTTGCTTACAGAAAGAAGCTAAGCAGAAACTTTGTCTTGGATAACTATAAATAGGATTTGAGTTAATCGTGCCAAAACTGAATTGCTGTTGATTGGTACAAGACACTGGTGTATAGAGAAGTGATTTTTTTGGCTTGCAATTTAATAAAAGACAGAACACTTGGCTGCTGATTTTATTAGGCATTTTGGGCCCTTAGCTTTTGTTGGCTGGGCTTTAAGGGTAAAAGTGTGCTTGTTAGTAATTGATTCCCTAAGTGATAGTTGACTTTTGAAATTCTGTTGTTTGTTCATGGGTTGCCACTTTTCTGCTTGTCTTTATCATGCTTCGAAAAATTTATTTACCATTGGAAATTTTCTTTTGTGAATGTAAAGATGTAGACCATCAGATGATGGTAAATTTGAGCATCCAGTATTTATCTAAACAGAACTTTATCTTATAATCAATAGTGATGGAAGGAGAATATCAACTGAATATACTTTAGAAGGCTACTAACCAGAAAATTAAGAAAAAGAAAAAAAGTTTAACTGTGAGACAGTCACCTTTATATATTGCTGATGGTTCCAAATATTCTTTGTAACATTACTGTAGAATAGGAAAAAGACTCAAATTTTTTATTAAAGGAGAAAAATCTCATTGTTAAAGGGTCTTTTTGTTTGCTTGTCTTGTTTTTAATAGAACCCCAAGCTCGAGGAAATCTGTGAGAGGAAGGAAAAGTTTCTCCACAAACTGTTTTGCCATGACACTTGTGTCTTTTTATAAAAAAAAAAAAAAAGTCTTGTTGGAAAACTTACATATTCAGCATTGTCTTTGAGTCTATCCATGATTTTCCAAGTACAAACATGGTAGAGCAGGAAAAACAGCATCTTCTGTAGGGGACTGCCAGTTCATTTACAGGTGTAGCTTTTCAGTGCTGTCAGTGGTTCCTTGCTTTACTGAGGCAGAACTACATTTAAATGGAGGGGGCTGTGAACTTTGCCTCTACTCTTCAGGGAGTTGGGGAGAAGTTCCCATAGTTTATCAGCACCTCATTGTGATGCTGCTCACCTGCTGTGGGCAGAGCAGCAACCAGGTGCAGGAGTTTAGTTCTGTGGTGTAAACTGATGCGGGGGAGGACTGGGAGAGGAATTTTAAGTAAGATTGTTTTCCCTGCTCACCTGCAGGGAGTAGGCTCTGAGCTGGTGTTCATGACTGGCAGAGCCCCCTCTCAGACTGCTGCAGTCTGTCATAGGTCACAAGCCAAAAGGCACCTGTGTGGTGAACTCCTTCCCAGGGCTGGGCCATTGACTGGCATTTGTTTTAGCTGGTTGTTGTAAACCTCCAGTGATGGAGAATTCATAGCCCTTTTTGGATGATTAACTACCTTTCTGGTTGAAAAGTGTGTGACTTATATCCTTTAGCACAGTTCAAGCCTGTGTTTTCTTTAGTGGGTATGGAGAACATCTGATTCTTTTCTTCTGTGTAGCAACCTTTCACATATTTGAATGCTGTTATGCCTTCTCCCTATAGGCATCTTGTGTTTAGGCTAAATAGATGTAATTCCTAAAAGCTTCTCTCATAGGTCATGTTCTCTAGAGCTCTGACCTTTCTTGTTCCACTCCTCTGGACATTATCCAGTTCATTTGCATCAATCTTCAAGTGCCCTAGTCTGTTTATCTAGTGTGTACAATTTTGATAAATGGGTAGTAGGTAGATTCTTTTGTTGCCTTATTCAAACTATTGCTTATGAAGCTTGCAAATTTATGTCCCAGGACAGCTGAAATCTCGATCAAAGTCTATTAGAAAATAACTCTATCATAATTGGCTTAATTAAAAAAAAAAAGGGAAATCCTGACATTCACTTGCATAGAAAAATACTTATGGGAGATAGTTTTTGACTAAAACTGTTGAAGATGGGAAAGTTAAAGTCGGTGCTAGCTTGTATGCTATCCTGGTCAGAAGAGCTTGCTTCTCTGCTTCCCTTTTTCATGTGTCTGAACTGAATGCTACTAATTTATAGAGCTTCACGAGTGTTTTTTTTGTTTTTGGTTTTTTTTTTTAAGGATTTGCTTTCACAGCTCGTTTGGTGACACTGCTGTTATTCATAAAGAAGTATATTCTAATTGTTTTTAGTAATAGAAGCTCTGAATTGCTAAGCCGAAGATTGTCATCACAGTTCTGTTATTTGCTTTTATTTTTTCCCCACTGCAGTTTCAAAAATACTCTGGAACCTTTTGTTTTATTTTTTCGACATTTTAGTCTAAACTCATACTAATTCCTTGGTTTGATTTACTGCAAATTTTTGTGTCTCTGCATATGCATTGAGACACTGAGAAACAAAGAGGGCCGAGCGTTACCAGGAGTGAGTGTGCAAGAGGTGGCTTGTCTTTCATTTAGCACTAGGACTTCCTTACACTAAGATAAAGTATGTGCTGGTGAAACTGGAGCTTTAGAGTTGGAATGCTTTGTTTTAGTGTTTTGTGCCATGATTGATTTCTGCAGGTATTTTGTGCAATTTGATCTGGTAAAGAATCCATCTTGATGCCAATCTCTGGGGCCTTAAATTATCCTTCCTCCACCCACTATGTTAGAAAACTTGAATTTATTGGTGTATGTAACTTGAGATGTTTAAATCGTTTTAGTCATGACGAGCAGAGAAATCTTGGCCACTTAAAATTAAGGAAGATAACACTTTGGAGAAACATTAGGTCAAAATTTAATTTTGATATCAAACTTACAGTAAGAGCTACACAGGACGACATTATAATCAGAGTTCTTTTAATGCTGACATGGCTTTTCCAGATCATTTTTAGAAAGCTTTTTTTGCAAAAGTAATAAGCTATCAAAGAAAGATGTTTTAAACACCTTCTCCTCCTCTTTTATGAGGCCAGAGTTTAGGTCAGTGGGAAGAGAATTGTAGCAGTTGGCATGAAGTAAAGTTTCTGTAAACGATCTGTAAAGTTTCAGCTTTAGGTTTGCCTATGGCAATCGTACGGGTCACTTCACTGGTTTCTTTGAGTTAGTTTGTAAAGTCCTCACTCATTTAAACAGTTTAATGTACCAAACTTGGTGTCATGGTAACTGCCCTACTGTAAGTCACTGATAGATGGCGCTGTATGACCGCGCTTTCACCAAGATATTATTGAGACTTATTCCTGAGAACCGTTTAAATTAACATTTAGGTTAAAAACGGCAATTCATTGAATTTTATTTTCAATTTAGTCACTTAATTGATCCCACTACAAACGATCTCTTGGCTCAGGGCCTTGCTTTGCATTGTTTGAAAGGACTTAAAAGTTCAGAGGCAGCCCGATCAAGTGAGGTAAAATTTTCGTTCATTTCCCACAGAATTATTAATAATGCAGAAGCATTGCATACATTAGGCTTGTGTAAATATCCTAGGAGATTATTCAGAAAAAATGAGATCCACTGTCAGTTCGAATATGGGCACAAAGGAAATGAAGCAGCGATTAGTATAAAAGTCTTTTGAGATTAGAGGGATTTGTATGCTTTTTCTTAATTGATCATCATCCATGTATGTTCATGCTAGTTATATGAACTCTTTATTTTCAGAATCTTAGCTAGGAAAACTTAATTTAAAAAAAAAAAATTGAAAAAGTTGTAACTTTTTTTCCTATTTAAAATTGGACTTCTGGTTTCAGAGCGTGCTGTATAATTGTAGAGCACGGTAGTTGTTCATTCGTGGAAAAGATGATATCCAAATAAAGCTGATGGGTGTGGTACTAAGACGCTTGCAACGTGATGCAGCCAGGGTTTTCTGTGTCCAATCAGGAGGGCGTAAGGTTTTCTCATAATGATCAGCATTAGCAAGAGGTTTTCACTGTGCGGGAGGTGCAATGTGCTAAGCAGTCCGTTTACTGTAGTGGTTAAAAACATTTTAGAAATTTTGGCAAGGCAGATTTTCATGGTTCTCAGGTACGTACACCAGGAAAGTTTGCATCTCTTAAAGATGTGGATTCTTCCAGCAAAAGGAGAAAGTTTGCTTCAGCTGCAGCTTGTGCTGTGTATCATTAAAAAAACCCCAACAAAACTCCAGAGGGTCTGTGAAGTGCAAAAATGGCATTTATGTTACCGAACTGCATGTTTTCTATGTGCATGTATGATTTTTTTTTTTTTGGCATCCTTGAGTGTGTTTTACTTGTTTTTTGGAAAGGGGGAAGAGATAGAGTTGCTGAATGTTGTAATTGTCTCTTACAGTAACGATTACATGGATTTATTTAATTATTAGGGTATGGTCTTCATTTACTTCCTGAGATCTTGCTGGCTGCTGTCTTTGATCACACCTGTACTGGTGTGTCAGTGATTATTTGCACAGTGTGTATACAACATTTCTAGTTTGACTCGCCTTCCTGGCACTAATTGAAATCACTTGATGAATTTGTACTTGAAGCTCTAGGTGTGCTACCTAGCACACACTAAAGAGAAAATGTAGTATTTGGCATAACACTTGTTTTTTTTAAAAAAAACCCCAAACAAATAAAAAATGGTAGCATATCTTGGTACAGGGGCTTCTCATATAGGAAGATTCTAAGGAAATATTGAGCAGTTACTTTTGCTTTTCTTTAGCTGCAAAAACTTTATTAAATCCATTTTTTTCTCTGAATTTTTATGAGGGAAACCTCATTTGTATTGAAGAAGTGGTCTTAGAAATACTGTATACCAGAAGAAAACAGAAAATAGTTTCTAGCCATGTGTAACTCAACACATAGAAGTCACAGTGCTCTGGATTAGTTTGTTAGGTGGCGCTGGATGGCAAAAGTAAGATGTTTGTATCTGTAAACAATGGAAAAGTGAAGGTTTCTTGTCTTGGGTAAAAGTTTCCTCAGTTTAGAAAAAAGATGTAACTGTAGTAAATATACCCGCAGCTGCTGATCCCTGATCATGATGCAGTGCTTCTAAAGTAGTTCAGTTTCAGTCTAAAATGTATAGGAATTAGTTTAACATAACTCTTTTTCTTATTTTGCAGGTTTTCACAGCCTTGGGTTTGAAGCAGTAAGGCAGCTTCTAGGATGAATTAGTAACATGTAGTTGATTCAAGTTGCGATCTTTTCTCCTGTATCTCAGTTAATTTGGTTCTCAGGAGTATGGTTTAATGATGAAAATAATGTTTTTGTATTAACTGATTTATGGGTTCTTATTCCTTTGGGAGAACAACCTGTTGAAGGACCATTATTTACTTTTTTCCTAGAGACCTGTGCCCAAATTGTGATTCAAGAAGGTAATTTAAGGGGCCTGCATTTTTCAAACTTACTGTTAATGGACACTCAAAGAGGGAAAATTAATGCAAAAAGGAGACGTTTTTCTAAGATTTGGTATATATATAAAAAAAAAAAGGTTGAAAACGTCTGTGGACTAGGGTTGGATCTGTTGTTTTTTGTGAGACCCAAGACATTGAGAGAAGTGCCTGCTAATCAGCAGCTCAGCCCTGTAAAAACGTGTTTTGAGCTTTCGTAGCTGAACTTTTTTCCTTTTCATTAATACAGTCCAGCTTTTTGTAAAAGCAGTTCCATTCCCCTTAACATGTACCAGGAACTAAATCAAGAATACACTTTGATGTACAGAGAGTGTGGAACTAGTTAATGTCTTGCTAACATCAAGGAGTGTGTGACTTATGAAACAAACTGTGTGGTATTTGATACCAAGTTGTACCCAATTACTTTAGACACATTTCAGTATTGAAAACACATGTACCATCTACGTTGCAAACCATATTCTTAATAAACTGATTCCTAAAATGAAAGATTTAAAGTCTGATGAATGAGGTGATTTTAAGATGTCTTTTAAATGAAACTACTCATATATCTTTCTACATGCTAAATCATAGGTTTTTTAACCTTACTTTCTGTAGCATTGTTTCATGAATGTTTTCATAGTTACCCCTTGAAAGTAGAATAGTGTCTTTGCAAGTGTCTTTCTGGAATAAACAATGAAGAGACTTCTTTGGCAAAAAGCCCCCAAGCAAAAAACTGTTAAAATGGGACTTTCTGTCCTTGTTTAAAGAAACATTTTAGCTGCTACATCAAAGTGATGATAAAAAAAAGACTACCCAGGGAATGCTGATATTTCTATCAAAGTAGGTGTTCAAAAAGTATTTTTATTATACATCTTTAGAGACACAGTTTAGGTTCCTAACGTAAGTCTAATTAGCTAAGTGATAAATATACTTGCTTTCCTGAAGCACCCCCTGGAGGTAAGGAATTCAGTAGTGTTGGCTTTTTTCCTTTAATGATACAGGGAGTTCTGCTCCTAACTAAAGCAAGACACATAGAAGAGATGCATAGTCATTGGCATGAATACCTAGTTATTAATGCAGTAAGACAGAGTATGTTTTTTAATCTTATCTTCCCTCAAATTGCATAAATCCTTTCAATGTTTAGTCAACCTTACAGTTTTGCAGGGTTTTTGTGTGTATAGGTAAGCATGTGAAGTGTGTTAATAAGTTACCGTGGAAAGTCATGTGGTCAGGCTAACAATATAATTTCAAGTTTAGTTCAACTTTCAAGTTTTTCCTTTCTTGTTAGTTGATATTTTATTATTTGGAAGGGCTCAGGGTTTTGTTTTAAGTTCAGAGCTTCTACAGTGTACTTAGTTAACCATGAATTAGTTGCTAAAAATGGTCCTTGTTCCAGTTTTGTTTTGGCAAGTGTAAATGCTGTGCCTTTCTGACGTGTCTTGTGTGATAGTTTTATCTTTGGATCCATAGTTTACCCTTAAAGCAGAGAAGCAGGTACACAGTTCTTTGACACATCCTGTAAACAGCTGCAGAGCTGTCTGGGCGTCTGACATTAGACAGTAGCTACTTATGGGACTGTCTTGCCATCTGCTCTTAAAATACTATCTTTGTCTGTAAAGAAACAGATTCAGTCTGGTTCTGTAATAATATTTATACATTGAATAGTAACCTGTAAGCTAAAAGAAACAAAACAAAAGGTGGAGGAACTACTTGGTGGAAGGACACTGATCTCATATCCTGTGATGGAGTTGTGAATGTGTTTGTCTGGTTTTGCTGAATCCTATCCAGGATGTCAAAATTCACAAATGCTTTATTTTTGTGTCCTGGGAAAAGAATGTCTATTAAAGTTTTTTTCCTAATATGATGACTTTTAAATATTCTTAGTATGTATCTGTATGTTAGGGGTTATAATGAAATGATGTTTTCGTTTTTCAAATGAATGGTCAAAGATAAATGTGCTGTTTTATAACAAAATTTCAATGCAACAGGAGTTAATAACTATGATATGTAAATTTTCTTTCTGGTTGGCTGTGGATGTTTCTCAAGGAACCAAAGTTATTTAAAATACAAGTGTATTATAGGATTCTGCTTACTAGGAAGATGCATGTCAAGTAGATATGTTTTTAGCTTTGCAGCAGACAAACTAACATCGTAAGTATCTGGGCTGGTTTAGTTAAAATGAAGTATAATGTTTAGTGCCACACATGAGAAGAGCAAGATACTCTTCTCAAGGAAGCAAAATGCTCCTTTACTTCTGTTTACATTTGGAAAGACCCATTTCTCTGAGTGCTGAAAACTTCACAGGCATCTAAAGATGAACAGCTGTTGTAAAAGATTCTTAAACTCATGTGTCACTGTTTATAATATTTGAATTTATAGTTCTAAAGCAGCACCTGTTATCAAGGTACCATCCAGTATTGTTTGGCTAGCGCTTGCGATTCAAACTTTAAACACATATACATGGGAGTCTCATTAAATATAGCAAATTGTGTGGGATACAACATTCTTCATATTTGTCCTTGGCTAGAATGTGCATCAATTTAATCTTATTGCCCACTAAAGAGGTGAAAGGGGATAAGGGTGTCTGCTATGGGTGATTTTCAAGAGAGAAGGGATTAGGCCATGCTTTAAATTTCCCTTTGTGGGTCATCAGTATGAGTGCAGAGAAACAAGTGGCTTCTGAAACATGAAGAGAGAATACTTTTGGAGGTATCATCAGCTCGATGTTCCCTTGGAAAGTTAAGTGCCTCTATTGAAGTGATAATTAAAAAAAAAAAGGAAGATGAAAAACCCCACCCCTAAAAGTGTAGTATAAAAATGTTAAGTTAGAAAAAAAACAACCCACATGTAAGTAGATATTTAACCTAAAACTGTGACTAAATCAGTGTCTTATCAGGTCATCTGGGCTGAGACTGTCTTGACTTTGTGTACACTGTTCTCAGATGTATCACTTATAAAAGGCACTCATTTTCTGAAGTGACCAGAGACAAATATCTAATAGGGAATGAACTTAGCTTAATTTTTTTTTTCATTGCTTTAATATCTAAATGTGAGATTATTTTGAATAAGTATTTTTGGTACCTTTCTTCAAAAATGGGTCCTGAAACCTTTAGTTGGCCTGCCTTGAAAAATCTGTTGGTAGCTTGAAAAAGTAGAAGTTGTTCAGAAAGGGCCATAATTAGTGGGTTATGTGAGGGGCCATTCAGTTTTCTTCAGACTTGAGTAAAGGTGGTCTAAGTCCTTAGGTTGCAATGATGTTTCTGTATGGGAGCTATTCAGAATAGATAGCCCATTGTGAACTTTTTAATATAGATTTTAATTAGAGTGCTATTCCTACCACCTGCTGAAGTAGAGTTGGAATGTCTGCTGACCTGAAATGAATGCACGTGTTCAGTATTAATACTGCATGTCTGGATCCAGACAGCAATCTTTCATTTTGACATGCACATAGTCAAAGTAAATTAATGTTTAAAATCTGAATACTTGAAGTTCAGCCAGAGTGCATTCATAATTATCTTCAGGCGAGTTTAAATGGAAATGCATAGTGCTTTTTTTATTCCTTATTTACAATATGTGCAGGTAAAATATGTGTTATTGGTAAATAAGTTAATTATGTTAACTTGTTTTCCTCCTATTTGTGAATGGTATTTATTAAAAGTCTTTGAAACATTTCACTTGTAGGGTTCAGGTTCTGCATGGTTCAGTGTGCACTCTGTGGTTTACTTTTTTTTTTTTTTTTTTAATGCGTCTTGGAAATTGATTTAAACTTTCTGTTTTCTACTTGAGTATATACATGCAATTAGTCTTAGAAATTATTATTTTGTTTCAAGAAGGTCTAAATCATTGTAGATTTTGTGGTCAGACGGCAAACTATTCTATCTCAGAAGAAACATTTTCCAATGAGCAGCATTGTGACCTTTCAGAGATTTTGTTCTCACTACAATATCCCCTTCCTTTATTTAAGCTGTGTGTTCTTGAAGCTCCCAGAGGAAGGTAATTAGTTTGAATCTTGCCATTCAGTTCATCTCTGATCACACTACTGCAAAATTATTTTAACTTGTATATTTAAAAGAGAGCACAGCTGCAGCTCTAACACCACGAACATTTTTAATGCTAATTTTTGTTTGATTGTAAGTCATGTAAAGTTCAAGCACTTAAGTACTTCTCAGGCAGGACAAAACCTTTAAAATATTGTGATACTGAGGTTCATGCATTTGCCTGCAGAAATGACAATTACTGGCAAGAAAGCTAATCGATGTACTGCCGCGTCAATTACTTTTTTACAATAACATGGCAAGGGGAAATCTCTCCAGTGATTCTTTTCTTTTTGTTTGTTAAAAATTAATAAAGAACTCTGATGACTGAAAAGCCTATTGGTACATCATCTGTCATACTTCTTGTGTTGAGACTGTAATGAACTTAGGGCCAGAACTGTTATGTGTAGAGCAACGTTCAGCTCTGAGTAGTTCAGATAAGCAGACAGTGTTTTACAATGTGAAACTTACCAAGGACATAAATTTGTGAAAATCAGTCACACAAAATAGACCATGCCATTCTCTCTAACCCTCCCCTCCCCCCACCCCCAGTTTATATAAAATTATAAATGAGTATAAAAATGTTTCTGTTGGTGTAACTGTATCTGCATGTGGACTGTGTTTGAATCTGAAAGAGATGTCAGTCATCCTGATACTGGATTTTGTTGGTATACATCACCTCAGTAGATTCGCAGGAGAAATGTAAACACTAATAACCCATAATAACTGAGCTCTAAATGAGGATCCTTGCTGCTGGCCAATGAAGAATCTTTTTTTTTTTCTTCTTCTTTTGAACTCATGATTGATGACTACTATGTGAACAAAGAATGAGCAAACAGGTTTTTTTGTACTTCTTAATCTTTCCTTCATTAGATAATTTTCTAGCTTGAATTCAAGTTTTACTGTCTAATTATAGAATTTCTTGGTTGGGGAGATTTATTTTGTAATTTTTCTGTTCCGATCTTTTACTGTGTCCTATTTATAGTGTTTACTTTATGGGTTCACTCAATGCCTTGCTTCCAGAAAAATTCATCTGTGGTGAATCTTGCAGCACTTTTTGTTGTTTTGTAGTTGACTGTGAATCTGGTTTTAAGCTATCTGCAGGCCAAAAGGGATTCCTCACTTCTTATCTTGTTTTACCTCCCCCTAGAAAGAAATTAATATTGTTTCATCTCCTTGATTTTACATCAGGACATGCATATGTGTGATTGCAGATCTATGCATTTTTGAATTATGTCCTTTTCATTTTATTATGCTTAAAAATACTGATTTTTTAACTATGTAATGTTTAGATCTTCAGGTGAAAAGTTAGTTGCATTTCTAATCTTCTGATCCTCTTTGTTGTCAGGAGTTTTTCTTAAATTCTTATGGTATTTTTGCTGTGTTACTCGTGTGAGTAAAAATACCCAAC
>JAYRBT010000082.1:60102840-60170408 GCA_036023395.1 Myiotriccus ornatus | reverse complement strand
GTAATAAGACTCAGGGTTTTAACTATTTTGTTTCAGTAATTTAGATAATTTAAGTCTTCAGCTTAATATGGCATAAGTCAGCAGAAATTACTGTTTCTAAACCACCTTTAGTGTCTACTTCTACCCTGCCCTCCCAACCCCCACTGTAAAACAAACATCAGATTTAAACAGAAATTTTTATTCTATATTAGCAGTTTATGAAGAGAAAAGTATGTAAAGTGTGAAATGTTATAAGGAATGTTTTATGACTCCTATTCTTAAATTCAGTACAGCTGTTGAATTTGTGCAGCTCTTCCTTCTTGTTTCTCTTAAGCGTCAGATAGTGATCATCACAAATATGTTACTATTAATGTCTGCCTGCAGAGTAGTGCAATAATAACTCAGGGTTCTCTTCAGCAAATGTTACTGTGTCTTTTGCTATGGTCTGACAGGCATGACCTACATTTAAGAAAGCCCTCTGGGTCTGTCTGATTCATTACTGTCTGCTTGCAGATGCTTCTTCATAGATGGTTAGTTGAGATGCTTTTGTGGACCTCTATGGTGTTTTTGCAGCATTTTGCTACAGTGGTTTTGCACATTCACACTCTCCAGTAGTAAAAGCTTGACTTGCTTACTAGAATTTATGTGGAGCTTAGTTTGAAACATCTTTCTGTCTCTCTAATAGCAATAATGAGAGTGTTTTGATTTTTATGTCACTGAGCTTCAGGTTGCTCTGAGTTTTTAGATGAAAGTAAATGTGTATTTACAAATGAAATGTCCAGTCTCTGTTTTGAATTCTGCTTGAGAGCCTGTTTTCAGTAGACCATTGGAAATGGTTTTGAATATAATTTAAAGGCATTCCCAAAATAGTGGATGTATATTTTTAATAGTAAAGGAGACTGCCTCGTGTTTTCTCCTTTACTAGTAGTAGGCTGCTTGTTGTAACTGCCGTAACTTTTAAAGGTAGTAATGATCTTTAAATTCACCAATACTGCTTGTGTTTGAATTGCTAATCCAACACACTGTATGGTTTGTACAATTATTAATACTCTCTGTCTGTGTTGCTTAGTAGTTAAGAGGTTAAGCAGTTCACAGGGGGCTGG
The DNA here is from genome assembly GCA_036023395.1 of Myiotriccus ornatus. NCBI lineage: Eukaryota > Metazoa > Chordata > Aves > Passeriformes > Tyrannidae > Myiotriccus > Myiotriccus ornatus. The sequence goes on along the minus strand of JAYRBT010000082.1, from coordinate 60,169,326 downwards.
GAGGAGAACAAAAGCAGTTTGCATTTTGTCAATTTTCAACTTCAGATATCAGTAAATCATTGCAGCAGCCTTCCTTATCAGTTGTTTGCACAAAAAAAAAGTGGAATGGGGGAGTGGAGAAAACCTGTTAGAGTTGTGTCTGAGGGGACCATCTGCTGTGGTTCCCAGTGTTGGCAGTGTGATAAGGGATAAGCTGTGTAAACAGAGGTACCACAAAAAAAGGCAGGCCTGGTTCAGGGAGGCATATGTATGATTTGGATTTGGGTTGATAACAGCCTTAAAAAATCAGGGATCTTAGACTAAAAGTCTGCTAAGCGGAGGAGTGATGTATTTAATCTAAAACTCCAGATGTAGCTTATTAGCATGAGTTTGCCTTTGGACTAAGTTCTGTAACTTTCCTCTGATGTATTGGAACTTCTGCAAACAGAAAATATGGATGACTTGCTGTGGTTAATCCAAATAGTAGTACAAAACACACTTTTTTTTTGTGTTTTGGAAACCTTCATTAGGTGTTTGAAGTAGTGCTTAATCAGCAGAAATAGATAAAGATTTGAAGAGTGACCAGCAAGGATATTAAATGCTTGATTTCTGGGGAAGAAATAGCCAGGTGGCAGAAAAGGCACGTCCACATGAACAGCCAGAGGAGACAGGCGATTATTCACCTGGCCACAGGTGTCTCTAGTGTATCTTAATTGGGTATGTTTATCTTATACCTTTGGAAAAATGTGAAGTAGAAAGAGACTGCCTATGGAAGTAGGGAGGGGGTTTCCAGAGCCTCTTGTTAGTCACACAGTGGATGCATATTACAGCAGGGTGGGGTGCAGGTGTGTTTTGCTAGCTGCTGGTCCACTTACAGTGTAGAGAATGCTGCATCTATCAAAGGACCTTGGATCTGCTTGGACTAAGGCATCTGTTACTAAGGCATCTCTAAGTAGCTAATTCGAGTTTAAATTTCTGTATTAGGTTTGCTGATGTGTCTGGTTTTATTGTGACTGAAGAACTGGAAAGTGGGGAGTGGTTTGCATTAAAAATGAAGTTAAACTTTTCACCTGTCAGTTTCTGGCTACTTATTAGAGTGTTTAGGGGAAACATATGCACAACTTGGAATTTTTTTTTTTTTTTGGTTAATGTTATGAGGCTTTTGCTGCTAAGATTCCTTCAGTCATCTGTAACAGCTAAAAGGAATGAGCTATTTGGGAAAACAGCACATAGAATAATGTTCTGAGAGACAGACTATGATAAGCTGCCTACTACTTGTCCAAGACTGTCTCCCTTTCCATCACACAAACTCTCCTCTCTAGTAGCTATATTGAGAAGGTAATGATTTCTTTCAGTCAGTGATGATGTGTGGAAACTGAAAAGGTGCCAATACCTTCGCCTTGCTAACTGCTGGAATGTGATATGCCACATTTGGGGAGACTTAGCCTGGGTGGATATTGGCCAGCGGGTATGTGGTATTACTCCTTTGGGGAGGAGTAGTTGCTATGAACTATTACCCTCTGTGAGGGGTGGATGCCAGGAGTTTGAGGTGCAGGGATTTGGAGCAGACTGGAAGCTGTATGTGGGAAGGGAAAGTGGAGGTAGGGGCTCAGAAAAGAAGGGAGTTGTCAAATAAAGGAGAAGTTTGAGCATGGCTGACCTATAGGTCAGTTTACTTTCTGGTCACCATATAAGATGTGAACACTTCTATTGCCCATTATTGAGCCGGTAACAGCATAAATGTATTACTTTCCTAACTTTGGGATCCAGCAGCAGGTTTATAATAGCGCTTCTTAAAATATATCTGCTGCCTTCTCTGATGAATGCTGCCAGACCTTTCAGTGCTGGGCTTGACTGATGTCCCTGCTGCATGTGCAAGTAAGTGGTGTCAGTATATGGGAAGTTTTACATGTAACTCTTCTCCATGGTGCCTGGTGATGGGACGAGAGGCAACGAGCATGAATTGAAACACAAGAAACGCCATTTAAACATAAGGAAAGGCTTTTTATTTATTTTTTTTTATATATAGAGATGTTGGTCACGTGCTGTAACGTGTCTCGAGATGTAGAGTCTCCGTTATTGAAGACATTTAAATCCCAGTTGGACACAGCCCTGAGCATCCTGCTCTAGTTGCCCCTGCGCTGAGGATAGGGGTTGGACTAGATGATCTCCAGCGGTCCCTTTCCACCTCAGTCACTGTAATTCTACAAAATACTGTAAGCTTCAGAAGCTATTCTAGATAAGAAGGAAGATGTTGGGGAGGGGAAGAAAGACTTTTTTTTTTTTCTTTTTATATGACATCTTCTGAATTGCAGGCTGTTTTTCTTCTGATTGTCTTATTTGCCAAAATTTTCAGTGGTGTTTGAATTATTTTTTTTAAGCTGTTGGTCTGCACTTAGGTTACTAGGATTTCATAAGGTGTCTTTACCTCTCATGTGGAGGAGGGAGCTGGTTTTCTTGTACTTGTGGGAAGTGGAGGAAGGCAGAGGAGAATTTTATATAAATTTCTTTTGTCTCATGGAAAGTGTTTTCTGACTCATTTTTAGGTAGTTCTCAAAAAGGTGAATTGTGTACTAACTGAGTGCCATTATCATTATAATTTTTATTTTTTGTAATGAAACTGCCCAAGTCTCAGTAACAGGTAATTCTGTTACCATTTCCTTTGATCAAACTGTGATCAAAACTTTAGAAATGACGTACTGGTTGGAAGAATGGTTTCATTTCTTTTTTCCCACTCAGTTCAGGCTCAGTTATTGATTGTGTGTGAAATACTATTGAGGGATGAGAAAGAACTCCAAGTGAGCATAAAGTGCTTCTTCAAAAAATAAACTTTGAAGGCTGAATGCAGCACTTTGTCTTTATTAAACCACCAGATGTTACTTTTATACTGTTGTCAGTTTGTGAAGGTTTTCTTCTCTTTCTGACAACCTTTTACCTTCTTGCTGTGGAGAACTTCACTTTTTATTGCTAGGGCTTAGTTATACTTTTATCGATTCTCATCTTGGTAGAATATTATCCTTTGCTGTAAGAGTTTCATATGTAAGGTTCTCCACACAGAACTTTGGCTGAAATTAATGGGACGCTTGCTAGGTGGTAGAAGTTGATGTTTTTTCTTGGATATTGCAAGAAGAAGATATGAAGAGCTTGCCTTCTTTTGTAGAGGATGTGTAGGAAATAGCTCACTGCTGGTTTATCCCTGTAGAAAACAGTAAGGTTAGATCAGGGGCAGAAAATGTGACCCAGAGAATTTAAGTGGGTACCTGTTGTTCATCTGAACTAGAAAAATTATGTGGATATATTTCTACACATTACTTAAAATGCTGATTTAGCATATTTTTTTTCCTTGTCAGCAAACATCTGGTATGCTGCAAATAACCTACTCTCCTTAGGATATAAAAAACCTTAAGTGCTTTAAATTATTGAGATTCTACTTACATGTACATAATTATGAATAAATTGGCGATTTAATTAATGATGCTTTAATAATTCTTTTGCAGTTAGATTGAGCAATAGAAAGCAATTGTAAGCTGAATTAGCTATGGAGTTATTTTACACATTGTGCCTATGTCATCTACAGTATGTGTTTACTAATACTTTCTTTTGCTATAATTTCATCTTAGCTTACTGCAAAGCCCATGCATTATGAAGCAATAGATTCTGTTTCGTATAAGTACGAGAACAATATTTCAAATCTGTCCTTATCTCTGGTCTGCTGCATTAAAAAAATTACCAGAGGAGAATGTGGTGGGTCAGATGCAGATTTTTTTTTAATCTGATCTGCTATGGACTCTTAAGTTTTTATAGCGGTTTTGAAAGCATTTACCTGCAGTAGCATGTATTAGATGCTTGTTTCTTCTTAAACATATCTGCCCTAATTATGTTGTATTCTTTTCATGTATTGAAACAAAATACTGGAAGCTATGTATCAGACAAAACCTTCACTCAAGCTTCTGTCTGCTTTTTCTCACTTGAAGCAATAAAGTTAACCTTTCCAGGCATTATTTGATATGCTGGAGACCTTTAAATAGTTTCAACATTGAATTCATCTTTCTGTTTGCTCTTTTCCAGTTTCTGTAGTTGTCTGAGATTTGCTGCTTCAACTAATAAAACTAATTAGAATTTGAAGAGTGTGGTTTTTGCTTTTACAACAAACGAGTAATTTAGTTTGCACTGAAAGTAATTTCCAAACAAGTGGTGTCTGTCAGCCTGGTGTATACCTGGGATATTCTGACAATGGGAGCTGTCTTAAAGATTAATTGTGTGTGGGGCAAGACCACATGTCCTTCCCTGGCTTGTCTGGTGGAGAGGTGTACTAATGGAGAGATATGCAGACTGATGGAGAAATAATCTTTAGGATAGGTCCTTTTTTTGTATTCTTACTTGTGCTGGCTTTAAAAATTGGTGTATGAAAGATGTCACAAAGTGTAATCCATTGGCCTCTTTAAAAAGACTAAAGAAGCTTTTATAGATAGAAAAATTTTAAAGGAGTAATGATTATCAAACTGAAAAGTCCTCTTATCTTGAATTTAGGTTTCAAAATTGGTTTATGTTACCAAATTACTGTATGCTGACATAAGTAGCATATTGAGAGCTTTGGCATGAGAAATAACAAAGATGATCAAATAGTGAAAATGTGCAGTCAGAGACTTTCCTTCACTGCTGTTCCAAATCATGGCCACTTTATTCCTGCGGTTAGTGGCTTGCAAGGAGGAGGTGATTGTCACATGGACCCCTTCCTTGTGGTAGTGCAGCTCCGTTTTTCTGTGCAAATGGAAAGAGTGGTGTGGGCTGCTGAAGGGCGTGTTCAGGAGTTGAGTGGTTTAACTCTGTCACTTCGGTTCAGCAGCATAGGGAACAGGAAGCTTGCAGCCACTGCCCAGGGCTGGGGCTGGGCATCACCTGAGAGGAGGTTGCTCACAGCTGGAGCTGCACTTTGCTGCTCCTCAGCCTTACAGGCCACCCTTTGGTGTATCAGACCCCGAAAACTTTGAAGAATTATTTTTTAACATCGGTCCTGCATCTTCAGCCTTCTTGGAACACAAAGAAAATAGCTTGGAATCATGTTTTTCCTCCAGAATGTAGGTCTCTGCTTCTGTGTTCTCTGAGGCAGACAGATCAACAGGACATGGTGTCCCATGACCTTGATAAAGACTTGTGGAAGCAGTTTTGTTCTTTGTTTTAAGGCACAAAGCAGATTTTCCCATTTACTTGTATTTAACTTAGAAATTATGGAAGAGTTTTGGAACACACTGGGGGGAATCTGCAAAACCATTTTTGGAGGGGGGTGTTCGGATTTTTTTTTTGTGTGTTTTAATTAAATAACAGTATAGATAACATGTTTCATTTTTTATCCAAAGTCAAAGACTGTGGGCAGTTTCCTAAAACAAAATTTATTAATGTTTGACTAGAAATTTTATTTTAGATGTGAAAGAAAACTAGGGCCTCGCTTCTGCAGGAACAGGAAGGTGAGTTTGGTAGCTGGAGTTCACAGTTGAAAAATAGATGGCAACTCTGTACTGGTGACCAATTTGTGAGCGCACTATTTGTGGAGGGTGTCTGGGGCACAAAGAGCTACCTCCATGTGGAGGAAAGGCAGGCAGAGCCTGTACATGGGCAGTGCACGTATCTCAATTGGGTAACTGGAGGAAGCAGGTGGGATGGAAGTTACTGTGACTAGGGAATTGTAAGAGCATGGACTGCTGTCTGGTTTATGTATCTTGGAGCGCCCCAGTGCTATCAGTCTCACCAGCTCTAGCACGAGTGCAGTTCTGCCAGAGTACAAGAACCTCACTTAAACTGTGAGCTGCATGATGCCAAAAGCCGTAGCTTTGATTTAGAACGTACCAGTTCTTAAAAAGTGTGGCATAACTGATTTGTTCACAATTTGAATGATACAGGATTTTAACAGCAATGACAGCATTGTGGTCTGGTTCCTTCATTTTGTGCCATATGTCACACTTGTAATTTAATTCTGAAAAGTGCTTGCATAATGATTTAAAAGTGCTTTAAGTACTTGACAGTACATCATCAGTGGGGGAGAAGTCAGTTCAAGTCTGTGTGAATTACCTTCTAGCCCTTTTGACTAGATTATTCAGCACCTTGTTCTAAAGACAGATGACATGCAAGTGTCTACTGAAAGTCAATTGTATAACTTGAAAATAGAAAGTAGTGCGGAAGTATTAACGATAGCACCAGACAGAAGGTTGTGATGCACGACACAGACTTGCTTTTACAACAACTGAGTAATCTAGTTCTGTGTACTCACCTTGCCACGGGGCCCTCACGGTGTCACAGCTCCACGGTTAATATCCATCAGACACTTCCAGTCTCACAACCTATAAACCCTTGTAGCCTCAGCTGAGTTCCTAAGGCTGAATGAGTTTTTGGACATTGATTTGGACTCTCCCAAGCTTACCAGCCATGCTGGCCAGGTATAGGTAGTAACAACTGTAATCAAATCTGGTCTTCTTTTCTTTGACTCTCTGAATGCTAAATAAAGGGCAGGAAAAAAATATTTTAGCAGTCTAATGAGGGTTTCTTTTTCGATCACGAAGTCGTAGATTTCATAGAGCTAACTTTGCAGGGACCTACTTAAGCATTTTTTGAAAAATAAGGTATATACACATCTTGTGCACTTTATAACTCTTGAAGACATCTGCCTCTGGTTTTTCTTTTGTATAGTATGAGCTCAGATTTAAAACAACAAACAAACAAAAACCCAAACAGAATACCTCCCCAAACCCACTGTTATTGGAATCTGTGCTGGTAGGTTGGGATTTGAGATCTTCCTGGCACTGGTAGTTTTTGTGGGAGCTGAGCGCTTGGTGAGAGGGGAAACTTCAATTTTAGGAGCTTTTGCTTGTGTATTTATATATGATATATGACAAGTGTCTTCTGAAATAGCGGATTTTTTATCAATTATGCACCAAACCTTAAATCATGCCACAGGATTTGCTTCTTTTCATTAATGCTTAGGCAGCTTAGTGGGGAGTCTGTCTTTAGCAATGCTATGTGAAGAATTAAATGCATTTTTTATAAATGTATAATAAATTAACTTCTTTATTTGAAAAATAAGATTGCTTAAATGACAAAGCAGCATGGGGACAGCTTACTATTTTAGAGAGTTTATTTTTGGCACATGTTGCCTGAAATTTGGTTTTTTTTTGAATAGCTAAATAATGAATAGGTCTAAAATCAGATGATGATGGTTGTTAGAAAAATATCATTCTTATAGTTTACAGTTCAGAAAGCCTTTGCTATTTAATTTGTTTGTTTTGAAGACACTTTGTAAGGTTTAATCAAATAGATCTTAATAGACTATTGGAAATCTGCTTTGCTAATGGACTAACAATTCAGGAAAAAAAAAATCATATTTCAAGTTTTTCTCTTGTGTCAAACTGCGTAGGTCATTCATTACTGAAGAAACTCTGCCATTCCTGTGAATTTTGAAGCAAGTATTATTTTTTTGAGATATGCACATCTTTGCATTTTTCCTTGGCTAGGTCATTTTCTTTTTTGTGTAAAGTAAAAGGACAGAGGCTTTCATTGTTAAGTAGCTAATATTTTCAAAAATATTGAATGTTAACTCTTTACATTACAAATATTACTGTGAGATGCTGTCTGTCCAGAGGTTGGCACAAAGCAGTTTTATATCTCTGTATTAAACCATTTGAGTTGTAAAATAAATCATTTTGTGTTCCATTAAAAGATACCACTTTTTCTTCTTTTGTATGTAGATGCTCTTTGTTTGCTATTATTCACCAATTTCTTTATTATTAAACAGAACTGTTACTTCTCTGCAGGATTTCTCCTTTAAGGTATCCTAAGCACAACTGAGTTTTACTTGATTTGTTTTCTTTTGGATTGATAAGCCCTGAGGTAACAGGGTAAAATATGTCTTCTCTTCGTAGTTAAGGCATCCAAATACAAAGTAGTGATAACAAGAGAATAGTTGGCCCCCCTGCCTGCCATCTGTGGTAGCCAGCTGCTGGATTGCACTGCTTTGTATTGGAGGAAAAGCACACGTCTGACTTGCTGGGAGATGAAAACCTGGCATTGGGAACGCTGTTCTTCAGGAATACGTGGCCTGCCTTTGTGTGCTTCCTTGGAGCAGGTACATTAGTTTAGATGTGTGTTGTTGGTGTTGACCTGCAGGGAAAGGGGGCAGGCTGCCCAAGAGGGCATGTTGTAAACAGCACTTTCCATCTATATTCCCTTGGTTGTAGTGTTCAGAATCAGGGGAGCAGCTGTCAGTCCTGCATGTGTGGGGGCTTTTCCACGTGTGTTTGTGGAACTCATGGGTGGCCTGCGCAGACAAACACTTGAATTCTCATGTCAGGACTGTCCCCTGGGCTTGCCGTCCAGCCTGACCAGAGCCGCTCTGTCCCTGCCAGAGCTCCTTTGTGTCAGTGCGTGGCCACTGAGAAAGTGCACTGAAATAGTCATTCACCAAAGGTCACATAGATGTCACCACTTTTCAAGGTGCAAAGTAAAGAGAAAGGGACAGAGAGGAGAAAATTAATTAATAATCGCATGTGATCCACTGGCTCTCTGTGAAGAGTGAGATCTCCTGCAGAGATCCAGGAAAGAATAGTTGGAGGCAGTTATATTTATTAAATTTATTCTAGATAAATACTCAAGAGAATAATGTTCTAGTTTTGAGTGGCTTTTTGAAAAAGCTGTTAGTGTTGATGGATGGTTGCTTAATATATTTAGACAGAAGTTGCATAGGCAACATGTGAGGGCATGCTTCACACAAAATTATGGGCAGGCATTGAGGGAAGAGAGGAGGAGAAAGCTGAAGAGGAGTGTTCACTTTGCACTGATCAAGAGTTTGAAAACGCTTGGTTTCGTGTTGAATGTGTCTGTTTTGAAAGACAGTGAAAGAAAAAGAGCAAAGCCATCTTGAAAGTTGGTGGGGTTTTTTCCTATTAGCGTCACAATGACCAGGATTGCTAAAGCTATCAAGCTAATTTTTCTTTCTCTTTAAAATTATAATAATAACAAAAAAATCAAGTTTATCAGTGTGGTGAATTGTGTATAGACATTCTAATTTACAATTTGATTGTACTTTGTTCTTCTCTGTTAGTCCATGTGGCTCACTCTTGGTGAGAAATATCCAAGTCTTTTGTGTTGCTTTTGTGGTCCTATAGATGCTTTTTTTTTTTTTGATTTAAAGTGGTGCCTATGATTAAACTGTTCATATGAGCAGCGTTTTCTGACTTATGGAATGACACAGCTAATAAGGGAACTGTGAAAATGAGGTTTGATGTAGAGAATGATCAGTGAGAAAATGCTCAAAAATGAGGGTTTCAGCTCAGACTAGGGCAGAACCATTGGAAGGAGTATGACTTGTTATATTATTTTTTTGCTACTGTTCTGAGAGGCAACTAAACTAGACCCACAAGAAGTTAAAGTTTAAAATACAGTGCTTTTGTGTGTGCTCTTAGGCTTAGCTCCTGAAATTCATTGCTGGAAGTATCTTCAGGGCCAACGATTAAGGAATGAATTCAGTGTTTATAAATAACAAAGTATTTTCTTACCTCTTCTAAAAGAGCCTGTGTGCCCTTCTGCCAAACTGCTAGACAGAGACACTGGCCAGCATGTCAGCAATAATGAAATTGCTAAGTAAAAGGAGCTTGTCCTCCTACCTTTATTTTGCGTCAGCTAACTGTCCAAAGAGTATGTAAAAGAAGTTGTAAGGAGTATTTGTTATGCAGATAATACCCTTGTATTGTTTGCAGCTTTCAGTGTGGAGAATAAAAATGTGCCTATTTTATGAAATCACTGGGTTTTATCAAATAACAATAATATTAAGTAAGTGTGAAAATTCTTAAGAAAATTTATTTTCTTGAAGGAGAGTAAGTACTTGCACAGCTTCGGAATGATTTCTGTAAATTTCATAAATTTAGCCAGCATGTGTCTGTCAAGAAGTTAAAACTCTTCGTAACGTTTAGTATTTACAACCTGTACACAAGCCTCTGTTTCATACTGTACTGCTTTTTCTGTCTTCATTCATTGAATGGGTGTTGAACTAAACTTCTTGGCTTTTGTATTCCTGAAATGTGACTGTGTGTGAAATAGAGATTTATATTGCCACTGCCTGATCCCAGAAGCCTTTTAGAGAAAGTGATTTGGAGTTCTCTCTCATTGCATTCTTTGCCTATACCTCTTTCAATGAAAATACTGTTGAGTAAAATTTAAAGTAGTGAACATTTTAAGTGTAGTCTACGTTTGGTACAGAAGTAATTTCAAACTGACACGTGTTCTAGTGTAGAGAAATGGGATGGTGCCATCTAGCAGGAAAACCCTCATGTCATGTATGGTTTCTAAATGTTTCATAAAAAGTTATTAACAGCAAACAAGACTTGATTCTTTTTTTGGTGGGCCTAAAGCTTAAGGAATGGAAGACGGTGACACCACCTGAGCATGTTCTCCTCCTTGCTCAGGTGAAGGGAGGAGGAAGTGGAGGTTTTTCCATGCGTACCGCAGAGTGGTGTCTTTTAGTTTCCGTCCAAAAAACAGATTTACATAAATGACAAGTGAAAAGTTAACAGTTATTTACTTCATAAACAAAAATAATTAGCAATTATTCTTAACGTGTGAAAATGTGAAATTTAAGAATCTGCAAAAGTCTATGTTAAAGTTGCACGACTAGTTAGGTATATAGAGAAGTATATTTTGTGGTTAGCAAAGAAGGGTTTTGGTATAGAGGTTATAACTTATTTAGAGACTGAAGTTCAACACAACCTATGCTTTTATTGCACAAGTTAGGAGTTTGATTTAAGTTGTTCTTCTTGACTACAGTAAATCTGAAAGCAAGTAGATTTACATAACTGTGCTTAACCTTGAAGCCTTGCTGTCTTACTTTTCAAACCAAGCTGATATTCAAAGCTGCTTCAAAGCAGCAGAGTTATCCTAAAGATAACATTAAATCTTTGCAAGTGTTGAAGTGGTGACATGTTTTGTGGCTAGTGTTGTTGAAAGACTGTAATGTTTAAGATTTTTCTGCTATTTATGTGGTGGCATAAACTTCAGCATGTTACTTTATACTATTTTGTCAGAAGCTACTGTTCACAATTAAAATTGTTTAAAGAAAAACCGATTTAATTCTTACATTCTTTGTTCTGACGGAAATGTACTGTTACATCAAATGTTACAACTTGGTTAGAAGAGAGATGCAGGCTTTGGGCAAAGAAGGAAAATTTTCAGTGAAGTGTTAATTGACGTTTTTAATGTATTTTGGGCCATTTTTCTGCTTCATTAAGCTGCTAGTCCCAAATGAATAGAACTTTAAGATTGGAATGGGAGATAGTGAGGTTCATAGTTCCAGTTAAGAATGATGTAGAAAAAGTATATTTTTCTTCAAAATGAAATAGGAACCTGAAACATTTCCACTGATATTTAATGAGAATTTTTTAAACATTTAATAGTGATTGTAATATAAAAGGGTTAAAAAGTTATATTTGAAAACCATTAAAAGTATAGTTTTTAACACTGTAAGGGTCTTTTTCACTTTTTTTGTGAAGTGATATTTAATGAAATTTTAAGTGTTTCACTTACTCTACTTTTTCAAATGGAAGATAGATTTTCTGTTGAACTTCAGTATTGATGTATTTGAAATACAATAGCACTGAATTTGAAAATGAAACAATTTGAAGCCCAAATATTTATTTTTTTTTTAAGTAAAGGGAAATTAAACTTACAGTACCATGAGGTAAACAATTTGTTAGTGCAGACTTGATAGAGTTCAATTTGAGTGGCCTATCCTGCCAGCTCATCGACAAGGTGGTTCTTGTACTCAGAGGTCTACCAGAGTTGGTGGGCTTTAAACACAGCCTTGGAAGCTGAGCTACAGTAATGTGCCTGCAAGTTTGCCTGCAGCAAACATATCTAAAACACTGGCTTGAACTGTAGTGCCCTGCTAGCTGGGGAACGTGTTCGTGCTGCCTCTTGACATACAGCTTTCTTGCCAATAATCTACTTTTGTGTATCACCTCTTTGTAAATAGCACTGAAGGTGAGATGGCACCTTCAGTAAATCAGTTATCATGGGAGAGGGTGTGTAGTAAGTTTGAAAAGTTTCAAGTGCAGGTTTGAGACTGCCTTTTGACGTTAAGTTACAACAGATGTTGGATTTATTCCAAATCCTTAATAAGAGATGGGGGGTTTTAGTTTCCACTTGGCAAGTTACCAGCCTAAAGAAAAAGGCTGCTATTCATGCTGTTATAATGGAAACTATTCTCTTTACCTTAGTCTTCCGCAAATGCAGCTCATTTAGTGGATAAAAATATCTCCTCATATTCATGGATTTGAGTCTCCTGGTTATTCATAGCTAGGCTGATTTGTTGCCATTTCAGAAGTCTTGGGCAATACAGGCAGATTTGTACAATAGTGAGAAAGCCTCCTTTGAGGATTGACTGATACCTTCTTGTGAAGTAAAAGGAGCTGAAGAGAAGAGAAATCTGGTAGTGGACTTAGTGAGTCATTTGTCCTTTAAGCAAGAGTATTGACTTAATCTTGCAGCATCACCTACTGTACTTGGCTAACAGGGACAGCGACTGGATGGCAGCTCTTGTGCCTGTGTTTGAGCTTCTGGGCTGCTCAGTTTGTGCAGGGAGGCCAGGTTACTGGAATGTTAAGGAGAGCAAGGCGTACTGTTCTTTTTGGCATGTTCATTGGCCCAAATTGTTTTAATTCCGTACTTCTGTTTTTCAGAAGAAAATCCTCTGAGCGCTAAACTAGGCTTGGTTAGTGCACCAGGATTTTTGTGAGAATATTGTTGTCGCCTCAGTAGGTGATGTAGCAGTGCTGATGGAGACTTAGATCTGTTGTTATGATGTGAACAGCAGACAGAGATGTAGACGTTCTTCAAGATTGTTTTAGACTTTGCTATTGGCATATTGACCAAATTTTATCTGACTGTTGTGAGGGTCAATGGTGTCTTGATCTCTATGTGTATTTGATATAAAAAAGAGAGAATGAAAGAAGTCCCAAACTTTGTTAGTTAATGACTTTAAATTTGATCTTGAGTAAAGGTTAGGACTCAAAGCTGTCTAAGCTTTGTAATCCTCAGCATCAGAAATGGAAAAAAGAAAACAACAAAAAGACAGCAAAACAAAAAAAAAGAAACTGACCCTGAAACTTTTAAGTGTTCATCAAGTGCATTCATAGTGAAGCGAGACAAGCTTTACTGTTAGTCCTAATTAGTTGATACTAAACAGTAGGTATGCAGAGAAACAAAAGTATGTGCTAATAGCAATCTGAAAACAGATGAAATTTACTCACTTGTGTTTTGAAAGAGCATGTATTAGCAGCAAGGAGATCATTGAACATGAGATACAGTTCTGAATTACAGTCTTCTAACAATAGCAGTTAAGCAAAATTCAGTGAAGAATGGCACAGAAAGCAGAAGAGTTTTGAGGCATCAGTAACAAGACAGTTAAATATCAGATTTTATTTCAAACTTTAGTCTAGTGCACTCTTGCAGGAGCCAATATTAGACTCAGCACTGAAACTTCACAGTACTATGGTTGGTACTGGCTTTCATGGTCTTTACACCACTGACTAAAAGTAGGACATAATTTTAAGAACAAACCATTTTGATTTTTAGGTTTTCATCACTTCATGGATTTTATACTTTACTCAGTCTGTTTGGTTTGTTCTATTGGATGTTAAACATGCATGTGCTGTCTTTCTGACTTTTTAACAATACTGGTAGCCAATTGCATTATTCTAGGAGATGAAAACTGGGCACAGCAAGTCTAATCAAAAATTAGTAAAATCTAAGTATATAATTTTAATTTGAAATAGTTTTTCTCCTACTAAAATCTAGCTAAAAGAAGTCCATGACTTCCAAATTCCATCATTTTCTTCTTCACAGATGGTTATTTCTCTTTTGGTGAGAATATGCTATTGTGTGTTGAATTTCATTAAACACTTCTGCTTCAGTCTAATTCCATCCTTCTCAGTATTCAGCTAAAGAAGCCTGAGTTACAAATTTGTTACTGCTTAAAACAGAAACATTTTTTTCATATTTGTTAACATAAGGGGTCTCTGATGTTAAATGCCTGATAAAAACTATAAATACAGTTAATTTATCTAAAAAAATCATAGCATCTGAGAAAATTATTCATTCTCAGTGAATCTGTAGTGCTACCTGAAGCCTACTAATTTGAGGCTTGCATGACATTTTAGGAATATATATTTTCGTTGCACTGTTTTGTACTCATATTTTTCTTACTGCACTCTCTATTCAACTTATGTTATTTACAAGGACTTTTGGAGATGGTGCTACATATGCTTCATTTGGACAAAAATTATGTTTCATTGAAAACTGTCTCACAAACCTCTCTAGATCCAGCATTGGTATGTTCTCATGGAGGAAGCATCCTTTCTGAATGTTTCACTTTGACCCAACCCATGCAAACATAGGTTCATATGCAAACAGTCTGTGTGTTATATAAATATGACCTCCTTTATTGCTGTTTGATGTTTCTCAAAGTGGTTATTTTTTTAGAATTTGCCTAATCGCTTGACTCAGTATTTTGTATTGTCAGGAGTGTGGATGTTACGGATATGAAAAATATTACAACGTGCACAAAAACACAGAAAGGCAGTGTGGCAGGCAGTGTTCCCAGGTTAAAAATCTTTCATAGGTATTTGCATGCATTTTGAATATTGAATATTCCCAGGTTAAAATCTTTCACAGGTATTTGCATAGTGAGGCATTTATGGGCTTATTAGCCCCACGCTATACTTGCAGTTAAGAAATTTGCATATTATTTGCTTTCTGTTGAGTGAAATAGGCTTTACACGGAATACAGGGCATTAACTCTTTTTATGCATGACCTACTACTGGGTAGAAGGCACTTGACAAAACCCTTGGTACTATTTAGCATTTTGTAACAAACACAAGATTTAAAAGGGCAACAGGAGTATGATGTATTTCCATCAGTAGTACCTTTCAGCAATAAATGCATGTGCTGAGTGGCATGTTTCCAGATTTAATGTCATTTGTACCCTACCAAGGACTCAAATGTGAAGCTTATTCTTCATAGCAGATGCAGGAAAAGAAATATAGGGGATAGATTGTTTATGTGTGGGTTATTTTGTTACCATTTTCTTTTCTTTTCTTTCACCCCCCCCTTGGTTCTTCCATTCATTTGTTGCAGAAGCATTGATTCATTGCCACTTTCATGATTGATAGCGTGAGCTGTTGATTTGTTGTGTTCTTGACAGTAAATTGCCATTTGTGTTCAGAATATTTCATAGTACATGAATTTTGGCTTCCTTCTGAGGCCTAATCAATATTCATTGTTCTTTCAGATCTACAGTCTTGAATTGATATTACTCAAATCCTTGAAGAGTTAGTAAAATCCTACACTCTTTCAAAGACTAGAGGAAAATAATTGTACTTGAGGCCTGGCTGTCAAGTCACTAACAAATTTCACTCTGTGGTGCTCTGTAGTTCCACAGTATGTGTGTAAAAATCCCACCTCCATGTGTCAAAATAATCCAGCCATGTGTGTACAACTAGTTCTATTTGAACTTGAATTGATTTCAGGAAATTCTAAGGTGTGGTAACTTTATTGCTTACGTAATTCCTAGTATGGTTGCTAAACAGGAACTAATTTACTTATTTAGCATATTCATTTATGACAGTCAACTTTTAAAAATATTTTCATAAGCTCCAGTGCCCTTACCTTCAACTTTATGGTATTAGAAAGTGATTTCCTCTGCTTTGGCTTCTTGTGTTTTATCATGATGAGAGTGGGTCAATGCAAGGGTGCTGTGCAAAGATAAAATTGATTGTAATATCTGAGAGCAGTAATTACAATATGCCTCGCTAGATTATTTATGAAATAAAATTGGAACCCTGCTGCTTTTATGCCTTATCAAATGTCTCTTTAACATTGCCTGATAGTTTTCTTCATTTGTAGAATGGAAAAATAAAAACATCTTATCTAAGGTAGAAGTATCTACTGGTCTGGGAAATCGAGAACATCTGATTTGTACTGCAAGATGCGTTTT
Organism: Myiotriccus ornatus; assembly: GCA_036023395.1. Taxonomy (NCBI): domain Eukaryota; kingdom Metazoa; phylum Chordata; class Aves; order Passeriformes; family Tyrannidae; genus Myiotriccus; species Myiotriccus ornatus. Next base: position 60,153,316 of record JAYRBT010000082.1, on the reverse strand, counting down.
GAACAGGGTTATCAGCAGACCAGTGCTAAGGAAAAGGAACCCGCAGATCTTCTTCTTCATCCTTGAGCCTTGGAGATGATCCCAGTTGTGTCACTTGTTGGCGGCATTTTGGTTACATTTTGGTCACTAAATACCAGAGTACAGGCAGCAACACCAGTGTGAACAGTTGTGTCCCCTTATGTGCCCAGCTGGGCCGGTGTATATGTGCTACATGCATTAGTTCAGTACCAAAAGAGTTTTTTCCTGGTGCATTTTTTATATCCCAGGTCAGATACCCAGTTAATGTTATAGCTGTATCGTTCCAGTGAAAGGGTGGTATGACAAAGAGAGATGAGCTGCTAAAGCTTACGTGCCGTAAGTCTGTTCAGTGTATAAATTAGCTGTAAGTTGTGTGTGTACCAAAACTGGCCTGCTACTGTGCTGCTAGGACAGGACTGAAGTGGCTGATTTTTCACCGTGATTTACTGCCGTTAGTGGTGGCTTCAGGTTTCTTTAGCTTAACACACTGCACTAGGCAGAACAATGACCTGTGTTTGTAAGCCTGAGCTTTGCCTGCAGTTTGCATATTTTATCTTTAAAAGCCATACTTGGAGTTCATAAGACTAAGCTCAAAGAAAGTAACTTCTCTTTTTTTCACGTACTCATGCTGTTCTTGAAATATTAGTTTTCCCTATTTAAGTGATTAACAGGAAAAAAATAATAACTTTTTCATCACATTGGTTGATGTCAACGCTGTATGAACATCAGAAATTCAAAGTAGATCTGATTATGCGGGAGAAAGAATATTACGTAGTCTGTCGGTGTACCTTGAAGGGAAAATGTGTTTTGAAACTTATTACAAACCAGATAAATATGCATTTTCTCCAAGAAATGTTTTTTTAACTTCTGTATGTGAAAGTCATTGTTGGTGATTTTGGAAAAAGTTTTTGTATTTGTAGTAAAAACACTTTGGAAATTAACTACTGAGATTTAAGAATTACTCGTGTACAGATTTATAGCCATTTTTAGTGATTGAGTAGCAGTGTTTGTGGGCTCACGAAGACAGTACATGTAAAGGATGTTATTTGAAAGGAGTGTTTAAAAATGTTCCATTGTCTTGGTTGTACTAAAAATAATAGTAACAGCAAATGAGAAAGCTGACCAAAACAATCATCAAAGCCTTTTTTTGTTTCTTTTCTGCTGATTTCCTCAACTGACTCCCATTAGTAACAGTGATCAGCTGCTTTACTTCCCATTCTGTGAGCATGGGAGAAATGCCATACCCAAAGAGCTGGATTCTGCACATTTGGTTGAATTATTTGTTTAGTTTGTGACATACATTTACATAGTATCTTTAAATAGAGACAGGTTGAATGGGGTTGTGAGAGGCAAAATTTGTAACAGTACAATGAGAGTAAACACAAAACTGTTGTTTATAGTGAGGGTATTCTTTGGGATAGACCTTGGTTTAAATTTTTTCTCCTCAGATGCCTAAACACTTTGTGTTTAAAGCCTCTGGATATCACACCTGTATTCAGGTAGTGTTTTGGGAGCTGGTTCATGCACTGTCATCCTGGCATTCTTGAACTCGTTCTACGGTGGTGGAAAGCATCAACAGAAGATCATGGATAAAGGCCCTGTTCCAGTCTGCCCCATATTCTTTCCTCTCTGACAGCTGTCCTGGAAATTAAAAATTGTTGTCTCACTTTATAGAAAATGTTACGGCTTGCTTTTATCCTCTCACACTGTTTAATTTTAAATCTTGTGGAAGAGAAGCTGAGCAGAGTTTTTAAGTTAATCATCCCATAGACCCAACCTGTATTGTGTATTTTAGCTTTACAGCTCATCTCCCCTGTAGAATGAAAAAGATATAAACAATCATCTCCTGTTACCTGCTGTGACTGAGCATGGCTTTGTGAGCATTGCAAACACCTCAGTCTACTTAAGAGTGCTGGGTTTTTCACTGGTGGAAGAGGAGGGACAACTTAAGTTGCATTTTGTTTAGCTATTAGCTAGTTTTGGTTTAAAATATTGGGCTCTTTGGGACCTGTTTTACAGACTACTTGGACATCCTGAGGGAAGAGGGTAACAGTGCCTTTGAAAGCTGTCTTGGTAGATTTTACCTATTTCAATTAGAACTCTCTGATAGATTACTTTTTCTTTGGTGTTTAGCATCTGCTCCTTGAGACTAAGTAGGGGTTCCATTTCTCATTGTAAGTATATGATTGCAACTATCTTGTAGTCATTGCTATGGTTTTTAAGGCTTGTTTTACATTGTAAAGATGTAATTGAAAGCATTATTTAAATACTGCTCTAACCACTAATGCTTATCACCCTCTAATGTGTAGATAATGAACTTAATTTCAAAATGGGTAGCTTCTTAAGTGCGTCTTAGGGTATGGTTAGCACAACGTCATTTTTGGGTAAATGAGTTTCTGCTCCTCAAGGGTTTTACTGTTGGCTAATACTGTAGTTGCACATTGATGTTCTGATGGTAACAGGCTATGTACCCATCCTTTCCTGCTTGGGTTTATCATCACATTGGTTGGGCCACCTCACCTCTTTCTACATCTGCTTTCTAACTTGGATCTGTGACATGGTGTTTGGGGAAAATTGAGTGTCCCTAACAATGGAAGCCGATCTAAATTTGGCAAACAACTGTCCCATATTTCCCCAGCTGCAGGCTACCTGCCTACACCACTGCACTGACCACTGGGCCTGCTCAGTTTACAAAGTGGGATTATGATCACCTGCAGCAGAAATGGTTGCTGTATCTAGAAAGGATGACTTACCTTTGGTGGAAAAGGATAGGGTTAGGGAATACTGAGAAAAACTGGAAATACATAAGCCACTTGGTGGGGTGCACCCATGAGTGCTGAGGGAGCTAACAGAGTCCCTGTGAGGTCATTCTTGCAAAGACTGGTGACTGGGAGAGGTGCCTGATGACTTGAGAAAAGCAAATGTCACTCTAACCTTAAGGACGGGTTAGAAGGAGAATTCGGGGAACTACAGGTTGGTCAACCTCACCTTGATCTGTGGGAAAGTGATGGAGCAGCTAATCCTGGAAATGACTTTCAGGCACATGAAGGACAAAAAGTTGAGTGGGAACAGTCAGCATGATGTCCCGAAGGGAAAAGTCATGCTTGAAACACCTGATAATATTCTGCTGTTGAATGACTCGCTTTGTAGATGAGGGGAAGAGCAATTGAGACTGTCGACCTGGACTTCAGTAAGGCTTTTGACACTTCTCATTGAGAAGCTGATGAAGTATGGACTAAATATGCAGACTGAACTTAAAACTTGCAGAATGTCTGTGCGAAGGGTCCTGCAATACACTCTTTCAGCAAAGAAGGTTAGTGGCATCTTGGGCTGCGTTAGACGATGTGTTTTCAGCAAGTTGAGGGAGGTGATCTTTCCTTTCTGCTCAGCACTGGTGAGGCCACACCTGGAGTGCTGTTTCCAGTCCTGGGCAGACTCCAGTACAAGAGAGACATGGACATATTGGAGACAGTCCACCGAAGAACCATAAAGATGATTAAGGGACTGGAGTATCTCTCCTGTGAGGAGAGGCTGAGAGAGCTGGAATTGTTCAATCTGTAGAAGAGAAGGCCTGGGGGAATCTTGTCAATTATTGAATATTTTTAAGGTGTTAAAAACTTAAGGGAGGGTGCTATGGGAATGGAGACAGTCTCTATTCAGTGATGCCCAGCGACAGGCCAGTAGGTGATGGTGACACACAGCAGGTTCCCTTTGACCACCAGGAAACACATTTTTTTACTCTGAGGGTGACTGAGTACTGGCATAGGTTGCCCAGAGTGATGGTGGAATCTCTGTCTCTGGACATATTCAAAAGCTGTCTGGACATGGTCCTAGGCAGTTGGCTGTAGGTGGCCCTTCTGGATCAAAGGGCTTGGACCACGTGGCCTCCAGAGGTCCCTTCCAATCCCAACTTTCTGCTGATTTTTAGCCACAAGGGGAAGCTCTTATGCTGCTTCTTCCATGCATTGCTTTCTGATACACAATTCAGACTGGGGGATGTGTTTTTGCTGTATCAAGGTAACAACCTTAACCCAACCCAAGTACTGTGTGTATTTGTGTGTTTTTCCCCCAAAAAATCTTAGTCAGCAGGGAGGCTCTTAACTAACTACCAAGTGTTTTGATGTATTTTTTGTGTGCTAGGCCTATCCTGGGTTCTTTGGTAATGTCTAGAGCAGGAATGCAGTCTATATATATAACTGGTATGGGAAAGAAAGAAATAAGGTTAGTGAATATTTATCTAGTGAAAAGCAGCTTGAATTTTAGTATTCAGTATAGTTTTGTTGTGAATCAAAGATTCAGATTACCTTTTTGCAGTTTGCTATAGAGTTGGTGGGCATTTACGTGACACAAACTCAGTATATGTGACTTAGAAATCCTTTTCATTTAAACCCAAGGATATGTTTCTAATGTCCATCAGCTCTTCAGTTTGTTGGGGGCAGAAAGGGATTGGTTTGGGATTCAAGAACCAATTTATGTTGTCAGAAGCAATACCCAGTTGAATTGTAATGTGTTTCACAGCATGTGTGTACTTGACTTATGTGACATAATATTCCACGATGTGTTATAAACTGATGTAATGTCAGATATTTGGAGGGCAGGAGACAGATTATCTGGAGCAAATACCAACTCGTTCTTGACATTTGTGAACTGATTCATTAATTCTCAAAACTATATACTCATAGCTCAGCAACCTTCTAGCATCTTGAATATTAATTTAATGTGACAGAAAAGCCATGAGAATAGAAGTAAGGTGTTAACATCATGTCAGAGAGAATTCATTGTTTTCAGGTAATAATAGCTAAACACTGGTTTTAATCTAATCATATGTGGTACATTTTTAAAGACCTCTCTGTCTTTTCAGAATGCATTATGACTTGGTGAATACCTCAGCAGATTGGACTTCTTCTGTTGTGAGAAGTCGTTGTGCCTGTTCCTGTTTTTATTTTGATTCCGAGGTGGTTAGTCACCTTTGAAGTGCAGATTTGGAAGACACACTTTGTAAAAGTCATTATAATGTGCACAGCATTTATGGGTAAGGTTGACCCTGTTTTATTACTAAGTGTAGTTGAGGTAGTAGATGTGCTTTTTGACACACAGGGGTAAGCTCTGAAACAGCTGACTTCAAACGTAAGTACAGGTTGAAAATTGATGCTTAGTCACATATCCCTAAAGCAAAAGGACAGCTGGAACTTAACGGTGTGGACAATGATGAGGATGATAAAAGGGTTCTCTTTGGGGGGGGGAAGAAGAGAAAGTTTAACTTGTTTCTCATAAGATGATGATTTGAAGTTCTCATGTGGACTAAAAGGAGCAGTGGCACAGAGACTTGCTTTTCCATGGGATGGGTGGTATCTGATCTGGCTTCCAAAGCTGATAAACTGTCTCACCTGGTAGATTACATGGTGTAGTGGGGTGTCTGTTTTGTTTTTTCTGGTGTGTGCAAGTACACTGTTAGATAGGCATTGCTGGCTAATGACCCTATTTTAAGTGTCTGGAAATACTGCTGTATGCTAGGTAACTCAAGGTGATGGTGCAATAAAGTTTTAGGCATTATTGGATGAGTGTGCTAGTCCTTAGGGTTTCTAAGAGTCGTTAGTTCTTAAAGATCTGTCAGAAACTTCTTGCTTCCTGAGGGTATTCCTGCAAATTCTGTGCTACTTTTAAGTATGTTTTTAATAATCTATATCTTGCCATTTCTCCATGTAATGTTCCACCAATAAGGTGGTACTTATATTTCTGAAACCCATATGTCATTAGTTTGTGTTAATTCAATTTCTTGAGAGTGTGGCAGGCAAAGAATTAGTTTCCCATTTGCTTGCAGATCTTACTGTACCCTCAGTGGCAGGAGCAGATTTGTAAATAAGCATTTATTTAAGTCACAGAATCATAGTATATTCTGAGTTGGAAGGGACCCACAAGGATCATCAAGTCCAACTCTTAAGTGAATGGCCCATACAAGGATCGAACCCACAACTTTGGTGTCATTAGCACCAGGCTCTGACCCACTGAGCCAGTCTGTCAACTTCACTGCTGGTCGCATATGATTTAAATGCTGCTGCTTTCAATTTTTCCTCGTTAGTTCTTAATCACAGTGAGAATATATTTCTTGCAAGACTCCTCTCGTTGCTCAAATACTTGTATTATAGCTCTGCAAAGTATTTCTGTTAGTGCTTTGTGTTAGGAGACTGGGGATACTGAACTTGACATTGCTTGTTTCGATACACTTTAAACAAAACCTGAATGTTGAAAAATAGAAGATGCATGTGTATTCAGTCTTTCTGCAGGATTATTTAGTGCATCAGAAAATAAAATAAAATAAGCTGAAGACGAGATGCTGGCTAATGACTGTCTCTTGTGGTAATACATGCATAAAAAATAAGAAAGGTTTAAAGGACTTAATCTAGAATTTTTCTTTCAAATCTGTGTCAGTGTCTTTGAAGGGATTAAAAAACCTGCCAAACCCAAACAACCTTATATCTCATATTGGACTTTACCTGTAGATGGACATGTGCTGATTATTTGTACATACATTAATTATTTTTTTTCCACATGTGGGCAACAAATGTCAAGTAATTGTCAGCTAAAATTGCTTCTGCTAATAAGATTCCTTTGATATTTTCATGCGTGGTAGAAAAGACATTGGCCATGCAATTAGCAAATAAATAAGGAAACAAAAGCAACTTGAAAAATTCATTAATAGAATACTTGCCGTGTATTATTAAAGTGAAATAATAAAAAAGATGAATAGTGACTTTTTAAAGGAACAATAAACACTTTTTTCAGAGCCACTGGTGTTAAATATACCCCTGCTTGAAAGCGGTGTAATAAGTTTTCCTCTTTGAGGTAGTCATTCTTAATATAAGCGTGAGTCAAATTTGCTTCCACAGTACAATGGAGACCACTTAAATGCCTGTGTTGAAACTAGAATCTTACTGTGAAATCAAGGGTGGGAGGTACGGCATATCTGCATTTGGCAGTTTTCTAGCAAATCCTCAACTCTTCGTACTTCACAAAAGACTCCTGTGTGTCAGTGGAATGGGAATGTTATGTGTGGCTTTAACTTGCTTTAGTAAATGAATTTATGCAATTACCTTCTACTGCTTAACTGTCTGTTTCACCAATCATCTGTTTCAAGTGGGTGGATCAGTAAATATACCTGTGGCAATTTTCTAGTCATTAATGTTGTACAGGTTTTACTGTGTGTATGTTGAAAGAAGTATATACCCTTCTGTGGTTTTACTGTGTGCTTGATAAACATGGACTCAGCCTGAGTCTGCTTCCTTCCTAGTCTTGGAGCCCCTTTGGAAATTCAGAAGCTGTTGGTGCCATCCTTGATGTATTTGTGACACACAGTTACTGCCCATACTTAATTTAAGTCTTGAGCCTGTGCATGCTGACTACTGATCTGTACCCTTTTAGTGCGTGCCTTAACTTCTTGAATAGTTTAAGCCTTGCAAGAATTTCTTGAAGTCGCGGCCTGCCTGAAAGGGTGAACATTAGATGTTCTCAGATAGGACTTCAACAATGCTGAGATGAATGAGAAAGTGAAAAAAAAGTGAGTCAGCCGTTTATGTTATGACACCTAGGAAGGCTTTGCCTTCAATATTGTTATTTTTAGGGAAAACAGCTAACTGTACGTTATACCATTAAAAGAGAGTGGGCAACAGAAAGAGAGGAAGTCACTCAAGGTTTTGAACAGGTTCTGATAGTTTATTTTCCATGAGTGCTGAATACTGGATATCAAGTTTCTCAGCAGAAATTGAGAATGTTATAGGAACTTTGACTCTGTTGGAAGCAACAAACATTTGATTTTAAATAGTTTTTTTACAGTGCTTAGAAAACTGATTTCTTAATCCATCTGCTGTTGAATGTTGTTGTTCCTACTTAATAACATGGGCTAACTTGTAAATAATTAATGTCCTTTTGTCCAGGACATTTTTGAGGAAATTATGCCTGTTATCCTGAGTGTTTGCATTGGTCCGAGGATGTAATTTTAGTTGGTGTGTGTAAGTAATCACATTTGTTGGGGAGTTTGGACTGTGTGTGGAGTTTAAATCAAATACAGTTATTGTAGTAATTATTTTGATGATCCCATACCAATTGAGAATTTAAGGATGATACCGAATGACAAAAATACATGGCTCAGAACCAGGAATACAAATAAAATTCAGTTCATTTTAAAACAAAACTTAGCAATTCCCTAAAATGAGCATTCGTAGTGCTGTGAAAATGGACCTGCTATTCCCTGTTTGTAAGAAAAATCCTACTTGGTTTGGACCCAGCTGGGGCAAAAGCTATAATTTCAAATTAATTTTTTTCCCTGCAAGTAAAGCAGAAGTTAAGGTAATGTTGTAGGTCAGAAAACAGCATTTTGGGATGATTCTGAAATAAATAGTTACATGGGAGTAGCTTTGTTGTGGAATTGAAAATTGCTTTCATTGTCCAGATGGGCTTCCCCAGTCTCCCTGTCAGCAGCCAGGCTGTGCAGGGCTTCTGGATATGGGTGCAGCTGGTGGTAAAGGCAGGGCAGAGTGCCAGCAGACTTGGAGGGTCCAGAAGAACTGAAGTCACCCCATGTGGGGCACTCTGAGAGCTTGGAGCTTATCTCAGGGCTCTTGTGAGTCTTGGACATGGATCTTGGCTGAAGTTTTCAAAGTCTACTGATGTTCTTGGAGCTGAAGGTGGGCTTTCTTAACCAAGAGGTAACAGGAGTCTTGGCCCGGCTGAGTTTTTGTGGGGTGGTGGACACTGAAAGCACCTGGGTTGCAGGTGGGGGGCTGATAAAGGAGCTTTGGGAGTGGCAAGTACAGGTCCTCTGCAGTGAAGTGGATGCTTTCTTCGTTTTGCAGCTAGTTAGTTTTGGCAAAAATATATCTGTTCAAAACCACTTCTAACATTGTGTGCGAAGTGCCAAATGATTAATGGAAAATACACTTGGTGTGTTTGCAAGGCCCAGCTATGATGAATAGCTACTAAAAGCCTGTGACAAATAAAGCCTGTAAACAAATAAAGGGCGAGGAGAAGGCTGAGGTACTTAATGCCTTCTTTACTCATTCTTTAAAAGTCAGACCAGTTGATCCCAGTGTACCCATCCCTCTGAGAGGGAACACAGCGACAGAGAGCAGAATGAAGCCACCACATAATCCAAGGGGAAATGGTCAGTGACCTGTTGTGCCACTTAAGACAGAAGTTTATGGAGCTAGGTGGGATCCATCCAAGGGTACTGAGAGAACTGGCAGAAGTGCTCACTGAGCCACTTCCCATCATTTGCCAGAAGACCTGGCTAACTGGGCAGTTACCCTTGACTGAAAGTTAGCAAAAGTGACACCCATCTACAGGAAGGGTCCTAAGGAGGGGAGCTATAGGCCTGTCAGCCTGATCTTGGTTCCAGGAAAGGTTATGGAACAGATCATCTTAAGTGCCATCACATGGCATGTGCAGGGCAACCAGGGGATCAGGCCCAGCCAGGATGGGTTTATGAGAGGCAGGTCCTGCTTAACTGACCAGATCTTATATGACAAAGTGACACCCTTAGTGGATGAGGAAAAGACTGTGGATGGTGTCTACCTGGACTTCAATAAAGCCTTTGATACTCCCACATGTCTCCTACAGCCTTCTCCTGGAGAAGCTGGCTGCTCGTGGCTTAGAGGGGTGCACTATTTGCTGGGTTAAAAACTGCCTGGCTGGGTCCAGGGAGTGGTGGTGAAGGGAGTTACGTCCAACTGGTGGCCAGTCCCAGTTCCCCAGGGCTTAGTTTTGGGGCCAGTCCTTTATCAATGACCTGAATGACTGAGTGCACCCTCAGTCAGTTTGCAGACAACTCCAAGTTGTGCAGGAGTATAAATCTGCTGGAGGGCAGGAAGTCTCTGCAGAGGGATCTGGATAAACTGGCAGAGGCCAGTTGTATGAAGTTCAATAAGGCCAAGTGCCAGGTCCTGCACTTGGGTCACAGCAACCCCTTGCAGTGCTACAAGCATGAGGCAGAATGGCTGGAAAGCTGCCTGTCAGAAAAGGACCTGAGGGTGCTGATCAACAGCTGCTGAACTTTAGCCAGGAGTGTGCTCGTTGGCCAAGAAGGCCAGTGGCATCCTGGCCTGTATCAGCAATAGTGTGGCCAGCAGGACCAGGGACGTGATCATCCCCCTGTACTCAGCACTGGTGGAATCGCACTTCAAGTCCTCTGTTCAGTTTTGGTTCCCTCTCTACACGGAGGACATGGAGGTGCTAGAGTGTGTCCAGAGAAGGGCAACAGAGCTGGGGAAGGATCTGGAACTCATGTCTGAGGAAGAGTGTCTGAGAGAGTCATCATTGTTTAGGCTGGAGAAAAGGACGCTCAGTAGTGACCTTATCACTCTACAGCTGCTGGAAAGGGGGTTGTATCCAGGCGGGGGGTGGCCTCTTCTCCCAGGTAACAAGTGACAGGGCAACAGGATATAGTCTTAAGCTGCACCAGGGGAAGTTCAGGTTGGACATTAGGAAGAATTTATTCAGGGAAGGCGTTGCCAGGCACTAGAATGGCCTGCCCAGGGAAGCAGCTGAGTTACCATCCCCAGGGGTATTTAAAAGGCCTGTAGGTGTGGCACTTATGGACATGGTTTAGTGATGGACTTGGCAGTGTTAAGACCTCTGAGATCTTCCAACCTAAATGATTCTATGAAAGTGCTGTAATGCTGTTTTCTTAATATATTATTAATGTAAGTTTGGATACAGATTTTTTTATTTATTTTTTCTTTTTTAATCGAGCCTTGGTGGAAACTAGGGAATTTCAAACAAAATTTACTTTTTTTTTTTGATGATAGAAGATCTGTTATTTTTAAAAAACAATGTTGACAGATTATATCCAGAATGTAACAAATACTTTGCTTTCAAACATGAAAAAATAGACTTAGAAATTGTCCTGGAGTGGTAGTGCTTTTACTGATTTTATTTCCTGAATTTTCTGTGTTGGTCTGTATACTGCCTTAGTTCCCTCTCCATTACAGTTGCCTCTTTGCCAATACTGTTACATGTACATACCCTCTCTCTCTCCCTCTTGGCATAATTTTTAACTGTGGAGATCAGTGCTAATGCTGTTTGGTTTGGGAAATAAATTACCAAAAATGACTGTAAATATCTGTTGATGAAGGACTGTAGTTAACACTTCCAAGTTACCATTAAACACATCTTTCTGTGTGGGTATTAGTCAATTGTCCATGCACTGCATGCAGTTCATTCCAGCTACTGTGATTGGCCAACCAGGAAAGAACAAGTATTCTCTGAACTGTATCTATTGGAAGGCATTACAGCGTTTCCTGGGGTCCCATAGAACATGATGGTAACTGTAAAGGATTTTCACATGACAGTATTCTTATGAATCTGAGTTAAATCCAGCTAAAGAACGTTGTGATGTTCCTCATCTCTGGTGTTTAAAAGACATTTAACTTTAAATTTGTTTACATCAAGCATGTGGTTTTTTATTCTCTGCACTTACCTTTAAAAGAAGATAATGCCACAGCCATTTTTTCCACAGTTAAAAGAAGAGTAGCTGCTGCATATTTGAAATATTATTAACTTTACAGTGATAATTGATTTTCTGTAAGAGAAGGGTCATTGGATCAGTAGGCAGGGTGCCATATATATCATTATACATACTAAGTATTAAAACAAATTAACTTTATAAAGCTTAAGTATATAGAGCTTAATTTCAATCCAAATTGCAGCCTTGTTTGCTAAATACCTATGCTGACAGAACTTTAAAGAGATGCTGGCAGCGGGTTGGTGTTACTGAGGAAGAGGACAAGGTGAAAATGTGAATTTACATTGTTGTCTCATGGTAACTTTGTTTTCCTGATTTTTTTTTTTTTTAAGTTGAACAGCAGTAAATACTTTTATCTTGAGTTTAATTGTAGGTAGAAGAGTTTAGACCAGGACCATTAGTTAAATGCGAGGGGTTAAACCACCTGTGGCAGCTACCTTTTGTGGTTTATACAGGTTGAATGTGTGGATGAACCTGAAATGAAGTGCCTTCAAAGAAGTGCTTGCAAAGACAGGAAGCCCTATGCTGTTCCTGCATGTGCGAGAGAATTTGATGGTTCTGTGTTGTTTGTAGCTGGAACTTTCCTGTGTGTGACCCATGCTGTGTTGTTAGGCTGGATTACCAGCTGTATTTCAGTTTAGGTAGAACCTGACTGCTCAGCTGTGCTAATGACCCTAAAGCTGAGCCCATACTTGTGTTTCTCTATCTTGGTGGGCACATCCTGACAGGGTGTCACTCACAGATGAATTTTTTATTTTCCTTACCCGAAGAGGTTTGTTAATGCACTTACAGGTTATACTGTTTTCTCTGAGCCATGGTTTCAAGGCCTGTTGAAATAAATAAAAACTAGTTACAAACCAATACCACTGATTGCAAACCAGTAACTTATGGACTGAAGGTAGGTAGTCCAGCTTTCCCTGTAGTCACAGACCTCCTGGTGTACTCTGTTGCTAGTTACCACTTCCCCTTATATCTAGCAATGTTTTATTAATTTCTCTTGGGCTTTGCTGTTGAGAAGTGTTGAAAAGACCAAAGATGTGGTAAGAGAAACAGCTGGTGTCTTCTACTGAAATTGATCATTACCCTTTAGCAAAGGGCGGTTATGACTGTTAGCATTTTTACTTCTGTATATTAAAAGTATCAAAAAAAAGAGTTGTTAGCTTCTGTTTGTTTGTGACGATTTTTTTAAGCTTTACCACTAGAGTTCACCAAAAGCTCTCTAAAAATGTCAGTATCAAGCAGTTGAGTGGGTAATGTGCCAGAGTGGGTTGGGTTATGTGACTTGTAGGAACTTGATATGCTATTTTTTAAAATTCATCTTTGAAATCAAAGAACAGGTAAATTAGAGAACATGTGCTAAATGAAAACAGCTATAAAGACGGTGAAGTCATAAGATATAAATATGCAAAGACAGATAGTGATCATAGGAGTTGCCAGATTAAGCTTCAGACATTGACATGGAAAAAAGAGGAGTTTGCATAAAGATCCCTGTCACAATAGAAAATGTAAATTAAATTGTGGATAACTACAGGCCTTGAAGTCTTACAAGGAAGGAAGTGAAGTATCTTCAGTCTTTTGAAAGGAGAAAGGTGAAAATGGCTTCTAAAGTATCTTGGCTACTTTGAGCTGTGTGGTGTAGTTTTTTTTTTTTGTTGTTACACTTTACCTTGTCTTCAAAGTTGGAAAGACAGAGGTCCAGGCAAAGGAAGATACTCCCAGTGTGGAACCTGGGGCAGGAAGAAGATAATGACCCAAAAAACTTTGACTCCTTATTCCACTGGCTTGTGCAGCTCTTCCAGTAAATCTTCTGCCTTTTCCTTGAAGGAAATGGAGAATTGCTAGACAGCACTGTGCACTCTGAAATGTGTGACACCAACATCACTCCTTATGACAGTGCTTGAAAAATCTTGAGATGCTGGTTCCAAATAAGATGGAAAAATGGATCTTCACCCACCCTGTTTGTTGAAATGATCTCCTCTTTATTTTTGGGAGCTGCTGTTACATCAAATAATACATGCCTTAAACTAGTGTTTGACTGGTTTGTGCTTGATGAAATTGGACCATTGAGGCCATAAAACCACAATTCACTATGCAAAACTGGCACGTTTTAAACCTTTTGGAACTTTTAAGTGATGCTGAAAGTCTCAAAATAGGCTTGTCTTATTGCATGCAACCTTATTGGTACTGGAAGGATATTTTCTGGGTGTTTTTTTGTACAAGTGACAGGAACATAACAAGACTTTCTCTATAACAAGGATAATAAACCTGCAGTCAAGATTGAGAAGAGACAGGATATAAAAATCACATGTGAGGCCCTAATGGGTATCTCTGTATTGGTACAGAAATATCCAGCGTCTTTGAGGAACTGCTTTGTAGTAGTTGCATCGGCTGGTGTGTCTGTTCATTTTCAGTCAGGGCACTGGGAAAGGGCAGGAGAGGCTGGGACATTTGCACACCTACCTATGCTCTGTCTTTGTTTTTCTTTCCCAGTGCATCTTTATTTTTCTCTTCTCCTGTGAATAGATTTTCTTACTATTCTGGATAAATGGGGAGAGAAGTAGACTTGCTATTTTGTCCTAAAGGTTTCTAGATAAAGCATAATTCAGACCTGTTGGTGGGATTTTGAGAAGAAGCTGATTGCTGTGCTACATTTATTGGTTGCGTGTGTAAAGAGTGAGCTTTAATTTCTGCTGTGCTCAGTCTGGAGCTTTCACAAGCACTAAATTCTGCTGATAATCTGAACTGGGGATGATGGCTGGGAATTAACCACAGCAAAGGCTTATCTGGCTGCTGGGTATGGTACCTTTAAGCTCATATCTCCTGGTTTTCAGAAAACTGATAAAGCAGCACATAGATGAGGTATGAAAGTAGTTCTGAGAAAGTCAATAATAGCCGGAAGCTACAATTTAATAAGTGTTTAGACATATCTGGCTCAAATAGCTTATATATTTTAACTCTTTTAAAAGTGATAGATAGAACCTCAATCCATATTCCCTGTGGCATTAAGTATGAGGAGAAATAAGTGGAAGCAAGGCATTTGAAATCAATAAATGGCTTCTAGGTACAGCTTAATGCAGACAGAATTTAGGGAAAAAAGATTGTGAAGCAAATATAGGAATAAAATTTAGCTTTATTTTGCAGACTGCAGCAAAACACTAATCCTGTCTGTTGTGAAAATGAATGGAGATTAGGAAGTTGTGGAAGTGTGGAAGTTTCAGTGCCATGAGCCAACTTGTACAGAATTAGGTGTATTGAAAAAGTAAGAAGTCTGTAGAGTAAAGCTGCTAGAAGTGCAAGAGGCTTTTCCAAACTGATAATTCAAGTGATGCCACTGCATTTTATAGAGGCCTTTGGTTTCTGTCTTCTGGACCTAACCCAGCCCTGCAGTTTGTACCTGAGGGCATGATAGGACTGAAGCAACTCTCAGTTTATATTTTCTTCTTTCTACCCCACAGACATGGTGAGGAAGAGCCATTAACATTTCATTACCTCTGCAGATAGAAGCATTTGTATAAGTGAGACTTGTCAGAGCGTTACACGTAAAGGAGATTAAAATGATATTCCTGGGGCAGGCTCCAGTTGATCTTTCTCGATTCTGAAGTATTTATTGCTGTTTATAGCAAGATTATATGGAATCATGCAGGAAAACATAAATTTTCATTTCTTGTTCACCTTTGGCTTTCTTATTAACATATGAAATTATCTGCTTATGCTTGACTGCAGTGTTTTTTCGTACCTTAAACAACACAGTATGTGATATTTTCAATAAATAGTTTAGACAATATTTCTGATTTGCATTTTGTGTCTTGCAGGTCTCAAGATCATCAATTTCATTTAAAATTTAGCAATTATTTAGATACTCTGATCTGCAAAACAATCAAATCCTCCTAATCTTTTTTTACTAAGCAAGCTTTGTTTTGAGATCACAGATAAAGCAAGTGGAGATTTCTGAAGTGTTGTACCAAAAATGAGAACACAGTTGTTTTTCAGTGAGCCCTGTAAAAGCTAAAGATTCTTCTGGAGCTCACACACCATCTGTCATCCTTCGAAGGCAGTAGTTCAGTAGATGCTCTAAGACAGTTGGTAACACATATGCAAGAGATGTGTTTGAGCATACCTGAGGAGTTAGAACCGTCGTAATCTGTTTGGGTTGGGTTTTATTTTGGGGGAGTGAATGTTTTTTGGTTGTTTTTTTTTTTTTTTTTACCTTGTCCCATAGAAAGGGGATCAGTGTTTTGTGTTGATTTGCTATGCTACACAAATTACTGGGGGGTTGAGTTTTGGGATTGCCTTGAAACTTGTTGTCAAAAACTTACTGGATGTTGCCGATCTGGCTTCTAAATGATGTAGGCTGCAATAGCTTGTGCATATGAATCTAGACAATGGCTTTGTGTTCAGGAAGAGTCCTGAAGTCAGGAACACCTTGGCTAGGATCTTTCCTTGTTTGCATAGACATCCTTTGTGGCTTGATCAAGCTGTGGAAACTCTGAAGCTACGTGTCTACATTTACAGGATGAAAAGGAATTGGTGTAGGGCTGGGTGCATATTAAATATGTGGGTGTTGAAGGTAAATCATTTAATATTTGCAGTGCGTTTTGAAACTTCAGTTGCAGGGTATTGTGCAAGATGTTTTGTTGATGGTTGACTTTGGATTGTGAGTGACTAAGATAGAAGTCATCAGTTTGTATTTGCTCATTTGAATAACTTGTGTTTTGCGTACAAAGCTGTATGTAGGGACAGAAAAGCACTGAGTCGTACTGTGTGTGCTATTTTTGGAAGATCAAGCAGGCTTAAGACTTAGAGGAGGAGAAGTTTCTGGGATTTTTCCAAATTCTGTCAGCAAAACAAATTCTGCCTGCGTTAATCATCAGAATGAGTTGGAGTTATTTGTGTGTTGTTGTAGTGTAGCTTGGCTGAAACAGGGTACTTGACCTTGTTTCTAGTGTAGTGGGGCTTTCCCCATGAGACTGATAAATCACTCATCACTGCTTTGTGTATTGAAATTATTTACATTGATCATTAAGTCTTCAGTGGAGTGAAAGAAGCAGTTGACTCTTGGAACACATTGAGATTATGTTTGTGGTCAAGAGCAGGATGAAATGTCCAGCTTGGAGCACCATGCTATGGTACCTGCATCTGCTGCTGCCTGGAATAATTTGGATAGCTTAACATTAGGTGTTAGTGTGCTGAACAGACATTGCTTAGACTTTCTGCCAACACACCTCTTACCTAGCAGTGAGATTTATCCTCTCTTGTTTTAGGGTCTCATTTTGTTCAAGCAATAGTTGTATGATCCACTTTCCTCAAAGGACTGAAGTCTTTATTTTGAAGGAATGAGCTAAAATTCAGCCTACGTTTTCAGCCTTTGGTATAAAATACCATGTGCAGAGTAAGCCTCGTCTGTTTTATATGGATGAAGAGCCATGAGAAGAAGGTAGCTCATAAGCTCATGTCAAGTTGGGATAAGCTTCACTGAGAACATGGTTGTCGTTGTGTACTTGTAAATGAAGTACCTTTCCTTTAAGATGTCTGTCTGGGAGCTGTTTGACAAGACAAGTTGAACTGTAGACCGTAGGCTAAAATCCAGCAGTTTGAGGCACATAGAACTGTACCCAGAATTGAAGATGGACGTAACTGACCTATGTGAGTTTTTTTCTGACCAACAAAGATAGCAAGCAGATCAGATGTG
Source organism: Myiotriccus ornatus (assembly GCA_036023395.1). Classification (NCBI taxonomy): domain Eukaryota; kingdom Metazoa; phylum Chordata; class Aves; order Passeriformes; family Tyrannidae; genus Myiotriccus; species Myiotriccus ornatus. The sequence continues at coordinate 60,136,094 of JAYRBT010000082.1, read as the reverse complement.
GAAATGATCAGTCCGTTTCTTGATGGAAGAAGTATGAGTTGTTCAGTGGCTGCAGATGTGGCAGTAGCTGTGAGCTTGGGAAAGTCACCATTTAAACGCAGAAATTATTGAAGTGCCCTATGGGTACTGCAGTTTTAAACTTTAATTACCTAGTGGTTTTCGAAAGGAAACATTTCTAGGTTTAGCCTTTTTAAACCTAAATTCTTACTCAACCTCAAGTACCCTTAGTGCCTTAATGCATGGAAAATTTAGTGAGTTAGAGAAGATGAACAAAAGAGCAAAGTAACTTGTTGATTCCTGTTGTCTGTGCTGGGTAAAGAGACAGAAAAATCAGCTGGACATTGCAAAAGGAGTGGAAATGCAAGTTATACTGTAATTGGATTCTTGACATTGTTAAAATGGTAAACCTTTGAAGTAGTCTTAATTCTCCTTTTTGTTACTTTGTGGATCTGAGGTGTTGCTGAGGGTGGATGGGCTGAAGCCTTCTGTGTGTCTGGGTGGTGCAGTGCAGACCCTGAGCTGTTCCAAGCAGGAGTCTAGCTGGAGTATCCTGCTAGTCTGACACAAGTGTGTAGAACGTGGAAGAAAAAGGTGCTTTACTCCAAGGATCATCTCGGACCCAGACTGCAACCTGTGCTGTGTCTAGAGCAGAGATGAAAAGTATTTAGAGAATGGATTACTCACTTCAAAATCCCAATATAAATAAGACTAAGTGCTACTGATGGTTGCACAGTAGAAGGGGAAAATAAAGTTTATCATGCTTGATGTTTTGAAGCTAAAGTTGTTCTTTCATGTGTTTGTTTCTTCTGTGTCCACGCAGCACACCCGTGCCAGGCCTGAAGGATTCTGTTAATGTGCATGCTCTTGTCTACGCTATTTATAAGTATATTAATGCTTGTTCAAGTGTTCTCCTACTGTGTTTTTTCAAGTTCTAGTTAAAAGATATCTTTTCAGTGATCTCAAAGTTGCCCTTAGTTTTAGTGATGGCAGTGGAAGCCATAAGCTGTTCCGCTGATCCTGGTACATTCCAGCTGCAAACTTACTACATTTTGAAGGAGTTTGTTGCTTGGAGGGAGTGATAAGGCAAGGTTCCAGGTCATGAACAGATTGAATGAAGATCAACTGATAGTACCAGTAGCTGCACGCTGCCACCCGAGCAGCTGAAAAGAGAGGTGTATGCGTCTTTTTTGGGAATGGGCTTTCAGAGGTGACTGGAAATAAAACAGTATCTCTTTTTAGAAAACTTTCAGTTGTGAAAGTATTAATGAGTAATAAAATTGAGTTATTTGTCTATTATACTGGAATGAAGAGAGGCAAGGATTTAACATGTCATATTTTGAATCCAATAAATAATGTATTATTGGGTGTTTTGTTTTCGTGGTTTTTTTCTCTGTCCTCCTCCCAGCGGAGATCTTACATGTTCAAATGTGCTCAGTTCCTACTAATTTGATATGTTTAGTGGACAGTCCCTGGCACCTCTGTTTTGGTGCTGGACAGAGGGAAATGTCCTTTGATAGCAGACATCCTAAGCATCCTAATCTGGAAGGCTCTATTTTAAACCTGTTTGTAGTCCAGCAGTGTCTACTGCTGACATGTCTGCCTGCTCAAGAATGAATTTACCAAGTAATACTTGATTTCTTAAAATCAAGTATTCCTAGAATCTCTTAAAAACCAGAGAAAACAGAAAAGTTGGAATACGGAAATGTTAGTTGAGAATAACAACGGCAAGTTTGTATGTTTGGAGTTTAAATTAGGGCAAAAGTCATGATGGGAGAATTATTTTTTTTTAATGAAGGCCTGTCTGCATTACCTGATTTGATAAGCAGCCTTGCTTTTCTTTTGGAACTTTAAATACAGATTTACAGGGTGAACCAAGTCATTGTGTTTTCATTAATTGTGGATGAAGTAATTTGTTATGACCAGAAATTTAATGAGAAAGCAGAATTCATCTTGCAAACAAGTAGATCCTTTTATATTTTACATGCTAATACTGCTGATAAGAGACCAGTTGGGACTGTTTTGAAAGCCATTTGCAATCTGCAAAATTCATATTTTCAGCATGCATTTGAGTCTTTTGTATCAATGGCAAATGCATGGTAGGTCTTCAGAGGTGGGAACTGATAATGTATCTCTGACATTTCAAACAAGTACCAACTGGAAACTCATGATAACTTTTGGGTTTGATTTGTAGTTGCTTTTGAGGATGCAGATATAGGGGTAGTGCTTGTTTGCTTGGAATCTTTTCTGTATAAGTTATAGAAAAGTTGATAGTTAACCATATCTGATACAAAATAGTGAGAACTAACAAATAGAAACTAAGTATTTTGTGTACTGGGGGAAGGTCTTGAAATAAAAAAACAACAAGCCAGACCTTGTCTTGTCCTTTTCAACCTTGTTGTGTGATTTTCTTCTGTGTAGCAAAGCCTACTGTCTGCAAACAAAGAGCCAAACTTCATGTACCCAGAGGACGACGTACCTTCCTCCTGCACTGATGATTCACAGCACTTTTGAACTAGTATTTATGAGGAGATTCTTTCCCAATACTTGTGGAAGTCTCTCAATACCCAGTCGTCCAAGTAATCATTAAATTAACCTGCATCTAATTTCAGTAGCTTAATTTAAATAAGAGTGGGTTTCTGTGACACAGGGATGTTGAAAGAAAATAATTAGTTTGGTCAATTTGTTCCAGTCAAGATGCTGGATGACGTTTGTAACTGGCTCTGAGATGTCCTCATGCTTAGAGATTTTTTCTTTTGGGGACAGATGATTCCCATGGAGTCCAGTTGTGAGCACATGTTCCAGATACGTAACTTGGATGTTACTGGGTGTGACTACAGAGCATCAAATGCCAAGCAGGGGATCAGGGGAAGGGAGCAGAGCTGTTCTGGAAGAATGCACAGGACTAAGCGTAAATGGGGAGGTCCATAAATGGGAACAGAGGCTAGAATACAGCACATGGAAACAGAGAAGCTGAAAGTACATTTGTTATGTTAGAGAGAAGTAAAGGAAAGTCAGAAGGGGTAAGAAGGAGGACTCGCAGAGAGATTAAGAATAGGATAAGGACAGCTGGAGGAAAAGGCCTGGAGGAGCCTTCAGTGATTACAGAGAAAGATCTTCTTTCAGACTACAGTCACTCAGATTGATGCACAGTATTTAAAAGGATGTCATACAAATGACGAGTCATTTTTTTTGAGCAAACAGTGCTGAGCAGATCTGGTGGCAGTTTCAGTGCAGAGAGGAGTGATGTGCTGAAGAAAGTAAAGAAGAGCTCTTCTTTTAGGTCTTCACTAGCAGTATTTCTTCTACATTTTTGCTCTCTGTGTGTTTTGATTATTTAAGGAGATGTGGTTTTGGGGGAGACTGGAAGAAAAAGTTTTGGAAAAAGAATTGAAAGAAAAAAAAAGACTAAAAGTTAAAACAGGGCAAACTCAAAGTTGTTTAATTTTCAACTGATAGTATTACTACAGTCTTCTTAAGAAATTCTGCTGATTTATGATTTCTATAATGATAACAAGCCCAAAACTGCTAGTTAGAAAAGAATTGTAAATATTGTTTTCCTCTGTAGGTATTCTGATGTTTCAGACTCTTGCCATTTTATCGTCTTAGTATTGCATAATGCAGGCAATTCATGTTTTCCAGAGCTTCCCAATTAAGTTAAGTGTTCAGAAGTTTCCATGACCTTTAGGTTTCTTTGTACTCTATGTTGTTTTGCAGAGAGTATGATAGACCTTGTGGTTTACTTCCAGTGTAGCCTTTCTTTTATGGAAAAGATGTCACAATGCAAAAGGGCCATGGTTTTTGAGTTGTGTTTTTGAGCATTTAACAATGCTGATTTGACATTGCTTTTTTATTTTTCTAAAATGTCTTAGCTTACAGGAAAATATATAAATATTCCATACAAAAAGAGTCAGCAGCAAAATATCATACTTTAAAAGTATTGTTAGGCTGAATATATGGCAAAAATAAGTTGAAGAAAGAAGATCTTCCAGAAGCCTGTTGCAGGACGTATGTACCTATATGATATTCACTAACTTGTTCTCTTCAGTCGTATCTATGTGAGCTCCCAAACACAGGACTGTTCACTGAAATTTTTGAGTTTTCTCAAAAACCTTATGGTCTAATGTAGGTTTCTGAGGATGATGGGCATCAACCTGCTGAATGAATGAATACAAGCTTCACTGTAACCTTAGAAAGTGGAGGCTGGAGTTAAAAAAGGTGGCAGGTGGAGTCTGGAGTTGGAAAGGGTGGCAGGCAGAGACTTCCAAGGGAGGATGTATGGGCTGCCTTAGTAGATGCAGCCCTGCATTCATGTGATGCTTACCATCCAGACCTAAATACTTCATCTGTCTGCCTGGAGTATAAACACAGAAGCCTCATGTCTGTCTGCCCCTGCCCATGTAGGCTTGTATTTGGAAGCTTGAGCCTATTTGTCAGAGCTGTTTTACTCTTTCTTTAGGCACAGCACTGAACACTAGCAACTAGTCATGTCAGAGCACTGATTAATGTACATATATATAGGTTCATATACATGTAGCTGGTTGCTCCAGTCCCCCTGCCCTGAATAAAGAAGCATTGCCCGGGGTGTTGCTTAATATTTAGTAATTATGAAGTCCAAAGATCTTGTTTGTACACGCCATCTCCTGTCTGCTGCTTTGGTCTGTGTTTGTTTCTGCACATCCATTAAGGCCTTGCAAAGCGAAATGTGACCACTGACAAGTTATTCCTGCAGTGTTGTAAATGTGCGTATCTTCCTGTAACCTGATACAAAAAGACCCTGTTTCTTTTTTAAATACTGAAATTTTCTTGAGAAAATACAGTAGATCATGATGAATTTACACTAGTGCATGTAATTATTTTATATATAATCAGGGCAGTAAAGAAATCAGAAAATTCAGCTATCATTTTGAAGACTTGTGGTATGATCTCTTATTAATGAATGCATATAACTAGTAAGTGTGTGTCTGTATATATTTATATATGCATAATCAAAACTTGTATGTAAATATCTTTGTATGAGAGAGAGTGGACTTAACTAGGAAAAAAAATCTGAAAATAAATAGAGAAATAGAACAACTAAATATGATAAAATAACAATGTTGCCGTAAGGAGAGGGAAAATCTCTGCTTCTCTTGATTTTTCTTAAATTATTTTAGATGTAATCATGAATGAGACTCCTTTTCCCAAAACTGCTCAGAAGATTCTATTCTGCAAAAGTCTTTTATCTGCATCTTCTGTTCTTCAGAGGGGGAAATCTGTGAAGGAATCAATTTTCGTGTATTTGGGAGATTTTTTTAAATGTGTAAAATACCTGGAAGCATTGCAGTTGTGCCTCAGACTCCCAATCAAGCAGCCAATATATTAATGGCCTGGAAAACAAGCTGCTGTATGAAATGATTCCTGTTGGCTTAGGATGAAAGGTCTTTCTAAACTGAAATATGTTAGTTTTCCCAATGCTGTTTTGAAGAGGGAGGTTTGACTTTAAGGGAGAAGTATTGTCACCGTGATGCTGAAACCAAGCCTAGAACTGGTGTACTTTGCATTAAGGTATCTCTCCTCTGAATAAAGACATCTCTTGGAAGTTGTTGTGTTCTACAGTGGTGTATGAATGCTACTGAAACTCTTGTCTCTTAAATGCAATGTCTCAAATGTTGGCCTCTTGCTGTTTAGTGTGTGTATGTCCCATCCCTAATTCTCAGGTGGGTGTGTTATGGGTGTGGGGCTGGATTAATAAACATTTTATGCTTCTGAAAAGAATAAGGAATATGAAGTTTTGGCAGTGTTGTTGGAAAACTTTTTAAAATGTGTTTGTTTTCATACTTGGTGCATCTGACCAAGAGTTCACTCTTTTTCTGACTTTGAAACTGTATGTTTCTTTGCTTTTCTGTCCATCATTCCGAGTTGATTTTTTAACCTCTAATTATCTGTCTAACAGTAAATTAGTCTGTTCACTAGTCTGAAAATGTTGTTTTCATGCAGCCATGGCTGGAGGAGAGATTCTTTGTCTTGTTCCATTTTTATTTTGACTTGTGTGGTCTAAATTTGAACTTGGTCCTCTTTCCTAACCTGACAGTGTCAGACCTTAGTATATTTGTTTTGTTTCAAGTAGCTAAAGATTTGAATGTTGTTTTTGATGACTCCTTTGTGGCCTTTCCTTGTCATAGAAGAGGCCACTGTTTGAGCCAAGTTCATGGTGCAATCTCAGTTGACAGTCATTAGAAACCTTGTGAACATCTTCCCTTATTTAACATAAGTATCAGTTGCGTTTTAGGTATTATTTTCAATTTACTTGCTTCGAAGGTTGTGAGCAATAGCTAATTGTAAATTATCATTTTTTTGAGGAAAATGTCGATGAGGGAGAAACTTTTTCCCTTTCAGCATTTGGTTATGTGTATGGAGGAAAAGGCTATTTGTGCCTGTATGGATACAATCATGATGACTGCGTATGTAAACATGCTTAAGTTCTTTGCAAGGTCTCTCCAGCTTTGGCAGGATATAAATTTAAGTAAGGCATCCGAAAAGTGATGGTTTATCTCTATTCATTGCTCACTGGCTTATGTTATTTAAAGATGCCTCAGTCAATACTTCAATGCTCAGTGTACTGAATAGTAGTAAGAGTGACATGCATTTTCTTATCCAAAATGATAGAAGCTATTCTGATGAATGCTAGAGCACTAAACTATTTGAGATAGATTATTCTTTTGTTTGAAAAAAGAAGCTCTAACTTCACAAGAAAAATAACTATACTAGTAATTCTATATTATAGGTCGTGTTTTGGAGGATTAGAGTATATATATGTATTTCTGCTGATAATTCTGAGATTCATTTCTGTGAATGCATTTAGATATCAATAGGCTGTGAACATACAGGAAGGTTTAGATCCTGAAGAAAGTAATATCCGTATCTGAGTGGAGGCAGATATTGGTTGCATGAATATATTTTGTCTGAAAAGTACTACCGTAACTAAGATATAATCAGAAGTAGAAATGTACGTGTTTCTTTCAAAACTGGCTGTTGACTTCTCTCGTTAGTAGAAGTTCATGTTTTCTGTGGTTCATTTGTTTCTTTTGTTGACCACTAAATTTTACCTTTGTGTAGGTGAGATGTTTCTGGGGAGTATGTGTTTCTGGGAGCAGTGACCATTTTTCATTCCCCATTTGCAAAAAAAACCCACCAAAAACCAAAACAAAAAAAACCCCAATGGAAATGGAAAGGCCTTTTTTCCCCCCTAAAGCACAAAACAGTGAATGAGCAAAAGATCTCTTCCAAGAATGTAGTTGTATATAATCTTGCAAAGTCAACTTATTAAATGGCTTAGTTAGGGTTTTTTTTGCCCTGATATAAATTAGGAGTTGGCAGGTTGGATAATTCTTAACACAGATTTATTTCTTTCTGTTTTCTAGACAACTCTGCTGAAGCAGATCTGTGGTTGTTGAACAGCTGTACAGTAAAAAATCCTGCTGAGGACCACTTCAGAAACTCAATCAAGTAAGTTGTTTGCTTACAAAGATATTTAACTGTCAATGAATATTGCATGTCTTAAAGCTTCGTATTTTCAATCTAGAAGTAATTTTGTGTTTTAGAGCAAGAAGTGTGTCAAGTTTGACCGTTACAATGGTGAATTCTCTAGAATGGATTTGTAAGGTGCAGTGGATTTTTTTTTTAAGTAGATATAACTTGTAAGTGATTATCACTACGCTTATATTTAGGAGAACTGTTGACTTATTTAGATAGGGGCTTCTATATCACTTTTCAAGACAATGTTAAAGAGTCTTTTGAAGAGTTGACTATTCGGCTTTTGGTTTGTTGTTTGGGTTTTTTGTTTTGGTTTGGGTTTTGTTTGATTTTTTTTTAATAATATGTGAATTTTTAGGTTGTTTCTTTTTTCCTCTAACTAAATATTGTGTAATTAGGACCTTTTATTGCGTGTTGTCCAGTGACAGGAGGAGGAGCAATGGCCATAAACTAAATCACAAGAAGTTCTACTTCAACGTGAGAAGAACTTCTTTACACTGAGGGTGGCAGAGCACTGGAACAGGCTGCCCAGGGAGGTCATGGAGTCTCCTTTCTGGAGACATTCAAAACTCACCTGGACGTGTTCCTGTGTAACCTGCTCTAGGTGACCCTGCCTTAGTGGTGGGGTTGGACTAGATGTCCAGAGATCCTTTCCAACCCTAACAATTCTGTGATTCTGTGAAAAAGGTGTCAGGTACATACTTAAAACTAGCTATTTCACTATACAATTTCTTGAAAGATTAATTGGTTAGCTTATAATAAAAGTGTTGTGAAGAATGTGTTTTATTTCTCAGTACCATTCCAATGAGGTTGAAAAAGATGACATGGTAGCAAGTTTTGCTTCTGATTTCTGCAAGCATATGGTTGTGATGAGAGTAACTGAAAAACCTGTACACATACAGCTGTCATTGTCCAGTATAAAGAAACATCATGGTATGCTTCTTGTAGATTTTATCTACAAGATAAAATGGCTATTTGTGCAGTCATTTGTTTTGTGTGGTACACTCTGCAGATGGACTGTTTGTTGAAAGCCATTTTGGTTAGAAAAACATAGTTCTTAGGAAGTGAGAGGAGAGAGAGAAGCTGGATATAAGCTATCTGCTTACAGTGCTGGAGTTCTAACAGTGTCCCAGGGCTGTAACCTGGAACAGAAACTGTTTGCCTGCAGTAGGTGGCACAGCAGAAACTTTCTCCACCCCTCAGAGAGCTTCACTTCCTTGCTGCTGGTGTTTCACTTGGTGACCAGAATGGCTTTTTGTCTTTTTTTGCCGTTGCCAAAAGAAAAAAAAAAAAAAGGGCAAGCTATTCCCAGAACACTTCCAGCATTTAGTGTGTGTTGGCCAACAAAACTGATGACAAGATCGTTTCCAGTTCAGTTGTGGCCATCTTTCTATTTTACTAATCCCATGCCAGAATTGATGTGGTACGGTGTGTGTCCTAGCCAGCAGAAGAGAGTTGGTTAAGAAAGAGGGCTTGACGGAAAGCAAATGACCAAAAATATTCCTTTGAACTTCATGTTTCTGTTGCTGCTCTGTTAATGAACCTGGTGTTATTTGTAGCCTGGGTCTATTCCTCTTTATCCTTACTTCTCCATATACTCGTTCCTTTCCAGTAGCATGCATTGTTCATTCTCTGCTCTCAGATCCTGTCAGTTCCCAGCTATGGAGAATGACAACTTTTGTTGTTGTTTCTGACCATTTTTAATAAGGTGCATTAAATATAGAGGAGAGAACCATATGTGGGTGTGCATTTGTGGGACTTGGAACTGAAAGATTAAACATCCTTCATCTCAGAAAAAAGCAGTACTAGTGTATTTGGGTTCTACAATAACGAGGAAACCTTGTATCTCTAAAGAACACAAATTCACCCAAATATCTCTTAATTTCTTACAGAAACAAACCCAATGAATGAAGTTTGGGTGATACAGGATGAGCTGCTGTTATATCCTATCATAGCAGCTTGTTGGTAGCTATGGAGATCTTTGTTTTTCCCACTTCAGTAACAAAATAAACATTTAGTGTGTTTGTTGTCAAAGCAAACATACTTTGAGTGGAAAAATTAATACTCAGCACAGGAAAATTCTTCTTTAAAATTAGAAAAAAAAGTCAGGCTGAAACTGTTATATAGCATTATGAATGTCATGTGGGAAAAGTATTTCAGGTTTGTTTATTCTCTGCCCTTTGCGACAGTTACCTTCCTTGCATATATGATTTTAAAATGCACTGATTGAAACCAGTGGTAGCATATTTAGACTGGTGGTTGAAGAATGACTGTCTGAAAAGCTGATCCCTCACTAATACCATGTGCCAAAGGATGTGCCAGAACCTAATAAGGCCTGTAGGTACCTTCTTTTTTGATCTGATTTTCTTTTAAAAATGAACCAAAACTACTCCCAAACTCTCTGAACCTTTGCAGATGTGTATACAGTTGATACAAGCCAAATGACAATATAAACTTCATGCTTTTTTTTTTTTTGTATAGCTGTTAAGGAGTGGTCTGCTGCCCTTCAGTATCAATAAAGTAGACGCTGCTGAGCAGGGGTGATGTTATGGAGAGCGAAAAGTTGCTTAAAGGCCATTAACTTATGGATGGGGATCGAGAACTTTTCCTATGCAGCTTTTATTCTCAGTTGGCTATCATAAAATAAGATTAAAGTAGGGGTAGGCAATGGCAATAAAGAATTCCCAGTATAATTAAGTAGGTGGAGTTTAAAAAATAATAATTAGGGCTTGTATTTTGGTTGGTAATGGATATACCTATTGTGCTTTAGTAGAGTAGTTTCTAGGCATTCCAGAGAATTATCAGCTTTTGAAAAGTTCCAGGAGTGTTGAATACCTCTGATAATTTTTTCTCTAGTGGCACTGAACTCCTGCTAAAGGGGTGGGTTCTCATGTCAGGGGTAGCATGCCATGGAACATACCTCTCTGCCCTGGCCTGTTCTTGGAGTCCTAAGTATCTGTGAATGGCTGCAGTTCCAGGAAGTTAATGAAAAACTCAATGTGATGGTTGACATTAAATATTTGATAGCATTTTCTACTATAATCTATTCAAATACAGTTTTCATAAAACTTAGCTGTTGGCAGCAGTGACAATAAACATTCGAGATGTAAGTTACTAACCTTAACTTTTGTAAACCACAGTAAATCTTTTAAGGCTATTTGATGAAAAGAATTAAGCAGAAGAGCGTGTTCTACAGGAGCTCACTTCCTTTAAACTACGGTTATTTTGCTCTCCTTCTTGACTGTAACATCTTGGATATATAGCTCACTTTTCCCAATAACCTCTGAAAATTCAGAAACATTGTGTGTTTCTAGCTAGCAGTCTTACCCCTGCTTGATCCGTTCCTGAGAGCTGGTGTAAGTTACTCATGTGTTCAGGGACAAAGGCTTTTCCTTAGGGAATTTTCCTGCTGGTTGAAGTATTATGGGTAGGATTCTAGGGTCTCTCTTTTCAAAATAGCAAGAATGAGGTCATCAGGGAGGTATAATGTGGTTATGCTGTTGAGGTGTTCGTGACTTGTCTCGTGATATAGAATAAATCTGACCACTGTAAGCATCTTTGTTACTATATATAATTAACAAGTAACATTAACAGTGTTCTTTGTACTTGTTGCTTCATTCATTTAAGGGACACTCCAGAGTGTATTCAACCCTTTTCTTTCTGATAGCTATGAGTTGTGACAGACGTGAAGGCTTTTAGCACTGCAGTAACACCATGTGGCTTCCACTTCTGTCCTTGCTTCAGTTTTCACCAATTCATGAATAAACACTATGTATGGGATCTCACTTCTATGCTAGAAGGAGCATCAAAACCTGTAGAATTTGTTGAAATGTTAGTTTAAGAGGTCCATGATTGCAGACTGTGCAAGTTGTTTAAGGCTCTCAGTGGATTAAATTAAAGAGTAAAAGGCATGACTGCCTTTGGATGCAGCAAAATTTCTATTCACCAAATGCAATTGTGTTGATGTTAAGTACAGAAGGAAATTTATTCTTTAACAAGTACAAAAGCTCTTTTCAGAGATAAGAGTAATTTTCTGCTGCTTGACATCTTTGCAAGTGAAAATAACTCTGGAAGAAGGTGGTTTTTTTTTTCTTTTTTTTTTTTTTTTTTTACATTTGTGTATGTTTATATGATGCATTTTGCAAATTGAGCAAAACCAAAAATTGCACGCTGTGCAGTGTTAACACTTGCTTTAACATAGCATTAATCCTTTTGCTTTTACTAATATATTTTCAGTGTAGAAGTAGACTGTGATTTACACTTGTTTATACTGTTCATGCAGTAAAGTTTAGACTGTGAAGTACCTCTGGAAGATGAAACATAAGTATTTCAAAGCTCTTTATTTTATAGATCCTGTTAGCATAAGAAGATGACTTCCACTCAGTGCAGGTTTCTGAGATGAATGTCAGAGTCTGGCTGTTCATTGCATTTTACAGAAATAGTGTATGGCCGTGACTTTCAGTGTTTGTGTCAGAGTACTTAAGGTAGCAGGACAGTACTGAGACCTGTAGCTAGGAGTAATGCTATTTTCTGTTCATCTTGTATTAAAGAAAATCTGAGGAAGAACTGGATTCTCTGAAGTAAAAATGCCTGCAGAACAAACTTTGCTGGGTGGGAAGGAGCTTGGCAATTGTGTGGCAGGTTTTTTTTGTTTGTGTTTTTTTTATTTGTTTGGTTTTTTTGTTTGGTTTTTTTTCAAAAGTGTTGCCAATAATGCTCCTTGCTCAGAACCTCTAAACTAGTTCAGATAATGTTGATGAATATCTTACCATTTTGCTGGGCTTACAGATTGATGAAATGCTTGTATTCAAGATAAATGTTTTACTCACAGTGCGAGAGGAACTTCTTCCCCAGATAATAGGAGTTACTTAGTTTTGAGTGGAGGCTGTAAATCTATTAATTTTGAATCACAGTTCTTTCCTAAGAACAGCCAGAGAAGCTTATGTGACTGTTGCAGTTGCTTCATCAAAACTTTGGGATAGATTTAGATGCAACATTGCGTGTTTACAGTCTACGGAGATCTGTAAAGATCTCAGCAATTACACACTATTAACCAAAATTAGTTTTAAAATTAGTCTTGTAGTGTAGTATAGCTAATTCTGTTTTATAAAGAGATAAGTTTGTTTTTTTTTTAGAAAGCACTCTAATATTTGATATTATGTGTACAAATTAATTAGTTGAGAACACTGAATACTTCTCATGTTTGACAGATTATTTTTTTCTTTTGAGCTTCAGCATTTTTCTGGCAAAAAAATTATAGAAGGGTTTTCTACTTGAGCATTTGAGATTTTGTTTTTTTGTATAGCTGTGCTCATCCATATTGCAAAACAGTCGATTTCATTTTTATGTTCATTCGACTAGTTAGCAGTTCGCAGCTTAAGCAATACCAGTTTCACTTATATAATTGGTTGAGCTTTACCAAGGAGCCTAGCTGGCTCCAAATGCTCCCTGGCTTCCAAATGCTGCAGAAGGATTTTATAAGATTAGAAAAAAATGTTATTGAGCTGGAAGTCTTAATTTAAAAATTTGTTAGCCTGGAAAGCATTTTTATTCTTTTTGACCTTACTGAATATTGCCATCCATGCTTTTAGTGTCTTGAGTTGATTGAAGATATAGCTGTTGGTGAAGGATTCTGTAATTGAAATGATGTTTGTTAGTGGAAGACTTTTTTCTTCATTTGAGTGCATTCTTTTTCTTGTGCTCACTTCTGCCATAAAAGAGAATGTTAAAAGCTGATTGATATGATGTTATAAAATGCAGAGAAAAGGCACACCATATAGAACTGAGTGCTTTCCATTGCATAGCATTTAAGAGATAAAAGGATTATGGACTGGTTGTGATTGCATGTGTTACACGGCCACATTTTGCAGGGATTTGCAAAAGCCCAGGTTATAAACCTCTGTGCACTTTAATGTTTTAAAAGGGTGAAAAAAAAGTACAAGAACAGCGCCTGTTAAAATCAACTTCTAAATGCTGTTCTGGAAATCTTTTCTGCTCTGAGAAGAACACATCTGGGACTGCTCTAAGTACTCCATGATATTGATGCTGTGAGAGGTTAGATAGCACAGTGCTTATTAGGCCTCAGATGCTTTAGTCGGCCAGTTAGCTTTTAGATACTCTTTATGTGTTGAGACAGATCATTAAGGACTGATGTACATTTGATCGCCATTTTAGAGAAGAAAATATTACCTGGACGTGAGAGACCAATTCTGTTTCTTGACTTCGTATATCTATATTTGAACTTTTTGATGGGACTGTAGTTACAGGTCCCCAGCTCTGCAGGCTCCAGGAGCACTGGTGCTTTACAAGCAGTGTTTACAGACATGGAAAATGAGTTAATTTCATTACCAAACATACAGGATACACTTCTCTTTGCAAACAAATGCAGTCAACCATTACACATCAGTGATGTGAGTAAACAAGGAAGACTTCTGATTTGGAAAGTATAGCTCCCCTGATAGTTCATGGAGTAACGCTTTCACCTTTCTCCTTGCCAACAAAAATGAGGACACAGCTATCATAGAATGTCCAGAACTGGAACAGTCCCACAAGGATCATCGAAGTCCAGCTCCTTCCATGCACAGGACAGCCCCAGGAAGCATATGATGTGCCCGAGAGTGTTGTTCAAATGCTTCTTAAACTCTGGCTTGGTACTGTGGCCACTTTGCTGGGGACCCTGTTCCAGTGTCCATCTACCCCCTGAGTGAAGTACCTTTTCCTAATATCCAACCTCTAAAGTTCTCCAGACACAGCTTCATGCCATTCCCTTGGGTCCTGTCACTTGGCCTTTATTCAGCATTTTAGAACAAGAACTTTCATGCATGTATAACCATCTGAAACCTATTTTAAGAAAATGAGCAACACTGAAAAGGCTATCTCTTCAGACTGCATTGCTGATGTTATCTTTAGATGAAAGACAAAACAGCTTTTCTTTCCCCTCCTTTAAGACTTGGTTAAATTGCATCATTTTTGGAAACCTCTTCAAACAGAGTTAATCAAATTAGCAAAAGTAAGTATGAGGCCTTCTTAGTGTTTCTTATGCTGTTCTGCCATTTGCTTGCTTTGGGGATGTGGTGTCCTGTTGGGCTCTTAGTGCTGGTGACCCTCTGTTTGCCCAGACCAGAAGTTTTAGGCCCTCTGTTTTGGGCCAGAAGTTTCAGGTTTGTTTTGTTAATTAATCAGAGGCTCTAAAGAAGAGGCTTTTTGAGGGATGGGAGAAATCTGAGCAAAACTGTGCTTGCTTTTCTATTACAGGCATGAAAAGCCTGTAATGCATGAAAAGCATATTGAAACATATTTGAAAATGTCTCACCTATTTTAGCAGGATGAGGACAATGATTTCTCATCACCAAAGGAGGCCTCATTCTCAGTACACTAGTGGTAAATTTCTTATGCACTGGTTAAGGTTCCTCCGTTGATTAAACTCACACTTCACATTAGCAACTTAACCTCTAGTTTGTCCTTAGTCTGGTGGAGTGTTTTCTGTTCATGGTTCAAAAAGTAGGCTACTAAATAAAGATTTAAAAAGCCTTGTTTGGATTATGGTGTGCAAAAGAATAAAATCCACCCATGTGTATGTGAATTTAAGGAACGTGACTAGAATTGGACAATTAACGGTTTGTAAGTCAGCATGACTGCAGGTGGAAATTGCTTCTATGGAGTTTGCCGAAGCAAAGAGGTGGTGACGATTCCTTAAGAGCTTGTGGCTCACAGGGTGGTGAGACAGTGGACAACTGCCAGAAACAGCAGCAGTCTGAGACATCGTAGTGTGGGGTTTTTATAAGCTCAGACGATAGGCTACATATACTTTTTTTTTTCCTTGGAACAGTATTGTGACTAACCATGCAGACTGTGGCCACTAGTGGACTACCGAAGCTGAACTTTCTGTATTGCAATTAATTTGGTGATGCGCAGTCGGAGTTCTTGCTGCTTCTGCTATGTGACATTTATCTCCCATCTGTTGGGGAATTTATTTTTTCCTTCTCGTGGGAGGTAACTGAACTACTTGCTCCAGCACTGAAGAGTGCAGGAGAGACTAAGAGGTTTTAGGTTTACCTCAAATATGTAATACCATTACTGATAGAGGACATAATTTTAATTGAGGTCCATTTAAACGAAATAGGTTAGGATCAGGACAGAGTTCTGCTTGGTTTGGTTTGCCTCTGTACGGAAAGTATAATCATAGGAGGTGAAAAAGGCTTTAGCATGTTTTGTTGGTTTTATTTGTTTGGTTTATTCCCCTTGCTCTTTTGAGCTTGTGTCTAGTAGATCGGGATATATGATGAATAGTAGAGTGATAAAAGGGTAGTATGAAGAGGAGTTCTTGTGAGCTGGTTTTCAGAGGGGTTATGTGAGCTTTACAGAATCACTGTTTTGCATGTTATATGTCCCACTCTGTCAACAGGTGTTTTGTTTTACCATTTTAGGGCAGAAGAATTGAGCAGAAAAGGGTAACTCCTTGAGTGCTGGAAGCAGGTGGTTGGTAGCTTTGAATATTTATGTAATTAACTGCATGTTGGCTGTTCCAGCAGGCCTGACTTTTCCTACGGAGGGAGCACAGGAAAGCATGCAGAAATTTGTTGTAGCAGGATTAATGCAGAAGTCAACATGATCTTAAAATGTGGTTTTGGTTCAAAAGATTATCTACTAATACTTTACGTGTGTTTGTCCTAAAACAGAGAATGCTTCCTTGTTTGGTTGAGCTTGAGTGTAAAAAGCATCCTCTGTCATACTTCTGAAAGAGCTTTGTCCCATGGTTGTGTTAGAAGCTAACCCAGAAAGGGCAGAAATAGTGTTGGGGATTTTTCTGTTTTGTCTGTATTTGACAAAGCACTTGCTTTTTATGCTGTGTTTTGTTGTAATTTGTGTCTCTTTGTCTGACACACATCTGTAAAGACTGATGGTATCCTGAGACTTTATTTTGGTAAGACAAGATGGGATACTGCCAATGCAGTACAGCAGTTCACATTTCTTTGCACACCTTAGCTTCTGTCTTGACCCTTGGTGCACCACTCTTCGTGAGGGACAATTTATTTCTTTTGCGTTTAACTTTTTAGTGAACATTTTCTCTTTACTTGTAAGCTTTTTTTTTACCTTTGTAAAGAAACAGCAGAAGCACAGGCCAACAGAAAGAAAGAGTTGACCACAGAACTATTTCACTCCAAGTATGTGTTTGAATTTGAAACTTTCCTAAGAGATAATGTCTGATAACTGCTTTTAGCAGGATAAATAGTCAGCTTTTTTCATGTGTTGGTTTTACAGCTCACAGCGCAGTGGAAACTGACCTTTGTTAGTGCCTCCAGCTCCAGCATAACAACAAATTATATACGTGTTTACTCCAAATAGAAGAAGGCCTATTGTTTTCTCGAGTGTATTCTAGTTTATTAGCATGATCTCAAGGGAAACTTGAGAGGCAGTGGCTCTTTTTTTTTACAAAAGGACAATGTTAAACAAAATTGTCTAAAATATAGCAAAACTCATTGTAGAAGCAATTTGTGATTACTTCATATCATAGTGGGTAGCATGGATTTTCTCATAAATATTTTTTGTGCCTCTAGTTTTTGTTTTGTCTTTCCCTGTGCTTTTTTAATGAAAACAATACTTTTAATGTAGCCCATTTCCGTAATAGATGTCTATTTTGTATGCATTTATCTTGTATCAGTCATTAAATAAAAACATTTCCTTTGTAGAGCTGACAGTTGATACTTCTAACTCCAAAAAATGAAGGTCAGGAAAAATGTAATTTGGGGTCAGAAATGACAATGCAACAATGTTATGCAATGTATATTAAATATAGTGAAGACATTTCTTTCACATCCTTTCAGAAAATACCATGTTTGACTAGAATACTGAATCCAGGTTGTGACACTTTTTATACAAGGAAAGCTGAAGGAAATGGAATTTTTACTTCAGATTGTCCTTAGCTTCAGATGCTGCCAATTTGAGATTTAATATCTGAACTTGGAATTATTCTTACAGGGATTTCTTCTTTTCATATTTCTAGCTTTTTTAGTAGGAGACAGTATTGGACACATTCACTAGCTTAGTTATATGAACTCTGTTGGACTGAACCAACAAAAGCATTTAAGCTCTTTCAAGATAAAGACCAAAAATTTAGGGATTTTTGAAGTGGATGAACTTTTACTTGAGAAGTGGAAGCTATGGATATTTTTTTTCTGTAAATAAGAAATCTCTATGTCTTTTATTTGTCCTGTTGCATGTAATTACATTTATGACCTGTGAATTTGACTGTTTGTGTACACGTGTATCTAACATAGATATATTCAGGCAGTCTAGAAAACATGGTCAAACGTGCTTTTGCACAGGCTTTGTTTTGACCTTCCCTCTATCGTTCAGCAGAGTTACTTCTAATTTAGTTCTGAACAAATGTAAATCCAGTGTATGGTAAACCTGGAGCTTCAGAATCTAATAATTTTGTAGGATTCGCTGTAACAGAATCACAGAATGGTTTGGGTAGGAAGGGACATTTATAGGCCGTCTAAGCCAACCCCTCTTCAATGAGCAGGAACAACTTCAGCTAGTTCAGGTTGCTCAGAGCCCTGCCCAGGCTGGCTTTGAATGTTTCCAGGGATGGATCGTCCACCGTATCACTGGACAACCTCTTTTAGTTTAAAACCATTACCCCTAGTCCTGTTGCAACAAGTGCTGTTAAAATGTCTGTCCCTATCTTTCCTATAAGCCCTCTTTAAGTACTGAAAGGCCTCCCTAGAGCTGCCTTCTCTCCAGTCTGAATAGCCTCAACTGTCTCAGCCTTTCCTTGTAGGAGAGATGCTCCACCCTTCTGATCATGTTCATGGCCTCCTCTGAACCCACTTCAGAAGGTCCTTGTCTTTCCTGTGCTTGGAACCCCAGAGATGGGTGCAGCAATCCAGAGCAGAGTAGAGGGGCAGAATCACTTCCCTTGACCTGCTGGACATACTTACTGTGATGCAGCCCAGGAAAGGTTTGGCTTTCTGGGCTGAAAAAGCACACTGATGGCTGACATCCAGCTTCTCATCCACCAGCACCCCCTAGTCCTCGGCTCCCTCTCATGAGGAAGGGGATTATTTGCTTCATATTTGAAATACACCAGTTTTCAGTGTTAATGGCATCATGCAGTGTTAAAATGTCTCTTGAGCAACATGTTTTTTAAGTCAACAGTTCAGAGTTTTTACAGCAAGCAGTGCATGCTCTTGAGTTTGTGGTTTCCATTTGTATTTCACAAAATACACCAGTTAAGAAGGCCTGTTGCAAAATTTTTAAGTTAAGCTGTTGTGAAATACTACTTAACGTATTATAATTATTGGAGGAAGGACATTTAATGAGAATAAGCCAGGTATTGCGCACTCTGTTGTTCTCATTCGTTACTGATGCTGCGGTTGAGATGCAGTGTGCCGATCTCGAATTTCTTGTGACTATTGCTCAGAAACCACATGCTAAGATGACATTGTCATATTCTAAGAAAATGGTCAGGGAGTATGTTTGGATTGAGGAGATGGGCTGTAACTGACTTCTCTGATGTCTTAAATGGATATTACTTACATAAGGAGGTTTCCAGCCGGGGATCATTGCTTGGTGCAGTATTTCCATGTGAAGAGAAGAACACAGATTGAGTTACCCCATTTCTCTTTCCCCTGCTCCCTGCCGGAACTGTCCCAGTGGTGCAGCTGCTACCAGATTCACCCCCTGCCAAAGATGTGGCTTCACTTTGTGGCTTCATAAGCAGATGGCAGGTGGCAGGATGGATGGAGAATGCAGCTTTATTTGGTCAAAACATGCTTCAAGTAGCTGATGCTCCATGCTGCTTTGCCACCTTTATCTTCTCTGATGTGGAAAAGCTGTTGAAGTAATGGAGCCTTGATGCTCTTTCTTAACATTTACCTACTGTCCTGAGGATTTGAGGTATCCACATGTTTAAAAAATTAGGAAATCATTATGTCAGTGTGTGAGGGTTTTGTTTACTTCTCCAATGATGATTTGTAATGCTTTTCTCTGTATTATTTTTCCTTGGTTTCTAATTTTAGTATGTTTACAATAGGGACAGATGAACCTTTACAATACAACAATTTTTTTTTTTACTTTGTCTGACTTGAATGATAATGAGAAATGTGTTTTAATGAGGTTACGTTTTTATCAGCATTGAGATCTGAAGTTGCATAATAAAGTGTTTTGTTACAGACCCACAGTAAATTTTGATTTTGTTGTAGTTGCTTTTTCCTTTGGTTGGCTTTTTTTTTTTTTTTTTCTTTTATAAGGACACTTATCTCTTGCAATGATATAGACAGACTGAATCATTAGCCCAGCCATCCTTATTCAACTGCACAGGGATTCAGTTTGCATTTCTGTGGAAAAATATATGTTGATATGGGAATGCATTGAGAAGGGGGGCATATCTAGTAGTTAATAAAAATCCGAACAACAGACTACAGCGAAAAGATATCTGACTAAAAATGAGTGTGTTTAATCTTATTTTGGGTTTTCCATTATCACATTTGAAACTTGTGTGTCTAATTATTCTAAGTATGCCTTTTGTGAATTGAGTAGACATTTTTTATAATACAGGCTACTGCGGAGGTAGAAAAAATTCACCAAATGGAAATAAATTAATTCAATGAAGTTGCCTAGTCAGGACTCTTCCTGTTATTTGTGAAATATCTCACTTTTTGAAATCCGCTGTAACTTATGCACCAAGTTCCTGAATTTGAGGCAAGATAAGAGTTTTCTTTCATGGCGTTGGTACTGACTGAAGGCATGTCTCGCAAATCCCACTGCTCAGATCAGAGCACTGTACATCAGTTAGAACTTTTTGAAGAGTCAGTAGAAGGTGACTTGCTGTCTTTCCAGTCATCCTGCTTGCCTTTAATGACAGACTACTGCTGCTGCAACAAGATACATTTCAGAATAACAATCTGGTATTTGTTCATTCTTTTAAAAAATGTCAACAAGCAAAACTTGTTATTTTTCTCTGGGAGTAATGAGTAATGCCTTCAATCAAATCCCATTGGGTTTGACTTTGAGACATGTTGTTAAACTTCATTTTCCGTATTCTCTATGTAATACTTAGAAACCCAGGGAAAAGTAGCAAATTTTAGATTTTGTTGGAATGATGAAGGTTAATTGCCTATTTTTACTTGAAATATTGTGTCTGCTGAAGACTGTCGTAGCACCAACATTAAAGGTATCTCTGGAACTTCACCGTTCACTGATGAAGTGGTGATTGGTGGCCGTCTTGGCCATAGCGACCATGAAGTAGTTGAGTTTGAAATCTCTGGTAACAGGAGGAAAAGTGACAGCAAAACTCCAGCTTGATATGAGGAGAGCAGAATTCAAGCTGGTTAGGGAACTAGTTAGTAAGGTTCCCTAGGAAAGCGCTTTTGAAGGTGCTGGTGTCCATCAGTGTGGGTCACTTTTTTTAGGTACCACCTCCTAAGAGCACGGAAGCAAAATGTCAGAAGTCAAGCAGGTGAGGCAGAAGGCTAGCTTCGCTGAGCTGGGAACTTGTTCTGGAGCTAAGGCAGACAAAGATAATCTGTGGGCAGTGGAAGCGAGGTCGGATGACATGGGAGGAATACAGAGAGGGTGCCACTGTAGGGAGAAAATACATGCTACCAAAGCTTTGTTAGAGTTGAAGCTGGCCAGTAATGGAGGGGGGACTTAAAAAGGGATTTTTTAACACATGTTAATAGCAAAAGGTAGACCAGAAATGACATTTGCCTGTTACTTGGTGAGGATAGTCACCTCACAAACAGGGACACAGATAAAGCAGAGATGTTTAATGCATTCTTCACCTTGGTCTTCAATGTTGATGATGGGCTCTGGGGGTCCAGAGCCCTGAGATGGAGGAATATGACTGTGAGAGTGATAAACTCCGAGTCATCCCCAAACTTGTGCAGGGCTTCCTGCTCCACGTGGATCCCTATAGGTCTATGGGACCTAATGAGATCATCTCAGGGATGCTTTAAGAACTGTCTGATGTCACTGTGAGACCTTTCTCAATGTTTTTACAGTGGTCTTGGGAACCAGAGAAGTCCCTTCCTTACTGTAAGCTGGCAAATGTTGTCTCAATTTTCAAGAAGAGCAAGAGGGATGACCCTGCTAACTAAATGCTTATTAGTCTCACTTCAGTGCCTAGTAAAATTATGGAAAAGATTATTCTGGGAGTTACTGAGAAACAGCTAAAAGTGAACAGAGTCATCAGTCACAGCCAGCACGGCTTCATGAGGGGAAAATCCTGTTTGTCAGACCTGATTTCCTTCTAACCCATCAAGCTGATCAAGGGAAGTCAGTTTATGTAATCTTCCTGGATTTCAGTAAAGCTGTCTCTCACAGTATCCTACTGGACAAAATGTCCAGCAGAGCTGGATAAACACATCATGTGGTGGGTCAAGCACAGAGGGTAGTAGTGAATGGGGACACATCAGACTGGCGAACTGTCACTAGTTGGGTTCTGTGTTAGGCCCTGTGCTCTTCAACATCTTCATAAATTACTTGGATGCAGGACTGGAAGGGATGCTAAGCAAGTTTGCAGATGACATAAAATTGTGAGGAACTGTTGACTCCCTTGAAGGCAGGGAAGCCCTGCAGAGAGACTTAGACAAATTAGATGGGCAGTTACCAGCCATATGAAGTTCAGCAAGGGAAAGTGCTGGATTCTGCACCTGGGATGGGACAACAGTGGATGTTTGTACAGACTGGGGAACGAGATGCTGGAAAGCAGTGCCATGGAAAGGGAGCTGGGGGACCCAGTCAATGGCAAGTTAAATCTGAGTCAGCAGTGCCCTGGCAGCCAGGAGGGCCAACCATGTCCTGGGGGGCATCAGGCAAAGCATCGCCAGCCAGTTGAGGGAGGGGATTGTCCCACTCTGCTCTGCACTGGGGCGGCCTCACTTTGAACATTGTGTCCAGTTTTGGTCACTGCAATACAAGAAAGACATTAAGCTCTTAGAGAGCATCCAAAGGATGGCAGCGAAGATGGTGAAGGGCCTTGAGGGGAAGCTGTATGAGGAGTGGCTGAGGTCACTTGGTCTGTTGAGCCTGGAGGAGACTGAGGGGACCTCATTGCAGTCTACAACTTCTTCATGAGGAGAAGAGGAGGGGCAGGCACTGATCTCTTCTCTGTGGTGACCAGTGACAAGACCTGAGCGGATGTCCTGAAGTTGTGTCAAGGGAGGTTTAGGTTGAGTATTAGAAAGAGGTTCTCCAAGAAGCATTTGGGTGATACTCTCAGGAACATGGTGTGACTCTTGGGGATGATCCTGTGCAGGGTTAAGAGTTGGACTTGATGATCCTTGTGTGTCCCCTCCAACCCAGGATATTCTATGATTCTATGAGGACCTGTGACTGGGCATGGTTAGCTTAGCAGGGCTGTTT
Organism: Myiotriccus ornatus; assembly: GCA_036023395.1. Classification (NCBI taxonomy): domain Eukaryota; kingdom Metazoa; phylum Chordata; class Aves; order Passeriformes; family Tyrannidae; genus Myiotriccus; species Myiotriccus ornatus. The sequence continues at coordinate 60,113,213 of JAYRBT010000082.1, read as the reverse complement.
TCCAGGATATCCCTGCATTGAGGTGGGAGAGGGGAAGTGTATTATTAACTGTACTATTAAGATGTTGGGAAACTTGAGTTACAGCAGCAGGGAAAATGAGTGTACTTGAATTTGTACATCGCAGTTACCTGTTCAAGAACTCTGAGACAGCTACTGAAATAAAGCAACTGTCTTCAGTTAAAACAGCTCTCCATGCCCACAGATGAACAACTCTGCTTCTGCTTCTGTACCTCTTCTTACTGAGCTGTTTTAGAAGTTTATGCTCTCTCTTATCCCCTATAACCTCTCATTGAAAGGAGAGACGAGAATATGCAAAATTCCAAGGCAGCTGTACTTAGGTGCTGTGCCTTATTAAATGCCTTAACGTTGTTTCTAATACTTTGTTTCCTAGTATTCCCAAGGCTTTACAAGGTGAATAGAGGTATTAGGAAGGTTTAGGTTAAGTTTGAATTGTAAGGAATTTCTATCATAGATGGAAAACAAGAGAATCCTCAAAAATAGCATAAGACCATTGCTTTCTCGAGTGTTTAAATAAAGTACTTTAATTTCCTGAAAGTATTTAAATATTTCTTTAAAATTAACCTAAACCAAACATATTTGTTTCCAGTTTTTGATATTTGATATAATTATGCTGAATTATTTTGTTTATGTGTATTAGTATCCATGCAGGTTGAGAAGTTAAATAAGTACAACTAAATAAGTACAACACATACAAGTGTGGATTAGTCATTCCTAAGGTCTCATTCTGTTTTCCTTGTCTGAGTTAGTTACATTCTGAGCATTCCCCCATAATCAGGCGATGGGTAGCACAGATAGTCCCTCTTCATCTTTGTGGATTATCCAAATTCCCCATTGCTATTGCGTGTGCAGTAAATAATAGTTCTTCATATAATTTAAGTAGTCTGGTTTATTTGTTGCTCTACCCTCTCCGCACACAGGCGTGGTCTCATTGTGCTGATCTGGGCATTTGTAACATCCATAGTTGTCTGCGGGAAAATACAGCATTTGATAGGTGGCAGTGGGGAACAAGAAAAAAACAAAACCAAACCCAAGCAACAAACAAACCATCCCTACTTAATTAATTGTAGAATGGCCTGTTTTGGAATGGACCTGAAATACCATCTAGTTACAACCCCCAAGTACTTCTGTACTTGTAATGTCGCAATCAAGTGTTGCTACATCAAGTGCTGGAGCTTTGAATATTACTTAAAAGTGGTTTTTTATATATAATATATGGAATTTATATACCCTCTGGGTGTGAATATATATATCTCTGTTTAGGTTTCTGATTGTATGCTAGCTTTATGTCACCTAAGAATATTGTTAATGTCTCCTTGAGAGCAAAATTTTACTTTATTTATTGAAAGTGGTATCATTGGGAATGATTAAGGAATTAAATTCTTAAGAGTGCTTGTGTCTGTCTCCCACTTCCTTATGGATTTGAAGCAAGCTTTATTCTGTGGGAGTTAAGCAATTGTAACTCTGACTGTCACCGGTATGAAACATAATGTATTCTCTTGAATGTGATCTTTCCCTACTGTAAGGAATTATTAGTGAAGAAACAAAGTAATTTCCTACTGGCCTTTCAGACTTAACCTGGTGGCCTCACAAAATGAGATGTTGGGGTGGTAAGAGCCCCAGCAGTAAGAAACACAGGTAGCTTTGTCAGGGGTTATGATTATCACTTTGTTATGGCAATTTCCAGAGAAGTCATGAGGAAAACAATAATTGCAGGTCAGTTTTGTACTCTAAATATTTGCCCTTAAACATATGCATGATTTTTGTTGTTAGGGGAGATATTGTGAAATTTGCATCCTTGCTTAACTTTCACTTGAAAATATATTCAAAATATGGAGGGGAATGAATACTGATAAGGTGTATACAAAGTTCACTGGGAAGTACTACACCTATGCCCTAATGTTGAATTGAAATTGTACTCTGTGTTGATCTAATCTTTGATATTAATACTGGAAAACCGCTAATGAAACTTATTGGTGCTGAGCTGCCTCCATCCTGTTTGCTCACATATGTGAAGGAATCCTAGATAGCTTACAGATGTTTCTTAGTAAAGGCTGGAAGAAAGATATTGAAAAATCCCCATTCAGTCACTTCTAGAGAGGCCTGGTGTGTTTGATACAAACTTACCTCCTGACATAAAGTGATTTCAAGGTGTAAATCCCTGATGTGTTAACAACTCCACTTACGGTCTTGAGGTAAAATTTCCTCAAAAGGTGCAGACTTAGCAAACCATCTGCTCCTTAACTCCTGAGTTCCCATGGCTGCTAGTAATTCAGAAACACTGGTAAAACTAGCCTTAAACTGTCTTGTCAGATTAAAAGCAGAAATTATTTCTGCTTTGTGGAAGGTTAAGCAGGCACTCTGGGTTATCAGTGTTTTATCTCATGCCAAGGTGATGGATGTCAGGTGATTCCAGGAATATATTTGTATGAGAAATGTCAGGTCTCTATTGTCTGCTGTGTTCTTTACTGATTCTGAGTTATTTTGTGTAAAAGGCAACCATTAAATGTGTTTTAAAAGAAATACTGAGGGGATTGTGATAGTATCTTCTGTGGCACAAATTATTTAGGAAAGTTTTAGATTTTCTTTCAAAGCTCACATCATTTGCCTTGTCTTGTTAGTAATTGCATGTTTTTTTGGTAAATATTTCGTGTGTAGTAAGCTTCGAGGAGGACACACTTCTAATTTACGTGGAATATGGGAAATCATAAACCTCTATGCATTTCTCTAAGGATCATTTTCTCCCTTCAAACATGGTGGATATCAGACTAGGAACTGATTCTTCCTTTCGATGTATAGGTAAAAGATATTTTTTTATATAAGTGTGTGATCACAAATGCTTCCAGTAGGGAGCCAGTGATTTTCCTTGTGAGTTTTCCCAGAAAATGTATTCAGAGACAAACTTTTACCAATAAATGATCATTAGCCAAATATCTAACAGACTTAAAAATAAGCAAGTGTGGACAAAGATTATAATAAAAATATTTCTTTTCCATTTGTGTTTCATGTCTTCTGTTATGTCATAGGAGAGCTATTTAAGCACATAAAATGCAGGATGTAAAAATACAGAAAAACAGGGGAGTTAATTGAAATAAGAATGTGAATGGTTACTTTCTTAGACATGGGTTGACTGAGGGGGGATAGAAGAAAACCAAACTAATAGTGTTTTATTCTTGAAGTGTTTTGCTGAAACACTGCCCTTTTGCTTGGAGTCTGTTGAACTGATGGCTTCAGTCATACTAACTTAGCTCCTATCTCAACAAAAACATTTCTGGTAGTTTGAGACCTCACTGTCTATGATGGATTTTATTGCACCTACAGCAGATTTAGTGGAGGAAAAATCTATATTAAATTTTGTTCAATTCTTTCAAGCAGTTCTTTAGTCTTAGAGTAGAGTGAAGGACTAAGGTCACTCTGTAGGTGTCATAACTTGAAATCTGCCTGTCCTATAATTTCAAACCTAAAGTTTTGGTCAGTAGCCACCTCTGCACCCTTCACTCTATAGGTGAAAATTCCTTTCTCTTGTGGTTGCCAATGTGCATCTATAAAGAGTATTAATGAATTTGCAGAATGAAGCTCTCAGAAATGACGATCAATATGAAGAACAGCTATGCAGCCTCCTTTTTTTTACCTTGCGACAGTTCTTATTCAGTGATTACTTGCTGCTGTTTGCAGAAGGTTGCTACCATATTCAGTGCTCTAATACAATTTCCATGACACATTTTCAGATGCTATTTACTGGTACCTAATACTTTTTAAAACTTGGAAATTCTTGCAGGGAACAGGATTTTTACTTATGTTTTTTCTGTACTTCCCATCCCTCTAATATGCAAGTGTTTTGCATAAATGGTTTAATTTATTTTCACAGGATTCTTTGTGGTCAGAGCTTCATGGTATTCCTTGTTTCTTACTGTTTGGAGACTTAGCAAGTGGGAACAGGGTCAAATGAATCCCCAAGCTTGGTCATCTGACACGTGACTCCCAAAGGTTTCATGCTTCTGAACCTTAAAGCTGTGGCTGTGACCTTCCATGCCCAGTGCCTGTTGGTGATAGATGCTTCTGCAAGTCAGACAGAACAGCCCAGGGTAGTGTGTTCTAAAAGGAAAAAAAGTACAATTTAGAAGTATACATGAATTCTGGAGCAGGAAAATCCTTCCAAAGTGGGTTGTGGGGAACTTCACTTCTGGCATTTTTGCATTTTGAGTCTTTGACTGTGACCTAAGTAGTGTGCTTTGACCACGGTTTTGTGTGCATTGTTTTCCAAGTTAATAAACAAACCAACAGCAATTTGTAACGTGATGCTGCACTGTGTGCATCACTGTCATGTCTCTCCCAGGCTGCCAATCTGTTCCCGCCAACACCTTTCCCTGGTTTATCTGTATTCTTCTTTTCTGTCGTGCGATTCATCTATTCCTTGAACAGTCTTGAATCACTGAAAGCTCAGGCAGCAGAGGCTCAGTGCTTGGGTAGTGGGGGTGCAGCCTGTTGCATCCTGGAGTTGTGTTTGGAGGGAAAGCTGTCCTACCTGGATGTAGTCAGTGCAGTGAGTCTCTCTGAAGGACATGCTTAAAATTGGTGCTTCCTGCTGAGCTAATGTACCTGCAGTTTTTCAGGAGCCTGTAAGCTGGCCAAATCCAAGCCTTTTCTCATTGTGTTGGCTGAAATCACGTCTGTCACAAAAGCCTGTTCCATTGCCCATCTTGAAATTTGGTTATTAAAAAAACCCATATTTTTAAAAAATCTTTGGCAAAGCATTGTACGGGGTCTTCAGTCTTATTCTTGGAAGAGAACTGTGATTTCTAGAGAGTTAGAATTTCATGCTGGAATTTCCAGAACTAATTAGTTACTCTGGAAATTACACATTACTGGAGGGCAGAGGGGTTTTGAGCTGAAAAATAAGGTAATGGCCAACTGTTAGAATAGGCTTTTTGTAAGTAATCTGAAAAATACAGCAGCAGAGTAGTACCTGATGTAAAAATTCTTTTCAAATGACCGCTAATAGAATAATTATATTTCTACAAGGAAAAATGTTGGACTACATAGCCCTGTGTGTTCAGTGATTTTGATAAAAATCAATTTTTAAATTATTCAGGCTTAAAAAAAAAAAAAAACAAAACAAAAACACCAGACGAGTAAATTACAGAAATAAGTAATTCTTCTGAACCTTGTTTTACTGGTGGTTGATGTACGCTTTTGAAACATAGTGAGCTCCAGGCTTATGGAGGTGGGTCACAGGAGGTGTGCTCGGGAGTGAGAAGCAGTGAGGTGTGAATCTGGTGTCGCTCTGCCCCATATCAGCTTTCAGCTGAGGTAAGGCCAAGAGGTGCAGAGATGACAGAGCCCTCTGGCCACCTCACCTGCCCTGCAACTCCACCTCAGTGAGCTGTGAACCCAAATGCTTGACAGGTGGTGGAGGGAGACACAGGGGATGTATGTTTTCTTGCAGATGGGAGGTATAGTTACAAGATACGCTTTGTTTAACAAATGTTAATGGTTTCTTAAGGAAATAGCCCTGTGCCTTCTGGAGTGGTTTCATAACTGAGTGGGATAGTCAAAGCTCAACAAATGGCATTTTTAAATGGTGTCTCATTATGACTAATTAATAGGCTGTCCAGCTGACATTTCTAAGGAGCAACTACAGCCACTGTGGCTTGAAGTGTGTTTGTAAAGCTATTTTTTGTGGTCCATGTAGATTATAAAATGGTTAAAGAAGGAGTGATGGATTCTGGGTTTTCCCTGAACTCTTAAAACGGTCACATTATTTTAAGGATGAAATTGAAACACATTCCCAATGTCATCACTGCCACTTTGCAGATGGAAAGGATGGTTATGGCTCAGCTTTAATCGGAAAAATTAGCTACTACTTGATACATTTACCGCAGTAGTTCTAAAGACAACATTTAATATGTTTTGGACTTTTTTTTACTTCAGTTGCTTGTTGGTCTGGAAGGCTCACTGAGCTTGAACAATGAAAGAAAAATCTGTCTCACCTTTCACGAGTTAAAGTTTAAACAGTGAGGGTTAACTATCAACAGACCAGGAGAAACAAAGGAGGTTTCTTAGCTCTGCACCTGTCAAATGCTGGAAATAATTGCTGTTCTAAAGCAAAAAAACCAAAACACAAGCTGCACAGCAGCTGCCAAGCCCAGTGTGTGGGTATATGCAGGTACCTGGGCTAAGTGCATTGAGGAAGAGGAGCTTTTGGTGTGCAAAGTTGAGATGTGTTTTGTTGTGTGGAAACCACGGGATACAGGTGTGGTGTTTGCACAGGAGAGAATAGCCGAGGTAGTCAGGAAGGGAGTTTGCACTCAGGTGGGAGGTAGGGAAAGCCTTGCTGTAACTTGTGTTGAATGTGGCTCAAAGTGTTTTTCCAGCCATCTTGACTATGCTTGTAACAGGCAGCCTCTCCCCTCATGGAGCCTCCCTTGGTTTTGCCTTCAGGTCAGAGGTGTAGCCAACCTCCACAGTTGTGAGCCACGTTAGGAAAATTACACGTGTTTTCTCCACTCCTGTGTAACAGGAATGAGCAAGTGACACACTAACATTGTTTTGTAGGCATGAATTGGCACCCTTTTTTTGCTTAAATTAATTAGCCATGAGGTGCTTCTATTACAAGAAATCCATTATTGAGCACTTCAAAACCTGGAAAAAAACATTGCAGACACTGAAATTTCAATGCTGGTCATGGTTTAACTCAGCCCTAATTGATAAGTTTTCAAAGATAGAAAGTTTTTCTATTATTTTCAGACTTTTTTTATTATTTTCAGACATGATGGTTGGAGAACCAAAAATTGGAGTAACTTACTAGTATTGAAAGAAAATCTAAAACCTAAAATGATAGGACTGGTAATAATTTACATGTGGTGGGACTGAAAGCTGAATTACCTCCAGGATTCCTTGGTTAAGGCATGTGTTTGCATCAGGTTGAGCTTTGTCTTGATAATTTATTTTCATATTGAGCTTCTTGCATAACTCGTATTTCCTTGGTCAATACAAGTAATTAGAGGATACTTGTACTTTTCATAGTTTAAAGAAACAAAAAAGTGAAATTGTCTGATAAATACGTTGTACGTGCTTATAGTAAACATGACAGTAGTAAACTGCATCAAGATTTACCATGGAAATAAGCTGTTAGTCCCCTCTACCTCCACTAGGGCTTGTTTGGTTTTTTTTCCCAATGGAAAATTACAGTATTTTAGTAAGCCATGAAACACGATTTGTTTATGTAGTCTGAGAACACCTGGACCCCCAGAGTGAGGCCCAATAAATATTGGCTCTCCATGTGAGGTTTCTTACTGTATCTTGGAAAACCTGGCTTCTAGGATGTGCAAAAACCCCAAAACTTGTTGTGACAGGTTGTTGTGACATCAGCTGTTGTAACAGGATACGAGAAGAAGAGAGCTGTGCTCTCTAAAAGGTTTTAGCTGTAAATGTCCCGGCTACAAGTGATTTGAGAACAAGGCAAGTTTTCAAGACTGTGAAATAACCAGTATTCTATCTAGGCTCCTGGCTGTGGCTTTGTCTGGTAGGCTTCTTGTGGAATCTTCCATGGAGTAGTAGATCTTTGCAGCTGTCTGGAGTTTTAGAAATGAAGATACTGAGAGAACTATGTGAGATCTTGAGAAAGAAAAACTGTGCTTATGTACTTAATTGCATTTTGCATAATCAGCATCTAACAAATATTCATGAAATTAATCTGCTTTGTGCAGAAGGAAAGTGTCATCAGTTTTGTTTTAAGAGAGTGAAGGAATGGTCCTATACAGCTACTTTGGTGATGAAAATTTTCAAAGGCATCTTTTTATATGGCTATATTAACCTGTCTTATGCCAAGACACATCTAAAAAAATCTTGGTTTTTGAGCTCAGGAGACTGTGCCAATATTGCTCTGAAGTGTATGTATGTATATATCAATCAATCTTTTTTGGGGAAGAACTAAGTTGTCTGGGAACAAGAGGAAGGAGAGAGGTGTTTTCTTTTGACTTCTTTAGAGAAACACATTAGTGTCAAAGAGCAAAGCCAACAAGAGCTGGTGGAAAATAATACTCTTACAAATAGAAGTGCTCTCAATGACAAACTACTTGTTTGCTCATGCAGCTAGTGTGGAGCACTGCTGTTCCCTTTGGTTTTGTTCAAAAGTCTAGATATCTGTAAAATAGGGTCTTTACCCTTTTCTTAAGAAAAGAGGTAGCAAGATAGAAGCATACACACTTTCAGATGGTCTCATTATCGACTAAGGCCAGAGTACTGTGTTTATAATGCTGGCTAGGAGGCACAATAGAAAAATGTAGAAGAGTAAACAATATAATTTTTAATTGTTTACTGACGTTTTCTTCCTGAAAGTACAATTTCTAAAGTGATATTTCTTAATCCTTAAAGCAGAAATTTCAGAGAATAGTTCTTCAGTTAACTGGTTTAAGATTTTTGCACCTTGAATGTGTAAGTGCTTTCCATCCTGATTTCAGGCAGAGATGGTGGTAGGTCTAGAGGAGCCAGTTGCACCAGATGACTAGTTGAACATTGCAGGTCCCTTCCAATTGAACGATTCGAAAATATTCCATACTTCTTTAACTCTTTATAAACTTGTTTTTGCCTCTGTGGCTATAGAATTTGTTTCCTGAAATGTTAACAGAAAAGAAAGCTCTTAGTCCATGAAGTTGCTGGATTTTATGATATCCACCTTGCTTCTCTTGTCTGACTCAAGGATTGTGCCATCCTGTTTTTCAGCATTGTCTCAAGGTAAGCTCCTCTGTGTCTGGAATATAGTCAGCTGTTGGTATTGAATCAGTTTTTATGGATTGATGTCGAAGTAGGGACTTACTCAAGAACAACTTAGATTTTTGTCTGTTCCTTCACTGTTTTGGTACTTAAAAAAAAAGACCCAAATGGAAAAAAAGTTGGTGTGTGTTTGTGTATCCAACCCACAAGGTCAGGTGGCTGATCTGATCTGACATGCAGTTAATGATTTAAATGCAGTGAGTGACTGACAAGCTTGACCTGAGGCTGAAAACTGAAAGCTGGCCTCCCACCTCTCTTTCCTTGTAAGCATCATCAGCCTGCAGCTGTGCCCCAGACCGCACTTTGGAGCAAGCACATACATAATTAGTTACACATATGCTTCTCTGAGAGGTGCAGGGCTGTGAGTCACTTGACAAAGGTAGAGAGCATGTAAGACAGTCCCTAACTTTTTTTCCTGTCCAGACTAACTATTGTTAAAGGTACGGCCGTAGTTCTCACTGTTGCCCCCTCTATATCTTTGTACCTGAAAACGCTTTGCTGTAGTGCCTTTGGGCATTTTTACAACTTATTAAAATGTATCTGCGGTATCTAGTTAAAAATGACTTTTCAGAATCAAAGGAAGATATTTACATGCACCTCAAGCTACAATCTAGAGAAGTGTTTTTAAGCCCTGTGTCTTGTAAGCAAGTGTCCTCCTGTTTTCTGTCAAATTAGTGCCTGTCTAGCCTTACAGCTGCAAGTGATAAAAGGCAACGTTGGGCTGAATCTGCACAGGTGTGCAAACATAATTGTTTGCTTACTCTGCTGAAATCTGAATCTTTCACTACTCAAAGTATTTATTTTCCTTGGAAAACTACATTGTAGTGTAACATGTATAACACAACATTAAATATAATATAATGGGTCGGCTGGCTGATCAGTATGTGAAAAAAGGGTGAGTTTTTTGACCAGGAAGACTAACTAACCAGCTAACTAACTGCAAGACCACCCCACCTCAGTACAGGACCAAAGAAACCTATGTGGAATAAACACTACTTTGTATGCTGTTTCCCCTGGAATTTTGTCTTGCTTTCAATACTTTGCCCAGTGGCCCTGGAGAAGAATGATCCTCACTATGGCTTAAGAAATGCAAGAATTGCACTGTTGGCCCCTGCAGCCAAGGTTTGATAACTGCTATGTTCCAGCCCTGGCCAGTGTGTAAATACTTTGCATTTAAGCGTTCCTATTGGCTTCACAGGGGTGGTACCGTTCTGTTTTTCATCAGGTTTGTGAAAGCAGTGAAATTGGGATGAGCTAGTTATTACTGATTGGCATGAGCATATGTCTATCTCCTCCCTCCTACCACATCAGCACTACAAGGGTGGGCCCTAAAAGTTCGTGAAGGCAATGTGCCCTCAAAGCGTCTTCCTTTCATTGCTTTAGGTCCTCCTTGCCTTACTCCCAGAATGAGGGCTGAGGAAGTAGGAATGGGTCTTCTGCAGGGTGCATAGTTAGGACTGCAGTAATATGGCGTTTAGTTCCCACGTTCATCTTGCAACCCTTGTTTTATAGGCTACCTTATACAATTTCTCCCATTTGTTGGGAAGTTACTATATAACCTAGATGTGCCCATGCAACAT
>JAYRBT010000082.1:60075129-60098591 GCA_036023395.1 Myiotriccus ornatus | reverse complement strand
AGCCGTGGGCTGCCAGCTTTCCCAGGAGTATATTATGGGAGACAGTATCAAAGGCTTTGCTGAAGTCCAGATAGACCCCATCCACAGCCTTTCCCTCATCCACCAGGCAGGTCACCTGATCATAAAAGATGATCAGGTTGGTCAGACAAGACCTGTCCCTCCTAAACCCGTGCAACCCCGTGGATGTCAAGGCGTTTCATAAATTGCTGTTAGGAGTTTTAAGTATCACATTTGTTAGATCAGATTTTGTCCCTTGCCTGTGTTCCTGCTTTGAACCCTGTTTCATAGCTTTGGGAAGCTTCAGTGCTGGCAAAGGTACAGCTATTTCTGCAGTAGAAATGCACTACCCTGAATCATAACAGATTATCAGCTAGTAACTAAATGAGTTTGTAGGGCCATTTTTGTACCACGAGATGGTGTAGCCAGTGGTACCTCCGCTTGTTTCAAAAGGAGTTGACTTGCAAACTGAAAGCAGTCAGCTGCAACAAAATCCTGCTCGGCTTCTTAAAATAATTTAGCATATGTGGAGCATACTGATGAGGGGCTGTTTTCAGTAGCTGCTGTAGTCCCTTCAAAGCCACATGACCTTGTTTTTTCTAACCAGTCTGATGGCATAGCCTCTGCAGGCCCAGAGTTTTGAAGAACGATGAGTTTCGCACTGGGAACTTGAGTGCAGTAAAGCAGCTAAATATTGTTGTGGAAGTAAATACCAACTGAACTTTCTTATAGCTTGAACTCATCCATTTTCCTTCAGAAGACAACTGTGAACATGTTCGAACAAGAAAAAATTTTTGTGGTAGTAGTTTTGTTACAGTAGAAGTTTTGTAGGGATTACATATTAAAATTTTAAGATGTGAGCAGCTAATGTTTTGGTTGTCAGAAAAATTGGTAATTTTCTTGAATTACTTGTTGAAAAGAACTCCATGTACCAGCCATCATTTGAGCTGGAGAAATCTTTCAAATGCATCTGAAGTGCACTGAGATGGATACGAAAAAAGGTGCTTTACTTTCACTACAACTATTTGATAACACAAAAATTACTAACAATCTGATAACACAGGCCCGTGCCATGATTCTCTAGTGCTGAACTGTTAGTTCTTGTTTAAAAATGTCTAACTGATTATTTTGAGGAAAATAGAAATAATTTTGAAAACTCTTCTTTTTGATTGATATTGACGTCTTGGAAATGCTTGTGTGAAGTTAAACCCCACAGCAATTTAATCCACAGTCTTAGTTGGAACATTGTATGTATGAAGACACTGCGTTTGATACATGCTCATCATCTTTCTGGACAATTTTCCATTGAGAGCCCATGGGCAATTTATCTAAAACACATGGAAGAACACAAGCAACACGTCTGGGCTCAGCTAAACCATTTTGGTGTGTAAACATTGTGAATAAGCTTCATGGGGTTGTTTCCATGCATGGACTTGGGAAGGAGAGTATGCCCCTCAGACTGATGGATGCATCTTGTGAGTTTTTCCTCAGGTGGTTGTAAGTTCCCCATCTCAGACCCATTGAGCTGAGCTCCAGGTCTGACCTTGGGGATACAAGTTTGCCAGCTGGCTGGAGCCAGACAAGTAACTTTCCCTTTGCTCTCTTATACAGTTTTTGGTATTTTTTCTGGAAAAGAGAATGTCCCTGACACCGTCGAATTTCCTGAAAGGTTTACTTGATTTAACCCTGTAAAGTTACATCAGTGATGTGAGGTAGGTAAAATGAAGTCTTAGTTATTTAAAACCAAACTCACTCCCTCTTAAGTACAAAGAGGGTTTTTTTGTCCCTCACACCATATCAGAAATGGCATATTGAAGGAGATTGGTTTACTCATCACTTTGAATGTGTGCCAGTCGTCTTTGAGACCGAGGGTTTGTGCAACACTTGGGCAGTGAAAGTCTGAATGTGGTTCATTTTATGTTAGGCAGTTTTTTGGCTCGGTTGGCTCCAGTGTTGTAACACACTTAAAGGGAAAGCTTTGTCCACTGAACTGGAAAAAGTTGCAGCCAGTCTGTCTCTTGTTTCGCACCAATCGAGGCTGGCTTAATTTTGACAACAGGATGATGGTCTGAATTTTGGAACATGGTTTTGGTTTTACTGCTTGAGTGGCTTTGAACAAGTCAGTCTTTACTTTTTGGGGTTGTAAAATTGCGATAAAGAAGGATATCCACCTTGTGGATATGAGGTTAGAAAAATAGTTCTTGGACAAAGAAAGGATTTATGATCCTCAGATGAAACCTGATACATAAAATGCAAAGCAGCACCATTCTGAACCTTTTTTTCTTTTTAATAACAAGATCATTCTACTATGCAATGGGATAGTCAGCTCTAGCATATCATGACATGCTGAAACATCTGTTTGCTGCATATGGTTACCAAGCTATCTTCCATGTATGCATATTGAAGTAGAGCCTTTTGGTAGGGGTCTTCATGAGTCAGAAAGCTATTAGCTTGTTCTCACATATTATGACTTGTTAAGGTGTGTTTCAGGAGATGGTTGTCTATTTATTTACTTATTTATAACAGGGAATATATTAACTCTTATTATGCAGCTTTTAAAAACAGTGAAATTCATTAAATTTAACAACTCCTGTAGGTAGTTGAGAAGGTAATTATAGCTGCTTGCTTGGGAACAGAGCAAATAGCCTTCAGAAGGTGGGCTTTACAGACTCTGATTTGATTATATTTCCACTTGCCTCTGGCATAGTTTCTAGCAGATTTATCCTTTTGTATTATCATCCCAGAAAACAGCCTTTGAAATATGCAATTTTATGTTCGCTTAGCAGTTTCCCCATCTGTCCCACTGTTCAAATTTGAATTTGTTAACTTCCAAAATAAAAAGTTCTTAGCTTCCATTAGTTGTATGTATTAGGCTGTATTCTCTAATGCTGAATTATCAAACTGGGCAGAGATTGGTGATTTTTGTATCAAATTATCTATATGTATTCTTTGTGTTTGTAGGTAGGTCTGGTCAAAGTTGCAGCTACCAGAAGGGAGCGTACAACAGAGCTGGAGAGAGAGACTATTTAAAAGAGCATGTAGTGACAGGACAAGGGGGGATGGCTTCAAACTGAAAGGGAGTAGGTTTAGATTAGATATTAGGAAGACATTCTTTGCTGTGAAGGTGGTGAGGCACTGGAACAGGTTGCCCAGAGAGGCTGTGGATGCCCCATTCCGGGAAGCGTTCAAGGCTGGTTTGGGTGTGGCTTTGAGCAATCTGGTGTAGTGGAAGTTGTCCCTGTTGATGGCAGGGGGATTGGGACTAGGTGGTCTTTAAGGTCCCTTCAAACCCAAGCCATTCTGTGATTCTATGATTTACTCTGCAAGCAATTATATGGAATTGTTACAATTACTGTGGTTTTTTCCTCATTAGTACTAGTAACACTTAGCAGATTGTGGACTTACAGCTAGACCTTCAGATAAAATCAGGGATAAGAAGACCAAATCCTTTTTGAACTGTTTTCAAGATTTCAGGTTGGCTGTTCCTGCACTGTGTAAATGCCAGTATATCCAGAAGATGACCCATGCCTACAGAGCTGAATGTGGGAGATGACCACTGATCTGTTGGTCACCCTTCCATTTTGCAAGCCAGAATTGCTTATGATCAAGAAATACATTCTTTCCTGTTCCACAAATATTCTCTCTCCATTGCATCTATGTTACTTGGTGAGTCTTCTCCTATTTACTTGCTCAGCTGACTGCTGGGAAGGAACGTCAGAAAACCATTTTTTTATGGAAGTAATCTAAATGATCTCTTTTTCTGCTATGTGTGTTCTCCTTAGTGAACCTAAGGAGAAATAGGTTCTAGAAATACAGTTCTCTAGAGGCCAGCTTTTCAAATCTGCAAGACAAAATTTAAGCACTTAAAAATTCCCCCTTAGGCACAGTGGTGATGATGAATAATTATGCTCTTCACCTGTTTGTGGTTTTTTTTTTTTTGTTTTGTTTTGTTGTTGTGTTTTTGTTTTTGTTTTTTTTTTTTGTGGATCTGTTTTCAAACAACACAGATAACAAAAGTGATCCACTTGAAAATGGTCACTGGATAGAACTCCCAGAGCTGGCCCCACTGGAAATTTTGCACTGTGCACTAGTGTTGGGTTGACTTAATAGTGGTGATCAGAGCTTGTCTTATTTTTAATTTCTTACCTACAACAACCCATGATTAGCAATTTTGGCCCCTTTTGAGTGGGAGTGAAGTTGGGAGGCAACTGTGTGACAGAGAGTGGTTACCAAATGGATAAAAATACTGCATTTCTCTGTGTTAAAAACAAATGAAAACCTTCCTGACGATAGGGTCAGAAGGAAATAACTTTGGCCACCCTTTTTTTGAGTTTTAACAACTTACTGTTCTCCTTTCAGAAGAATTCCTCATTAGGCATCTGTTCACAGTCTCTTTTTGTTTCACTCTGAGCCTCCCGGTTTTCTGGGAGTGCAGTGCCAACACCCACAACTCAGGGGCTGGGCTGGCTCCCACACAGCAAGGCAGCCCCGGCACAAAACTCATCGAGGGGTTTCGGTGTCTTGTGATCAGACATGGGCGCAGATCTCTTTCTCTGTTCAACAGCAGAAAGCACTTACACTGCACTGTTCTTTTGGCTGGTGTAATTTTGCATGGGTATAGAAAGTAAGAAAAAAAAAACGGAGTGAAGGAAACTAAGCAGTAAGGTGGGAGGGACTGGGCTTTTAGGCAGTGTGCTCTCTGGGAAGCAGTAATGAATTGCAGGAATGAAGTATGCACTGTTTTTGGTTGCCTTATTGTATGTGCAGCATTAGAATAGGAGTACCATTGGACAGTCCTTTTATATTTATTCAGTAGTTACAGATAAAAAGCATTTTTGAGAAGTTGATAACTTGCACAGTGTGCTTATGCTTTTAGATACACAAATATATAGTAATTTATTGTTCTATAAAATATTTCTACAATCACTGTGGTGCATGACATTCTTCTAGCAGCACTGCTTTTATGTAGCAAACAAAATTTCGATAAAATGTTAATTCCTTAAGACAATACTATGTTGGCTTTAGTTCATGAGAATTGTCTGAAATAACATAGACGGGGTCTTAGATGTCTTTTTGATGGTAATTGCAAATCTGCATACTACAATATTAAAAAAATGTTAAGTCTTTTGTATCGGCTGAACTGTGACATTTAGAGCACTTGCTATTCTGAGTCACATGTATGTGTTCGGAGAACTCTGTCAAGTTTGTGGGCCTAGTTAAATGCGGTTATTACATAGCACTCTAAATGAGTGCATGAAATACAGCCTGGTTTTGTTGTTTTGCATGGAAGATGACTTCCCTGCTCTCCAGGAGGTACTGTTATACTGCTTGTTGCATTTTTAACTTATTTTTAACGTTACTAAATGCCACAGTGATAGCAAATCAGCAATAATCCATGGCATACCTATACTGAGTTTTGTAGTGTTTTAATATATGCCCAGAGGGAATTTTATGTACAGCTGTTGAAATATGTTTTTTCCTCAAATATTTTATTTGAGACAGAGAAGACTTGTGATCTTTCTGGTTGTGTATTTTTAAAGCAGTTAGCAACTGCTTGTTCTGGCTTTTGGCATTAAGATGAAAGCTTATGATGGTGCTCTGTAAAGGTGGAAACCATCTTCAAGTTCTTTTTGGAAGAGCATTTAGGAAGTCAGCCTTTACTGCACTATAATTCAGTTGCCTTGAGTCATCCCAGATTGTCAGCCCGGTGGGAATGTATTCCCGTAGTCCTTGTGAAACTTGAGGGCAGGATGACAGATCTTGTTAGGCATTGGTAAATCACTAAACATTTCCTGTAATGTATTTACTTCCTCACATCTTGCCTTCTTTGCCATACTTCTGCTGCTCATCCCTGTATCACCTGCTGCTTCTGCGTCATACTGGCTCACCCTGGTGCCCTCTGTTTTCCGGTTCTTGGCCTGGCACATCTGAGTGCTAGTCATGTCTAGCAGGCCAGCTTCCTGTCAACATACTCTTAGATTTATTTATTTATATATTTTTTAATAATGCTTCCCTCTTCATCCACCTCCAAGAACAAAATCTTAGGAAAATACAGTGCACAAGAACCTTAGTCTAAATGGACACTGCTCTGACACAGAGTAACCAACCAAGAAGTGAAACAGTGAAATGGGGAACTTCCAGCAAAAGTGCCTGAACTAATCTTCAAAGCGTTCTTTGGAAATCTCTGCTGTTGGGAATGGGGAACAAAGAGAAAAGACAACCCAGAATGACTGACTTGAAGTGCTAAAGTCTCTTTAAATATGGATTTTTGATGAAAAATGTTTGAATGAAAGGTCCCCTCTGAGTTTAAACTTTCATTTAATAAATCAAGTAAGAGACTGTTACTTTTTACTGAATAGTTACCTCATCTTTATTGAAGTCAGCATACCAAATAACTGAGTAAAAATGGGATGCTTGAGATGGTCTTTCATCCAGCTACTTGCACATGTGCTGCAATGATGTGTTTTGTTTTCTGTCAGTAATCCTTGATTAATTTAAAGCAATAACTTTTCTGGAGGGAAGATCAGGGTTTTTGTTCTTTCGCCCTTTTATTCTTTTAGTTTAAAAGTGGATGAAATTTTTCAAGAGTTAGAATGGAGATCAGATGTTAACAGATATGCTGTTGACCTAGGTAGCTTAAAGAATTCACAGTAAAGACTTCAGGTACAATAATTCTTCTTTTACTGCCCCTTCAGCCCACTTCAGTGTCTGTATAGATTTGTGTCACTGTAAGAAGTGGATAACTAACCAGATAGGTATGAGGAGGTTTAGTATTTAAAAGAACACTAGAAAATTTAAGTGAAAGGTATTGTGTACTACCTAGACATGTTCTATTTCCACTGGAAAAGGAATATTTTAATGGTCTTTGTGTTTTCCTTCCTCCTCCCCTCCTCCCCATTTTTTTTTTTTTTTTAGGATATTGCAGTTATAAAAGACACTGTTGCAGAAGGTACTTGGTAGCTATGCTACCTATATCCGTGTAGGTTGTAACTCTGTGTACAGAAACTAAGGTCTTCATTTGTATTGCTTGCTTACTGAGGGGGTTTTGTTTGTCAGTTCTAAAACTGTATTTTAACAGGAAGGAGAACATGTGAGAAGGACACGAGTTAGATAAAGTAGGTGCCCTCAGTTAGTGCAAGAGCAGTTCAAGGTCTCTTAAATTTGCCTAATAAACTCAAGATAATAAATCAGATTATACTGTGTTTAACAATGTATTAAACATGCAAATATGTGACCTCTTATTTTGTTTTACCATTTGAGGTTGATCTCAGAACATTTTCCCTGAGGCTACCTAATGTAACTGGTACTGCTGAGAGGGAGTCTGAGGGATAGTTGTTTTGTTTTCATAAGAGATTTTACAAAGTACTCTTCTACTCTACATTGTAACTTTATTCTTGGTTTATCTATAGTCCGATAAAAGGGTTCCTATCTCAAAGTGAGTTTCACATGTAAACACTGCCAATTCTGAGCTGGAAAGCAGCATTCCACAAGCTGTCCAGCCCTGCAGACAAGATAGGGAATTGCCCCTATCCATGCTACTACTGTAAACTGCCAAACTGTTTAACAGGGACAAATCCACCTTGTTGTGAGACAAGGAATTCTGACTTAAGTGAATTATTCAGCCAAGACCCCATGAGTCAGAGCCCAAAGAAAGCTTCACCTTTTGAGACCTCAGGTCTAAAGCAAATTTACATGGATTAGTTTCTACAGCAGTGCAATCCTAATGTATCACAGATCATGGGGAAAAAGAAAGCAAATGCTGAAAATTTGCATTCAGAATAAAAAACCCTATTGATTGTTGGTTGTTTACAAGATCTTTCTGGCAAACTAGAAATTGTTATTCAGCTTCTGCCTTTGTCTTGTGGTATTACTGAGGTATTTGGCATACAATACTTTTTAGGAAGTGGATAATATGTTTGTGTAAAGGAATTACTTTCTCCCCTCACTTTTTCACTGTTTACACTCATGAAAGTATGTGTGTGTGGAATAAATACTGCAAAATTTCTAGTATCTGGTATGTTTTATAGAAGAACAATGGAAAAGAGACTACTTGCAAAGGCATGTACTGACAGGACAAGGGACAATGGCTTGAAACTGAGAGAGAGTAAGATTAGAATAGATGTTAGGAAGAAATTATGTACTGTGAGGGTGGTGAGGCACTAGAACAGGTTGCCCAGAGTAGTCGTGGATGCCCCATCCCTGGAAGTTCAAGGCCAGATTGGGTGGGGCTCTGACCAACCTGGTGTAGTGGAAGTTGTCCCTGCCCATGGCAGGGGAGGTTAGGACTAGATAATCTTTAAGGTCCCCTCCAACCCAAACAATTCTATAACTAAAACTTTATACAGACCAGTAATTGTTTTTTAATGTGGTAATATCTTCACGTTTCCCTACAATTCTCAGCTCAATTTAGTTCTTATTTAGTGAACAATACTTATTAGTGAATCTCAACTGCTTTGAGACCTTTAGGAGCCTTTGTTTTGATATTGATGTCTTCTAATAGGAGAATTCAAGATCAAATGTTGACTTTCATAACCGTAGTTCATCTCTGTGTTTGTCATCTAGTGTCTGTCACAAGTCTTTAGCCTATTCAGCACATTCATTTTATTGCAAATACTGCTTTGGTAGAAATGAGGCCAATTTTTCCAGAGGCTTACGCGTGCAAGAGTTAGATTTCTGTTTTATGCTGACAGGCTTTGTAGCTTTTACTACTTCTGCTTCAGAAAAAATCACTCTATCTGAAATCTTTGTGAAAGTAGTGGTGTCTGAGACCTTGCATCAATAACCCCAGACTTCTGAGAGTATAGCACGATGTTCAGACAGTTGATGGTTGGTAACTGCCCTCCTCTAGGAAAGGTTGTTGATTCTTTAGAATACGGAGTCATCAATGTTGTGTTACCCATTCAAGTATGTTAAATCATTATTGCAAACTGTGGTTTGGGATAACAGAAGTAACAAAAAGATTAACTTTTTCTATTGGGGCTTACTTAGCTGTGATAATTTCAAGTTTTGTATGTTTTTTGTTACAGCAGGTAATTAGAAACTTTGCTGCTTCTCATTGCTGCAGGTGATGCTTAAAAATACTTGATACCACACAGTGGTGTTTGTGTTTCTTGTGAAATGGCTTAGTGTCTTTGCATTATTTTTTAAACAACACTTGATAGATGTGCACTGGAAATAGTTGGGAAGATTCAGCTGCTTAAGTTTTCGGGCACATAATTTTTAAGGCAAAAATTAGATTTTTCTTGAAAGCAAGTGACTTGTTGAATAGCTGGAAAACAACTACTGAACTATCAGTCTTTAATATAATTAGTTTTGTTCTTTACCAAGAGCTCTTCTGTTTTTTAAGCTTGGAGAAAGAGTAATTTCCTCCGCTTCCTAAAGACAGAGGTTTTCTTCTGTCCCGGAGTAAAACCATGATCTGTGATGTTACAAGAATGTCTGAAATTCACACCATATGATTTTACTTTGAAATAGTTCTTTTATTGAATTTCCTAAGACCTTCACTATTTTCATACCGTTATCATAGTTGACAGTGGTGATTTTCAGCAAAACTGGGAGGCTCTCCCTCCCTCCCCTGATACCCTCCCACTATCAGTGGCGAGGAGTCCCTGCCAGTAGTAACTTCTTCACTCTTCCGGGAAGCCTGTTAGTAAGCAAAGCTGTATCTTGCTCCCACACCTCAAACCTCATCCACCCCTTCATTGATTAGCTTTTACTGGGAATGCAAACAAACTGGTTTTGCTATTTTTATATGCAACATATGAGGAACTTCTGCTGGAGTGAGATTTACTTGACAAATAGAAGTTCACTGTAACAAGGTGCCTTCCTACGCAACTCTTTGTCCCTCTGACCTGTTTGGACTGTTCATCTGGTTTGCAAACTGAACAGTGTTTTTCAGAAAACTTAAAACATCACATTTAAGTATGTCTGTATTTTTACCATAGATATTTTTCTACCTGAAAGGAGTTCATAGTTATTTTTGAACTGACTGTCTCAGGGAAAGATGAAATCATAAATGGTTTTCAAACTGATAGTTTGATAAGGATTAGGGACTGTATGAAGCTGATGGGAATTAGTGAAAAACGTGTTTAACGTTTGGAAAGAACTAAAGAAAACAGTAAAATTGCCTGAGAAGAAAAATTTAGACTACATCGAGATTTATGTGGAAACAGTTCCTTAGCTAGTCCACAATTCTGTAATCAAGAAGGGTGGGAAATGTGGAATAAAGACCTAATCAGGTGATGTTAAGGCAGTGTTTTCAGATATCTGTAGCAAAGTAGAAAATGTTACAAGATATAGGTTACATAGTCTAGAATTTTGGCAAAGAGACATTAATGTTATTAAGGGAATATATATGGTGGGGAACTCTAAGAATAAGGGGAAGGCTATGCACACGAGAGCTAAAAAGAAACATTCTACCAATTTTTAAGTACTAAGAATGTATATTTATTTTATATCTTTAGTGTATCCTACACAAATTTATACAAAGTATATAAAGCTGCTAGCTTTTTAAAATGCCATAGCTGTGGTAGGAATTCGTGGATGTTAAATCTAACAAATCTGCAATGTTGAGAAAGTTCCATTATACCAGGGGAAAGCTAATATTGAGTAACAAACAGTAACAGCAGTATGATGCTCTGGATTGTTGATTTAATCTGAAGCTCTCTTTGACCTAATTTGCTAGGCGAAAGATACGAGAGCAGTTTGTAGTCCATAGAGGCATTATTGTTGATAATCATGAAAAAAGCATCCAGTCTTGTTTGGGCTTGTACAGAACTGCCAGTCTTGTATTTGTGCTCTTTCTGGAATATTGGCTGGTGGTCATGTGGCAGGAGGAGTTCTGCATTTATAGAAAGAAGGGTATGTATAGCTGGTGAGCCTGAGAGCAACAAGAGGGAGAATATAGGCTTTCAAACAGCTCCCATGCACTTTCTGTGGTACAAATAGGAACTGAAGTGTGTGACTGGATAAATTCTGGAAGGTGATGCCTGGATAGATAGGGACTAGAGACCACAGCCTCACTATGTGACTTCCTCTTTTAGTAGGAAAGTAGGAATGTAACATATAATTAAACTGTATAGTAAGCTGAAAATGTTGCCCATTTTGATGTCAAGGTCAAATGCACATAGTTTAGAGTACAGAACATGAAATTAAGGAGTTGGCTTTTTAAAATTTATAACTTTTGAGAGTTACGTGCAAGCTCTCAAATTATTCATGTAGTTTCAGAGTTTGAGCAGTCCTATTGAATATTATAACTCGTCAACACCACACATGCTCTGGTTTTGTGTTTTAAAATTGATAAAGCCCAATGTATGAATAGTAAAATATTTATCTGCTTTTTCTCCTGGGTTTCTTTTTAAAGCAAAGGTTGTTAGAGGCATAGTTTGAGAGAAGTTTGCTGCAGCAAATAATTATCTTCTGGTTTTGTATTTTCTAATTTGGTGTCTATATTATTGGCATTGTGATTTTGTGATATTGATGATATTTTGAACTGGAGGGAAACACATTTTATCCATCTCAGTGTTATTTTAGCTACATCTATTTCCATAGGATGGAATGAGTATGGTAGTGCAGTATCTCTTTAAACTAACCTTGCTTTACACATAGGGTGTTGTCTGGGCCTGCCTAAGTCCTGTCAGAGGGCAGACACTTTTGCAATATAACATCTGATAGCTTTTTCAGGAAGTGGCAAATACTG
Source organism: Myiotriccus ornatus (assembly GCA_036023395.1). Classification (NCBI taxonomy): domain Eukaryota; kingdom Metazoa; phylum Chordata; class Aves; order Passeriformes; family Tyrannidae; genus Myiotriccus; species Myiotriccus ornatus. Next base: position 60,086,896 of record JAYRBT010000082.1, on the reverse strand, counting down.
GCAGAAATAAATTGATATATATTGTGAATGGAGGCGGAAAGTAAGAGCAATTTTTGGTACGCTCTTGGGAGTAGGGAGGGAGAATGTAGCTAGAACAACATTTTAAGCAGAGTGCATGGGGAATGAGGGCTCTCAGGTCTTCTGAAGGTCATCAGAATAGATATGGCCTTCACTTGACCCATGATCAGGGCATAGAACAGGGTAAGAGCTTTAATTTGAAGGGGAAAAATAAAAAGAAAAAAAAGTCAAGTGTTCAGTACAGCACTGTCTAGCTCTATGTAAAGGGAATTATTAAAACCAGGTCAGGAACCTAAGATGTTTTCTCCTTCCTGTTTTATACTTTTAAATCTAAGATGCCCTAAAAAAAGAAATCATGTTGAACTGCTGGTTAAAAAAATCACGTTGGTTATAGCAATGCAAAACTTACCCTTTTACTTCTGTAATTCTGTAGTGTATTTTGAAGTATGCATGTAATGTATTTAAATTCATGGATACTGTCCCTTACTGAAGAATTAACCTGCCTTCTGCTGATATAGGTAGGCCTATTTCATAGAGACATGGAGTTTTGTGTCATCTTAAATAAGATTAACACAGACTTTTCTCTCCTGAATGCTAGGGAAACCTGGAGTGTGTTGTCTGCTAGCAAAAGATGTGAAAAGGTGATAAATGGGGCACAGATTTTGAAGGGCGCTTCAGAAAGCGTGGTGCTCAGTTTCCGAATTTGAGCTTTATTCAAAAGAAAAGCTCTGACTTCTTCTGGCACCTGTTTAAAGACAAACTTCTTCTTGATGACAGGCAAGATCTTCCTGTGTGTGTATACTGTTCAGAAAAAAAGGCTCAATTGCCTATTTAATACTTTGAATCTTTGTATATAGGCTATGGTAGGAAAAAATCATGATGTTTATTAATGAAGTAGTATTTCAAAGAAAACGTAATATACTCTTAGTGCAATCAGAATCTGAAACCTGTACTTGAGTTTCTATGAAAATTTAGAAGAAAGACATGTGAAATCTTTTAGAGCAGTTTTCAAAGGCATAAGTTGTGCAGTTAGCACTTCTCCCATCCTCTCAAATTCTGCAGTGTTTGAGAACCGTAGAACAGAATTTCTTTGAAACTGCTCATAGGAGCAGAGGGTTTTCTTTTACAAAGTTGCATAACAGGATGACAATTTCCAGTGAGATTCAGTTGAATTCTGAGCTAAGTGAGCTTAATGCAGAGCACTGCATTATTTAGTATAGTTTCCTGGTGTGAGGAGTCTCGAAGTCTGCAGAGATGTATGTTGTATTAAAAATGGAAATGGATTAAAAATATGCACTGGTTGCATAGGAAATGCTGTTTGAACAATTCGTATTTCTTAAAGTTGTTTAAAGGTTGATACCATCATTGTTATGAACTATTTGTATGTTACAGACAGGCTTGAATGTTACAACTTCGGTATGAATTTACTGTGTGTCTGAAGTCCAGGGAGGGAGCTTTGACATGGAGGACCTTTTTCATTAGAGCTTTAATAAGAGCATGAATCCATCACACAAGGAAAGTCTGCGAGCTCCATGTGTGGGTGAAGTCTGCCTCCATTTCCTGTACTGACCTGTGGGTGATCGCTCATCAGAAATGGGACTGAGGAAAAGGTTAAAGATGATTACAGAAACTTTTATCTGTAAAACACCTAGCTCATTTTGCGTAGGACTTGGGAAATAACCTTTAAAAATGATTTATTGCTCTCATGATAGATTATTATCTCTAAAAAGCCACTGATCAATAACCTACTGCAATGAGGCCTTTCTCCTGACCTTCCTGATCACTGGAATGGGTGATAAAACTGTGAAATCCTGGTGAGGTGTTATATGTGATTTACTGTGCTCAAATACTTACTACTGCTAGTTATATGCTGCATACTTAGTGCTGTGCAGTGTTAGAGCCTGCCTATTCTTCAAAAATAAAATATTTCATCTAGGTCTATGTACAGGTAAAGGGGTACTGTAAAAATAAATGGTATGAATCTGTTAGAATTAAAGTTTATGGGAAAGTTGGAGGGGAAAAAAAAAAGGAAATAGAGCTTTGAGAGTAAAGTAGTTGTCGTCATGTGCCTGTATTTATATTCAATCCACACTGGCTTGCTGTCTGTTAGAAATGAAGACATCGATACTAACTGTTTTTGCTAGAATCCTTTAAATTGTTCTGACCTTTCAGATATGCATGTGGCCTAAAACTTTCATGAACCCATGCATTTATTAATATCCTTATGAAATGCCTGGCAGTGTATAAAACTTGTACAATATCATCTATTGTGAAAACTACTAGAATAATATCTTGGTTATTTTAGGAAACATTCTTAGGCAAGCTAATATGCTTAGAGAAATTACCCCTTCAGCTCTGATAGAAGTTACAATTTTTAGGTCTTTAAATAATATATTTTGAACTAGATTTAGATGTCTAAACTGGTAATTTCTCAGAGCTACTTCTAGGACTTGTCTCTTTCTCTTCCTTCTCTCAGCAACCCCCCTGCGAGTGTTTTCCCAACCAAACACATCAAAAAGCCTAAGCCAGGATGGAAGGAAGCGTGCTGCATAAATTGTTAGCAATGAGCAGATGTAGCTACTCTGATCAGTCCCACCTCACAGTGGGAGTGCACTAAAGCCATCTTACACTGCTTGATGCACTTTTGAGCTTCCTGCTTTCTAATAGCATCTTCTCTCTTCGCCTGCTTAAGCATCAGTGACAACAACTGAGTGGAGAATTTTTACATCCATGTACAGGCAAAAGCATAGAGCAGTTGTTGTTCAAGTCACCCAGGAATTTTTGTTTTGTTTTTGATAATGTGATTAAAAATGCCTGAATAGAAAAAGAAAAAAAATAATTTTTCTTCAGAAGCATGCTCTTGAATCTATACATGTGACCACAGATTCCGCTTCAGTCTAAGGAAATAGAATAGTAATATCTGTTCAGTTTGTATCTTTTTTTTTTTACAGAAACCATACAAGCAAATGCACATGTCAAAATGTAGTCCATGGAGAACTGTTTGGACCTTTATCATTCTTTTAGGTGTGGTATGAAACAATGAGAAATTAGAGGTATCAATGAAGAGTTAGTTGACATAGCTTCATAATCTCCTGAGATAAGGCTGATGGCTAAGTAGCCTGTTGCAAAGAATATGAGATGTATGGTGGAGACCAAGAAATGTGAACCAACTCTCATGAATCGGTCTCAGTTGTGAAAAAGGAGAACATGAGCAGGAGGTGGAGGGGAGGCATTTATTACTCTTTACTTGGTGGGGCTTCACCTGGATGACTCTGTTTTTAGTGTAGTAGAGGCCGTTAAGGGATGCAGGTCCATTGGAGAACTACTAAAATGGTCAGGCTGCCACGAGTTTGGCATGTAGGAATCTAGCGAATAATCTAATAGTAGTCTGTAATTACTTGAAAGACAACTGCAGAGATTATGGAACCAAGTTCTTCTTGATTGGACCAGGAAGACATAACAAGTGGCAGCAAGTTTCCCAGCCTTGACTGGGTAATGGTGTTACCAGGAATCCACTTGTAAGTGGGAGGTTAGGCCAGGTGGCCTATGGAAGTCTTTTCCAATCTACCTTTTCCTGATTTTGTAAAAATGAGCTTGAACAGAGAGGATAAGAGGCAGAATACTGTATAGTTTGTTACTTCTGTTGCTATTTGGGTATTATGATCAGTTCTCATCTCTTTAGATTAGGAAAAGCTTACTGGTCTTTGTTGGAAGAATTTAACTAAAACAAGCAAACAGAGGTTAATAAAAATGTGATACAGTGCAATTTGGACAAAATAAAGTTTCCAGTATTTAGGAGCTAAACATTTTTTTTTTTTTTTTTTTAAACTTTCTGTTCTGTTCTTTGTCACTTGTTTCTGTTTCATCACACTGTGCTATACACCTTACCTGTTTCATATTTCCTGACAAAAACTAGGCACAGTGTGGCTGCTCACAAAGCATTTCTATAAGGGAAAAAGTACATGCAGCTTCCTGTTTTGAAAAATTACTTTGTTGAATTTTGTTTCCTTTTCTTTGTTGGATAACTTCTGTCAGTCTTCTGTGCACATCAGATGAAAACTACATTTAGTGGCTCTCAAGACGTTATTTTTCCTTTTTTCTTGTAGTAGTTGTAGCCACCTGATTCTGAGTAACAAAAGCCTTGATGGTCAGAATTTTGTCTGCCCCTCGGGGGGGCGAATGGATTATTTAATTTTCATTCAAAACTAATTTCATTTTTTGCCACTGTATCAATGAGGTTTTATATTACAACAATTGGCCATGCATACATGTAACTTGAAACCTGCATGGACTTTGAACCTGAGAAGCAGTGTAGTACTTCACAAATTAATTAGAATCATTATTTTATGCCCTAAACTGCACTTCTTTTATTTTTTAAAGAGATGAATAGAACTAAGAGAGGGAAGATTGGGAAGGTAAAGTAGAATAAATGGTCAGTTAACTAAACATAAAGGTGAGAATCAACACAAATACTACAATAGAGTATTGTTGTTCCTACAGGAATTTGTGTAGAAAGAACAGAGGAATAGTTGAGTGAGTTATATAAAAGTTCACTGTAATGATTTTGACTTCCATTTCTTTAATCTGTCAGAAGTTTAATGTCCCTTACCAAGTGAATGTGTGAGATTTTTTTCTCTAGTTTTGAGACAAGTATCTCTTTAAACAGTTCATCTATATATGCAAAAATAAATTTAGAATAGGATTAAATTTTCACATTTGAAGGGGGAGAATGAAGTCTTTCTTTTTTGAAGTAGTAGAAAGAATGTGAAAATGGTTGTACTTGGAGGAAAGTAATGGCAGAAGGGAAAGAGAACAGGACAAAATTACTGCTATAGCTTCGGAGCTATTCCTACTTCTTCTGAAAACTCTCATGCCATTGTTATTTCTTAGATCCTTGCAGAAGAAAGACTAACATGAAACTGGAGATGTAGAAAGATAGTGAAATATTTTTAGAACCTTACTACAACTTGTCATCTATGTGCTAAAGGACATAAGGCTTCAAGGATATGCAAAAACTGGTAAATTTCTTTTTTAAAGGCAGTTCCAGTTTTTACCACCTGCAGCACTTCCATCGGGTGTGGCTGCCAGCAGCCTCTGTGTTTGCAAGACCAAGTGAGCAGAACTTCAGTGTATGTGTTACTCCGTGCCTCAGAGGAGTTCAAGATACCCATGCTGTCAGCAGACAGCTAAAGATCAGAACTTGAAGGAAGAAGGAAGGAAAGGAACTCAGGAACATAGTAGTGTTCCTACCAATAATGTGCTTAAAAGGAAAACTCAAAAACCCCAAGATTTGTAGAGCAGCAAAGCAAATACGTTACCATTTTATCTGAAGAAGAATGATAGGAGCCTAAACAGTTGCAAAATACTGCAGAAAGAAATTGTTTCTCAATGTTTTAACAAATATCTTCCATAAAGCATGAATGTCACCTGTGTTAGCCAGTGAAGTTTTGTCAGTGTCTAACGAGTCCTGGCAGACTCTACTGTTCACTTGACTAGAGCTGGGGGAGGTTTGAACTGGCGGGTGGGTGTGTTGGCACTTGGTCTGATACCGCCTTAGCAGAGCCTGTTTAACAGTCTCGAGAGGACAAATGCTGTTTCTAGTATTTTCTGTTGTATGGCAAGGTCCCTCAATCCTTTAAATAAACAGAAAAAGAAAAAAAGCCCCCCTTTCCAATAATAAGGAAAAAAATAATTTAAAACATGTATGGTTTTTAGCCAACAAGTAAAAATCTGTTCGCCACCAGCCAAGACAAATTTTTTTTAAAGAGCAGATTGTCATTAAGTACACTTTGCTTTTAAAAACAGGGTTTTTTTGTTGTAAGGCTGATAATTTCTAATTATGGGGTTTGCAGATTTGCTTTAAAATTATATTCTATTGATTTTTTAAAATCTGCTTTTTTTTAATCATCTGGAGGGACAGGAACTGGCCTGTAACCATGCTTGCCTAGCCTAACCGAAGGCCATCCTGGAATTTTCTGTCATATTGGTCAATTCAGCCTTGCTTGGGGCTACAAAAATTACCAGCCTGGGCCAAGGTGAGATTTATGATCATCTCATCTTCTTCCTTAGTATACTCTGGTCTGCTTTTTCAATTTCACGAAATCTTTATGCTATTAATTTGAAAGACTTTGCAGGAAAAAAACCCCATAATTACCACTAAAATATTAAATTTGTTTGAGTAATGATTGCCCAGGAATAGCTCTTGCGTCTTTAATTGCTGCCTATAAAGTTACATTTACAGAAAATTGGAGTAAAACTCGCACACAGATTTGACTGGGTCTAGAATTTCAAATCAGATTGCCTTTTGCAGACAAAGCTGCAGTCACGTTGCTTGCATGCCAGGTAGCTGGATGAAAACAAGTTTCCATTCCTCTCAGAAACTTGGGGAATAATTTGATATGTAGCATGAGAGTGTTGGAGTTATTCTCAGAACTGACATTTCACCTTCTATGAAAAACTCTGCTAAGGGAGGATATTTTTGTGCATTTATTTATTTATTTTTCCTTCTGGCACATCTTTACAATCTAGTTTGGAGTTTGATGGGGCAAGCCTTTTTGTCTTTTTGAAGTATTTTCGGAGAAGATATCCTTGCTTTTGTCAGGGGGAGGACTTGCAACTTATTTTTCCCCCAGAGTATTTGCATGTTACCTGATGGTTTTTGCTGAAGGAGGCAAGTTCAGTGAGTGTAGCATGGTAACTAAGACGGCTGCTTTGGTGTGGACTGGTCCTCTAAGAGCAATTCAGTAAACTCCAATAATCAACATAAGCATCCTCAAATGAACTTTGCATTTTCACATGCCTTGCAGAAAAATTACAGTAATTATTTGAGGGCTGTGGAAGTGTACAAGGGAACTGACAGGCCTAAGTAGACTCGAGTGGTTCTGCTCTGATTAATAATGTTGACAAGTTTCCCTCAGGTTTCCCACAAGCCTTTTTCTACGGGGCTGTCCCTAACCTTGAAAGCAGAACATGTATAAGTTTCCTACATCTTTTTACTTTCTATTCACCCACAATACTCAGCATTTTGTGACCTCAGAGGTTTCACAAGACTTGTCAAACTCACCATAGATGAAACAAGGAGTTCCCATGTCCTTCTCTTTTTCTGTTTCCTAACAGCTTTCCCTTGACCTCCATTTTGGCTCTGCTGCAGCCCTTCTCCCATGAGCTGATTTAATGGAGTAAAATCATTAAAAACCCCCAAACTTGGCTCAATAGTTTTCTCCTATATAAGTGAGTTAAACGGGGCCCTGGAAGGTCCAGTGAGCTGTAGAGCTCGGAACAGAGATACCAGATGGCCAGAAGTGAAAAAGAGGAGAGGCTGAAGTTGGAGAAAGGTAGAGCAACAGCAGACAGAGAGGATGGGATGCAAGCCTTTGGATACTCATGAGACATTAGATTGGCTCAAAGCCTTTAAAGCTACGATTTAAGTTACCATTTGTAATTTTTCAAACAGAAAATAATTGTATGATTTTACGGACTTTAAGGAATGTATTCCAAATGCTATAAAGGCACCATCTTTTCATTCCAGGGGTGTTGTGCTCTCTTTAAAACCTGTGGCTTTCTGCTGGTTAATTCAGCAGATGAGACAGTTGAAAGATCTTTCACGTATTTGCATCTTTAGCCAAATAACATTTCTTTTTCCCCAGAGACATCACAACTCCATTTCTGCAGCCTGGGAAGTAGTATCTCCTCAATTTTACTTTTTATAATGTTTGGCAGCCTGATCTCATCATATACCCAGCTAATACTGTATTCAGCTAGAGCTGCTGTAGCAGAACTTTTTTATGTATACTAATATTTCTTTGATCATTTCTAGTCACAAATGTCCTGTTGATTTATGGCTTCACACCTTTCTAAAATACCTGATAAGGAGTGTTGTGTATTTTGTGTAATAGGAGGCCCTGGCAATGGCATGAATAGACTACTCTGATGCATTACACAGTTCAGTTTAACTATACACGTTATGTGGAAGTTACCAGGTTTGTGCAGGTACAGCAGTGAGCAGGTGAGTACTGTGTTTGGTAGGGATAGTTCACTGGTGTAAAAACTTACTTGAGAGCATGGTCAGTTGTCATCTCCTGGATTCAGGTTGAAATAATTCCTTTTTCATTTCAGACAACAAATTTATTTCTTGCTGTACTTTAGCATTAGAAATAGTTCCTCTTATTTTTAAACATTTCCCAACCACTATCAATGCAAAGCTTAACAAGCTCACTGTAAAGCACATTCCCCCTTACTTTATTGATTTTGCTGAAAATTTCACTTTTCTCATACTTGTATTTGACTGTTACCTGTCTTGCTGCCAGCAGCCTTCTGCTCATTGTTTATACACTTCTTCATTTTTTAATTCCACCAACAATGGGTTTTGGAGGAAAAAAAAATGGGGATTGTAGGCATAATATTTGGTTTCACATATCTGGTACTAGAGCAGCATTTTACAAATTGCCTGTTTCATACTGACCAGTCTGTAGTTTGTCAGCTTTCTTCCCTGCAGACCAGACCTGCTTTTGATTTCGGGACCTGCTAAGCCTTCCTGTGCAGCTGGGATGCTTTGGTGGGTAGGAGTGGTGGCTCCCTGAAAGCTGTGAGTTACTCACTTAATAGTTCACAGCTTATGAGTGTCCAGTGGGCAGCTCTGCTTATGGAAAGGGAAGTGAGCAGGCGAGCAGGCTTCTCTTGTCTCTCTCTCCAGCAAAGAGCAAGTTATCAATTACTTTCAGTGTCACAGATTGTCTTCTGTTGAACTTGGCCCACCTTCACTGCTTCCACTTTTTTATTGCCTTCCTCAGATTTGAACCTCAGGGAAAGGTCCCTAACTTTTTATTGTGGTGGTTTGACCTGAGTAGCTGTGTGAGTCATGAAAAACTGGAACAGCTTCCTGCGCTGGCTGCCATGGTATCCAGGGCTGTTGCTGTACACACAGTGCAGACGTAGCAAACACTTACGGGGGGGTTTTTTGGAGGGTGGCAGGTGTTTCTTTATCTTTGTCATATTACTGGCCAAATTTTCTTGGAGCTTGAAATCTAAAAGTAGAGGATCAATGCAACAACGTGTTATATAAAATTGTGAGCAGAATGTTCCAGTTCGAGCAGGTTCCTAACAGCATAAATAAAAGTGCACATAAGCAAGGCAGGAATTCTCTAGTTACATTTTTAAGTTTGCTTTGTAAAAGGCAGAATACTTTGAACATATTTCATTAAGTCTGATAGTATAGTTATAGTTGCAGTGGCTGTATCTATGTAATGGAGTATTGTGATCTTGTATGAGTCCTCTATTGTATGCAGTACTTCATGCCCCTCTTGTTTCTCACTTGTTTTTTGTTCCCCACCCATTACTTAGGAAGTAGCTTGAATAATTCCTTTCTTAAAAAAAAAAATAAAAATTCCTCTAATTAAATTTCTGTTTAGTTTTTTAGAGAAGGGTGTATTTCTTGAATCAGTTAAATTGAAAGTTCAAGGTAAGGTTCATGTAACTGAAAAATATGAAAGGTTCTAAAAGAGAAGATGTATTTATTCATGCCACCGACCAGATTCCATGTGGTATTATTACTATTCATGTTCTGGAGGGATAATGGCTCTTCTAATACAGTTTTTGTGCTAACTAGATTTTTGAAGAATAATTTTTTTAGGCTTTTGTTAATATGAGCAGGGTTTATTAAACAATATTAAAAGGACGTGATAATGTAGTAGTGGAATGCATATTTTGAGAAGTGGTTTCTTGAAAATGAGGCAAAAAATTCATAATTTCCTTACAATGGTTTTTCATTTGTGGTGGTTTTCATGTATGGTGTATTATGGATGTAATGAAAATTTACTATGATTGAAAATTTAGTTCTGGCATTTCCACTTAATTGCATTTTAAAGGAAAAAATCTCAGTGTACAAAATTCTTTATTCTGTAGAGACCTGTACAACTTTAAAAAAGTTAAATGCAGGCAATGCTTATTATGAAGAATATTCAGTTTAACTTTTTCCCCCTAGCTCTAGTTATAGTCCCAGAAGATATGGCAAAATGTTAAAGCTGTGAAATAACATTAAAATGCCATTTAATGTGTCAAGGGAAACTTTGTTTATTTTTTTTTCTTGGATAAAAAGACTTGAATAAAAGCTTTTTCTTCTGTAGTGCTCACAGGTTTTCAAGTAGATGGAGACGGCTGTTGCTAGCAGCAGATTATACCAGATGCTGAGTTGCCTAGGGACATGTGCTTTTGTTTGCTGGAGACAGGGCTTATTGTCTTGCCTTCAGGCACTAGGCTGAGTCTGTAAGACTATATAAGTAGTGATTTTTATCCTTTGAGTTAGTGGAGTGTCACATGGTGCTGTGTGACATTTTTAGGTAATGCTTGAAGTACAGATTTTTCTTATTTAATTTTTTTTTTCCCCCCCATGGATATGTAGTAGGTAACCTCCACTGAAGTTTTGCAAAACCCTTTAATATTTGTTGCTGAAAGAAAATAGGGATTGCAGACTTTGGAGACATGTTGCTACCTAAGAAATATTCCATGGCTAAGAAGTATACTAAATTAGTGTTTCATCATAGTTGTTTATTCACAGAAATATGAGTAAGAAAGAGATGAAATAAAATTTGCTGTTGTATTACACACCTTAGCATGCAAGTAGAGGACCAGTGAGGTTCTGTATGATGGATGTTTAAGGATTTCCTGAAAGTCCACTACAACAAAATCAGATATTTTATAGAGATTTGCTTCATTTATATTGGATATAAGGTAATAGCATAATCCATTTTCTTGTGTTTGTATAGGATATTCATTTTTTTCCTTTAAAATACTTCATTTTAATGCAGCAGCTAACACGAGGTATTTGGCAAAATGGCCCGTGATCTCCTTTATTATTGCAATTTGTGTGTTATTGTGAGATTTCATTTTGAGCTGTAATTGTAAGTAGGTTTGATCGTAAGTGTGAAGCGAAAATTGTGAATAATATAACTCTGTGTGGTACTATTCTGTTTTGAGTTTGGGTTTTTATGTTTGGGTTTTTGTTTGTTTGTTTGTTTTGTTTTTGGTTGAACTTGCCTTTGCTGAGGACCTACAGATACTCATGTAGCATCCATGTGCTTGTTGAACATCACTTTCTCTAGTGCTTTTAGCTTGGAGACAGCTCAGCCAAACCAAACTGAAGAGTATAAAATTGTCTAAGTAATTGTATATTTTGGATAATTTTTCTGAAAAGTGTTATGACGTGTCGTAGCCTATTCCAACATAACAGTAAACACTTCATGAATTCATACATTGCTGGAGAAAATATGGATTTACAAGGTTCCAGTTTGACAGAAGTCTGTCAGGAGATGGTGATACAATATGCAACTGTGAAAGATCTTTCTTGGAGCAACCCATAGTATGTCAGACCTAGCAAGTCTGGTAAAATTATTCAGTGCTTCTCTTCTTTAATGTTTTCCACACTATAATGCAGTACTCATGTTGGGTTAATGTGCTAATGGATGATCTTCAAAGTTAACAAACATAAGCAAGTTCTGCATCTCAGTGTTTTGTATGCAGCCACTAGTTCTGTTCAGAGCTTTCATTATGGCTTGATATTCAGTGTTGAATTCAAAATGAGTCAAAATATTGCTAAGGAAATGAACAATGTTAATCATTTAATCTTAGTGTTTTGGTTTCCTACTTGATGCTAAGGTAGCATCAAAGCTAAGGAGTTATCCGCCGAGACCCGGGTTCGATTCCTGGTCAGGGCCACTCCCCGGGCAGATGGAGCTCGTTAGCCCTGTAAGGCAAT
>JAYRBT010000082.1:60044459-60072457 GCA_036023395.1 Myiotriccus ornatus | reverse complement strand
TCATGAGGAGAAGAGGAGGGGCAGGCGCTGATCTCTTCTCTGTGGTGACCATTGACAGGACCCAATGGCCTGAAGTTGTGTCAGGGGAGGTTTAGGTTGAATATTAGAAAGAGGTTCTTCACCCAGAGGGTGGTTGAGTATTAGAAAAGGCTTCCTGGGGAAGTGGTCACAGCACCAAGACTACCAGAGTTCAAGAAGCATTTGGATGTTACTCTCAGGCACATGGTGTGACTCTTGAGGATGGTTCTGTGCAAGGCCAAGGAGTTGGACTCGGTGATCCTTGTGGGTCCCTTCAACTCAGCATATTCTGTGATTCTGTGAAGCTTTCTCTTTTGTTAGAAGATCATAGATCATACAAGATGTAGTTGTTCAAAGCAATTTAGAAATAAAATAAGTTTACTTGTAATTAGGAAGAAGATAGCTTCATTAACTGATTTATTCCAATGCTTTATAAAGATGGACTTCATGCTATTCTAAATTTAATTACTGCTGTCACTCAATATATTGTCTCTCTCATTTTTTACCCAGCTGCCACTTTCAGCTATGTTTATTTCTACAAATTAACTCAGGGCCCAGAAATTATTTTCAGGGGATGCTGCTATTTGATATAAATTACGTTAATGGTTACAGTTTAAGGAAGAAGCAAACTTTCCATTTGATTCTGAAGTCTTACTTTATACAAATATGTACAAGAGAACTGGGTGCTCTGTCATCTCCAAGACTGACTAATCAAGTGTAACTTACTCTGTGCTGAAGGACAGGAAAAACAAAAATTGGTGAATGGATTTCCTTTTGGCTCAGAGGCGACATAGTTATGTGATCTATAATTGGTTATTATAGTGAATATAGTGATATCTACACATATAAAGGCAGGAAAAAAAAAGAGTGAGTCATTATCCTTTGACCAAGACTGTAATTTGATATTTCAGTTTTGATGAATTTAACTTGGAAAAAATTGGGGGACCTAAAGCTTGAATTTTTCTTTAACAGTTTTTTTTCTTTCCTTTTTTTTTTTTTAAAGTTTCCTGTTAGGTAACATGCAACTTCTTAAAATTAACCTGTTTATCTTCACTTTGGTACCTAGAACCAGTGTTTAGCGAAAAATATTTGTAGTTTTGTATTTATCACGGAAAGATTTTTGTTAGGAGTTGAAGTTGTTAATGCTGTGTTTCCAAGTACTTTGTAACTAGACCTGAAAATGATGAAATGTGGTCTTGACAATAAGGACACTGTTTTCTCACTGTCATTGCTGTGGTAAAACTTACTGTACTTTAAGTTAAAGATCTTTCAACTCAGAAAGGTCTTAAACTTGAGGCATAACTATTAACAAAAACAAAGCTAAGAGCAGCATATAACCACGTTTTCAGCTTGTATATTTTATATTCTGATTTTGCAAAGAGTATGTATGAGGTGGTGACTGTATTTAAAGGATAAAAGTTATCTTACAGTTGCAAAATATTTTTCAAAGGCAGTTTTGACGGAATTAAGAAGTAGAAAATGTTCTGTTGGCAGTAGGATATTGATTTAAAATTTTAAGCATAAAGAGTACAGTTTTGTAAGTCTTGCTTTAATACCAGGTTGGTCTCATCTTCAACTTGGCTGAGAGACATAGATGATTTATTGTTGCTTATGTAAGTTCTGCTATTTTTTTGTGGGTTTTTTTTTCCCTTTTTGAAAAATGTGATTTATTTTAAAGAACAGTGTTGTCTGAGAATTTGATTATTTACCAGCAATTATAACTCCCTTGGGGTGGCTTTCTGAAAGCAGAGTGTGTCAGAGGGCTTTTCTGCTTCCCTTGTTATGACAGAGAAGGAATTTGCAATATAACTACCAGACAAATTCTAGTAAGTCAGAGTTTGTTTTGATCTGCATTTGAGAATCACAGGACTTAGCTTCTTCCACTGTTTTAATTGCTTGATTTGAACAGAAATAAAGGAAGGGCAAGTTCATATCCTTGTTATCATTTGTGATGTTACTGTGCTGCTCTGTGGTTTTTGTTTTTTTATTTTTTTAAGTAATTGCTGCTTTTTAAAAATAATGTGGGTTGGGGCAAACCATACCATAACATGGCAAGGTGAAGGAGCTGTTTTCTGAAATGGGAAAACTCTTGATAGTAATAAATCTGCCAAGGGTGAAAAGTACATGAAACATGTAATGATGCATTAGAGAGGTTCACAGCCATTTGCCCTCAGGTGATTTCCAAACCTCACTCCTTTGTGTTTGCAGTGTGCCCACTTCAAACTTAAGCTCACATATGGCAAAGAGAAATCAGCTCTCATAGTTAGAGTTGTCCCTCACTTTTCATTTTAAGTTGACAAAAAGGAGGATGTGTCACTTTGTGCTGAATGTTTTGAGGGGATTATTGGGAAAGGGAACAATTAAATATTTAAGAAAAATGGAAGAGAAGACGGTTGCACAGATGAAATTGTAGCCATGTAGGAGAGGCGTCAGGCCCCAAGTGGGCCAGGGCCCCCCTCCTCCCCTGGCCCTGGGCTGGAGCAGGTGTGGCACTGAAGCCCCCCTTCTGTCTTGTAACAGAGTAGAGAAAAAAACCACTTTAGAGAAAAACTGCCTGGACAAGACATACTGCAGAAGAAATTCCAGGCAAAGATAATGGACCTCTAAGGTCAAAGCTGACAGCCGGAGAGAAAAGCCGCAAAGGGGAAGAACTCCTTCTCTCCCCCTCTCTCTCTCCCTTCATCAGGGAAAAGACTGAAAACTAAAAATCCCTGCCACCTGCGGAAGTTTATTGGGGTGAGGAGACCCCCATGCAGCTCACAGAGGAGCTTACACTGAAGTAAGTGGATGCACGAGGAAGCTGAGACTTTGTGAGAGGCCTAAAATGAAACAGAGTCCTGCTGGAGACCTGTGGCCCATGGAGAAAGAGAGACCTACGCTGGTGCGAGTCGGCTCGGGTAGGATGTATGATCCCAGTGAGGGATCCATGCTGGTGCAGCTGAGTTTGTGACCCTGAGGGATGGCAGAGGGTGGAAGAACTGTTGCCTGAAGGTGTAAACTCATGATAGAGAGGTCCATTAAAAACTTGTCTCGTTGAAGCGAGTCCCCACAAGGAAACAGGGGTGGACTCAAAAGCCATTATCCCTTGTGATGCTGTGGTGAAGATCCATGGTAGGCAAGTGTCCCCTTGCAGTCCATGGAGGATCTCCACAGGGCCTGGGAAACCCCCGCCAGCCTCCGGTCTTAGCCCAGGATGAGGGTAGGCCCAGCCCTGAGGCCAACATAGGAGAGAGAGACAAAGAGGAACAGTTCCCTCTGCGATGAATCGGAATTGTCGTCCTAGAGATAATAGAAGAAGAACTTTTGAGTGCTGCAAAATTACTGCAAAGACCTGGAGACCTTTAGAGTGCTGCAAAATTATTTAAAAGACCTGGAGCTCCAAAAATGGAACAAAAAGTACTTCTCCTCCTGAACTGATACAAAGGGAGGAGGGATATTTTTGTAAATATATAGCATTTTTGCCTAATTAGAACTGTTGTAGATATAGTTCTTTAGTTTTTATCTTGCTAGGAATAAATCCTAATATCATTCTCCCCAATCAGATCTCTTTTGTCTGCATAAACCTTCTCTCAACTTACAGCAATTGTGTGAGGGGTGAGAAAAATTGGCCCAGAGCAAACCCATGACATTTTTGGTGGAGAATGCGGGCAGACGCTACTCTGAAAGGCAGTGGCCAAATCAGACCACGACAACATGCAAAACCCTTGTTCCCAGTGATAAGTTGAGCCACTGGAATGGGATGAGACATTTTATTTCATTGACATTTGTCTGAAGTTTTACGGTATTTGATGTCCAAATGATGCTATGTGTTGGAAACCCTGACCAGTTTACTGGTCTTGATGTGCTTCATAAGCCCCATGTGTCTGTACTTTGAAACCAACGAACTTGCAGTGCATTTTGAAAGCATGGGGCCTACTGCACATGTGTATTCCATTAAAGGGATGCAATAGCTCCGGAGATAAGTGAATCCTGAATGAGAACATCAACTTCAATTCTCCTTCATTCCACGTCTTTCCCAATGTCACATGTAGCATCAAAGACCTGTCATCTTCTGCCATACACCTATCACGCAGCCCATTCTTTCATCTGCACAAAATCACAAAAACAATCCAGTGTTGCCAAGGCTGTAACCCCCTCTTTGCTGCTTCTCTTCAAGTCAAAAGCTGCAGGTCCTGTGCATGGTAGAGTTACTCTAGGCTCTTTGGCCAAGTTGAGCTTGAAACCACTGCTTCCAGGAGAAATATATAGCCATGAAAAGCTCTCTGTCAAGGCTCCTTGCATTCCCCTGACCACCAAATAACCCTTTTCCCTGGCAGTTCTACTCTATAAGGCAAGCTTTAGGTAATTTATTTTTCATATCAGGTCGAAACTCTGGAGTCTGATTAGTGGGAGTGCTGAACACTCCCGGTAGCAGTGCATAATGCTAGGGGCACTGCTGTAAAATAAATGGCTCATTATAAGAAATGTGAAGTGCATTACAAAAAACAGGCACTTTATTTCTCAAGCTCTACATCTATAATTGGTATACACTTTTAAATTTAATGTACCTTAGTTCTCCATTTCTAAAACCCTCCAGTGAGCAGAACTTTAACAGCACCATTGTGAAACAAAATCAGTATAACCTTACCAAGATGCCAAATGTCTGGACATCTCTAATGCTTTGGTCTCATAAATAAGGAAGATACATTGTATGGTATTTCTGTGATTCAGTTCATACAAGTTTCAGTGATGTTTGCAAAACAGAGATAGTGATACTTGCTTACCTTGCAGTGTTTGTAAAGTCAAACTGCATTCAAGATTGCAAGCCTGTCTGCTGCCCTTAAACTGGAACCTTGCATAAATGCAAATATCCAATGTGTACTTCATGAAAGACATATTTGATGGAATTTTATTTTTAATTATTTGAATTGGCAGAACCTCTTGGAAGGCATGCTGAAAGCCTGGTGACAGGTGCACACTGTTCTTCTGTAACTTATGACCAAGAATGATTTCATACAAATTTCTAACTCAGTCAGTACCTCTCAACTGGTCAGCTTTGGCGTTTGAATTCCCATGTTGATATTCAGATATGACACTTGAACCGGGAAAGTCAGAGAATGTCCGTGAAGCACCTGCTGTTAAACTGAAAAGTGGACATGCAAATAGAAACTATTCATTTCTACAGCAGTTACACACTATCCCATGAATCCAAAGCTGTAGGAATTAATTTAGATAAGCATTATCCTTCAGCTGTGTCAGTGTTTAGCAATGAAAATTAGTTGTTTAGGTGCTTCTCTGGGATAGTCTTCTTCCCTTTAAAGTCTGTGTAGGTTCTG
Organism: Myiotriccus ornatus; assembly: GCA_036023395.1. Taxonomy (NCBI): domain Eukaryota; kingdom Metazoa; phylum Chordata; class Aves; order Passeriformes; family Tyrannidae; genus Myiotriccus; species Myiotriccus ornatus. The sequence continues at coordinate 60,067,124 of JAYRBT010000082.1, read as the reverse complement.
CTCTCAGAATACCATCCTAAACCAGAGTCTTGCCCATTACTATGGTTATCATTGTCAGCAAAGGTTTTAAACACAGATGTTATGCCTCTGAAGTCAGCGTGGCTAGTCACATGCCTTTTGAAGTTATGTATTAAGCCCTGGATTTATGCTGCCTAAGTGCTGTAATTTGAGAGTCTGTTTTGCTCAGCTCTCTTTATGGTCAATGAAGATAATTATCTCTAAAATAATTTAGATTTTTAGAAGATCTGAAGTGCCTTTTGAAGCCCTTTTACTGACTTTAGAGAGGGGATAGGCTGAGTAGTTTTTTAACATCCAACATTTGACAGAGCTGCCTAAACAAGATGAGATGAAGCTGAGAGTTGGTAAACTGGAATTAAAATCTTTAGGATTATGAATAGCGGGTTTTGGTTATCTAAGACTGAATATTTTGTCTATGTAGTAACCATTTTGTTTTTTATCTATGTCAGTGACAATCAAAGGTGTGTAGGATTTTTCCTAGATGAGAAAAAAAGATAGTTTTACTTCAAGTAGTTATGTATAGATATGTATGCTTATTCCTAGGGTGTTCATACTGGATCTTAAGAAAAATTTGTTCACCACCGTGGTGGTGGGCTTTGCAGTACTGGATTAATGGTTTGACTTGATGATTGAAAAGGTCTTTGCCAACCTAAAATATTCTATGATTCTTTAAGCAGCTGGGTGCTGGTGATGTTTGCTTCAGCAGTAGCTTCATGCTGTGCAAACAAGCTGCTGCTCCCTCCTGTATTGTGGGCACCCTGTCCTCAGTTTCTCTCAACTGTTGCCTAAGGATTCTTTGTTTTGCAGTGTTTTTTCAGTAAACATTCCTAGCCTAATAAATATTTCTGTTCTTTGTGCCTTCGTTACTCTCTTCAAGATCTTTCTGATAGTTGATGTGCTTAGATGTTGCTTGTGTTACCCCTGAGAAGTTTCCCTCTCTGGGAAACTCAGTCAACGTGCCAAGGGAAGGGCAGTTGAAGGAGGCTCTGAGAGTTGTTGTCACTGTGTTGTCAATGTCAGAGAAGCTTTAACTTTCACAATTTCTGGTGAAATTTCTTCTCTTCCATGCTGAAAGGAAGCAGGCCTGGGGAGCATTTGTATTCACTCTGAGGGAGGGTCATGGAGCAGGCTGGTTGTGATGAGGACCTATCTGCCACTTTTAAGCAGTGGTGGTAACTGTATCAGCAGCCTTGAGAGCTGGGACTTATCAGAGGGTGAAACCACAAACTTTTTGGCCAAAACAGACAGTCACTGGTGGCAAGTGGCAAGGCCTCTGGTTTGTTTTTATTTGCTTTTGATTCTACCAGGTTAATCCCAGTCCCTCAGCAGAAACAACAGAATCATCCAGGTGGTGTGGATCACTTGTGACGACTTACAAGAAATTACTTGTCATTTCCAGGAATTATTCTGTGATCTTCTGATTTGGATACAGGAAAGAGTATTGGATGTTCACAAATTGCTTGTTTTTGTGACCACCGTCTATTTTCTTATGGCTGCAGCCACTGAGAGAAGCATGAAGAAGATTCTCTCTCAGAATAGACCATTAAGACACTGAATATTTTCCACTGAGAAGAATTGATTGTTTTTATGAGGTTTAGCACTTTTTACTCAGCTTTGCTTGTAAGGGACATCTGAAGACCATCTCTCCTGTTTTGTGTTGATCCTGTCACTTCAGAGAGAGATTGGTCCAAATATCTTTACCCAAAAATTCCTCTGCTGTATTTCGGTGGACACATTAAACGAAACATGTATTTATTTCACTGCAAACCTCGTATGAGGTTTTGTCTTTCCAAATTGTAATGAAGAGAATGTCAGAAAATTTCTCTTACTTTCATAATAGATTCATGGATGCACTTTTCTAGATAGCTTTCTTTGGTCTGAGGCTCACTGATTATACAGAGTGCAGAATCTTAGGGTAGATGTGCAACTAGGCTCTTAATTGCCAATTAAGGGTATTCTGAGTTTATAGGAACTCTTTTGGAGGTTATATTTTTTTCCAGAGTCCAAGTCCTGTGAAACAGTTCCAGGATATTAACACTGGTTCTGAGGCAACTTGGATCCTGTCTGAGAGCTTGGAAGAATTTGCGCCACCATCCTCAACCTACATGTCTGTCAGCACTCACAGATCACCCGGTGTGAGACTGCAGACACTGCACGTTGCAGGCATGTCTTTGGGTCTCTTACACCTAACAGTCATCTGTTGAATGTGATTGTGACAGTACAAGGGAACTGGGGGACTTTTTCTGGTGACAAGTGAACCATGTGTGTGTTTCTACACTCCTTTTGCTAATTTTGGGTGCTTAGCTGGGAGAACTCAGGAGTGCTGGGGTGCTCTGGGAGGTGCATGGTTTGCAACTGTGTGTTCAGGGGCAATCTGTGGCTTCAGCCCCACCACAAATTGGCTCATGTCTTCCTTGTGTGTATAAGGCCTGGATACATATGATTGTTGAGCTGTACTTAAGCCAAGCTCTGATCCCACCAGGAAGATTCAAGGATTTTTCCTGGATTATGTTTCAACTTGGGCTTCATGCTTTGATACAACTCTCTTTTTCCCTGCTTTTTGACCAGCCAGTTTCCTGCTTTGGCAGCTCATTCATCCCATTGACCTTGCCTCTGCTCTTGGCCTATATCAATCTCAGCCCAGATTTCTGCATCAGGCCTGAGTTGTGGTGGTTGGGTGGGGTTTTTTTTTTGTGTAGTTCTACGCAGCTACCTGCTCCAGTTGGCCAGTAGCTTTTGTTGTATTCAAGTCCTAATGAAGACCCATTTGTAATGGACATTAAGTCCACCGTGTACTTGCCTATGCTAAAAACAGGAGCTCACAAGTTCTGTGGAGCCAGGTGTGGTGCACTGGCTACATCCAGCAGTCCTGGATGTTTGGTTTATTGAGACATGCTGCACAAAAAAGTGGAGGAATGGTGTCTTTTTCCTTTAAACACCATTAAGAACCTTTACGTTTCGGAACTTCATGGGCTTCCTGATGCCTGATGGAGACATTATTGGGCCTTGCTCAGGTTTACAGATGCCTTTGATACTACTCCACAATTTTCTATAAGGTTAGTGAGATGTGAGGAAAAGAATCCTGCAGACCTTTGTATACCCAAGAAAACTTAATTACCATGACTTTGATTTTTTTTTAATTTTCTTTTTTCTCCTCTTTTTTTTCAAATAAGAATCCACTAAACTCCTTCCTCTTTTCACTCCAGGTTCACTTCAGATCTACTAAAATACTTTTATCTTCATCAATACAGTCTGGAAGCATTCCACATTTTCTTCTTGACCACTTGGGGCTTTAGGCAAACAATTTCCAGTCATTTCCAGTGAAAAATACTTAATGTGGGAAATAGCATGTAAGGCAGAACAAACTTCCATTTCTAGGTGCAGATCTCATTATCTCTTAGACCTGTAATTTTAATTACTTACATGAGCCATCCTCGACAGGCATATTGAAAATAATTAAATTTATCCAATAAAATGAAAATGCAATATAGTGGTTGAGGACTTTTTTTTCGTATCTTTATTTAACAGGGATTTTAGAGCAATGCAAAAATTCCCCAGATGTACAGCATGGAAAGTAATCATAGGTGACTGAGGTTATAAACCTGGTTATAAACCAGTTTTCTCATATTTTAAATGATTAAAATTATTATGAACTGAAACAGTCTAGTATTGAGATATGTAGCAGTAATATTTTAGGCAATGTATTTGACACAAACTTTGTTTTCTGTCTATATTTGTAGTTGTGTGTGCACTTCTGTTTTCAAGTGGCATTTTTTAATTTATTTTTAAAACATTAAGTAGAAAGTCTATATGTTAAATATCTTGAGTCATAATTTTTAAAGCTATATCTGAAAGGGATATGTACACAAGTCTGTAAATATGCATATATATATCTATAATATGAATGTATATATTTCAGAAAATTGTTTAAATATATCTACCTTTTAATACAATTATTAAAATGCAAATATTAGCAATAATTTAATTTCTAGAATTCATAAGTAATATACTCTATTCAGAAATCTGAAGTGGCAGACAGTTGTGTTTTAAAAAGGCTTTATTTCAAAAAGTTGGAAAAAAAAGAAAAGAAAAGTACTTTTATATGGACTTGGTCCAACACCCAAACAAGGAAAGGAACTGACTCCTACTGACTTGAATTGGGAACTCTAGATCAGACTCCAGCTACAGATGAGATTTTTTTTTTTCCTTCTATTAGACTGATTGTAAAATGAATGTGAAATAGAGAAGATTGTGCAGACGTGTTTACAGAAAATTACAAACTCAGTGGTTCAGGGCACAGAGACTTAATGTCTTTGATACCAGAGAGCCAAGTTCCAGGCTCCTTGTTACAGACCAAGTTCTGCTCTTGAAGCTTCTGCAACTTGTGCTTTTCTGCTTGTTTTGGAAACAAACCAGTAAAAAACTCCAAGGAAAAGACTGCAAAATCATGCTAAATCTAGTTCATATAATGCACAGCTTAGAGAAGCAGTATTTAAAAAAAGAACATTGCGGGAAAACCATAAGCTAATTTAACTGTGACAAGTAGGCTTTCCTTCCCTGTGTGTAAACATCTATACACATTTATAGTAGACATTACATATAATAGGTGGTTTGGATGAAAGCTGTAGGAAGAATCTCAACTTCAGGAATTTCTGAGTGTTTAGTTTTGCAGTGTTAATGATGTTTCCTTTTACTCTGTGTATCAAAATCTCTATAGTATATTGACCATTGACTTTAAATAAAGGCTAATGTATCTAATAAGAAATAATTGAATTGTTTATCTCATTATGGGTGAATATTGGCAAGTGTAACACTAAAACATAAATTTGCGGTCTTTGCTGCAGATGCTATGTCATGGTCACTAAGTATTATTCTGTCTTATGAAATACATGAAGGCTTTTCCTTGCATTTCCAAACAGTGCCTGCATTAAGTTCAGGAGAATGTCTTGTTCCCTTAGACTTCACCACAGTACTTCTAAATTTCTTCCCATGTGCCAGTGTCTTTCCCCTGCAGTAGTTCCTTGATTTTCTCTCCTGTAGTGTGCCCTGACAACATCCTTAGCTTTGTGTTGTGTTCTCTACCATCTCCCATTTTGCTGTGGAGAGTGGGGTGAGGGAGCACTTATGGGCTGTTTGAGGGTGACCATTGCCTTTCACAGACCATGAACAGCAGTTAAGGCCTGAACTCTTTTCTTAGGTCACTCTTGTCTAGTGATTTGGGGATTTTTGCCAAAATTATAAGAACTTGCTGTTTTTGAGGAGAAAATTTGTTTTAAATTAGGTGATGAGTTTTAAAGTTACTTTTGGCAGATGGACCAAGATGCACAGAAAAAAACCTGGCTAAAAACACGGCCCAAAACTCTTTACTTTCCCTTAGTCCAGAAGGACACACTTTTTAAAGAAGAGTTTATATAAAACTATGTCCATTTGTTGAGTACTTAGATATTTGCCTTCTGACTTTTTTTAGGTTCAGCAGATAGATCGTGTAGTAGAAGTTGTGGAAGAAACTATTAAAGGTAAGCATCACACTTGCAATAATTGTAGCTAGCCTGAAACATGTAAGCATTAGGTAGCAGAAGTGCTGCTGGCATGTTCTTTATCAATCTAATGCTTGCTTTCTGCTCTAGCTAAATGTTTTTTACAGTGCTATACTTTGTCATGTGTGCTTTGTGTAAGTGATAATTCCAGGGATGTTTTCTGTCAGGAGCTCTATGGATTCATAGGCAGATGAACAAGGGGAGACTTCAAGAATCATTTTAAGTTGCACCAGTGTAGGTGTAATTCAGTGTTATATGTCTACTTTCTTTTGTTTAGTTCTCTGGTGTTTTCTTCTTTTCTGATGTTTTGGCTTACTTCCCTAAACTTTCCTCAGCAGGACAGATAAATTATCTTCTGGTTTAATGTTGTTTGTAACTGTGTTCCTTGTTCTCTCTGGCTGTGTTCATGTGTGTGTACACTTAGTACTTTGCAATGAAAGAGAGAAAAAAGAGTATTGTTTCTTCAGCCTGACCAGTAAACATTTGCTGTTAAATAAATATATTTGTCTGGGTCTTTCTGGGTTACCTAAGTTTGTCTCCATTACTTATCAGTCCATAAAAATTACTGTTCCATGAAGCTTTAAATTACAAGGTTTAGTTTAATTGGCTGTACTTTCAATATAAACAAGTGTCTAGTCCACAAGACATTATCTGTAACTTTAATGCTGGAGTATGAGGTTTTTGAACTACAGCAGATTTAGAGCAGTGCAAAATTTTAAATGGATGGAAAAGCTGCTATCGAGAAATTGTGTGGCTTGATGGCCTTGAGATTCATGTTGCTTTGAATGTTTTCAGAAGTGAAACCTGTACTCTTATGAACTCCCAACCAAAAGTTTTTCAAGTTTGTCCTTAACTAATGGCATTTGATTTTTTTGGGTACAGCCTACTGTACCATACAAACAAAGAAGAAATACATTCAGCATATTCATGTCCATTATTTAATAAGCCAAACTATTTGCCCAGAAACATAATGGTATTTATGACAATGGCATGGAAATGAGGATGCTTCATGATTTTTACGACATCACAGTATTTCAGATCCCCTATCTGTTTTTTTCCTGAAATTTGTTTATTCTTAAGGGAGCAAGATGATATCCTGGGTCAGCATGCCCTCCCTTTACAGAAGTGGGCTTTGTAATATTTATACTGAGTCCAGATATTACTGCTTTTTGATAACATAATTACTCAGGTTGTTGTGACTGAATATTATATAAATATAAAGAGTATAAATAATCTAGAGCAGCTGTTAAAATAATGATTTTCACTGAATGGATTTTTAGATTGCATTTTAAACATTGATATAATTCTGGAAAATAAGGTTCATAGACACACTGAGAAACATTTAAACTTCAAAAAGCATGAAGTTTTGGAAAGATTTTGGTTCCTTTCTAGCTTACTAGAAGTAATTTGAATTAAAATGAGAAAGTGGACTGCTGAAATCTGTCCATAGTGCCAATTCTATCAGAGGTTTCCCAAAAGGTAGTGGAACACACTATTTCTGAAGTTTTATTGGAAAAAAATGAATAAAAATGGTTCCCCAGTGTGAGAGAGACATGGAATATTGAACAGAATCCAACAGATATGGTTAAGAGACTGAGGCCTTTCTCCTCAAAGAAGAGCCTGAGAACACTGAGGATGTTCATCCTTGGTGGGGATCATATGAATGTACATAAATACCAGATGAGAGGGTGCAAAGAGGACGGAGGCAGATTCTTTTCAGTGGCGGCCAGTGACAGGACCAGAGGCAACAGGCACAAACTGAAACACAGGCTGTTCTCTCTGAACACCAGAAAGCACTTTTTGACTGTGAGGATGACTGAGCATTGGCTCAGTTTACCAAGGAAGGTACTATTCCAATACATAGCTGGATGTATTGAAAAACTGTCTGGGTATGGTCATGGGGATTTGGCTCTAAGGGGCTCTCCTTGACTGAGGGGATTGGACAAGATGATTTCCAGAGGTTGCTTCCAGCTGTAATCCATCTGTGACAATAAAACTGCAGGAAAGGGAATCAACAAATTCACAGAGGTTATAACATATGATATTGGCTTAGTTTTGTTAGAGTCAACCATAAAAATAGGAGATTTTACTCATATTTCTTTAATTTAAAGTTATTTAAAGAAGAGGCATTAATTTATGTATTTGGGAATCATCTACTAATGGAGAAGAATGTGAAGCTCTTTTTTACTGTTTTATAGGAGTCTAATCATGAACTTTCATTATTCAAGTGAAGTAAAATGCTGTAGATAACAGGACTGTTGATCAAGAATATTTCATAATATAAAATAGATACATGACAGAAGATTAAATTAATGTAAAACCAAATGAAATGTAACCCTCTGTCTTCATGAGTCTACATCATTAGTAACAGCTTCTGAAGACACTAATGGGTTCAGGAGATGGAGGTGATGTGGGACAGAGGATTAAATACAAATTCCAAATTAAGGGCCAGCTTAGAGTTTTAAGTTGCATTATCAGTCATAGCTGAGTGGCACAGTTTTCTTCATCTTTTTTTTTTCTTAAGGAAAATCTGAAGTTTGTAATGTGGCCATATATATATTGAAAGTTTAAAAAATTTTTTGACTGAATATTTAAATTGAATAAGTGTGAACTTCATAGCATCTGCACTCTGTAGGGCAGCTGTCTCTAGATTGGTCAGCCTAACTGAGTTGTCTGGATTTTCTGTCCGGATTCCAAGGTGGTTACCATGTTGCCAGTATTAAGTCTAAAAGTCTGGCTTTCCCTGGGTTCTCATTTCTTAAGGGGTACCTTTGTTTTTTTTTTCTTGGATGCTTTAGTTTTATAGTGCATGGTTTACAAAAAGGAAAACTTTGTAGAAAGAATTTTTTCCCTTTTTATTTTCTTGTTAGTTGTATTTTTAGTTTTTCATGAAAATGGCTTCCCTGTTGGATTTGGTTGAAAGCTTACTGTACTCCCAAAGAAAACTGATTTATTGGAATTATTTAGAGCTCTTTGTATGATATATGAATGAGTTTCTCTAGCTTTGTTTCTCAGTCTTAAGGACATTGTCAGGAAAATCTGTTCAAAACAGTGTCATTCTGCTGGGTCAAGAGATGGTTTCAAGAAGTACATCTTTATGGTGGTCTTTACCTCGTCGTGTTAAGGTAGCTTAATTGTCACTTCCTAACTCTCCACTGAGATAATTATGATAAACACTTTTTATGTGACTTTGTCTTTTTTTAATCCTTCCTTGTCAGAAAATGAAAAAGAAGGATGTGCATGTTTGTTATTGCATTAACAGCCAAAAGAGAGACAGAACTTTTAAGAGACTCAGGTATTTCCCATTTTTGTGTCATCCTGACTTTTATCACAGGCCTTGAATTGAATCTTTGAAATATCCTAATTATCAGGTAAATTATCAAGTAAACTGTCACTTCCAGAAGCAGTCTTTAAAAGCAGTGCAGTATTTGTATGCAGGTCATATCTAATTAATATTTTACTGTGTCCCAAGGTGTATTTTAACTAGAGGTATCTTCAAATACTTTTCACATCATGTTGTGATTTATAATCTGAAACCTCTGTACTGCCTGTGAGTAGCTAGACAAATTAATTCAATCTCAGTCTCAGAACTGGGTTTCTCTAAGTGACAGGCACAATTGTGTAGCCAGTGTGTGTTCCTGATAAACAAAATGGTTTCATCATGCAAGGTTCTGATTTAACAGTTTAGTAAATCTTGCTTCATCTGCACATCACCCAGATTTTAAGACTGGATTACAGCAGTTTTTACAACATTAGGGCACCAATTCCCACTCATGTACTTAGTTTTCCAGTTATGTGTCATGATGATGTAGGATGTTAGGAAAGTATTGCTAAGGGAGCTGTGGTGTTGGTGAGCTATGAGAAAATGGGGTTATAATCGAAGTATGTTCCATCATTTAGTAAAATGTCTGTGCAGAGTGAAAAAGCTGTTTGGGCTGATCAGTCTCTATAGTATGCTCCAATAAACTGAAGATTTGTCTGGTGGGAACAACAGAATGTCTTTACCGTGATTACTCAAGTCAGTGTTTTATGAACCACTCTAAAAGCTCTCTTTAAAGAAAAACCCACTGTGTGTGTATACAAGCTTGGCTATAAACAGTTTACAGTAGGCAAGATAATATATTTGTTCGGTATTTTAAAGAAGAAATGTTAACTGCTTAATGCAGAAATTCCTGTTTTCTTGGCTTTGAATTTAGGTCTTTAGAGATATGGGTCTTCCCCTTTCCTTTCTAGACATGCTCTCAAATCCCATGTTATTAAAGCTTTGTGGGGGTGGGAGGCATGGAACCAGAGTATTTGTCTACAGTCTCCTTTTAGCTTAGGCCTTAGGGAGATGAAGGACACAGGTTGAATTGAGTTTAGTCCATATTGTGTCTGTAAAACATAGTTTTACAATGGGTCATTAGACCTGATTATAAAAAACAACCAAAGGAAATTACTTCAGGGTTGAGCCTTTTATACTTAACATAACCTTTCTTGATTCCAGTCACGTTGACCTGTCTGGTGAAGTTGCACATCCATTCCCAGTTTAAACATTAACCAGTATTTACTAAACTGTTAAATTGTCTTCATGTGGTTAGTAATTATGGATTGCTGATAGTTGCAGTGTCTGTCTGTATGAGAATGAGCAGATAAATGGTACCTATATTATATATAAGCTAATGTGTAGGATTTATACTGTATTATGTACCTTAGTGAGTGTGTGTATATATGTATGTATATGAATGCCAGCATATTAAATATTTGTATATGGTTTTTGATTTCACTATAATTTGATTATAGTAGATAGTCTCTTTTCAATTTCTGTAATTATGGGAAGAGTAGCATTGACTTAGTCTGATGACAGGCCAAATGAAGAATAAAAATTGGAGGAGTCAGGAGTTCCTATTTGAGGAAAAGTATCATTTGGCTGCCAGTCAGGAAACTGACTGTTTGTGCCAAAGTGCAGCTTGAGCAGGGTCAGAGGGAGGGTAGTGGCCTCATTGAGTCTCTGTTTCTGTTTCTGTCTCATTTGAAAGGACATAGAAAGGGGGAGACAGTTTGGGATGGGTTGTTTTATTTATTTCACTGTGTGGTGGGACCTTGGCTGGCTTCCAGAGCCTCACCCAGCCACTCTCGTGCTCCCTCTCCTCAACAGGGCAGGGGAGAAAATAAGATGGACCAAGTTTTGGGTCATGATAAGGACAGGAAGATCACTTACCAGTTACCATCACGGGGAAAACAGACTTGACTTGGGGGAAATTAATTTAATTTATTGCCAATTAAAAATAGAGTAGGGTGGTGAGAAACAAAGAAGAAAACTAGAGCTACCTTCCCCCACCCCTCTTCTTCCCAGGCTCAGCTTCACTCTGTCATCCTGGGGTCCTCTATCTCCTCCCTCATGAGTGGTGCAGAGGGACAGGGAATGGGGGCTGTTGCCAGCCCTTAACAGCTTCTCTCAGCTGCTTCTGCCTCCCCACACTGTTCCCTTACTCCAGCCTGGGCCATATTCCCATGTGGTCATCCAAGAACTGCCCAGTGTGGGTCCTCTGCATGGGATGCTGTCTTTCAGGAACAGGCTGCTCCAGTGTGGGTCGTCCTCAGGCCAGGTGCAGTTACTGCCAGAAACCCTGCTCCAGGATATGCTTTCCACAGGCTCTTCCAAAGGCTGCAGGGGGAGGATCTACTTCACTCTGGTGTTCTCCAGTGGCTGCAGGGGAACCTAATGGGGTGCCTCGGGCACCACCTCCTCCTTTGCTCACTTTGGTGCTCACAGGGCTGTCCCTCACACTTTTTTTATTTGCTGCCAGGCAGAGTTTTTCCCTTTCTTACACCTCTGAAGTCTGTGGGGCTCGGCTGTGCCCTGCGGCAGGGCTCTTGGAGCCAGCTGGATCCAGCTGTGTCTGGTGCTTGGCAGCCCTGGGCTCTCCTCACGGAGGCCCCTGCAGCCCCATCCGTGCAGTCCGTGAGCAGTTCCACATCCAAAACACTGCTTCTAGGAGGCAGAATTGCCTTTTAAACTGAGATGGTGGAAAAGTAAAAGAAGTAACCAGAAAAACTGTGTTCAAGAGCAGGTTGGTAAGGCCATGAGTAGCCAGGTCTAGTTGGACATGCCCCTGCCCATGGCAGGGGCTTTGGGACTGGACGATCCTTAAGGTCCACTCCAACCGCTTAACATTTTATGATTCTGTGAACTTCTGCCAGGAGCTGTCTGTGTTTGACAGACTAAAAAAAGTGGAGGGGTTGAAATGAGGTTTTCAGTAGGCAATATACAGAGCTATAGTGTCAGTAACTTGGTGACATGACTGTGGTTAAAAGATTTAACATCACCCATGTGTACATATTAATCACTGAGGTTAACAGCATCATGTGGTCACCCCCCTACCCCTTTTCTGTACCCCTGGATTGGAAATTTTGGAGTTATTCCTGCTTAACAAAAATTATTATAAATTTCTGTTGTCATTTAAGAAAATAGCATTTCGAGTAGAAAGATTGTCACTACTGAAATAAGTAGCATTTTTTTTCCTTGTGTTATTTAAGAACTATAGTCACAACAAACTTTGGCTTATGAAAGACCTGTCTGGAAGGTGTTCCACTGTATGGCTTTTAAGGAAGAGCGTTTTTTTGCAGTCAGATGCTTCAGTGAGAGCACTAGCTTGCATTTCAGTTGCCCTTTCTGACCACTTACTAATAATGCAATGTACTGAAGAAACGAGTTCAAAATAGTAATACCATTATCTGTACTAGTATCAGTTCTGGGAGTTTAGCTTTGTAGACTCTAATTAAAAAAAAAAAAACCAGCAGAGCATGATGAGGAATATACAGTACTTGTGGAGAAACTGCTTCTGCAAAGACAGATTTTAATTGCTTTTATAGAACAACAGTAATTGTGTGGCTCAACATTAAAATCTTATCTGCTGGGGCAAGAGATTTCTGTTGCCTTCTATTGGCTTCTGTTCTTACAACAGAGTTTATTGCTGTTTTTGCTGTGCCTGTTCAAATGCTTTTGGGCATACAGTGACTATTAGGTGTGTGAGATGATCCAGGGTTTTAGCTAGGTTTTGTAATTATTTTTCTCAGTGTAATGATTTCATTGATTTAGCTTATAAAACTGATAGAGCTGACTACCTCTGTTAGGATGGTCATTGTGGCTATTTTGTAAGTAGTTCACAGAAACTGAATGGGAGATAAATAGTGCCACAGAAGAAGAAAACAAGCAGCTGGGGGCGAACAGATTGAAAATCTCAGTAGCAAAATTGTGATTGTTCATTGCTAAGTGAGTCTGTGATGTGCACAGAAAAGATGCCTTTTCTTACAGACCTATATGTGCTCTTTTCCATGCTTTCAACGAATGACCATCTTACAGCATCCCTGTTTTTCTGTCCTATTCACATTGGTTAGACTCAGATAGGTTTAGCTCTGTTAGAGAGTCGTTTTGGCTCATAAATGTAAAGAGTACCTTGTTCAAACCAGTGGAATTTAATAAAAGCTTGCTTTTGCATTCACTGATAAGTTCAGCTCTAAGGCTAAATTTGTTCTGTTCAACCTGCACACCCCGAAACGTTAGGCAGGTTACTTGAGCTGCTGCAGCTGGCTCTGACAATCCTCCTTTCAGCATTACCTTTCCTCAGAACGCAGCCTGTTTCATCTGATTCAAAATGTCTTTTCCCTTGAAAGTTTCTCTCCAGGATCTCCTGAGCTTTCGAGCAGAATCTTTGATCATAATCAAATTCATTTCTTCACAGAGAGGTGAGGACAGAGGGTCAGGGGAACTCTTCCTGTAGTCAATTCTTAGTATTGTCCTTCTGAGCTGTAGAATGGCAGCCGGCATTTAGAGTTCAGTGGAAATGTATCAATCAGTCACTCTTTCAGAAAGACAATAACATGCTATGATCTCAAAATAAGTAGGGTGAAGCTACTGAATCCTGAAAAAAGGAATAGTGTCTTAATAGGTCATTTCAAGTGTTTTTGCCGTCAGAGAGGAAAGTACTGTGGATGTGTCGAAAATGTTCTTGAATACTTATATTCTTCATTTAACTTGGTGACATTTTTGTATGGACAGTAATTCCTCATTAATAGTTTTTTTCTGTTTTACTTGTTGTACAGTATGGTTTTAATGCTTACACATATTGTTCTGATTGAATCATACATTGAAGACATACGAAGAATAAAGAGGTATTGCATGTTTAATGGAGAGAAAGTGATGTATGAATTTTAGCGATCTGGGCCACCTGCAGAGCTTTTCTTTTGAATATCTTGTTTCTGAAATTACATACAATGAATTTTAAGAAAGCTCCTGTTGTCACCTGTGTGACACTCACATTCTGGAGTCTTCTGAAACAATATTATTGTTGGATGATAATTCCAAGTGCAATGCTTAGTTGTCAGCATTTCAAGCTAGAAACATACGTGCTGTATGCTTAGAACTACCTGCATGTCTTTGTGAAGCTTTTCGAGTTGATAGAGGGTGGAAGGCAATCTTTTTATGAAAAAAATGTGAATTGCAGACACTGGATCAAACATACAACCCTCTACTGGCATTCTGATGGGACTGGTTGCCTGGCCCAAGGCATGGTGATGTGCCTTGGGAAGGATCAATAATTCTGACAGCATTAGTCTGAATTATTCCTTGTCTTATAGTGGACCCAGTTCCTTCCTACACCAGTTGAAGGAGTCTGACTGTCACAGTATACTCCCATCTTCACTGATCTAGAAGAGGAATAATTTTTATTAGTTGCTTGTCCAGGAGCAGGCCATGTACCTTGCAGTTAGGTTTGGCTTTTGTTTGCTTCCTGTACTTGAGCCAGGAAATCCCACCGATGACACTCAGGGATGCCAATGTGCTTCTGGCCAGCTAGGGTTGGTTTGAGTGGGAGCATCCACACAGCAAAGTCCTAAACAAATTAGTGTCCTTGTTTTTGCACTTGTGTGTGTCTGGCAGCTTGTGATTGCTCTGGGGAGTTCGGGAATTCCTTTGAAATCAGTCATGTCTGCTGTGGGACAGCTTGTTTGTGCTGCAGGGCGGGGAGAAAAGATGGGAGAGGAGCTTATGGTCTCCCCTTGCTACACGTGGGCTTCTTCCATCAGGGACAGACCAGGGCATGGGCTCTAAGCCTGCCTGTTCTCTACAAGCTCACCAAATCTGGGTTTAAAGCACCTCCAAATTAAAGAGTTTTGGCCTCAAATATGAATAACAGCCTGGCTTAGCTGTAGAGTGTGTTAAGCAATTTGTGTTGCATCCTTTTATTTCAGATGGGTTTTTTTTCTGTTAGTCCTGCCAGAAGATCCAAACTAATTGTTTAGAAGGTTGGTTTTACCCAGTAGTTACAGAGCTAGAAAAGCATAACTCTGGAAATAAATCTAGTATTCAAGTTTTGTAATAGCTCCTGATTTGCCTCTTCTGCGTTTACACATATTTTTATTTTGATCTTCCTGACTCTCTTTTCTCTTTAAGGTGTTCTTGACTGGTTTTTCTTACTTTCACCAAAGTTTTCTAACCCTTTTCACCTTTTATATTTCCTTGATGCTCCTTTCAGGTTTTATTACTGCTTTAGCTTCTTCTTTACACTTCTGCCCTTTGTTTTTCTTTGAAGAAATTTACTACTTTGGTTTCCCTTCATATGGCTTTCCTTTCCTTAGCTACACTGCTGCCATGTGCCGTTTTTAGCAGTGCTAGCCTTGAGGAAAGGAAACTCTCCATTCTTTAAGAAGCAAATAACGGTGGAAGGAAACGTGTGCAAGAGTACATGAAATAATGCTTAATGCTTTTCCCTGAAGATTCTGGAGAAGATCAGACAGTTTGGTGAGAGACATCAGGGAAGTACAGAACAGCCGTGTTGTGAGGAAAAAAGTGTCTTTCAGGAAATGGTGAATAACCTCTAAGCATAATGATGTAACTGGGAAAAGGAAAGAATGGGTAACAGAAGAAGCAGAAAACAATAGAAATTTTTGCTGCCAAGGCTGGGGTTTCCTGCATCTTTAAGGATTTTCTTTAAACTCGTGTTTTTGAGCTTCTTGAGATATCTGCACAGAACTTTGAAGCTAACAGCTAAGAAAGCTCTGTGTCTGGCTGGGAGTTATGTTTCAGAGGCACACTTGTAGCTCCAGCGGGGTGTGCAGGGATGGGGAGGGATCCTCAATGGGTGTCCTCCTCTGTTGTCCAACCAGATATTATTTCCCAGCAGCAGTTGAGGGGTGACAGCCTATGGACAGAGTGAAGCTGATAATATCTGATACAAAACTGATAGTCAGTTAAACTTAACTAAAGATAAATAATTCAGGCCACTTATTCTTGTGATAAACTAGGAAAATACTGGTCCAGTTTGAATCTATTTGCTCTAATGTTATGCTTCTGTGGTTCTAGGTGCTGGGTCTGATGGTAGGCTGAGGTTCACAGGACCTTTAATGTTACAGTCTTACGGCAGAGAAATTCCGTTACCTGTTCCCTTCATATATTTGTATTTCAAGATTGGACATTCTCCATCACAGTCCTGAAGCACATGCATCCATGATTAAAGGCATATGTACATGCCATTAATACTGTATTTTTTTTTAATAATGTACTTTTTAGCAAGTAAAAAAAAAAAAAAAAGCCTTGAAAATGTTTTCATTCTGCACACTGATTTATCAAGCTAGACACCTTTGAATGCTCTCTTTCAGACTAACAATAGGATTTAATATCCTGATTAATTCATTCCAACCTCATCCTTTTTCCGGACAGTGCAAAGTGATGTGAATTACATCTACTGACTTCTGAGTTTAATTTTAAACAGTTCTAAAAACTAGAGAGCTCTGATTTATTTTTAATTGTTTCTAGCTTGATTTCATGTACACTTGCTATGAGTGATTCTGCTCTGTAATTGTCCTTGCTGGACTTGGTTAGTACTGTTGTGTAGTAGTCTGCATTAATTATCTACTAATTAGTGAAAAATTGCTGTGAATCATGACCTAAAACATTTTTTGTTTGTTTTGTTTGTTGTTTGCTGTTTCTTGTTTGTGTTTTTGTTTATTTGTGAGGGTTTTCTGTTGTCGGTGGTGTTTTGGTTTTTTTTCTTTAGTGGAATTTCGTCTGCAGTTAGACTTTGTGGAAGTAGAAAAATTATTTTTATGGCAGAAGAGGTTTATATGCCTAGGCTGTTTAGGCTCTTGTATCTAACCTGACTAGAACTCTTTGTCATTAAGCTGTGTTTAAAGTTTGCATCATCCAGTGAGCCATCGAAAAAGGAGTGTTGTTTGTTTGATATCTGAGATGGAGCACTCATGTTATGATGATAGACTTGTGATTAACTCAAATTTCAAAAATGTTTCTTTCCAAACTGTAAGAGAAAGGAAAGAAACAAAACAAACATAAAAAGAAAGACTCTTTTAAGTTTGGGACACGTGTTTTGCTTAGGTAAGTTATCCGACCTGTAATGTCAGAGAGAAGGTAACTTAATCAGATAAAATGCTTTGGAAGTAAAGCTTAATTGCAGTGTTTTGCCCCATTCTAAGCTTTGAAAGGAGGTCATAAATGAGATTTAAAATTACTGCTTCTTCTGTTACACTTGGTGTTAGTGTGGACTTAATAGTGCTGGTTAGACAATATAAAAACATGTTAGTTAGCTGTTTTCTAATTGAAGATGACAAAATACTTATTTTAAGTTTTCTTGAAATAAGTATGAGGAATAAAAAGATCTGCAGCATGTGAAAAAGTATGATTCAGTGTTTATCAAGTTGTGTTTTATTAATAGCAACAATTCTGTAAACAGATGCTTTAGTGATTACTTAAATTGAAACAAAATAGTCCTTGTATGGAGTAGGGGAAAAAGGATTTAAGGTCACAAATACTGTAACTGAGTGGGGTTTTTTCTTAAAAAAAAAGATATTAAAAAATTGAGTGTGTCTGCAAGGACGTAGTTGGATGTGCATGTGCTGCTTGCTTTTTGGAAGCCTTAAACTCTATGCTAAAAGTCTTCTCCCAGTACTGCTTTTTTTAAGCCTCTGGTGTCAGGACTGAAAAGTGCAGGGACATTGTTATTCCTGAGTTCCACACAGGTCTTGCAAGCCTCATATTAACTTGAACTTTAGTGTCATTCTGATATTGAAAAGTAGGAATATGGGAAATTTATTTCATTTGAGAATAAGCCGCCATATTTGATTTTGAGAGACCATAGATTTTGAGAGCTCAGGAGTGGGGTTGGGGTGGATGTTAATGTTCCCTGAATCATATGGGAGATGGTCACAGAGCTGAGATTTCTTTCCTGAATAAAGGAAGTTTCTGAAGGTAGGAGAGGCTAGGTCTTATACTCCCTATTCACTATGTTTGCTGTGTAGAATGTCCTAAGGTTTTTTAAGTTAATTGTTTTGTTGTTTGTTTTTTTTTTCCCCTCCCTAATGTATATGATAAGTTGCTTAGCATCTGAAAGACAAAGATCTGTAAGAAGATAGAAGTAGTGTTTTTGAACAAGATTTTTTAGGCTACAATAGTGGTTTGTCTTTGGGTTTTTTTGCCTGTTTACCTAAGAAGAGATGGATTATAAACTTGTGCCTCCTGCACAGGTTTGCTATTATTTCCATTTCCCTTCCTCCTTACAAGTTTTCAGTCCTTTGACAAATTTCAAACAGACTTATGACAAGTTTTGTAGGCTAAGGGACACCCCTTTTTCAGAAGTTCCATGAAAAAGTTTGCCTATTTGATTAATGCCCTCAGTATGAGAAAGGGAGAGCATGAGCTGAATTCCTATTAGAGAGCAGTAACTCACATGAGTGTTTGTTGTGAATGAGGGTGTGTGTTCCAAGGATATGAAGCCTCACTGATTCTGTGATCTGAGATGTTACTTGCTGGGGGGGGGGCGGGCGGGGTGCAGGTTGGTTTTGTGGTTTGTTGGTTTTGTTTTGTTTTTTAAACTTAAGAGTGGTGATTTGACCCCAGTTCTAAGTGTATGAATTTTAAATTTTGGGTAACGTATTATTAAGCCCGATTGTTTTAAGACTACTGTGAATAGTTCCACTGTATTTTCAGCCATAAATCCAAATACAGTTTTAATATAGTAATACAGTTGAATATTTTAAAAATCAATAAATTATTTTATACTAAAAAAGCCACTATATTAAGAAATACAAAAAGGAATGTTCTCTGCTTCTAGTTTAATTCTTACACTTTACATAATGGAGTCATTTTTGTTACTCAAGTAAATAAAATGGTGCCATGCTTGTAACTCCTCAATGAAGCATTAGAGGGGAAATAACTGAATCTCTTGTGAGACAAAGATGTTGCTGTTGTTGTCAGGAAAAGGTAGAAGTGAATAATTTCGCAAATGTTGGTAGCACAAACGCCATATTACTAAATTCACAGAAGGATATAATGAAATTTTTGTCAAATGCAACTGCAGAAGTAATGCCTTTTATTTCGTGTTGACATTAAGATGTGTCCTGTCAGTATTAACCATTATGTCTCCCGTTGGTATTAACCATTATGCTGTCAGGTCAATCCTGCTCACTTCTTCATTAGATCATGTTTTTGACTGAGATTTTTTATGTATCTTAAAAAAACCTGAAAAAGATGGTATACTTGAAGTAGTTTTTTTCCAGGCTGTCATTGCCATATCACAGAAATAAATTCAGAGTATGAATGCATCGTTATTAAAAAACTAATTTTTGACTCCTCACAATAGGCAGTGAAGAAAGGCTTTGGCTGATGAAGGAATTAATTTTGTAAATAGCTGTGGGTAACGTACGTTAGGAACTTTGAACGTGGTTTTTAATTGATTTGGTTACAGACTTTGCTATGGTGGACATAGCTCAGCTTGTACTTCATAGTTGCATGCATTCCTCTCACCCCACTCCTGTTTTAGGGGAAGTTTTTCTTCTCTGAAAGATTGGAGGGATTGTAGCTGTAGCTATGAAAGATTTTTCCAGCTTCAGCAGATGCATGCTTTCTCTTGCTCCTTCACTGCAAGTAGTGGTTACTTTCCAGCTGGATTCAGAAAAACATTAGCTTTCTCTTGCTGTGTCTCATCTGCCTGTTCTCATCTGGCTTTGTGCAGTAAGTGATACAAGTCTTACATTTATAACTTGGGCACATTTTATACTATGTATTGCAATAATATGCACAATTGTTTTGAGTCTTCATTAGTAGTTCTTGCTTCTGAATATCAGCAAACCCTGTCATTTGTGCTCTTTAAATATAGGTCCTGTCATGGTATAACTGATATACTGTTGTAGGCAGTTGGTGAAATTATTTGTATTTTGCTTGCTGAATATTACTGGTTTCAGGAAAGGAATTATGAGGCTGTTTTCTGACCTGCAGTTGTCTTGGTGTGGCAGGAATATGCTCAAATCTTGGTAATCATCTTAGCCATGGAGATGTTGTCAGGATATGCTTCACAGCACTTTCAGACTTACACAGTGACATACCTTTGAAATGTGTTGGTTCTCCATATTACAAGCTAAAAAAGTATTTAGTTGCTTATTACATACTAATTTAGATTTGAATGAAATTTTGGGGAAAAATATTTTAATCCTGCTATACGACTCATTTAAATATTACTGCTATGTTAATATTTGCTAAAGAATCTGAAAATGAAACTGCTTAGATCATTTTAATCAGATAAAACAGAAAATGGAAGTGTGAAAAGATAATTGGATGAAATAATTTGTTCATTTTAAGATCATCTATTTTACCCGTCAGTGTCTCTTTTTAAATGCTCCATTTGGTGGAAATAGATTATTACATCTCATTCTCATTTTTCAATCTTTGAAGTATAAACACTACTTCTAAAGAAGAGCAAATCAAAACAAATATGTTGTTCTTTGTATTGACTGAATGTTTTTGCTTCATTTGAAGGTCATTCTGTGAGACTGCTGGGTCAGAAAAAGGATAATGGAAAACGTTTGGGGGGAGCACGACTGGATTTGCCAAAGATTAGGAAGAATCCGCTGATAGAAATAATTTCCATCAATACAGGGTAAGAGTCTTCAAAACTTATAAAACATCCAGTACTGCTGAGAAATTCCATTTGTCTCTTTCTGCAGACCTAGTGTATTACTCCTAAGCTACACAGAAGGAGGCGGGATGACCGCTTTTGAATAGTGAAAGATGTTAAATTATGTTCTTTCTGGAAAATTAATCCCTGCTTATTTGGGTATGAGAAGAAAAGGGTATGTAGAGGCTATTTTTCTTGTGTTCTTCTGATTCCTAAGATGGTAGTTTGGGAATATTGTTAGTAGCTCATTAAGATCTGTAAATGTCATTAAGATCTGTCTGACTTGATTGTCAGGCCAGATGTACTGGTTGTTAAATTAGATATAGTTACTTCTGTCTTGCCTCTCTAATACGTTTAAAGATAAGGAGATATCCTGTATATATTTACTCTTTTCTTCATTTGAACAATCTACTCTCTCCTATCAATCAGCCATTTCCCCATAAGACTACAAGCTTCTGTTCTGTACTCCTACTTTGAGGAATTCTATTTCAATCTCCCTTACCTTGATGCTTTCCTTTTCTCAACTCTACTTGGTAACGTCCCATTTTGTCAGTTTATTAAAAAAAAGAAAGGAGCAAAACAGCAAGAACAAAAGAAATCCCACACAAGTCCTCTTCTGATTTTCATATCTTGTCCCAGTTGCATAGAAATTTCCCTGATGGTACGATTTAAAATGCATTGTTTAGGCATTCCAAGTTGGTGTGAACTTACTGCTTAGAGAAAAAGAGGGGATGGATTTTAGTTCACTTTGAGTTTAGACTAGTATGTTCATAAACATTTAGTGAAAGAGTTTTGCTACTATCTTCTTTCTTACTTCCTTGTCTTTAAGTAATGTGGCCCTCATAATTTGCTGTAAAACATAGTGTGCTATTTAGGTCAGAATACCAGTTCAAGGCTTAGTGTAGTTACTTTTTCTTCCTCTGACTTCTGGTAAAGAAGGGTGACATTTTGTCATATTGCTGAATTGTAATACCTTTTTAAACTGCGTTTTCATGCATGGATTGTTTCTGAGGTCTGGATATGAGCTTTTCTGGTGCAGTTACTTTAAGTGATTCAAATTCTTTCCCTTATTGTCTTTCCTGTTGACATCTTGTTTGTGCCCACGAAAATGCTCTTTGTGATTAAAAATGAGCAAAGCATTCTTTTACATTTGACTGTGTCTGAGTTTCAGATGTTATAAATTTTCTTTTTCCACTAATATTTATCACAATCTAATGCTATAATATCTTTCTAGTTGTAAATGTTATTAAGGTGCTAAGGTAATTGAGCTGTGGTCTTGTTCATGTCTTTTGACTTATAGGAGTGAATTTAAGATGGCAAAATGCATTGCTATTTCTGATACCAGGTTATTGCTACCCTAATTAGAGGGGTTAATACAATAAGGGTACTGTAGGGTATTAAGCGTAGGTCGCTGATGATGACTTGATAAGACCAAAGCATTCTGAAAGCCTGAAACAAACAAGTCAGGTGTATAAGACACCTAAATTAACCAATATCTCAATCTGTTATATTGTCTGCTCTCCTGTCTCTCCTGAAGTACAAGTTACTGTATTTTCCTGTCTTTCTCTTCCCGCTTCCTCTTCCCAACATCTCCACCTGTGTACTGTATGTAACTTTTTTGGTTACCATTCTGGGTTTGAAAGTTAAAGCATAGCTTTAGAAAGGCAGCAGCACTCACATTTCTGAAAATACAAAAATATAATCAATGAAAAACAAGACACAGTACATATTACTCACTGTGATTTTACTGTGTTAATTTTATCAGATTTGCCTTACTAGTCTGGCCATGGCAACTTTCAGCATCAATACCATGTTGGAGTTGAGTTGTTTTCTCTGTGTAGAGACTGGAGAAAACTTTGAAGACCAGTTTTTGGTACAGTGCTCTTTATTGAGAGGTGAGAGTCCTCTTTATGGAGGTGAGTTTGGATCAGACTAGTTGGTCTTAAATTAGTAAGAAATACTTTGTTAAAAATAGTGATTTCCTCTTTTGAAATGTGTTTGTCTTATGCTGTTGAGTGACAGTGTTTGGGAGCAGCACAAGCAGGGTTTCTCCATGAGGGAGGACAAGAAGGGACCTGAGGATGCCACAAACAGAGGCAGGACACCTGGTGACGTGGGGCCTGAGCAGTGTGGGCAAAGCTGGGGGGCTGGTAGTAGGACCCACCAGC
>JAYRBT010000082.1:60021811-60044257 GCA_036023395.1 Myiotriccus ornatus | reverse complement strand
CAGAGGCAGGACACCTGGTGACGTGGGGCCTGAGCAGTGTGGGCAAAGCTGGGGGGCTGGTAGTAGGACCCACCAGCAGTGCCAGATGTGGCAAATCACAGAGTCACAGAATATCCTGAGTTGGAACGGACCCACAAGGATCATCAAGTCCAACTCTTAGCCCTGCACAGGACATCTCCAAGAGTCACACCATGTGCCTGGGTGATGAATTATCACCCAGGGCCTGGGTCTATCTAGGGGCTTCAGTCAGGATCAAAAGGATATGAGCTGGAGGCAGGACTCAGGAGAAAGGTGCAAACTACACGTCTGAGATCCATCCTGGAGATGAGTGCAGGGCTGGAAGCAGGCATGGTAATTAAGCTCAAGCCAGGACAGGGAACATAGCCCCTAGCTTAACTGGGGCTCCTGGCAGAGAGCAGGATCATGGATACAGCAGCTGAGGCTGGCCAGGTCGGCATTGTGAGAGGTGGTGGTGTATTACCATTTCCACATGGGGTCTTGATGAACTCTTGTCCTCTTCTGTAGTTTTGTGGGGAAAGAAAAAGCTTGTTGGATCATGTATATCCCTTATCCCCCAAAGCTCTGGAGTCTTTGAGGGCTCACGTTAACCCCTTTCCCTCTCCAGTAGTAGGAATACCTTTATATACAAGGACATCTACCAGCTGGAACTATTCTTCTGAGAATTCAGTAGGCCCTTTTTATTTTCAGAGTCTCCAAAAATGCTGATTGTTAAGACATATCTCATTCTCATACAACTGTGTCTGAGAACATGGGTGCAATTGAAGTGCAACACTGTAGAATAATACTTGTTACTTAACTCAAGATGGTGGTAATTGATGTGAGACTTCTTGTTATTGATTCCTTCTCTCAGACATGGAGGAGAAAAAAAGTCCTGTCTTGGAGGCTTTTTTCCTTGTATAACTGTGAACTTTTTCCATATTTATCCATGCACAAATGCAGGCCTACATATGCACACATCCC
This sequence comes from Myiotriccus ornatus, assembly GCA_036023395.1. Classification (NCBI taxonomy): domain Eukaryota; kingdom Metazoa; phylum Chordata; class Aves; order Passeriformes; family Tyrannidae; genus Myiotriccus; species Myiotriccus ornatus. The sequence continues at coordinate 60,043,276 of JAYRBT010000082.1, read as the reverse complement.
TCCATGTTTGTTTTCCCTAGACTTTTGCTGTACATGAGCCTTCTCAGAGCTTCCTCAGCTGTTCCTTTGCATGAATCAAGACTGTCCTGTTGAGGGACAAACGTATTGTGTCTCCGCAACAGTATATACAGTCTGTAATAAAACCAAAGTAAACCAAAATGAAAACTCACTAGCTATGGAAGATCTGTGAAGATTAAGTGCTACTTCTGTCTGTTGTGAGCCAGCTCAGAGTTTTCACTTGTTTGTCTCTCAAACCATGTTGCTCTTTCCTTGGAGAGACCTGGGTCTTGTTCAGTGTTTGGCTTTTTTATTTTTTTTTTAAATTTTTATTTTTTTAAAGTAATGGACAGTTTTTTTCTACTGTTAATTTTGGTTGCACTGAGGTGTGCTCTTTTCTCCTTTAGAAATCTTTTTTAATTTACATGTTTCAGTTTCCAAGTATGTTTGCAGAGACTGTGGTGAGTCACCAGAATGGGGGCACAAGAGACTTAACAGACATCACTGACACACAAAAATGTGTTAGTGACTTTTCATTATTCCATGTGCCAGATACATAAGGAGTCCTTACCATCCCAATATCCCATGCAAGCTGTAGATTGACCTCTGTATTTCTCCTCTTGAATAAGAGACCTTTTTTTCCTGTACTTTTTGCCTTCTGTTATTGCTTAGAAAACTTTTCAACATTGTTCAAATCACTTATTCTTTTCTTTTTTTTTTTTTTAGCAGAATAGGCAGTTAATAAAAACCAGTGATTCTGATAGTGCTTGGATAGTTTTCTTAGTAAATTTCACAGTGATATTAGGAGATCTGAACCTAGAAACCTTGATTTGTTCCTGTACTTCAAAATAATTTTCTGCTTTGAATTAAGAGCATTTGGTTAAATCTCTTCAACTTTTATTTATGTCGTAAGCATGTATTGTACAGGTCTTCCTCCTGGAACAAGCAAGGTGATAGTAGTAGAATAGCAGGATAAATGCTGCTTGGAGAAAAGGCATAGATTTTTTTACAGAATAATCTCCTAATGTGATTATTCTGTCTGTTGGTTTGAAATAAGGAAGAGAAGTGTTCTCAAATTCATTTTGCATTACAGCTTTATTTCAGTCTGGGGAAAAATCTTTTCTCCTTGTGGTCTAATAGTCATTAGTGCCAGTTTCATAACCCATGTAGCTACTTAGACAGCTCTCCTTAATAAGATCAAGACTTGGTCTTCCAGATGTTAATTAATTCTGTATCCTGAGCTCTCCACTCTATAGCTTGGACTATTACTAATGTATCTGTGTTGTTTGCATGACTTGAGCTCCCTCATTACCACTCCCATACATTTCAAATACAACTTTGTGTTTTTTCTGGATGCCTTGGGAAGCATGAAAGGAGTGTAGTATCACCTGAATATGAGCCAACACTAGAATTTACTGGTGAGTTTGCTGAAGTGCTTTCTGTATTCTTTCTGAAGTTTCTACCTCTGTCTTTCCTTCTGGAGCAGACAACTTACTGTACTGCTGATGTGACTGGCTAGAGAAGAATGAACACACACTGAACAGGGAATTTAAAATCAAAAGGAACATAGCAATGTACGTGCACATATTAGACTATCTTGAGAGTGAAGTTCTGTTGCAAGTCATGTCAAATTTGCAGCATGAACATATCCAGAAGGCCAAGTCTCTGCCCAGGTTTTCTGGTTTTCTCCCTTATATGAACACACTGCATGAATCCCATATATTCTTGAGTCTTGTTCTCTTGTTACTTTTCTAGATTTCCCTATTAGGAAGCTATTCAGAGGACAGGAAGGTGTTTAGGATTCAGCCCAGCAAACATGAGCATCTGGGTTTGAATGTATTTCTGAGAACAATGGTCGTACTGAGACAGCTCTGTAATTCAGTGAAAGCTCTGTCCACTTCTCAATCTTCACACCTATGTATGTTTTCTTTTGGGAGAAGGGCTCTTAAAAGGGTTGTTAAAGTGAAAAATAAATTCAAATTACCCATCCAACCAAGCTTGATAGATTATTCCTGTAGTGCTAGAGCAGCTTAGAGAATATCAGCGTGTTACCTTATATCAGAAAGATTTTCAGATCTGCTTTCGTATCTTAAATATAACACTTCAAACTTAGTACTCTCAATGCTTGCTAGCAAACTTTATATTAAGAGTGAATGTACATAATAGTGCTTAAAAGCTTGATGTGCCTCCCTAATTTTGTAGGGTTTTTTTAAGCCAAGCTTTGAAGTTCTTGAGTGGTGGTCATTCAGAATGTTCCTAAGCTGCCAAAGGATCTGAATCTAGCAAAAGAATTAAAGAAAAAAAAATGGTTCTACATACAGTATTTGGTTTGTTTCATGAATCAAGTGACAAAAAAATTCAGCATGGAAATATAAGCTATAAAGTTGCTATTGTCAATCTTGATTTTCCCAGGCAGGAATATTTCCCTGGTTATGAATTGTGAAAGGTTAAAATTCTATTATTTCATAATTTTCTGTTGTAAGCAGCTTTTTCAGTTTTGTGATGATTTGGGGAATATGAGAATTTAATTTTCTTGAAGATTTGCATTTTAATTTTGTATGAGATCGAGTAATAGTTTTTCTGTAGATTTCAGATCAGCATTTGCTTGGGTTTGAATGTATAAAATACCTTGGAGTTGTATGTTCATGAAAGTGTTTGTAATTTCGTGGTGTGTTTTTTTTTTTTTTCTCTTTTGTTTGTTTGGTTTTTTTTAAATTGTGCCAAAAAAAAGATATCATAAACTTAAATGAAATGCTTTCAATTCTATAATGAAATGGTTTTAACTCTATAATTTTTTAAATGTGATTATCTCAAGTATTTGCTTTAGTTAACTTTTGTCACATTTAAAACTTGACAGCACTAGCTGGTTTTGTTCTTCCTTACTTTCGGTGATTAATAAGTAGGTTCCAGTGAGGTGTTAAGTTGCAAAAAAAAAAAAAGAAGTAAAATGATGCTGGTAAGTGATCTGGAAAGTTTTTTATGGTGTTCAAGGATTCATTTTGCTATAGATAATTGTCATTGAATCAGCATGTATTTCCAGCTGCTTTTGGTGTTAAAAGTAGATCATATTCCCATATCGTTGCTGCAGTTGGTGAGATGACTCAAGAACAACAACTATCAGTAGGTTCCCCAGATGGCAGTGACATCATCTCAAAAATGAGGGGATTGCAAACAGAAAGATCGAGAAGCACAGGGCTCTGTTTGCATGCTTTGATGGAAGGATAGTTATTGCTTCCAAATCATTTGATGCCAGTACAGTGACAGATGTGTAGAGTCCAGTCTGAACAGTATTTATTCCTTTGCCAGCATAAGATACTCCAGAGAGAGATACTGATGTCCTTGGGAACACTTGACGATGCCACTGCAGTTCTTGTCAGTGAAATATGCGTTAGTTATTCATCTTAGAGTACTGCAGGGAGTCAAGTTAGCAGGCTCAGGTGCAAAAACAGAGGACCAGGAGCACATGACATGAAACTGAAAACAGAGTTGGGAGACAGGTCTGATGAAGTTTAGGGTCCAGTATTTCTTGTTTTTGTTTTACCTTGACTCTTGTCCAGCTATATCAGGGAGATGCTGCATGGCTGCACTGGCTTGGGCTTGTAGGGCTGATCATGCAATATTCTGCTCCTGCTCTACCAGTTCAGGGTGTCTCTTCTCCGGAATTTAGGTCTGCTCCTCCCCTTGTGTTACAACTTTCCGCTTTCATGTGGAGACCCGTGTACCATGGAGTGACTGCAGATGCACACTAGTATGTGGCGCCGAGGAGCTCTTTGCAAGAAAGAGAACTGAACATCGTGGACATGATCATAAATAAGCACCACTCAGTGCTGATTAACTGAATACAGTCTAGCCAGTCTGAAGAGTGATTTAAAATTAATATTTAGCAAAGTAGTATAGAGATCAACAAGGATGCACTAGATTTTTTTCTAATTAGAGTAACAAGTTTGTTAAGTCCATAAAAAGAGGCCCTTAGTATGATTGTAAAATCCCTGAGCTCTTGCAGTGACCTGTGTTGCCTGTCCAGTTTTTTGGCTAATTGAACGGTTTGACCTAGATTTCCACCTTTTTGTGGCATTCAGCAAACATCATCTACAGCTGTAGGACCTTCGAAAATGCTTTGTGAATTCTCATCCCCTCTGAGTCTTTTGTAACAGGGATGAGTTTTCTGGAGTCACCGTCTTAAAACCATACCAAAATATCTTCAATTTCTCAGAAAAGGATGTTGTGGCTTAAGTTTGACAACTTGTGAAGCCAGTGCTTTTCTCTGCTGGAATTAGTGGGATATTTCAGTAATAATCTCATCAGTTCAGCAGAAGAACTGCTATTTTTTTGGCTTTCTGTGTTTTCTCTTGTGAACTCAAGTCTGTTCCTTAGTACAATGTTATCTCTAGATAAAAATACAGAGAGTGATGGAAAATTAAAATCTTTCTGGTGTGTGAAAAATCACCTACTATTTGACAGAGATAGGCTTGGGTTTTTGGCAGTTGATTATATAGTTTTGTATATCTGGCTATAACACAATGTTTTCGTCATTTCCGTCTTCTAAAATACTGCTGTCCCCATTTTGAATGAATGCTCTGAATTTTAAATCTTTTCATACTTGGCAAACATCTCTGACTGAATACTTACAAGGTTGAATTCTATATCTTCAATTTATCTGATTTAGTTTGTTCATTAATGACATAGAGATTTTCTATATTTTAATGTTTTACTTTTCAAGGTCAGTGACACTGCAGTTGAAAGAAGACTTTAATTTTTAGAATAAAAGATCAAAACGTTTTGATTTACATTCAATATTATGCTTGGAGAGGCAAAATAGTATTTTTCTGATTATTATAGTAATATAATTAGTATATAATTACATATTACATTGCCACATGTTGTATTTACTTTTACTTTAATTCAAGATAAATGCTTAGGTGAACTCCCCAGGAAATATAAAGTTATACAATTATTTTGGCCCTCCCTTAGCTTATAATATTTAAAGGGATACTTTGCATAGCTATCTAGCTCAAACATGTATGACATGCTAGAGCCTATTATGTCAGTTATCTTCAGAAAACAGAGAAAGTCTAGAAAGATAGTGTATGTGTTTTTGAAAGGAAACCTCTGCTTTGTTGTTTATATATTAATCAGTATTTGCAGGTACATGTGTTTAGATTTTAGTTATAGTATACCAAGTGTGTATTTCACCCATTCATCTATCACATATCAATCTCTTCTGCTTTGGCATAAATCGCAAAATCCTGTACATAATGAGAACGATAGATGACTTAGTTGTGTGTATCTAGGCATTTTAATTTTAATCATAAAATCTGAAAAGCTAGTAGTCCAAAGCTTGAAGAAACCACACTGCTGTAACTGAGGGAAAAGGCAAAATAGTTGTTTATAACAGAAAGTTTTAACAGTCTTCTTTTTTGCCTAAGGACTCTTTCCACTGCAGCTTACTGTAACTCACAGCCAAGATCATTATTTCCTAATTAGATATTTAAGTAGCATATTGATGACACTCTGATAGATTGTTCTTTCTTCAGTTATTACTAATTCACATTTGTTGAAGGCATATAAAATTATATGTAACAGTCTGCTACAAAAAGTGCAACAAAATCTCTAGGTGCTTGATGGTAACAATTTCACTGAAAACGTGGGAAAAAAGTGTCATAAAGAGGTGGATATATCAGTGTGGCTCACCTTCTGATCTTGCGAGCTGTTGTGCTGAGTCATCTGTTCTCTCTGTGTCTGTCTTGTTTCTGTGTCCCCACTGCTGAGAACTGCCTGCTCACCTACACTTCCTCATGCAGGAAAGTATTGCATTTTGCTAGTTAGTTTCCTTGAGCAGCTTATGTAGAAAGGTAATTTGAGAAAGCAGAAAAGAAAGTAGATGGATTGGGCCAGGAAAGGGCTGTTTCCTCTGTCTTGAGTAGCTTGATTTCTGTCTTCTCCCAGACATCAAAGCAGCTGATTTTGTGGTGTGCTTCCTTCAGTGCCAAGAAACCCAGTTTGTGGTGTCACTTCCTGTTAATTGTTCATTGAAATCAACAGCTGATGGCAGAGGAGTTACCCCTTATCTATATTGATGGAGGTGGCTGTGGTCCTCCTCATTCCACAGTAGTATTAGGTTTGGTCAACTTTTTTGGACTATCCGGAGTTTAGTATGATAAATTCCTTTCTGCTGCATGGAAGGTGGAAGCTGTTGATGTATTCAGTTTCTCTTACTGTTGCCCATGGTAGTTCTGATGTTTGCACTAGTCTGTATTATACAAAATTGCTTTGATGAATAGTGAACAGGATGTAGATGTTTTGTGGATCCTTCTAGAGTAAAAGTCTGCTACCATGCTAACCTGAAAGGAAGATGAGCTTGAATTCAAAATGATCCCTTACAAAAAGAGAGATTTTTATACATTAAAAGTTTATTAAATACCTGTATGAAATACATAATTAGGATAAAATTTTTTCACTATTTGCCTGAAACAAGCTAATTTTTTCTCCTACTCTTTAAGACTGTTTTTTTTTCAGCTTTGTGCAGGTCTTCATGATTTCTGCCACCTTTACTCTCTTCACAATGCTACTTTCTCATTTTTAGAGTATTCAGTGCTTGAACTCACTACTTTGAATTTCAGTTCTATCTCTCGGATTTCAAGTACAGAACTTGTGAAACCCCTTATCTATAGCATCAGAATTTCTCTGATGTCATGCTGTCAATGACAAAGTAATCCTGAACTGGGCTCCTTTACTTTCCCTGTATGGATTAGAGCATCTTCCCCTGCCAAGAATAATTTTGAGAGGAAAGAAATTTATAGAGTTCCAAGGGTCTTTAAAAGACTAGTATATCAAATACCGGCAGTTGTGACATCGTTTGTGGTATGACTTGAAGACTTATATTCATTTCTGAGATTGTATTTTTCATTGCTCTTGTGAAATGCGGTTTGAATGGGTCTAGAACAAGCATGTGTTTAATGAACAGCATGAATTTTGTCCTATTCCCAGAAGTGTTCAGCCAATCCTTTATTAAGTTTGTTGACATATGACACCTAAGAATTATTCCTGTAAATAGTTGTTTCTTTGACTTTATTCTGCTATCCAAAGTGACATACAATGGCAATTCCATACTGTATTCTAATACTGCCAGCTGTACTGTAACACATATTTTTAATTTTGCTGTTGTTATGATGATGGATTTCTTCGATGATGCTATTTGGTGATATGTCAAAGTAAACTGACATCTAATCTACATCATCCACTTGGCCCTTTATGTAGTCCAATCATATGCAGTTCATGTGCCGTGAGGTTTTCTAGTGGAGTCAGAAGGTACATGTTGGTAAAGTTCTTTGCCATAGGCAAAAAATGTGACGGTGCATTGTTTGTACACAAGCATTATTGGCCTTGAAATCTTGCTGTGCAGTTTTCTGTGCTCATGCTATTTTTTGAGCTCTCAGTTTTTGAGAAGTGCTGTTTAAGTACACACGAATTCTACAAGTATTTTTTTCTGGGTCATGAAAACTTCCTCTTTTGAGTCTGCTGAATGACTTCTGCATTGAGTTAGAAGAAAATTGTTTGTTTTGATTGTTTCCATTTTTGCACATTTGCCTCCCTTAGGTTATTTCCTCCCAGCCTCAGAAATTTGAACATTTTCTGCATATAGTGCCATCATTAGTTTAAAATTTGCATAAAATCTTCTCCTTATACATTTGATACATTTCCTTTTGCTCTTGTGTACATCCCATTTTGAGAAAATTTGCTATTCCACACTTCCTTTAGAAGACTCAGTAAGACTCATAAAAGTTGCCAGAAATCACCGTGCAATTCTCTAAACTCCAGTACACTGCACAAATTGCAAGTCAGTGAGAAAAACAGCACTCATCACATGCTCCAACTGCGTCATCTCATTAAAACTTTGGGCAGCTCCAGGCATATTTGTGCTCCTCCGTCACTAGGTGGCTTCCCACACTGCGCAGTTCTGTGACTCTGTTAACCCAAGAGGAAGATCACCAGAATTTAACACAATTCCCAGTTTTCAAGTTAAGCTACATGGCGGAAAGGTTAGGGGTGGGGGTAACCAAATTTGATTTTGCTTTGTGTAATTACGATGTATAGTTTGCTGCAGTTTCAGCTCATTCCTTTCAGTGCTACATTTTAAATTATTGTGAAGACATATTCAGAAAACGAGACAGCTTTAACGTCCTGGAACCTGACTGCAGGTTAGCACACAGACGACTTCCTGGCTGCCTCTTGGGCAGATGCTCACTGACAGAAGTGGTTTTGGATCATACAGCAAGCTACATTTTCTAGTTTGCTTGAATGAGAAGAGATCATTTTGAAGTTGTTTGCAATTTCATATGTCCATTATTCTGACATCAGTGTGCTTTCTGAGGTTGGAGATAAATTCCTCCTTGCTGAGTGTCCCTTCTCGTAACGCCCACATACGTATTTCCTAAGGGAAATCTGGACAAAATCCTGAGAAACATTATATTAATTTCTCAGATTACAGTAAATACTGAGAAATAAACTCCTGTGTGATGGTTATAATTGATAGTGTATTGCCCTTTAGCCCCAGCTTTTCACATTAAAAAAAACAAGCTAGAAAAAAAAAAGACAAGCACTAGAGAAGCCATTGTTTCGCAAAAATACTATCTTGCTGAATGTTAGTATGAGAAATGCCTGTGTTTTATGTACTCATTATTATGGGGGTTTTAATGTCCTGTTTTAAGGTGTTGTAAAACTTAAGTGTTTAAAGCTAAGTGCTCGTGCCTTTACTGCTCATCAGCAGAATTGTGTTACTTTTAGTTGCCTAATAATAATAACAGTCTGTTTTGCAAGCATCTGTATGACTTCTTAAATGTCACTAAAAATGAAAACAGCTTGTCAAATGTTCTGATTGAAGTGTCTCTTGTGCCCTTTCAGGTCAAGGTGGAATTTGTTTTGGAAACCAGACAGGGAAATGTGTTCAGGGAAGTGTAAAAATAAGAGTCACACTTGAGAAATGTCTTGTGCTTGAATTTGTTCTTAGACTTGATCTGGAGATAATTTTAATGGAAAAATAGTTTTCCCTGAATAAGATGTGTGGTCTTCATTAAAATCTGTATTTGGCATTATCTGTCAAGTACACGAAAGCATGTTTTTATAATAATCTCATTGACATGTGTGAATTTAAAAGATTTGAAACACAGGGAGGAATAGGACATTTAAACTGTGATATCAGTATGTGACATAAGAGCAAAATCACTGAAGTAAAGGTGCTTTTAGAAAAACCTGAACAAATAGTAATTGAAAAGTTGAATATAAGATTGTGCATGGCGGGTAATGGGTGGCATAAAATCCAATGTAACATGTTCCAAGATTATTAATATTATTTCATGTGTTTTGTATGTGATCGTACACATTTCTTTGTATGGCTTCTTTATGTGGGAAAGAAAAAATTAAAACTTAACACCCTTTAATCTTGACATTTATTGTGAATTTCCAATATGCTGCAAGTTTTTAAACTGTTCGCTTACAAGGCCCTTACTTTTAAGATAGTTTACTTTATCTGCTATTCCTCTATCTCTTAATGTTATTGAAAAGTCTCACAATTTGCATATTTTCTGCATTATTATTCTTGACAGTCCTTGAAATGATACATTTTTTTGGAAAAGATAAAATTCCTAATTGTAAAAACAGGTTACACTGAGTTCAGTAATAGTTTTATTTGTGCTTCAGATGCTCAAAAGAAAAATAAAATGCTTAGAGCACATTTCTATGTTCCTCCTCCTTTTGCTTTTACTACAAGATGCATGCTAGAAGAGCTAGTGTTTTTACCAAGAAGAAATAAGTTTAAAAGAGTCACTTGAAGGGTCCCCTATCCCCAATTATGCAATTTAGGCAATAAATGGTAAATTTTTGTGGAACACAAAACTTTTTTTCCCAACCGGGTCTCTTAATAAAAATCTGTTGAAATATTTGCTTTAAATTTTCTTTTCATTAGTTGTTTTAGCTTTTTCCATTGCACCAAGATGAATCATATCTAATAAATCACATTTTTTTTTTACTAATTATGTGCTAGTACAAAAGAGATTGAACTCTTGAGTTTCAAGTCCCTTCAGGATCAACTTATATCTCTGCAAGCTGCTGCTTTAGGAACTGAGGGTACTCAGCAGATCACAAAAGTTACTCTAAGGTGTTTCTGCACTCCTGTGCTGCGGAGCACTATGCACAGTACTGCATAAAATGGGGAGAAGGGAAAGTCATGACAAACAAAAGGTAGTTGTCAACTTGATGCCAATTATGGGATGGCATGGAAAACCATGTATGTTTTGCGCTTTTTGTCTAGGAGACGGTTTCTTTTCAAGTAAATGAATACAACTGCAGAACTGAAGATTTGAGAAGTGCCTGGAGACAGTCCCACACCAACTGATTCATAGTTGTGCTTGGGATTAACTGAAATGGATTAATTCACTGACTAGAGAAGATCTTTCACATGTTCCTCCTCTCTTTACAGAGATCACCCATTAGTTCCCTTATTCAAGCTGTCATCTTTGTTTTTCCTTGAGCCCAGACTCAATTGAGAGGAAGAAAAAAAAGGTGGCAAAATAAGATCTTAGATTCATATTTGGACTGTAACAAAAAATAGTTTTATAATTTTTTCAGTGTGCTAGTACCTGTTACCTCACCTGAGTGAGGCTTGTACAACTGCTGTGTATTCCCTTCTGCTCTGATAGTAATAGTGTAGTGGCGTACAGTAATAGTGTATAGTTAATAGTGTAAGGTGTAAAGAAGGCTTCAGTCAAATGAGCACCGACTACTGTGTCTAGAAAATTAAGATCCAGTGTTTCTCTCTATCCCTGTGAAGTGTATTGGTAGATAAAATTCCCAAAAGTTGACATCAATATGTCAGGTACTGTTCTTGAAGTGTTTCATAGGTTTGATGGAGCTTCTGACTAATCATTACATAAACCATCTTTCAAAACATGAAAGATCTATATGGACTGAGCCTAAATTTGACAGATACAGTCAGCAGTGTAACATTAACTTGTGTATATCATTTTGTGAAGGAGGCAGCTCTTTAGATCTCTGTTTAATCTGTTCTTTTTCCTTTGGCTTATTTCCATCTTTAGGGACTCACCTTGTTGTCCTGTATAGCAAGAATAAATCCAAATGAAACAGCCCTGGCAGTGTGAGCTTGCATGATGAAAGTGGAATTTTGTGTTTGATTGCTGTTAATGTCCTTTCTTGCAGACACAACTGCAAGTCTGAAAGCTGCTGCTTTCCTGTTTGCTTGTCATTGTCAAGGAATTAAGAAACCAGGCTGCCTGTTGGTAGTATTGTGTCAGTGTTACTTAAAACAGGCTATATCCTTACAAATGGAGTTCAATTGTCTGACTTTTAGTGAGAAATTTTGAATGCACTGAATGAATGTGGAGGAAAAATGCATTATGCTACTAATGGAATATGGTTAACAGCTTTGTCCCTGGAACTTAGTCTCACCACTGACATCATCATTCATGTTTAGGTAAACACAAAACTTACTGCAAGGTTAGCCTAAAATATGAAACTCTATCCCATACACCTCATTACCTTCTGTTTAAAATGTGCAAACCACGTTTTTAAATCTTGTTTTCACAAATAAAAGCATGTGATAAACATGAGCCAGCAAAGGAGGCCGACAGCCTCTTGGGCTGCACTCATCAGTGTCTCCAGCGGGTGGAGGGAGGTCATCCTTCCATTCTGCTCAGCCCTGGAGAGGCACACCTGGAATACTGGGTCAAGGTCTGGGCTCTGTGATACAGGGGATAGAATAGAGACACTGGGGCACTGAAGGGCCACGAAGGTGATCTCAGTGTGTGTGGGCGTAAAGAGGACAGAACCAGGCTCTTCTCAGTGGTGTCCAGGGACAGAGTAAGAGGTAGTGGGCACAAATTAAAATACAAGAAATTTTATTTAAATGTAAGAAAAAACTTCTTTTACAGTAGAGGTGATTGAACGGTGGCAGAGGCTGCCCAGAGAGGGTGTGGAGTGTCCATCCTTGGTGATAATCAAAGCAGTCTGGACATGGTACTGAGCAACCTGCTCTAGTTGAGCAGTGAGGTATTGGAGTAAATGATCTCCAGAGGTCCCTTCTCACCTCAACCACTCTGTGATTCTGTGATATTTTAGATAAATATAAAGAGCAACAGAGAAATCCACAAGGATTTCTCTTAGATACAAATGCTGTGGATGTTAATGGATTTGTTTAATGCTAGTGTAGACCCTTACTCCAGAGGTAAATGTTGTGGTTTGACACTTCAGAAAGTAATACTCTAAATTAAGTGTTCCCTGTCCCATGCAGAATGCATCTTCATTTCCCGACTTAAAAGCATTTCCTGTGCAATTCTGTAGGCCTGGTCAGCCTCAGGAAAGAGGAACTCTATTTCCAAATTCCTTGCCTGCTAGGCAGAGTGAAATATTCCCACTGGAAATAAACACCCCAAGCTTCTCTCTCTGTAACTTAACATGTTGAATTTCGTCAGCTTGAAAGAAGAGCTCAATGCTTTTTAAAGAAAAATAGTTTTTCTGAGTTTGTCCTTGAAAACATATGTTTTTTATTTTTCCTGAAGAAGTAACCATGTAGAATTTTGGGTTTAGGGTTTATTTTCAACACACTGGATGAGATGTAGACTTTTATTATTATTATTCTTTATTTTTTTTCTTTTTTCTTTTTTTTTTTTTTTTTTTTTTAGGAAATTTGTTGATGTCTGTGTGGACTTTGTGAAAAGGAGCTATTTAAGCAAAGGTCAAGTACAAAATTGTCACTCATCACATGCTTATCTAGCTTATTTTTAAACTAATACACAAGTGTCTAAGTATCACATGGTCTTTCTTGCATTGCAGACTGGTGCCAGTCCTGGTGTCTTTTCTGTTTTTAAGAGATAAATGTCTAGTGGTTTTTGTTTTCAGTGACTATGTTTGTGAGTCATGTATGTCATGTAATGTTATTTTGTTTCTGAAGTTTATAATTTTGCAGAAGGTAGATTGTGTCTCCACATTTTAGCTTATGGTATTAGGCTGAAAACTGCAGCTGGGAATGTTTACTAAAGGGCTTGTTTAGTCATTCACATTCTTCTGTTTCTACAGTTTGGTTTAGATCATTTGTTGAAGAGCTTAAAGAAGAACTCCCTTTATTATTGGTGTAGAGGGCTTTTTTTTCCTGCAAGTTAGGGTTTTAAACTGATTTTTTTTTTTAAATTTATTTTTACTTTCCAAAGCTATACATCAGTTACTTTTCTAAATAGCAAGTCTGGGTAAAATAATATAGTGATATATAACTCGTCAAATACATATTGAAACTTTTGTCTTTTGCTTTAGGTATATTATAATTATTTAATAAAATAAAATGCAATTACTTTTGCGATTTTGTTTTTAATGTACTACTTAAGTGAGGAAGAGAATAAAGGAAAGTGTTAAACAGTAGAGAGAAAATATTACAAATTAAACTAGTTATGTAAGTATCAACATCTTTAGGAAAGCTCAGCTATGTAGTTGGTCCATGTTTAGTGAAGTAACTTAGAATTCTGTAATTCACAATAATACAGCGATGTCTGTCCGCCAAGCACCCTGTAAATGTGCAAATAATCCTTGATTCTGAATTAAAGATTAGAAATTATGTCTTTGCTAGGCTTGGCCATTTTGCTTGAATGGAAGACATAAGCTAGTGTTGTGCCTCTTGGCCTGCATCTGCAGTTTGTAAGGAAATAGTAGGTTCGAAAGAGAGTCTTGATGAATCTGCAGCTGATCTCAGAAGCATTTCTTGGACATGTTAAAATCCTAATCTGGCAGTATTTTGTGGAAACAGTCAATGTTCTCCAAGTATAGAGATATGTATATGGGAAAGCATCAAAATAATAAAGAAGTTACTCTCAATGCTGTCTAGTTCCTGTGGTTGGATCACGGAATGGATTGGGTTGGAAGGGGCCCTAAAGATCATCTAGTTCCAACAGCCCTGCTCTTGACAGGGACACCTTCCTCTAGACCAGGTTGCTTAAGTCCATCTACCTGGCCTTGAACACTTCCAGGAATGGGACATCCAGAGCTTCTCTGGGCAACCTGTTCCAGTGCACCACTACCGTCCTAGTAAAGAATTTCTTCCTAATATCTAATCTAAAACCTACCATCTTTCAGTTTGAATCCATCCCCCCTTGTCCTATAACTACATGCCCTTGCTGTGTCTGATAGTTATATACTAGGAATGGGATCTTTCAGTGCTAACCAGCTTTGTTTCTTCAGCTATATTTCAGATTTCTCGGGTGTTTGTGTTTATTATGAACATGTTTTCTGCTTAGAATATTCAGCTGCATGGGTTGTTCCAGTTTATGATACCCTTTACAAAATAAGGAAGAGTAAGACTTGGTATTCTCTATGAGTATAATAAAATGAATTTAGTACAAAATGCTTACAAGACTTAAATATGAATATAATCTTGGCAAAGGAATATGTATCTGATTTATGCATATTCTTTTAAATAGCTCTTACTGCTAGTTATGTCTCAAAGATAATATTACTGTACTGATTTCCACTTAGAACGCTGGTCTCTGCTGTCCTTCTCTTCTCTCTTTAGAAGTTTGTGGTTTATCTATGTTGAATACTTTATCAACGTCGTTGAATATTGTGTGTCAATATGTGGATAAAAGCAAAGGTCCCTTTTGAAATGAAATTATGAAAGTAATAGCATAAATATGTAATAAATACAGCAGTTCTTTTATGTTAGTCTAGATTAGCTGAATGGCTTTTTATCCAAAGGGAAGGCATAGAGACCTGTCTCCAACAAGTGTAGTGAGACTAGAAAGTTGGATTCTGTAGTTTCTGTAAAGTGCCTTAGACATGAGCACACACAACAGCTTATTGCACATCTGCTCATTGGGGAACTTCTCTTTGCTGTTTATACAATAAATGCATGTCTGTCTCCCCTTCATCCATTTCTTTTACAAGGGATAACAGCATGTTTGCTGAAGAGAGTTTAGGACTTTAACTGAGTTCAAGTTATGTGAATTCAGAAGATTAAATATGGTCATATGTAACTCATAAAAAACCTGACAAATTTAACTGTTATTTTTAGTAAGAGAAGCACAAATATACTTCACTTGGGGAACTAAATTTCAGGCTTCGCAGTTACCATCAATATGACTCCTTAAAGCTTAGACAGATATTCATTAACGTTGTATGAAGGTGAAGTATGACAGCAAAAAAGGGGCATATCTAAAGGCCATTTGCAACGCCATGGACATCAAAGAATGTCCATACAACCACCTTCACAGTGTTCCGGGTATGGACACAGTGCCCCTTCTCCATATTCTTTTATCCCGTGGAGGAACATGACGAAAGCAGAAAACTAATTTGCACAGAATTTATTTTCTCTGTTGTAATCCCTAAAATCAGTTTTCTTTTTTTTTTTTTTTTGTGAACTCATATGGATGAAGCTCCAATAACATGTTTGAAAATATTTTGTTCATGACTGGGTACTGGCTATCTGCTCCAAAAAAGCTGCCATACTTGTTTGTCTGTTAACATTAGCCTTCAAAGTGCTGTGGTGTAGTTATAGACAATATGTATCAGTATCATGCTCTGAATGTATTTAAATACAAATGGAACAAAAATTATTAAATGTCAGTGCTGCTTGTGGTGTCTTTCATTTAATATTTCTGTCTAGTGCTTCTTATACAGACCGGATTTGTTCTTTCTCTTCATTAATTTCACATAATCTAGCTTTTCTTTCCCCAGGTGGTGTTGGAAGCATGCTTGGCTTCTCATGTATGTGTCACTTACACTTTGATGTGCTCACATTCATACATGCAGACACACACGTAAACCTGGAGCAGAGAAAGTATTTGGTTTATAGAAAGAAATAGCGTCATTGTTGGGGTCCAGGATCCCAAAGAGGTGACATCAGCTGTGGGGCAGCCTGTTCTTGACGGTACTTGACCACTGTCACAGTAAAATACTTTCTTTGGCCTTAATCACGTTTTCTCATATTACAACGTGTATCCATTGCTTCTAATCCTGCGACCTTGAACCTCCGAGAACAGCCTACCTGTGCCTTTTTGCTCCCATCAGCTGTCTGTAGGCAGCAGTAAAATCTCCTCATACTAACAATGAACAGGCCAATTCTCTTCATGAAGTTCCTGTTAGCCCATTTCTCTGGGCTGTTGGTATCTCACTGAATAGAAAACCTGCCCTTCAGCGCATCAAATGCTCTTCCCACCTCCACCTTGGGATTTGCTGCAGATGCATCACATCCCTTCACCTGTGCTGTTAATAAAGTCAGGAAATTATAGTGGCATCATCATCAGTCAGTCCCTGAGGAACACCAATGCTAATCAGCCACCAGTTAGACTTTGCACTGCTCACCATATCCCAGCAGTCCAGCCAGTAAACCCACCTTGTTGACCACTTACTCAGTCTGTATCACAGCAGTTTGACCTCACAGTTTCTGTAGGAGGCTGTTGCAAAGGCCTGCCTAAAATTAAGGCATATGACATTCCCAATCCTCTCCATCCCACAGGGTCAGTCACCTCTTAATAAAAGGCAAGGTTCATGTTTCTTTCTTCACACAACTCAGCTTCTCAAGAAAAATGTCAATTTAACCCATGTTTATAAGAGCAAATAAACATCTTGTAGTATGATGTCATCAGCCATATTTGTGTTCCTGCAGGGAAGTCACTGGATAGTGTTCCTTGCTACATTGGCTTGTCAGGTCTGTTCAGTAGGCAGATTGTGCAAAACCCCCCTCATCCAGAAGCCTGTGTCTTTGTTACAGTTGAAAAAATATTTCAAGTCAGCCATTGCAAAGGTGATGCTGTACCAGATGTAGATGTGGAAATATGAAGAAAGCTTCCATTTAAGTATTGACTAAAGCCTGTAAACAACTGAATTGCTGAGCTACTTTGTGTTTTGTCTATTAATTCCTTTTTACTGTTAAGTCTTGCATTTGATGACTAGAGCTGCCTCTTGTGTATTTTCCACCCTGTAATATCTAGAAGGCTGTTTAGATCCTGAATCCCCAAGAGGTTCTGTGGCCTGTTGTTGATGTTCTAATTTGTGCATTAAGTGCTTTAGTCATGGTCTTTCTAATTTTCTTTTAAATGACTGACCATAACTGTCTGAGTTACAATGGATGTGAGAGGACAAAACAAACCCCATCATCTTAAGTCTAAAACTAGTTGCTCATCTTTGTGCTTTAACAAAAAAAAAAAAAAAAAAAGACTAGCAAGCTATGGTTTCTGTCAGAGCTGGCAGCAGTTGAAGTGGAAGAATTTCAGGCTCACCACAGACTTGAGTAGTTAAAGAGGAAATCAAAGCATACAAACACTTGCCAACTAGCTTGGAAGAATGTCATACCATTCCAGTCACTGGGACATGAGGACACTGCGGGAGAGTGACAAGCATGGCATTACATGGCATTAACAGTCACCAAATGCAAGACAAGAGGAAAAGGTTAAGAAAACAACAGGAAAAAAATAAAGTAGAAGAAAAGATCTGAGGAATCATTAGAAGGAGAGAATTTTAGAGAAGTAAAGCAGATGGAGAAGTTGAGGATCATTAGTAATGAAAGAGTACAGTTTCCTATTTTTCTGCACTGTCACTGATTTTAAATTTGGGAAAATATAGTTAAATATATTCTAACAGTGACATTATAAAATAATGATAATAAAATAATTCATTACTGTTTGTTTTCTGAATTATTCAAAAGTGAGTACCTTAACTTGCATTTTATTAAAGAGGTACATGGGCAGTAAGGAAGTTGTGTTCGTGGTCTGATGGACTTTGCTCTATAACTGTGTAAAGAGGGGATTAATTTGCTTCTGAAAATTCCCTTGGAGACTCTTGAAGGCAAACATCAGGACCCTGGTATAAATTTCTATTTTTAGAAGAAATCAGTCATTGAATTCTTGTAAGAATAACTGTAAATCAGTCCATTAAATTGCTTGGAAAATTTCAGATTTAGGATTGGGCAATTATGTTGAAATGTGTGGTCTTCTTTCATTTTAAGTTGACAAAGTAATACATAGCAAAGAGTCTGTACTTGAAGCATGTATGTGTCTACTGCTGCACAGACAAGTTTTTTTCCCAGCAAGGCTAACCACTTTACTACAAGATAGAAATGACATTTAGGAGCAACAGCACAGTATTAATTGCAGATAATGCTTACATCCTTGTCCACACTGGAGCTTCTAAAATTTCTACAGCTACCACAAGCATTTGGGGGCAGAAAGCTTTGTGTTGATGCAATCATTGGGAAGGGATTCTTTCTAGATTATAAGTGGTGAGTTTGTTTTCATTATGCACTTATTTCCATTATTTTACCCAGACAATTCAGATCCACTTTCCCACAGACATTTTACAAATGCTTTTTTGGAAATTGGTCTGATGGCAATCTCAGATAAATTCTAAATTAAGCATGGTAGTTTTAGTGCTGCTGAAATGTAACTCTTTTTTCCCCCCAGGATGTTTTGACCAGTACAAAAACAATGCCTTTTATGCCGAGAATCTGAGTGGTACCTGCTGTATGTTACAGAATTAACTGCAGCCTAATGTTTCCTCTGAGATTTCACCACTCTAAAAGAGTCTGTCCCAAAAGCCATTCAGGAAGTAAAAACAATTGCCCTTATCACAGGCAGTGGTCTACTTTTCAACCATGTTTTCTATGGGGGTGATTCAGGAGCTGCTAATGTTGTGAAGATGCATGGTAAATGAAGTGGATTGCTTGTAGAAAGACACTTGACTCCCTTTGCCCTTCTCCTTCCAGTCATGGAGATCTGCTGTGATGCTTCATTCTCGAAACAGAACTTTAAATATGCTCATTACACCCCCCCACACCTCTAGATATCAGAATTTTAATTAAATCCTTAGTATTTTGTTAAAAAAACACTTTGAAAGCTGAAATTTAAAAGCTTATGAAATTGTTCATTACTATCCCAGTTATGTTTTGCAGCACAATCTGTGTAAGTTATGCTAAGTCATCTGCCTCCAGCAGAATTTTAATAAAATTATGCTATTTGTTTCTTTGAATACTAAGGCAGTTGTCAAGTCACGACCCTCTAAAACTTTACAAATTAAAGCAAATCTCCAAGAATCCTGTCCACACAGGTCATTTTCCAACCACTGCTGTTCATCAGAAAGAGTCTGAGAGTAATAGTTCCTTATGCATGAAGAAATAGTGATGTTGGATATTCTGCCATTGCATCTCTGGGATGACTTGTGAGCAGATTTCTAAGAAAGTATTTTTTCTATCTAAGGTTTTTCTGTCATAGCTATTCATTTTACCACCTTCATTACTACTATTTGACTGAGACCAGGAGTCATCATCTTTCAAATATTATTGTTCTTTATGAGGTGCTGGAAGAACTGATTACTTGTAGTTACTATGCCGTGGCATTTTCTGCTCCATGCAACCACAGAACCTGATTTATCTACCTGTGCTATTTCAGCTGAGTCCCTTTCTTGATATTAATGCTAGTCATAATCTGTCCCCAAAGTTGTGGTCTGCATAGCCAAACGTGTTTGGAAATGCTTCTAAAATGACTTTTGTCTTTATGAATCATACAACTTTAGTTTGAATGTAGTGAAAAAACCTTTCCAGTTTCCAGTAAGCATCTAGCAATGCACCATTTTAGGTCAGGATGGGGAACACAGATGTATGCAGCTTAACAATGGAATGTTTTATCTTGTAATATCAATTTAGAATGGCTTAATGATTTAATTCAAACAAATGCAGGACTGTGTGGCCAGAATAATTATTCAAGAAGTTCTTCAGACAAGCATTGGAAAGTGCCATTGATGCACTTGATTTTGCTGATGTTTAAATCATTGGCCTTGAAGTGAGCAAGGTGAATGTCTTATGATATAACTACACAGCTGTGACCTCTGAATTACCTGCACTTGACTGTAGGAATTCAGTTTCACAAAATGCAAATATTTAAAGTACAAAATTAAAACATATTATGGCTTATCAAACCAATGGAGCTGCCTTTTCTAATCAAATTCCTTTTGATTAGTAACTAGTGAGGCATTGCCTAATAAAGCACTGGCTTCAAAGCTCTTCAGAGAACAAAATTGTCGTACACTTTCTTGCCATTTTGCTGAGCACGGTGTGAGTTGCAGAATTAAAAAGTAGCACCGTGTGGTTGCATTATACTTTGAGAAAAGTGTGCACAGTCCTGTGCACTGTATAGGATTGCTTGAAGTGCCATCCTATTTTCTGCTAAAACATTTTTGAGAGGCTTTTACTTTTTAGGCTGGCGTTGCATTTTCAGAGCAGAATTTTTATCAGAGCGTATTTCTAAAATGGTTGGCTACGAAGGTTCAGACGAGCCCTGCTTTTATCAAATTGAAAGTGTTCGAACCTTGAGTGCATCTATGTAGCGTAGCACCTGTGGCTGGTGTCCAAGCTCAGTCTGAACAAGCTGGGATACTGGAAACAGTATTTTTGTAACAATGTTGTTTTTCTGCTTAGACTAATTAGCTTTCGTGAGATTTAGCTTGCCACTGTTTCAAAAGTATTTTAAATCCTTAATATTTTTTAAGTGCAAACATCCTCTCATGCCCCAAATATTTGATAGGAAATTATATTCCCTGTCATTGTGGGTTGAAAAACTTTATTGTCAAATGTGCAAACTTCGAGCAAAAGAACAGTGTCCTAAAAAAAGCATGCCTTATTTATTTATTTATTTATTTATTTATTTATTTATTTATTTATTTATTATTTTCTGTGAATTTCCTTTTTTCCCCACCTCCTGATCCATTGCATTTATGTTTGAGGGAATTCAGAAATTTTGGAAGTACAAAGTAGACTTCATTACTATGAAATATGAATGGCATTTAATTCTATATAGTATGATATTTAACCATAAATATAGTATAAGTGCTGTTCTTAGGTTGTCAAAACTTCATATCCTAAGGAGAAAAATGTCTGTAGAATTTTACTAGCTCTTGTTCAGTAACTTGTGACTAGTATCCATCTCCTTTTCATCTGCTGGGAGCATTTATTTCTCATCTTTCTTTTGCTCAGTCAAGCCCGCAAGGGGTGTTTTCTCTTTATTCACACTACAGAGAATTTTACCAAAATTACATTTGATACAAACTCTAAAAGTATCTTATAAAAGCATAAATCTCTTCTGTAAACTGTATTTTGAAATAAGCAAATGACACTACCCTTTCAGGAAAAGCACAGTTTACTAATACAAAATATTCTTGGCCTGGAATTACTGAGGCCGCCTAAGGAAGTCTTATGGTAGGTACAGAGAGATGTTGTGGGAGACAGTGATGAGCAATCTTTCCATGTTTGCACTGATGTGATGATCATGGGCACTGCAGTATGGGCATGTAATGTTAGTAGTTGCTTTGAATTGCAGGTGTCAAGTCACAATGTTGTGTTGAACAAGTTCTAAATGCAAGTTTGGGTGTGCCTGTAAAATGTGGGGGGAAGTCGTCCCGAGGAACAGGGGGAGGAAAGCCTGCCGTCTC
>JAYRBT010000082.1:59911208-60021711 GCA_036023395.1 Myiotriccus ornatus | reverse complement strand
CGCTGATTTGCTTCTTTGCCTTTAATAAATTTCTATTTTATATTTTCAAAAGATTTCTGGTCTTTTGACTATAACATGCAGAATTTTGTTATTATTTTTTTTAATAGGGTGAACTTCATAAAATCTTGAATATGTATAACTAGTCCAATCTCATAAAGGCAGATATTGGTGTTTAGTCTGAATTGTGATTAACTATTGTGGGCAAATTTCTAATTTGTTAAACTCAGGACTGAGGTTTGCTTGGTTTTGGTGTAGTTGTTGTTTTTTTTTCTACCGGGATAATGCCAAACAAGAATTTTAGTAGGTTGTTACCAAGCAAGAATTTACTGGATTATTCCAGATATTAAAGGAACATTTCCCTGGAATTAACCACCTGCAGAGCAGCAGAGATCTCCTCTATCATATGACACTGTTGCAGCATTTAGCTCTCCCATCTTGCTCACAGATGTCTGGTCTTGATCTATCACTTTCAGTTTGAGTGACATGCACACTAATGGCTCATTAAGGTCTGTAACTGAGTTCTTTTCTGATCCTTGAATGAAAGATGTTTTATACTTTTCGCATCCGAGGGTGGAATCCTGTCTTCACTAAACTTAGTGGCACAACTCCCATTAAGAGGAACCAGGATTTTGCTCCTCGTGTCTGTACCTCATTCTCATCTGCTGAAATCCACTGATTAGTCTCGCTGAAGAAAAGTCTTTATTTGTCTGCTGTGTCATAAGCATTCTTACTCGTAATTAATTCCATCTGCAAGGGGTAGCCTTTCATGTTAAGTACGTGTTTTATGAGCAGTATTACTGTTTTGAAAATGAAGACTGTGGTTAATCTAATGCACAACTTGAGCACATACTAGCTAAACAATGTGAAGACCACTGTTACCTATGTCTACAAGAAAATTTCAGGCACTTGACCAAAATGTTGATGATACACAGTTTGTTCAGAAAGTTTTTAATTAGCCACATGGTAGTAATTTATCTGTGAATAATATTTTACTTTGCTGTGATTACTTTGCTGGTTCTGTGTATTGGGCACATAGCTGATTAAAGGTTAATAATTCAAAGCAAAAGGTTAATAATTCAAAGTACCTTAATCAGTTTAGTATGCTGAAAAAGCAGGACTCAGGGTTTTTTTCTGGAATCACTATAAAATCATCCAAAACATACTGGTAACTACAAACACAATGATCATTAATTATTTTTTCTAGAAATGTCTGTGATTTCTTTGTGCAGAAGAAACCTTTGACCTGTATTAATAACTAACATTTACAAACCAGCTTTAAATGCTTGAATAAGGCTTCCAGTTTAAACACAAATACTCTCTTGCAACTACTAGTCCTATGTATTTGAACAATAGTCATGGTAAAGGCTGGTTTTTAGGGAGAGCTTTACCTACTAGGCTGGTTTTAGATGATCCACTTGCTGGTGAATTCCACTTAGTAAGAGGCAATGCTCAGATTCTCAGAGTTCCCAACAGCCTTTTTCCACTGTCTGTGGTCTGAGTCTGTGGCAACATGGGCATATGAGTAATTTGTTGTGCTGGAAACTTGCAGCAGAGGCTGAAGCTCACTAGGAAAAAAAACCCAGATACTTTCTTATAGTAATGGTTTGTTTTAAATTTCTATTTTCAAGAATTGGTAATTCTCAAATCTGTGAAAAGTGCTTAGTTAGGCATTTTTACAAATAGTTGAAACATGCATCTTTTTATTGGTCAGCTGTAGCCCAAGAGATTATTTCTTTTTCCAAGTTGGAATTAACAAATATGGTACAAATAGGATTTAAAAGTTTTGCCTCTTTCGATTTGCTTTCTAAAAACGATCTTTTTTTTTATGTTACATCTAAGTCTGCCTCATTTTGGATTTGTTATATAATCTCTTTAAATATCAAAGAAGATAAAAACTAAGTTATGTAGGCATTCCACAATACTTTTTTTAAATAGTAGGAATAAGTTAACTGGTACAGCAAAGCTTGGGAAAAAGTCTGCCTCCAAATCCCAACTTTCAGCTCCTACCCAACAAAAATAAATCAGCAAACTGCAGAAGTTGTAGTTAAAGACCACAGTAACAAAACACTTGGAAACAATCCCACATAATACTGTGAATATTTGGAAAATAATATAATAATACCATGAAAATGTGGAGAAATAATACAGTAATACTGTGGATATTTGGAAAATATCTCCCTCTTCTGTCTTCATACTTCTTGCTCCACATTTCCATTCTCTCTTTGTGATGAAGCTTACTGAAGAACCAGAGAAGAACTCCTGTTACCGAATGTTTTCAGGTAGCCCAGTCTTGTAGGAAAGGGGAAGGATGTGAAACTTATCCTGAAGGTGTAAGTTTCAGTACTTAGTACTGTTAGTGCTTAATACTACTACTGCTTAATACTGTTGCTGTAGAGCTTTTCAAATAACTGCTACACAAATACAAAGCAAAGTAACTTGTAAGGAAATACATGATTTGTGCATAAATTGTAAGGAGAAGAGAGAAAGAGGTAACGTGCTGTGTTTTATGAATGCACTGTACATGATAAGGAAACAGAAAAATACCGTATTCTTTATAGAGAGGGTATTGGAATTGGCTGCCCAGGGAAGTGGTGGATTCTCCATCCCTGGAGGTGTTTAAGAAGAGACTGGATGTGGCACTGAGTGCCATGATCTAGTAATGACGGTGGTAGTGGGTCAAGGGTTGGACTCGATGATCTGAGGTCCTTTCCAACCCGGCTGATACTATGATTGTATGATTCTATGTAAATAGCGTAAGTAATCCTTTTTATTGTATATCAATACCAGTTCAGATTTTGTATTTATTTAAATCTATTATCCAGGAATAAATTTAGAAGTTTAGAAGTTTATTTTAGATAACTTGCAAAATTATAGTTTTTATGAATCTTATGATCAATTGACACATTTGAAAGAATAAAAAAACCCAGTTTTCCTGCAAGATGAAAAAGAAATTGTAATAATATTTTTGTTGAAACTCACTTTTGCACCAAACTTGTAGTAAGTCAGAATTTCAAAATTTCAGTAAATTCTAAAAGTTGTTAGTGGTGGGTTTTGTTTGTTTGTTGTTTTGTTGTTTGTTTGATTTAGTGTGTTTTTTTCTTTGTGGTTTTGTGTTTGTTCCCCCACCCCACAAATCTGAGCTTAAATTTAAGTCTAATAAAGTTACTGCATGCCAAGAAATAAAATCTTGATGCATACCTACATAACTGATGACTGACAGAATTCTGTGAGTGAAAGGGAGGATTGTCACCAATTAAATCTCTTGTATTTATTGATGTATGTATTTATGACCCGAGAAGATTGGAAAAGTAGCTAGTAATGTTATATTCTTTGGAGAAAATAAAGATTAGTACAAATATCATCAGTGTAAACCACACCTTTTTGTGTTGGTTCTAAAAGGGCAGACATGTCTGCTGTGAAACTGAATTTATGTTTCCTTGAAATGAAAGCAAAATTGAGGAAAAAACCAACCAGACAACTCTAGAACAAAAAAACAACCAAGAAAACCCAAACATCAAACCTTAAACTGTGGGTCAGCCTATATAGGACAAATAACTATTTTTCTTTACTTGCTTTGCTCTCTTCTCATGAAAGTGGCTATTGAAATGCTAGAGGATTGTTTGCCGTCTGCACTGCTGGAAGAGCTGTGAGGAATGTTGCCTATTAATGCCTCTGCCAGGTCCCTCGGCAGCTGTGGGGCAGTAAGCAGCACCTTGCTTTAGTTGTCTTAGGAGCTGAATGGTAACTCTAACACTGGCTTTGACAGATGGCCTGTGAGCTGCCCTTGTGAAGGGATAGGAGTTTGCCTGCAATCTTTGGCCATCCAGTTGAGTCTGTTTTGCCTAGGACAGTACTTGGTACCTGATCTCCCCATCTGTATCTAGACCCGTGAGCTCCCTTGTTCCCTATCTTCTTCCTGGCTTTTGGCCCCCACTGACACACAAAGCCAGGCTATCAGAGGCAAGCTTAGCAGTGCTCTTGAGGACGTGGCAATACACATCACCGATCGGTAAGGCTGTCTTTGTGTAGCTGTGTGGAAGAAGGCTGCTTTAACTGAGTGAACCATGTAGAGGGGGAGGAGTGTGACAGTGGGATGTCTGGATGAGAGCCTGCTTACATATGAAGTGTTGGGTTGAATGGAGAGTTGTGTTTTAAAAAAAACAAACAAAAAGAAAATACAGAAAAGGGAAAAAAAAAAAAAAAAAAGAGGGAGACATGCTTTGCAACCCTGGAAGATTGAAGGAATTTGAAAGAGTTGCGTATGGGGAGGAGGAGGAGAAAGGAGTAATCCATGGGCTCTGAGGTAGAGCCTTTTGTGGCATACTTTAGATGTTAGTGACCTAGAAGAAAACATTTTTGCTTGCTACATAGATTACACAGAGAAAGCATAAACCAATAATCTACTTACAATTTCTTAATTTCAAATAGTACTTTTTAATCATGCTTCGGATCTTGTACAATGAAAGCTTTTGATTTGCAAAAGAAAGGTGAGATACATTTGATGAATAAGTTGTGTTTGGGTGGGAATGAATCTGTTATTTGGAGCAAGTCATAAAGGTTCAGATTTAAGGATTTTTTTTCCCCCCCTATTTTTAATAGACAGTCGGATATTTTACTGGCAGGCTTTTTTTGTATATATTTTTAGTTAATAGAACAGTGATTGCTGTGGTTAAGCAGTATATTTTAGTTTTCTGATCTAAAGTGGGTGCTAAAATCTGATATTTGGGTCTGATAGGCAGGAAAAATAATAAACATATCCAGTCTAGCAGAGACAGTAATGAACTATCTACATGTTCCCTGGAAGAAAATAGACTGTTGAATGGAGAAAGTCTGAGGACCAAGGTAATATGCAGAAGCAAGAGGGCACCTAAGCAAATGTTCTGTGCAGTGTTTTGCGCTATCTGAAGCACTGCTTTTGCAAATGAAGTAGAACTAACACGTGAGGGCAGTCTTTGTGAAGGAATATCATTGGAGTTTGCAATCATATAGCAGTAATCATCTAGTCATGGAGGTACCAGACTTAGTAAGAGATGAAAAGGTAGATCCAAGTAATAAACACAGTCTTGTAGCTGATGACCTCACCAGAACTCACCTGGTGCTATCTTTGCGTTTTCAGTACTATCTTGAAAGTTTTGAAGTAGTACTCCTGTGGTTAGAACATTCACCTTTTCTGGCACCCAAATGTTTTATTTGTCCTCTTTAATATCTTTATTGAGGCCCTGGAGGAGGGGATCAAGTGCATCCTCAGTAATTCTGCAGATGACACTAAGTTGGGCAGGGGTGTTGATCTGCTGGAGGGCAGGTAGCTCCCCTTTGCAGAGGGAGCTGAACAGTCTGGATTGATGGGCTGAAGCCAATGGTATGAGTATCAAAAAGGTGAAGTGCCAAGTCCTGCATTTGGGTCACAGCAACCCCATGCAATAAAAGCTGTAGAGCAATATCAGCTTTAAAAAGGGGGGAAGGGTAAAAAAAAAGCAAAACAAGCTTCTTTTAATGTTCTACTTATTGCATTCATGGCACTACCAGGAACCAAAAGCTAATCCAAGAAAAACTTACAATGAGTGGTAGTTTTTGTTTGTTTTGATTTTCCCTCTTTGTACGTTGAATTAGTCTGCCTTTACTATATTGCCAGGTAAATTAAAAGCATTCACATTATTCTTTCATTTTCTTGTGGGATTTTTCATTAGTTCCCCAATCTCTTGTGCCAAGCTGTCTTCCTACTTGGTGATTCTGTCTTCATTAGGTTATTTGTTTTGTTTTGTTTATACAAGCCAGAGGAGAGAAGGAAAAAATAACTGAAATGTGTTTTCAAAAATACATGCTGTTTTTGAAATCTACTTGAAGCCTTTCAGGACTTTTTTCCTTTATTTTCTTGTTTGGGTTGGATCTTTTATATAATAGTGGGATTGGAAGCCTGAAGATTCCTCTTTAGTAATGGACAATTATTAACCCTACTAGAAAGCTCTAAAATTATGTAAATTCCCACACTTGGGTTTTGTATGTGGTTTCCACTGATCATTTTTTCACCTTCTATATACACGTGAAAGAAGTTAGGAAGGCAAAACCCTTTTCAAGCTATTTCATTGATTTTAAAATGAAATACTACTATTTTCTGGTCATAAATATAGGAGTTCATTTTTCCAGATGTACTTTAAAAACATAGCTGTGCATATAAAGGTTTTCTTGGTTAGAAGCACTGAGTATTTTAATTTTCTAAACAGGTGTCTCAATGCATGTACCTACTGTAAAACTAAGCATGCCAGAGGAGATCTAGCAAGTTATCCAATTGAAGAACTAGTGGACAGAGCCAAACAGTCTTTTCAAGGTAAGGAGTTTTATCCCTACAATAAAAGTCAACTACTGAAACATCTTTTTTTCACAGGCAGTGATTGTGATACATTATGACTCTGTTATGGTATTGATGTTCTTAATAGTCATAACTGTGTCTGGCAGTTCGTTTGTGGTTTGCACTTCCATTTACAAAATGTAGCCCTACCATAAAGAACATTTCATTTTGGGTTTAGGGTTGCTGAAATGAAGTTCCATGCAAGCTTCTTTTTTTTTTTTTTTGTGATGATAGAGGAAGTGTAAAATTTGGTCATTTTGCTCTATCTCTGGTTTCTTAAAGAGTAAAACAGTAACATATTTTCACTCATATATAAAGTAAATTTCATGAGCCTTCCTAGGATTCTTAAAACCCTGTTTAGGGATATATTGCTTTCTCTGGTTATAGATTGCTAAGAGAAGTTCTGGGATGTTTCTGAGAGTTATACAAAGCTTATCAGCTTTTAATTTCAATAGGATATTTATAATGTCACGTGGATTCAATCAAATATCAAAAGTTTTTCCTGCAGCACACTCTCTGTGCCAGTATCTGCCTAAAACTCATGTAAGTCTGGTAGTTATGAAAGCTTTATTATAACTTAATATTTGTTCTTTAAATTTTACCTGTGTTTCAAAAATACAGATTTCCAAATGATGCCAGTAAGAGGCATTTTGGAAGATTAAATGTACATTTGAAAATACAGAGGTAATTCTGCTGTAGCAGTTCCCTCCTTTTCTGTTTCAAATACTTTGAATTGAAAGCAGAGCAATAATGTAACATTTGATGTCATGTCCTCTGTGCGTGCACAAACCACATCCATTGGGTTTTGCTTATGGCTCTGAGTGTTACAACTGTTCTAGTAAGAAGTAGGTCTCCAATGATTAAAAGTGTTTTTAAATCCATCCTTATTTAGAGATCCATAATGAGCCTTACTAATGCTACTGATGAACTTCTGGCTATTTACATCAGTAGCATGCAGGGAAGAGTCCTTTTTGTAATAAAAGCCCATGTTCCTAAATTCTAAGTTCTCCATTATCCACACAGAAAGTTCTTGTTTAAGATTGCAAATGCCTTTTTCTTTTTCTTTTGTTAAAAGCCAAGCTCCTCTCTTAGGTTTGTAGAATGAACACCGTCACTGCTGTGAATTGGATTGTCTGTTAGGATAGACAGGAATCCTTTCATCTGTCAGATTTCCTGTTTAGTGGGACAGTTTTCTAAAACCTGTGTACTTATTATGAAATGGTCAGTAAGTGAAATGCAAGATGCCTAAATGCACTTATTATTTTGGTGGAGAGGAAGTTCAGGAAACAGTTTCAGAAAGCTAGAAGTACAAGATGGGTGATTTTGAAATTGGTAAGTAGTCACTGAGCAGGAGAGAAGCTGCAATTTATAAGTAGCACAAGAATATGTTATTCAGATAGCACTATGTAGCTGTTGAAAAGTTCTGAAGAAACTTTGGATTATTCAGCAAGGAAACATGGCAAAGATAAGAGAGGATCTGGGCAATATAGTCAGAATTGTGATCTTTTTTAAGTTAACCATTTAAATTTTATTTAGATTTATGGTATGTGTGGGAAAAAAATCAGATTTGTCTGTCCTGTTATAGTTGTGTTTATCTGCCATGAAGTCCACATTATATTAACATAAAGATGTATTTGCTCAATATAATAAGAAAGAAAATTGGAGGTTTTTTTGTCTTTGCTGACAATGAATGTGAAATTTTGGAAAGTACTTTGAACTTTAAGTATTGTACATTTGGATTGAAAAATCAGTAATTCAGTTCATCTGCTGCACTGTGGCCTTTATTATAAATATTGGCTGTTTCAAAATAACTTGATTTCTAATGGAAAAAGTTGCCCTTAAGCTATTGTTTTGAAATTTCTTGAAGAAATGCTATGACGTCTCACAACAGGCATCTCCAGGGAGTTCTATTCTTATTTGGCCTTACAGTAGTACCTCTGTTAGAGAATATAAGGAAAGAAGCAAGTACTGAGTTGTAAAATGACAGGCTTTGCCTCCAGCTCTCTTATACTTAGAAACAGGGATGCAATAGTCAGATAGATTGCAGTGTATGGAGAATTTACTGCTGCCAGCTTGCTGCAGCTGGGCCACAGAAACTTCATCAATCAAGTGAAAGACTTAAGCAATTCAAAGTCATTATTCAATTTCTTGCTGAGTTCCTGAGCCACAGTCTCTTCAACAATCACTTCTGTTTTCTCAGAAGATGTGTTGCTTAAGCTCTAGTGATAAATGCAGAGAGGTACAGATGTGTGTTGAAAAGTTATTCCACTCTGGAATTGTTCTTGGGAGAACTGAGGTGTCTTAGAAGAACAGCAGGAAAACAGTATGTGATTATTTTGTACAACTGCACAATTGAGTCGTATAAGAAAAGAGAGACTGATGTTGTTTGCAGTGTTTAGTATGTATATATTCCTGCAGTGCACAACTTGACAGGCCTGAAAGATGGCATGTTTCCATTGTGGAACACACTGAAAATGGATTAGAAGACCTATATTTCAGGACGTTTTATTACAGCCCATAAATCTCAACACAAAGAACTTCTCTAAAATGCTTTATTCAGGTGATCACACTTCAGTAAGATTGCAGTTAACGTCTAGGAGCATAATTTCTATCATCACTATGTTGCCAGAACTGCCGTTAGTGTTGTGGTCAGATACTCCCAGTTTTCTTTCAGTCACTTCTGTACTGCTGCATCTGGGTAGGATAACTCTATGCAAGTATTTCCGAGCTGCAGGATATGGTGTATTACTTGTCTGCAAGCTGTTTCAAGTAATGAGTGGACCACTCTTGGACTTCTATAGTAATATGGTAGATAATAGTATGACATCTGTATGACAGCAGCTGTAAGGTGGTGCCTGACAGCATCACTCTCTTTGATGTTTTTCTCTAAGATGACTTCTGGAAATTTTTTAAATTCTTAGGCTTTTCAGTCAAAATTTAGCTCAGTGACTTTATTTAGCTGCTGTTTTTTGAGAGTTTTGCATACATATTATAGGTAAGTAGATATTTATTTCAGTATATTTTAGGGTCCGAACCTTAATCTTTTTGGTCAATTTTTAAAATAAAAGATCAGCACTCAGCTGAGAATGGTAACTAGATGACAGCAGATGGTGAAGCTGAAATAATTTACATGAGTGTTCAGATTATTTGTATAAACATAAACTTGATTTAAACCAGCTGATTAAAAAGAGATGGCTGAAATTACCATAGTTGATCAAGTATCAGCCTTTATCTTGTACTTTTCTAACCCCTGAAATAAATTGTTTTTCTTTTTGTGTATTATTGTGATATCTTAAATTCAGTGTAATACGAAGAAGTACTGAGTGTGTTGTAGGGTTCTTGTACATGCTGCATACTTTCTTAATACACTGGTCTAAGTGTTAAAGTGTTCTGAAATGGAGGGGTTTTTGCATGCTTTGTATGGGTCATGTTTCCTGTCTGACCTCCATAGTAGTTTTGAAGTTACAACTGACATCAACTTCAATAATTCACAGAATTTCATTAACAAAGTAATCTATCTCAAATTGAAAGTAGTCTATTGAGTTTTTTTTCTTATGTAACTTTTTTTTTCTGTAAAATTCAACTTCTAGTAAGTAGTTTAATTTTTTACATAGTCAGACTTGTCAAATCACAGTACATAGAAGACTTGTGTAAGACAGCTAGTAAAAGAAAAAGTATTGTGAAATACAGTGAAGTGGTCTTTGAGTAGAGAACAAATGTCTACTGTAAGGTTATTTATGCAAAGAGTTTTTCTATAGCTGATTGTACAGCACTTTCTGTGGGTCATCAATTTATCAGTATGTTTCTTTTTAAAATGTGCTGTGTCATGTTCAATGCTTTATTTTAGGGATTGCATTTACAGTTATGAGAGGGCTCTTTCTTTCCTTCTCAAAGTTACTTTATGTATAACAAAGTGGTATTGCTTAGTATATGAAGTGGAAGGCTGGCATAGCTGCCATTGGTGAACAGTGTACCAAGGAGACACAAAAGTTAAACAAGCCTGAGCTTTGAATGTTTTGTGGAGGGGTGTCCTGGGATGGCTTTGAATAAATTGCAGGACTTTAGGTTGATTTTTTTTTTCCTTAAGCAGAATTTCCATGATCATAAAAGGATAACAGAAAATGCTACCTGGTGATTTGTAAACCTTACATATTGTGAGAGACTTTCTGGGCAAAGATAATACTTTATATTTCAAGCAATTTTTTGCCCATTCAGCAAACTAAGTTAAAAATATAAATATTTTTATGGAGTTAGCTGTTATTTCTTTCTAGTTTAGAATGAAAATCTTCTACATTTACCACTACAAAACCACACTTCTTTAACATTGCCTGCCTGTTGCAGGTGGCAGGGAATATACTGCTATTAAAATATACACTCTATAATTACTACTATATTAGCTTATTTTATGGTAGCAACCAGGGTGCTCAAATGAAAGTCACATCTTGTTGGGAAGCACTGTTCCTCAAACTATGTGGAACAATTGCTTCTGGATGGATAATTGTAATGGCAAAATATAATTTATTTTTATTCCCTTGTTCTGAATAGCACTTTGGTTAGGAAATCTTGACAACATGTGGCATTACAAAACAGAGGAGGAGTAATAAAATTTGGAGTTTTGGCTTTCATTAGTTATCTTTAGCAATTATCCCTAATCTGGTAGGTTTTGGAGTATTGAGAATTTAAAGGAGATTTGTGTTAAATATTTTTCTCTCTACAAGTTTGCTAGAAACAGATGTTTATTCATAATGATAAGGATTGATTTTATATAATGTGACTGGTTTTCAGAGCTTTTCAGATCGCTCTGAGCTTTGCTGAGGATCTTTGGTTTTAGTAGTTCTTATGAGGTATTGTCAAGACATTCTGCTCTATTACTAGTGGCTGTTTTGCACCTGCACAACTACCAGTAAGTTCTCTGTATGATTTCAGAGCAGCTGACAGTCACAAAAGGACAAATATTAAGTATCATCAGTGTTTTTAGTTTCCCGTTAATTAGCAGAAGCAGTACCGAATTAGGATGCTTAGGCTACACTCTCAGTGGTGGGTTTGGTCTCTGAACTTGCTGACAGGGAATGGGTGCCCAGTTATCCAGATGGAGACCTGGGCTGTGTATTCTAGAGTTGAAACTAACACGGTAGGGAGAGGAGTTGTATGCACAGGTCTCACCTTGATGTGAGATAAACACTGAGTGCCTGGACACAGACCCAGGAGTGAATAAACTGTCTTAGTTGTTTAAACAAGGCCTTTGCCAATGATCCTAAGCACACCCCACAAGGAAAACTTGCTCTGCTGATCTTAGTTCCTTGCTCACTAATGTTTTTGCTCTCCCAAGTGTCAGTGTTTGGTCAAGTAAGTATATGTACCTCCTATTATACCCACACTGACGCTTCTGTGGTCTCTCAGCATTGTCAGAAGTCAAACACTTTTTCCATGCATCTTTGTCCTAAATTTTATTTCCCGGTTCCTTTCAACTGTCCTGAAAGAAATCTGACTGTTCTTCCATGCTAGCCATGGGATAAAGTGACTTTGTTGAGCAACATATTGAATAACAAATTCAACACAAAGAAAAGTGCACTGCTGTTACCCACTGATATCTGGGAACTGAGTTTTTTAACTTCCTTGGGAGGAAGGAGGAAAATGGTGACAGTGTTTTTCTTAGACAATCCTCTTCTGCCAGCCTTTTTACTGACTTCTAGGGAAAGTAGACTTTATTTTAATATTGTTCCTTAAGTATAATTTGAAATTGCATTCCAGGGAGCTTGGGCTGCTGTATTTGAGACACTTTAATAAATAACCTTTCTTTGTTTTTCTGTGCTTTTTGGCTATAACTAGAGAGCTAGGGTTTTTTGTTTTTGTTAAGTTTATTAAAATTCTTTCTGTATTGTCTTGTATCTTATGAATGCATTAAGTTTCTTTCCTTCTGACCTTGCTAATTCACAGAATACTTAGGCCAAGATAAATATTTTGGTACTTGCCTGTCATTTCATAGAGTTATATGGGATAGCATAATGAATCAGTTTTCATTGGCTGCATGTAGTTTTTTCTAATGATCCTTAAAGAAAAATATATAATTACAATCCTTCATTAGTGATTAGAAGCAGTGTCTTCAGGTATGTAAGAACTGCTGTGTAACAGATGTTTCAACACACATAACCAACACTGTATAGCAAAGCGATATTTTTAAAGGATAAAAATATGTCTTTTCATAGTAGTAGATGACAGTATCGTAGATATTTTCAAGCTTCTTTTGAGTAAGAAAATTAGAAGTTAAGTGAGCTTTCCTCTTGTCACTGAACAAAATTCCCTGCCATCTTTTTTGTGCACTTTTTTATGCAGTCAAATTGACAAAGATGTTATTTCTGTTGCCTTCTGCAGGTCTTGTTGCATGAAAAGTTTCTTTGCATTGTTTTAAATTGTACTTCAGAAATGTGGCAATTACATAAAGTTGTAGTTGTCTAGCTTTTTTCCTCATTCCTCTCTCGAGCTTTCTGAGAAGGGGAGGGAGATCTGCTGATCTCTTTTTTCTGGCATCTAGTGTCAGGAAGTGGCTCAGAGCTGCATCCCTCAGGGGAGGTTTGGACTTGACATGAGGAAATCCTTCTTAACCAAGAGGGTGCTCATGGCCTGGAACAGGTTTCCTGCAGTGGTGGTCAATGGGCCGAGCTGGTCAGTGTTGAAGGAGCATTTGGACAACACCATTATTAACATGTTTTAAAAAATTGCCTCCATTCATTTTATTATGACATTTAAATTAAAGTGGTAAAATGTATCTATGTGGTTTTTATGCTAACCTTTTATTTTATTAAAAATAGTTGCATTAAAAAAAGTAATTTTCTCTGCGTGTTTTTACTTTGTTTTGCGTGTTTTTACTTGGTCTTTTGCAGTTATAGTTGAAGTCTCCTTCCGAGATGCCCAGATGTGAGCTGTCTTTGAGCCAAAAGCCACGTAGCCATTCCTGTGCATTTGTGGTGTGTTGTATGTGCAGTCAGTCCACTGCTGTCAGAATGCTTCAAACCTATTGCACATGCTAGGTGATAGACTCATGCAGAATAAATTCAGTGTTTTCAA
Source organism: Myiotriccus ornatus (assembly GCA_036023395.1). Classification (NCBI taxonomy): domain Eukaryota; kingdom Metazoa; phylum Chordata; class Aves; order Passeriformes; family Tyrannidae; genus Myiotriccus; species Myiotriccus ornatus. The sequence continues at coordinate 60,008,300 of JAYRBT010000082.1, read as the reverse complement.
GATCTTTTGCCAAAGGCTGATCACTCTGCAGTGCACTTGCAGTATGTTTGATGTTGTCATCAAAATATTAAACATACTCATCATCTCTGTGCCCTCTGGCCACAAAGGATTCTGGGATTCACAACATGCCACTGTTTTTCACGGAAATGCTAAGAATCAGCAGCAGGCTCAGATTTAGTTTAAAATGTTGTTAATATTTTCATTAAGGATGTAGAACATGGCATCTTCTAATTTTATAATTGCCAAGAACTTTCAGTAATATAATCTTGCTTTTATTTCCTTATAAATCTGTCAAACTTTAATTGATACTTCTGGTTAAGATTATATAATTATTTGCAAGAATTACTTTAGGAAAACATGTTATTTATGACAGGTTTAGAAACCAGAAAAACTTTTATTATTGAAAAGTTTTGGAGGCCTTGATGCCTTAGTGTGGTAGATACTTTGTCTTAGGTCACCTTTTAAAAAAAAATATAAATTTTGGGCTTGGTTCTAGTGGATTTTGTGGACGCTTACTTGATTTTTGCCAGTTAGATTTTGTAGGCATGCTCTGTATTGTATCTTAGACTGATTTCATGCCTTTTTATTTCCTTTCTGCTGCTCTGTTGTGATCCTAGGCATCAGAAACGAGGAAGGGAAAACCTCTGTCTCTTTTGCTTATGTATTAATGCCTTCTTCTGCTGTTGATAGAGGTTTTAATCCCTTCAATCCATTTAATTGTGCATATTACAGCCTCTTAGAAAATCATGACAGAAGAGTTAATTTGCCAAAAAATCATACCCATGCCTCAGTTAGGACACGAATCACATTAGCTTTTGCAAGTATTCATTATAACATGCAAAACTGTACCTGGGCAATTCCCTTCCAAGGAAAACCACTTTGTCACTCTTTACCATTTGTATAATTTCTACTGCATAAGTACTGTGTACCTTTAAAAAACCAAACCGAACCAAACCTCTGGCCCCAAAGAGCTTATAATGTCGTGATGTAAACAGTTGAAGAGAAATGCAGTAGAATAATACATTGTTACATTCAGGATAAAAAGTGGTTGGTCAGTGTATTTACTACCCTGGCATTGTCCAGATTCTTGTATGTGATGACAGAGGAAAGGTTGTTACCTAGGAAAGATTGAAAGGAAGATAATGCAGTAACAAGGAATGGTCATTCATTTAATGTGGAGATATCCCCCTAGAATTTGCAAAAAATATTGTTTACATGAAGATTGTCATCAGGAGTCAAAGTCTCTATGTGCTGGCTTGTGTTTCTGAAAGTAATATTTTCTCCCCCATGGGGATTATCGTGTTGGAATAGCTTTAAATAGGTTCCTTGGTGCTTCAAAAAGTTGTTCGTATCATGGTTGTCTGTTCTAAAATATAAATCCTATTAATGCTGTAATATGAAATAAAATGCCTTTTTTTTTCTTTTTTTTAAATCCAGACAATTGTTCGTTTAGGATGGTGTCCTCTCTTTCAGTGTTTTCCAAGGTACATAAGCACTGTCCAGAAGATAACTTGCCAGATGTATTGACGCTGTTGCCAAAACGTCTCATGGCATGACCAGATTACCTTTTTGTCTCCATCAAACCTAGTCTAGTAATGGTCCTTTTTTATAAAGTCTTTTTGACTGTGCGTGGGTTGTTGTAGCTTACAGTGTTGGAAATAAGATTACAAAATGTACATGAATGCTTATTTTGCATGCCTGACTAAGACTTCTACAGACAATATGACTCCACTAATCTCTTAGTTTTGGCAGTTTAAAGAACTAGAAAAGTCTGTTTTACAAAGGTTGTTTTTATTTTTTTTCAACAGAAAGAAAACTCCCAATTTTTGTCACATTTGTTCTATATAATTTGATCTTCTTATTCCTTTTTATTTTCCTACTCAGATATTTGCATTTGTGCTGTTTAAATCCTTGAATGACAGCCAGTCTGTTTAATTTTGTATTGTTATGGAAAAAAAGCACCTTTTATTTTTGTTCAAAATAAAAGTTTAATAGAAAGGAGCCAAAGCAGAGATGTATACAATTAAAAATACTACTTCAACCTTAGGCTATAGTTTCAGCTATAGTTCAAGCAAGTAAAAGGAGCATTTCTTGGCCATCTCTATCCCCCTTTTCCCTTCCCCCCTCCCTTTTTTTTTGTTTTTCATCCTTTGCTCAGGCCACCTGCTTTCTTGCTGAGAGAGTGTTCCTTGTGTGAAGCAGGCTGGGAGATTCATCCGGGGTAAAACTGAATGCATTTTTAGAAACCTGAAGGGGTGACATTAGTAACTGAGAAAAGTTGAATTTTCCCAGGTGCTGATATTGTAGAAGTACAATTCTGCAGTGTCCCAATGGACCTTTAGAGAAAGGCATTGGAGGGATGTCAGGAAAACTAGGTGTAGTGATCTGCCCAAGCTCTTCTCTCATCACTAAACTGCTTTTTCTTATGCCAGTTTATGTAGCTTGTGGGATAAAAAATGGCCCTACAAACCTTCAGGTAATACTGGACATACGGGGGTGTCTTCTCTCTTCCTCCAAAGGCAGGATATACCTTAACTGGAAAAGGGGAAAAGAGAGAGTTGCAACACACTCTTGTTTTCGTGCTTACTAATAGAATGTTTGGCTGACTTGTGGCTACTTGAGAAGAGCTCACGAACCTGATGTTTGCTTTATTTTTTTTTATAATCTGTTTATTTTAAACAAGAGTAGTGTATGTTATGCTCTTTCCATGCTTATTCAGTGGAACAGCAGCAGCAGAGGAAAGCTGGATAGCATTGTTAATTTTATTTATAAATTGAGTTTTCATTATTTGAAATAGAGTGTAAAACATGAGGTTCACTAATGCCACAGGCATTAGTTCAAGACTTTACCAGGCAGATAAAGTTGGGTTTGTGTGTATTTAGTCTTGAGTTTAAAACCAGTTAAACTAAAGCATGGTCTATCTTTTTAATTATTCTTATTTTTAGGAAAAGGAAAATTCGTATCTTTAATTTGGTTTGAAAATAAAAGTTTGTTTTTATGTGGCTTCTTAACCATGGCTGTACTGGATTTTTTCAGCATTTTTTTTTCACTTGTAAATATTGGTTCAACTATGGGAACTTGTGTTTCTTTGTTAATACATATTTTGCTCATGTATTTACTGCTGATTTTTTAAAACCTGGACTAGAAATATTTTCAAAACATTATGAGACTACTAATGATGCTCAACTGCATGCTATACTGCAATCAGCTATTTGGAGTTTTCTGTAGCTCCTGTGAAGATATCATGAGCAATTTCTACTGTGAAACAGATGTGGTGACCAGAATCCAAATTGTTTATTTAACAAATATGATGCACTGTGTTGCACCAGAGATCTACCAGGTACAGTGTAGGTCATCTTTAATGTGTCCAAAGGAAATTTATCATAATGCAGCAATGATTTCTTTTATCATTTGGTAAGTAGTCTGCTCCTGGATATTTTGGTCTTCTGTAGCAATAAGTGTTCACCATTCTGTGCCTCTCAAAGATCCCACTCACAAGACTACTCAAGATGATAACTTCTGCTAACTTTTTTCTTTCTTTGCTGTGGGGGTGTGAAGGAGAACACTCCTTTCTTGGAGAATAGGAGTTGTAACAGAACTAGAACCTCTTTGAATGAAGTTTGCACACTATCTTGCTGTATTTCAGTTTATGGGCTAAATGAGTCCTGTCATATTTGCCCCACTGCCCCTTCTACTGCAAGGTGACCAATGTGCCAACTACTTCTTAAAATGAACAGCACTGCTAGATAACACATATAAAGTTTCAAGGCCTTAAGAGAAACTAGCAAAGGCTACATTCAGAACAAATCGCAATGGGATTCTTAAGCTCATAATGTGGTGAAAGCTGAGAAACTCCCTAGCCTGGGACATAGTGCAAGTTTGCCCATTTGGAAGAAGAATCCCTTTTCTTTAAATAATAACAAATCTTACAGAGGGTGCTGCAATTTGCTGAGTATTCAGCAAATAACTTTATGCTGCCTGTGTTTATACTCTCCACTAAGCATCCTGTGGGAGAAGACACTAGACTAAACTTACTCGTGGTCTTACTCATGACTGGTTTTAAGCTGTATTTCAGCAAGTAACTAATTTCCCCCAGTTTACTTTAGGTAAAGAGTACCTTTTAATTTTAGTATTGCTCTCTATCACCTTTTGTAATGAGGGCTTACCTTATGTGTCTAGGTTGGCTTTTGCAGTATTGATGGTCTTGTTGGTATGTTGTGCAGTACCATTGTGACTCAAGGCCGTCATCTTTATATCTATTGCTAATATAAGATTGAAACTTTTAAGATTATTATAATAGCAAACTAAGAGCTGTTTTGATCTGAGATAACTTGCTTCTGAAGACCTTTAAAGGTGTTATGTGATTAAATGAAAAAGGTGCAGTTTACAGAAGCAAGAAACTTCAGCATTAAGCTCAACTCACAGCATATATCAAGTGTAAACAAATGTAACTTATAAAGAAGAAATTGTCTAATCTTTCATGCTGTATTCAGTGTAGTCATAGTGAGAGCACAACTGGGTGGTGATGAGCCCAGCTGTGACAAGGAGAATACTAAATGTATCTTATAAAAAATAAATTTGCATGCTCAGTCCAAGAGATTTGATGGATATCCCTCAATGTTAACTGTTGCTGCTTTTTCTTTTTGCCTTCCCCAGAGTATTTCCGACCATGTTAAGACAAAAGTCAATATGTGGTAAAGTATTTTGATGTCGGCTTTAGACATAAAGCTACAGTGATTGTGATTGCTCCTGAAATAACAGGTCAGGACTAGGTAGAAGAAAACACTACTTGCATGCTGCCCTGGAATTATTCATAGCATTTAATATGAAGTCAGGCTGGTTGATCAGCACTTCTCTTAAACAAAATATATTCTGTAGCTCTAGCAGCCTTCTGAGGGAAGAGTGTTACATTTTTTGGACCCTTCAGTGGCTCTTTTCATTAGACAAGGCATGGCTGCAGTTTTCTTGTCTTTAAGCCCTCTTACATGAACAAGTGTCTGATGTTCAAGAATTTGATTTTATTATTAAGAGCTACAGAAATGATAACTTTGGTGCAATTTGCACTGATACACCTCTGTGGCCTCTCTTGTCTAAAATCAAAGAAAACTGGTCTTAAAATGCACTTTTGAAGAGTTTTGTACAACTTGGTAAGTTCAGATGTTAGAGAGAGGGCTTCTATACAGTTTGGTTGTATGTGGAAATAGATTAGGAGCAATCACGATGAATGACAGAATTATTTTTTTTCTGCAATATCGCCCCATGAAAATAAAATCTGTGATTTGTACAGATATGTGGGACTCCTGATGTGCACACCAGGGTATCTTGATTGCTTAAATATATGCCTTTTCAATGCTGTGTAAGTTGTTCAAAAGTACTGAAATCTGGAATTCAAATATTGCATGTAAGTGAGGTGTAAGAGTTGTCAGTCAGGGTTCAGAATACTCCAGAACTTTTAGGAAGATACCTGTGAGGACCAGTTGTTTCTGCTTTAATTTAGGGTAACTGTATTTGTGACCTGTTCATGGTTTGTTTTCATATATAGGCCCAATGCCCCAAAGCAAAAAGGAAAAATATAATGCTCTTATTCGTAGTTTATTTGTAAACCAGGTCAGATACCCTTGATTAGCTCTCAGCTGGAGCATAATTTAAATCCTGACAGACTGAACCTAAACAGCAGGCTTTTTTCAGATCAGCCAGAAGATAGGGAGAGAAAAGTAAAAGCTATTTCCAGTTCACAAGCAGTACAACAGTGCCGAATAAGTCTGCAACTGTTAATGAATAGCTATTTCAAATATTTACAGGAGGCAAAAGAAAAGAAGATTGGCATCCAAGGCAGCTGTGCCCAGGGAGAGCTATTAAAAATAAACGTGATAAATGATGTTCAAGTGCTCGTAGAGCTGTCAAATATCAGAGGTACTCGAAAGTGGAAAGTGTTTATGGCCATGCTGCTAGGCATTCTGGACAGGGATATTTTTTTCTCAAATTTTTTGCAAAACTGACTTAGCAGATGAAAAGGGGAGAGAGAATCTAATGTAAAATATTCAAGAACTGTGAACTTTTTGCTGCATTAAAATACAAAAGCTCTTATTTGCCTTGTACGTTAGAAATAAAATTCTTTTATACATTCAATTATTTCCACACAGAACTAATTTCTTTAGTCTTTATTCCTAATAAAGAGTCTTTATTCCTAATAATATGATGGGAGTTTATGCTTGTAACAAAACCCATTACTTATTTTTATGACTCTTTCAGTCTTCAGTATTAGTGGATGATAGTGATGAAGGTCTATTAGTTCTGCATTGATTTTGTACACAACTTGAAAAATTGTATATATGTACTAAACTGTGAACTTCAGCGTGCTTCTGTACACATAGATTTTTTTTTTTTCCAGGTTGTCTAGAAAGTATTTTTATATCAGTTTTTAGTTCTGAGTTTAATGTATGTCAGTCATCTGGAAACTTTTTAGGAGAAACATTTTATTTTTTTACTTCACTGTGAAACTAGTTTATCAGAAGCTGTTATGCTGGTGACAAAAAATTGATGCCTTATATGCTGCAGATATACCAAGTGGAAAGGACATGAAAAACATGTCATTACTTATAGGATGCTCTAGTACAAATCATGGAGGGCGAAGGGCAAGGTGTATGAATATTGCTTTCTTTCCTCTTGCAATTTATTTTTTCTCTTTCAAAAATAAATTAGAAAAAATGATGCTAAAAAACTAATTAGGAAATTGGTGCTAAAGTTCAGGTCCTGTGTTTGAGGGATAATCAAAGGTGGAGTACATGTGACAAATGTATTTTCCCTGAAGCACTGGAGCAGACCCTTGTGTTACAGTTACGTGGATTGCACTGAAATTCACTGTGAAATGGATATTAGCTCATCTGTCTGGATCTGTTGTGAAGAACAGGCTAAATAGTGTCAGTTTCTCAAATTACATGTCTGCTGATGTCACAATGAAGAGGAAGAAAATATTTGAAGGCATTTCTTTTCTTAACCCGAACATGTCCTTCTTGTTATGAAAATGGCTTAATGGTTTCCTCCAAAAGTAAGTTTTAGCAAAATCTGCCAGATCCATTTCATATCAAATTGTGGTAAGAACTGCAGTGATGATAGAAAAAATGGGATCACCCCAACCCTGAAAGTTTGCCTCTTTTTCCCAGTTTTTATCTTTCCACAGAATGGGAGATGTTAACCTTTCAATATACCATTTCTAACAGCAGAGTTTCCTGAAATGATTGAACTCCGTATTGGTTTCCATCGTATGGAGGCTTTTTATGTCACAAGGCACTGATTTGGAAGTTAACACAATGTTAGATATTAAAATGACTGTAGCTGTTGTGGCCCAAAATTATTTCAGCCATCCTGAGTTAAGCATGCCTGTTGCCTGATTTCCTAAATGTATCTCATGCTAGTTAAATTACTTTTATTGTTTCAGGATTAAAACACTGTGTTGCATGAGGTGGAAAGCCTTAGTCACTTTAGAAAATTAATGTGTACTCTTAAGTGAAATTTTGAGGTTGTGCCATGTAAATCAGACCTCAGAAATCTGTGAGACTTTTTTTGGTAAATTTTAAAGGTGAAATCTGAGTTGTCTGTGTCACTGTTGAAAACTACATGTGGTTGGGGTAGGCACTTCTCTACCTAAGTAACCCTGCCCATCTAGGAGCAAGAAGGGGCATTTCATTTGGACTTTCTGGGGTTGGAACAAGGTGTTCTCTCTTGACTAGATTTTTTAAGACTTGTTTTGTGGTTAGCTCACCAGAAAGACCTTCAGTTTGTGGTGAAAACCTCAGAAATTTCCAAATTATTTAAGGAAAGGAATTGGTAATGGTTAAGAAAATGAAGCTGTTTGCAGGACAGGGTAGATATGTGTATATCAAAATTAAATTTGCTACATGTAGATAAAACATATGATTTTTAATCTGGATGAATACTCTGCAGAGCAGAAAAATCCAGTTTCCCAGCTGCCTTTCCCCCCTCCCCTCCCTCCCTTTTTCTTTTTCTTTTTGATTGCACAGTAGGAATCCTACTCATTACCAGAGTAGAGCTTTTCATTGGGTTTGGATAAACAATAAGCTGACAGACATACTTTTGGAACCAAAGTTGAGCATTAGTAATAAGACTTCTTAAAAAATTTAATTTTTAACATGCAGAGTCTCACTGGAAGACAGCTACAAATACTCATAGCACTCACTTAACTGAGACCTGTCTAATGCAAGTAATATGTAATACTCTTCAAATAGTAAAGCTTGCCTTTATGTATTTAAACTAAAATTTGTGGGGGCTGCATTGCTCGCACAAGCTAATGTTATATTAGTATGTGATTCTTCTTCAGATGTGCTGAGAACTGTTATTTGAACACAGATGACATGAACAGAATTTTGTGTAGAACACATTTTATTATAGCAAAGCGGAATAAGTAGAGCTTCTGGTTGGAGGATATGAAAGAGGAAGGGTTAATGAAGAGTTCAAGGAAGTTCTGTTTCATTACCAGTAGAGAAGAGATTCTCGCTTAGAAACTCTTGGGTTTTTAAAGACCTTGTGGTTAGTCTATGGAGATGTATTTCATGTTCACTGGAAATACATGTACTTGCAGACTACTTCAGGTAATTACCTAGAATAAATACATTTTCTGCTAAACCTTGTAAATGTCAAGTGCCTTCAACCACTGGAAGAGTCTAGCAGACTTATCTTTTCTTCCTACTTTAGTGCTTTCCGATTTCGGCGAGTAGATTTTTCTGTTTGCCATACAAGGAGAAGCACCTTACCATTCTTGGGTGTAGAAATAAGAGAGATTCAAATGGCATGTCTGGACAAAACTTACTCACAACATCGTAAGAGCGATTTCTTTGGGCATGCCTGCTGCAGCTCCCTACTGCCGAACCCCGTACTGAAGGCAGCACAGGATAATCTGTCACATCTGCAGTGGGCACAGTGCATCCGGCTGAGCTGACTTCAGTGAAATTACCCAGAGCACTTTTACAAAAGCAATTATTGTCGTCCTGCGCCAGATTTTCTACTGTGAAGAACACTATTATTTTTACCATTCCCCAGGACTGTTTCTTTTTCCTTCTTTGTAAATGAATTAGTACCTGCATCTGCTCGTATTTTTCCCAGGCTGCAGCAATGAGACAGATGATAGTGTTACAGAAAACTATGATTATCCTGAGCAGAAGCAAAGATGATAATAAAACTAGCATTAATTTCTCTGTTGCTCTTCTTTCAGAAATCTGTGAGGAGTAGTAGCTGAATGGCCCTGAAGATGCAGGGAGATGAAACTTCAGCTACTCAGCTTTCATTGTTAGGTGGAAAGTTTTTTTGCAAACATAGGCATATAAATTTTCTTTGAGGTTTAATCAACCAGATACTAGTGTTTGCTTATCCATGAGAGTTTGAAGAAGGAGCAAGCGTTTGATTGTGTTTTTTTTTAAATGCTTTGTTAGAGCATGATATGAGTTTTTTTTCTGAAGAAGGAGAAATAAAACATAATTTATATCTTACATATTAAGTACTGTGTTTGGTCCTTTAAATATTCCAAGTAGTAAAGGTGTCATAAAATAAATCATATTTTAACATTTCTACTCTTCTGTTTCAAAACATCTCTTCACAGCAAATATGAAAGTGAAGATTCTATAAGGATTTTAAAGTCACTTTCACGCTTCTCTATTATGAACTGCAATATCCTTCACTGTAACTTACTTTTTAAAGTACCTAAGTAGGTATTATAATGTTAAAATTTCTGTGACGTGGGTAATTTTACAGGATACAGGAATTTTATTTAGATATAGAACAGTTAGAGCTGTGAGGCTTTTATTTTCTTTCCGATCCCCACTGCAACTCTTGCTTCATAAAGATTTGTTCTCCATTGTTACATATATTTTAATGCATTTTTAAAAAAATAATTATTTTATTTGCATATTGGGCTTACATAGTCTCCTTAAGCTAATTGTTTCATTTCTCCAGCTGTTCCTAAATAGCCATTGTGCTGATCAAGCACTTACTTCAGTATGTCCTTGATAAAATTAATGAAAGCATCTGTAGAAGCAGCGACAGCAGCTGCAGTGCCTTATGGAAGCCAACTTCTGCTTAACATTCTGATAAAATAAATACTTTTGTACTTGTGCTGGAAGCTAATGCTGGCTGGCTTACTTGCAGCATAAAAAGAGTTGCACCTGCCACAGCTAGACCAAGCACTGAGGCTTGCTGATTACATGTTCTTGTTAGTGTCATTGTTATTGGTAAAATGGGAGTGATGTCATCCTTATCAAACCCTACTGGCACCCTACAGAGTGACAAATAATTTGCCCACTGCTGTTTATCAGCACGGGCCTTGTTTTAGAAGTGACGAGAGTGCTGAATTTTCACAGTTGAATGCTGTACAACTGCAGAGGTGTATGAAAATGAAATGGATTGATACTTGTAATCAGTGTGCATAGTGATGGTTAAGGTGTAATGAAACATAAGTGCACATTTAGGGTAATTATATGTCTACCAGGTGGGGCCCCGGGGCTTTGCCTGTATAGAAACCGCTTGAGGTGGCAAATATGTAGGAAGAAATACTGCAGCACCATCTGCTTTCTTCTCATTTTCCTCATTAAATCTGCTATCCTCCAAGCCTGGACTGCACAGACTTGGAACAGCCCTTGGTCTGTTCAGGATCTCCTCTCCTTCTAGTTGGGTATAGCCCCAAACACTGCACTAGATGTGATGCAAAACAGCAGCTCTTGTGAGTAGAATGTATTAATACGCCCTTCTGGAGCTCACTGCGACATATGTTGCATATGTCTTTAACCATCTCTCAAAATGGCTTGTAGGAAAATCTGCTCTTGTTGTATTTTAAGGCAGTAACTAATATATGTAGGTTTTGTGCATGTATTGGTTGTCTATACTGATATGTATGTGTCTTAAATGGTGATGAAAAATATTAAGAATTCCTCCAGGCAGGCATCTGTATTTTGTGCTTACTTGGGTGGGAATCTCTAAGCTTTACACTACTTGCATTTCTTCTTCTAAGTAAGTAATGGGAACAAATGGTTGATAGCTGAAAACACTACAAGTGTCTTTGTACAGTGGAATCACTGTGCAAACTAGAAAATGACAACTGTCATTCATTTGTGGTAATTACTATGGGAAATGGGGATGTATATTTTCAAATTTAGAAAAGGAATAGGAGCTTGGTGCCTCCAAGGACACTATTCACATGAGAACATCAAATGTTTCAAATGTACTGGATATGGCACTCTTGCAGTTTGGCTGCAGTTTCATTTAGGGTAGGTTTAGTGTATCTTCGATGCCTTGTATTCATCTGCATTTGATCGCTGATCTGTGTGTTTACATTTACTTGTCTGAGAGTGCAATGTTTTCAAAGCATTTACTGGACTGAGGGCCATAGTCAGATTGTATTATTGTGAAATGTTTTGTACTTTATATAGCTTTTCTATTTTAATGCATCTTTTATACATCTTTGACATTTTGAATAATCTCAAGTTTTCTCCTGCTGAATATAGGTCATTATATAATTTTGCACTACTTGTTCCCTAATAATAGTAAAAAAAGAACATTGCTGAATCTGACTTTAAAAAAATTTTAATAGTGTGCACCAGAGTCAGGCTCACACTTGATGTAAGTACAGGGAAGTCAATGGAGTAATACCTTGGATAAGTTTCACCCAGAAGTTTTAACTGGAGCCATCCCTGTTACAGTATTAAAAAAAAATAATCTATCTAGGTATAAAAACAATTCTAAATGTCTGAGGTGGCTCCTGGTAGCTATTTAGCTTAAGTTGCCAAACAAACCCAGATTTTGGAAGTTATTGCTGATTTATGAGGTAGGCACAAAAACCCATCGCATCTTAAAGTGATTAATTTGGGGAGAGAAACGATGGAATTATAAAAATAAATGTGTGTGCAAGTAGGATAATAATCTGTGCTGCACATACATAGAACATGAAAGTTTAGTCACTGTAAACTTTGACTGAAATAAGTATTTGTGGATGGCAAAGACATCAGTTTGACAAAAGCCAGTCAGTTCTGAATATTATTAAGTCATTTATGTCACTTCTGGGAACCCTTGCAGAATGAAAGCAGAGCAGTCCTTTTTCTAGAATTAATTTGGAGGCAGTCCTTTATCAGAGGAATGTATCAGCATTTCATGGCCTGGTGGTGGATAAATTACCTCTGCAGCCTATGACCTGAGAGGCTGTACAACTCTTGGATGTGCTGCTCTTAGTATACTTGAAATAGTTCTTTTGATTAGTGTACTGGAGTATTGTGTTTATTCCATTGATCTTACTAAAGTGGAACATTTCGTAACACTCAAGGGAAGCAATGAGGCTTCAGGGTTTTTTGGTCCTACTGCCACATATATTAATTTTTCTCTGTGTTCAGGGTATGGGATCCAAGATGTTTCTTTCTCTAATAGCAATCAAAAGACAGATACCATGTTTTATATGCATTAGTCTTTTAAATGGGCATTGGAGCTGATGATACTTTAATGTACAGCTGTATATCTCATATTCTTGCAAAAACTCTGGAGTCCATTTACCCACATAGCTTATCTATGTTGTTATGTTGTTCCTGGTTATAACTTCAGGGACTGAGAACAATGCTGGCATTTTTTAACTGTCCCCATGAGCTACCCTCAGAATTTAATTTTAGTGCCTGGTGTTTCCCCCTTCCTTCTATCTGTTTCATGGCCAGTGAAAAAGGCCCAAGTGTGTTCTGTTTAGGAACCTCAGCTGAGAAGTAGGTTGATTTTTGGGGGTGGGGGTAAGATTGCATTTTTTAATCAGCAATTGAAATATGAAAGGTTTTGGTTTCGGTTGCTTGATTTTGTTTTTTTTGTTTTTTTTTTGGTAGAAAGCTTTACTAGTGAGGTGCTTACTATTAGGCAAGAAATATTGAAAGTGTTTCTGTGCTAAATCACAGGAAGTTCAGTTTTGGGGTGGAAAACAGCAGCACATTTTTTTCAGACAAGACTGTAGCTCGCAAGATTTTAGTATGTGTGTTTGTCTTTTAAATACAGTTTCTGCTTCTACCTCAATCCTCTCTGTCATGCTTGCCTAGATAGACAAGTCTCACTCTGAAGAAAAACAGCCTATTTTGTCCCTGCAGGCATAAGCCTCTGGTACTGTTTCTGTTTGCCTTCTCTTGGCTTGTGATATGAGGTGGCAACTGTCCATAGCAATGGCATTTTCAAGTTAAATGGAAGCAGCAGCTCTCAAACTCCAGGGATTTCTCTTCTTGTCCATCTTCCAGAGTATATATGCTACGTTTTTAAAGATCAAGATGAATCCTTTAAATCTGTAACAGCTGATGAAAGAGCCAACAAAAACAAACAAAGAAACTGAAACAAAGGCATAACTTCAAAAGTTAGTTGATTCTAGACAAACTTCTAGTTTTGGACTGTAGTGCCTTGTGCTCATATAATTTGCAGTCTTAGCACAAAAACGAGCTGTTATATTGAAATCTTTCAACATAAGAAATTTAACTTATGCAGCAAGAGAAAGGGGTTTTATTTTTGCCTAGAATCTGTAGGTCAAGTGAAATAATTACGATGCAACTTCTCTGTGTGACTGATGACTCAGTTGCTATAAATACTTGGTGGTGTTAATGAAAAACTTAAGGAAAAACTTCTTTATATTTGTTTGACAATATATTTTAACTTTTCCATTTTCAGTAGAATTTTGGAATTCTGTACTGAGGTGTTTGATACTTTGTCAGGAAAGAAGGGTAGATCTTATTTATGTCTGCCTGGTTTTCTGGGTCTTGGCAATATGAAAACTGCTTAGTTCACAATAAAACACACAATAAACTCTTTTAAATATGAATTACTGTGTTTATAATAAATTGCATTTGCCGAATATACTTCTGTAATGGAACAAGTAAAAACTCAATATTTACCTGCATATACCTTAATAGATACAAAATTTGATTCCACATCTTATACTTTTTTAATAAGCACTTACGAATTCTTCTGCTGGTTTTTTCTTTTCTTGATAACCTGGAGTTGACACCTGTCATGGTGTCAAAGCTGATTCTTGTACTTTAGATCAAAGTTAATTTTTCAAAATTATACTAGCAATCAATTTTAATAATAGGTTTTAATTCACAACTCTCAGAACAAAACAGCTAAAGGTGTGTGGGACTCCTAGCATATCAGAATTGCTTGTGTGTTAAACTAAATTAATTTATTAATTCTGAACATGTTCCATATGAATGTAATGTAATTAGCTGAGATGGATTAGTTAATATATGAAATATGGAGATTGAGATATTTTAAACCAGAAGAGGGCAGCAATGGTATGAAAAAATAATTTTGGCTCAATTACCTCCCTTTTTCTCTTTTGCCAGTAAGTCACATGTATGTGCTCTGCTAATTTCTTGGACAGACTTTAAGATTAAAGTAGCCTGAAAAAAGTCTGTTAATACCATTGCAGTGGTTATTATCTCAGTTTTATTTCTTTGAACAGCTTCATCCTGCCAAAAGGTATTAACTTGAAGAGTACATTTAGAGAACTTGCTGACTTTTTTTCTCTAACAGATATTTCTAATATGAAAATTTATTTTATGACGTTGTGATGATTTCTGGTTTTACTTTGTCTGCCCTTAGATGATTCAGAATAAAATCTTCTATTTTCCAATTGTCACAATTATATTCATTTCAGAGAATTAAATATCAAGCTGTGTAGTTTCAGATTTACATGCTGTAAGCAGTGAGCTTTGCTAGCCAAATATGTGGTGTTGTACTTTAACAACTTTACTGTAATCAGTATATGACTGTAGAGACACTAATGTATTGCACAAATGTATCAGAGTATATAATGCACTATTAAATACTTGCATGTAGAGTGGGGAGCATATTAAATGTGAGGTAGTTCTTGGATATGCAGGACTAAAACTTAGTTGATTCTTTCTGATGATTCATTGGTTGTAGAAAAAAAATGTCTTCTTTTTGGAGTATGATCTAAGAGGTAGTGTAAGAGGAGAGGAATGGTTTCAATTCATTTTCCATACATACAGGAAAGTAGGTCTGTTGAGGAAGGGGATGTCCTACATATTCTTATTATAGAACAGACCTACTCCTCAGCACTCAAACGTGCTGATATAGTTTTGTAAGTGAGGTGGAAGAGAAGATAGACAAACAAGTCTGCATTGCTTATTTTGGTGCTGAGGGAACATCTGAAGAATAACTGCAGCTATTTTTGTGGCATCAGCAGTGTGTGGGTTCTGAGTTGTGGAAATGCATGTCTTGTGTACAGTTATATTTGTGGAAATGTGAGGTTTTTACCTTCTTTTTTCCCAGTGCTGATTCAGATGGGAAAGAAATACCCAAGAACTCTTCAAGGGTCCACTCTGTTCTGTAGTCTGAGAGAATAAACTCAAATGTTCACATGCAACAAAAGACCTGAAATACACAGAGGGTGTTGCTTCACTGTCTGGGGGGAAATTAGCATTTCATTTGTACTAGCATCTTCTGGTTTTAGATGACTCACTGTCTGAACACACTAGAGGGCTTCTCCTAAATATGTTAATTTTAAACTAGACTGTGTGGTGATTAGTATCCTTAATAGTTTCCTGAATGTGGTGCACAATGCATGCTAACATGCCATCATTAAATAGCATAGTACATCTCGGTTGCTATGGGATATACCCACTGGAAAAAGAAGTACAAACTTACCCTTCCATTGTTTCGGTACGGATAATTATCTAAAATGCTCCCTGGCTAGACATATCTTAGTCCTCTGTCAATCTTGACTAAGACATGAGTAAGGGGAAATCTAGAAATCAAGAAACCTTTGAAGGTGTGACGATGACGGCATTGTTTAAGAATACCTGAGCCGTGTTACTTGTCACAGTCATTCTTGCGATTACTTATGGGGAGTTTCTGGTTCCAGATTTCTGATGCAGACAAGGCTGTAGAAGGCAGAAATATGTGCTAGTAAGGCACAAAAGCTCCTCCCAGTGGGCAGTTCCCCCTCCCCCCAGGTACACACTAAAGATGAAATCATTTAATATTAACCATAATGTATGCACAGTAAGACAAACTGGGCACTAATACAAGGAACCATTGAGTGGCTGAAGTCTCATATATTACTACATGCCAAAGGCATGAATTCTTTCAAAAGGACATATCCATAAGTATGTCTTGCAGCTTTTAATTAAATCCTGCAAAATGCCTGCAAGACTTAAATGTTTCTACTGTTCTCTGAATCTTGCTCTTCCACTTAAAGTAGTGGTTTGGGTTTTCAATTCTCAACACAGAAAGTGCAAGTTGGATTTTTTTGCCATTAAATGAACATGTAAGGGAAAGATAATGTTGGTAGACTTCATCTGATGCAGTGGGTTTCAGTCTTAGAGAGGTATTTATTTGACTTCAGATGTATAATTGAACAGTTTTGGCTTAATGTGCGTAAGTCTGTATCTTGCAGAGTTTTTTAAGCTTTTGTCAAACTGACAGAAAATGATACAAGAAAACAGGATTTCAAACACATTACAAGTTATTTGCCATAGTTTCATTTTTTTAAAATGGGATAGTTTGTTCCAAGAAAGAAGAAAATTGCTTTCTGACTTCTCTTAGTATGCTATGCACTTAGGTTACCTACCCAAGACATGTAGGAATTAAGAACTAAAGTTCAGTCTCCACTGACTGAGTCTGTGTAGGTGAGTGACTACATAGGTAAATAATCTCCTTTTTTAGACACCTAAACAAGACATTTAAATTCAGTGCGAATACATCTGTTTTCCCCAAAGTATTAAAAAAATTCCCTAGCATAGTTTATAGATGAAAGTGTACATAATGCCACCTTCATAGGACCTTGCCAAACCTCAAATAACACCTTAGCTGATGTCATGTTTTCCTGTGTGGAAGCTGAATCACTGAAGGGTTGAGGCTGGAAGGCACCTCTGGATATCATCTAGTCCCATGCCCCTGCTCAGGCAGGGACAGATTTTTGAAGATCTTTCTGTGGAGGGATTTTTTAATTGTTAATTGGTCTGATCTATTGGGTGTCCTAGCTCTTTACCGGCAGGGCAGACTGCAAAGTATGTTAACTTCTTCAGTCGTAAGAAGTACCTGGTAGGATAAACCTCCCCGCACTCCTGGCCAATTTACTATGAGAAATATATACATTACCATTGATTTGATATTATTAAGTGGGAGGAGTTTCTTTATATTGTATTATAGTATGGCATTAAGAAAAGAATATATGTTACTATTGTGTAAAATGAAAAAATGTAAACCAAATTTACACAATCTGATTTCTGGAAACTTTCATTTTTCTAGTTGGATTACTGATTGCAATATTCATGTTTAATTGCAAGATTACTTTCAGATTTATTTTCACATATTGTATGTCTTGTTTTCATAGGAAATATTGCTGAACACTTTGACCATCTTTTCCTGTTCTCACTGTAGTAATGGATAATCATTTAAAGTGCTTTGTGACAAATGTAATCTGGTCCTAGTTTGACTGTGCCCTATCAGCTGCTTTTGGTTACTTAGTCATTCACAATTGTTCATGTAATTGTTATGATCATGCTGCAACTATTATATATAAGTGCTGAATTTTCTATGAAATACTTCAGAAAGTTGGTTTGTTAATTTTGTATTATTACTGAGTACACTGTTTGAACTAAGGTATGTACTTGAACAAGGTATGTGTTGTATTTTTAACACCATGTTGTAAAAACTATCTCTCCTTGGGTTCTGAGTGGCTTTGTGTAGGGTTTGATTCTTCTAACAGTAAAAGTCTCTCCGTGTGCTGAAGTGAGGTTTATTTACTATTTAGTTTTTTCTACAGTGCTCTTGTGCTTCTGTATGTTTTACTCTATTTTTCTTTTAATAGCACCTATGGCTGTTTTTTCCCCCCCCTCTGGAGTATCAATTATGGAATTATGTAGTTGTGTCTTTTTGGTCAGGTACTAGTTGCAGTAAGAACATTTTATAATTAACATATCTGAAAAGTTGGTCAAATGCACTGCAGGTTGAGCTGGGTTTAGCGTCTCTACCTCTTTGACCAGATGTTTTTTCAGATGTGTGTGGCCCAACTTCCAGGTGAAAGCAGTTACTGCTCTCTCTTTTGTAAAACTCATAGATAGTTCTAAGGGTGGATGCAAGCAGGTTTTAGGAGCTTCTTTTTTTTTTTTTTTTTTCCCTTTAAAACCATCAGCTTTCTTTGTTTCCTTTTTTTTCTTTTTCTCTTGTTTGTTTCTCTCCCATGATAGATGTGAGATACTAGATCAACCAATCTTGGACTGTCTTTCTTAATCTGGAGAAACTAGCTCTGTGATTTCCCCCATAGAAAAGCAGAGAGTTTTGTTCAGTTAACTGCACAAGTTCATGGACTTCCAGGCAAACAAAAATGTTCAGAGCTGTATATGAAATCAGTTTAGTTCTTTAAATTACATTCATGAAAACATCATCCTATGGTCCTATATAAAAGTAGTACTTGTGACCATCATGCTTGGTTTGGGCTTTTGGTGGTGGTGGTTTGTGTTGTTTTTTGTTTTGTTTTGTTTTTTTTTTCCCATTTCTTCCTCTTCTTCCTGGGCCTCTGTGTTGCCTTAGTCCTACACCTTGTAATGTTTAGGCCTGGTCATTCATTTCCCAGTTCTTTCCTGTCCTGCACATTTCTGTTTCACCTGTGAAAGCGGAAGAAAGACCGGCAGCTGTGTTCATCAAGGACTCTTGACTATGGCTGGCTGGAAAATGTTTGAAAACATTGTTGGCTGTAACATAGCATTGCCAGTAATATTGCATGTAGAAAGAATTATTTGGGCAGAGTGCATTAAAGGAGCACCAAAGTGAGCACAACACAATGATGATTAAATAAATGGCTGTCTTAGAACAAGTGGTGACATCTCCAGCCCTCTGACTGTTGCACCTAAATTATTGTTCTTTTTACCTTGAGGACTTGTTCCAAAACTTGTGTGCACATTTACTGTGCACTTTGGGCAAATTAAAATGAAAAACCTTCTGAGGTTTTTAAGACTGAGCCAAAGGAAACGCATGAGCACCAACAGCTGGCTTTTCACTCCCTGCAGCCAGAGTAATTCTCCAAGTGTGTTTCGGAGGAGGCACTGAGGGGGCCATGGTGGGCTGGTAATTCCTCCATGGCAGTGTTTAGTGTAGAGCACGGGGAGCTGCCTGAGCCAGTGTGTCAGGTGGAGGAACCCCTCTGGTGAGATGGGATTGACCCCCATCCAAAATCAGGCAGCAGGAACCAGTGAAGCTGAGCGAGCTCCTTTAGCTGGGAATCTTCATCGTTCAGGCTGCCTTCCCAGCTGCCTTGCTACCCTCAGGGAGCCAAGGGCAGGATGGTGGTTGCTCTCCGCAGGGCCTCCCTGACTCAGAGGGGCACAGCCCAGTGGCAAGGGTGGTGGACCACACTCCCCATGACCTGCTGCCAGGAGTAGGCTGAGGTGCTGGAAGGTGCTTGGGTGCTGCCAGGTGTCCTGGGCAGGGGTGGAGGCAGCAGGTGCTGCAGGGCTGTGTGACCCTTTTGTCCTGCACCTGCCACACATCAGGTAAGTATAAACAGCTGTCGGATGTAAACCGGGATTATCCGGTAGGTGGGCCTGGACCTGACCCAAATATCTGCTTCCCTCCCTGCCGCCCCTTATGCAGCTTGGCTTTATTAGCTGTTTTGAAGCACAGTTTACAGTGCAAGCAGCCAGTGGGGAGAAAGGGTACTGGCGATGCCTGCTCAGGCTGGGAACGTTCACTCTAAGGCACGCAACAGGACTTAAACCTGGAGCCCCTTGCATTTTGCAGGGTTGCTAGGCACTGTGCTTGCTCAGAGGTAGCTGGAAGTTGCACCACTCTAAGTTTCCAGATAAGCAGAGAGCCCGTTGTTTAACTTAGAAAACATTAACTTCTTTGTATGGCTTGCGGCGGTGTAGCAATAGGTGAAAGGGTGAAGAGAATAGAATAGAAAGTAATACCACTTTATTGTTTTTATAAAGGACTGTGGTTGCTGTGTTATCAATCCTGAACGGCAGAAGGAGACTTTCTTGCTGTTACCTCCCTTTATGAAGCAGAAGTACATTAATGATAAACAGTTAGAGTGGAAAATTTAAGATACAAATATATTACTGCACTATGTGTACTAAGCATAGGAAATACCACTGTAGGTCAGTACCACTGCATAGTAAATGTTTACTTTTAAAGGGCACCCTCTTTTTACAACTTTTTTTTTTTTTTTTTTTTAAAGAATAATTGTGTACAAAGTGTTTATATATCAATAGTGCTGTTTAGGGAAGAGTTAAGCATAGAGAGCAGATAAACCACAAGAGAATTCATTATGCTTCAGCATAATGAAATTTCTAATTTTAATTTCTTCATCACTGGGACTCTGTAGGATTTTGCGCATCATTTATATATTGAAGGAGCTATAACTGTAATTAGCCATGGTGAGAATAAGTTTAAGTCAAAACACACTGTGTCTTTATTGAGCTTCCTTGAACTTCTGAGAGCATTGTAAACAGAGGATTTTAAAGCAACAAGCAGTGAATGGCCTAGATTATCAAACCAGTCTGCTGGTGTGTTTGTTACCATCTCCTTCAGAGTATGAGTAACATCTGAGGGAGACTGATTCTGGGTAGAGTAAATGTGAGTGCCAGATGCAAGTAAAGGACCCAAACAGATCAGAAGAGTTATCTGGAAAATCCAACAGCTATTCTGACTTTTGAAATAGAAATCGTTGAAAGAAGAATATAGACCTATTAAAAATGTTGTCACTGCTGAAAGATTATTGGAACTTGGTGAAAATTGGATCTGGTAGCACAGTATCTATTTTATAGCCCAACAGGTTGGAAAAGAGTGCTGTAGTTACTCTCAAGTTGATAGTGTTATTTGTAGGCCTATTAGAAATAGATCTGAACAATCAGGGTAGAGTGAAAATGGTTTAGGATGTTTGAGGAATTCAAATAGATAAAAGAAGCAGCTGTTCTGACATTGAATTCTGCTCTAGGGAACAGTCATAGTGAAGAGAGTCCCTAGAGAACCTGAAATAAACAAGTCTAGAAAGGGAAGGATAAGGGAGTTAAACTTTCCATTTGGGGTAATGTTGTTAGTCTGAGTGAAAAAGGAAGGAGGAACTGGTTCAAGTTAAAATTGATTTTTATTAGCATAAAGACAGCTGCCTGCCTAGGTAGTACACCCTATCTAAGGGAAAATTAAGAAGTGGGGGTTTTAAATGCAAAGAATCTACTTGCATGCAAAGAAAATGTTTCATTTACAAAGACTAAAATATAAAACAGATGTTAAGACAGTCAAAAATTGCTTCTTATGAAAATCATTAAGCAGTTCTAAAAAGCAAAACAATGGTCTGATATTAATGAGAAATAACAGAATAGCAGTTGGAGACTGGTATCTCTCCTTAAGTGTTAACACGATATAACAATAGGCAGACTACTTCTGGCCCAATCATACCCTTCTCTCTTCACCTGCAAAGGCCACCTGGGAATAAACAGACAAGAGGACAGTTCAGTCTTCTGACCTGTTCAGTTCTTAACCCATCATCTGGAACTACTAAGCCAGTGCTAGATCATTAACTCGTAAATCAACAGTTTTAGATGCCCTTTAGATGCCTTTAACACTAATTGAGGATTTGTTCAGAGGTTCTTATTTAGAAGTCCTCAAGTTCTAGGACTCAGAAGAAAATGAAACTTTGTTAAAAGGCAGTAGTTGTGCAAAGTGTTGTCCTGTAACTTTTTGGTTCTGTCTCTGTGTAAAAAAAAAAATGCACTGATAAGAAAATTCAGCCACTTAAGTTATGATTTTATTTCAGAGTTTCTACCTTAAAGGATATCTTAAATGCTGTTTTACTCAGCATTTTTGAATGATCCAGTTTTGAATTTAAAAATTTTGGATTTTTAAGTTTACATTTGTAGTGAAAGACCTTAATTTTCCTTACACTTATGAGGAAATGCACTTTGGTTCTGTCTGGGTGTGTTGGCTCTTCAAGATGAATTGAACCAAGATGTTCTGTAACAATGGCTGTTTCACATATTCAGAGTATAATAACAAGCAAATGCTATCTGGCAATATAAGGTAGCAGAAAGATCTAAAATGAAGGTAATGGCATTTTATTTAATAATACATATTAAATGCATTATTATACACCTCATTCTGTATGCATTAATGGCATTAAAGCCTGAAAATGAAAATGCGTTTTAGGCAACTCCCTGTGCCATGTGAATTTTTAAGGATTGAGACTTGTTCATCATTTTTCGTGATGTGTTGTGTCCTGTTGCTTTAAAAAAAAAGTACATTGAAATGTGGAAGTGTAATATATTCAAGCACTTGCAGGTGCAGTAAATACATGTGATGCCAAAACCGAGTAACTTGTATATTTGAGAGGAAGACAGTTGCTTTCAAATACAGTAGTAAGACTGATTATGGTGCCATGTGCTTACTTGAATTGTTTCTTTTCGAGCATCTGCTCCCTTACTGAAAATGTATTTTTGAACACCTGTGGAGCACCACCATTTCCCACTTCCTTCCCACATAATGGAGTTGTATTTGCTAATGGTTCAGAATCCAGCACACCCCCAGGGAGAAGGGGAAGACGTGTTTTGTTTTTTATCACTGTGAGCTCCGCTGTGTCAAGGAGCACACTGTGATAATCTCCCTGTGCAAATGCTAAAACTCATTTCGAGGTGTTTTTGTTAGGGGTAGCTGCAGGGATTAGCATCTAAAACAATCCATTTGTAGGTGCAAATTTATTTTATCCAAACTTTAAAATTTATTAAAGCTACGCAAGGATCATGCACACTGTCTATCATAAACCACAGGGAGTTGTTTGAATATATACTGAAGTTCCATTGTATCCATATGTACTAAAATCTGAAGAAGTAAATAAGGTATAGTTGACTCTGCTGCTGAATTCTGTTAACTATTGGAAAATATGGGAGAGCAACTCATTTCCTATTTGTCTCAGACACCAGACATGTAAATAGGTTTTACTGCTAGTAGGGTAAGTTGTGAATAACTGCTTTAGGTCAGGTGGCAAAAAAAATACTCGTTTGTTTAGAGCGTGCTGGTTTTAAATGGTTGTGGTTGGGGGTGT
The DNA here is from genome assembly GCA_036023395.1 of Myiotriccus ornatus. Lineage (NCBI taxonomy): Eukaryota > Metazoa > Chordata > Aves > Passeriformes > Tyrannidae > Myiotriccus > Myiotriccus ornatus. Next base: position 59,985,226 of record JAYRBT010000082.1, on the reverse strand, counting down.
TACAAAGTTATTAGCACGTTTTTTAATGGTTTGTTGCTATTTTGTTTTGTTTTCTTTTTCTTGTCCGGGCAGCACTTTTTGCTATCCTTGAACCTTGAGTTTAAGAACGTGGTTTCACTTGAAGTTGTGTGGGGTTGTTTTCTGCCAGTACTGACAGGCTTTCACCGACAGTGTTGTTATTTGCTACCATTGCAGGTGGTACAATACAGACCTATTAATTCCAGTGGCACTGGTATGCCAATGGGAAGCTTCTTTACCGTATAACTTAGCAGAGTGGCTGATGAATGTAGTGAAAGCAATTGTTTGCAGAAACACTTCTATTGGTACTTCTTTAGCAAAGGCAACACTGCTTAATGTGTGTAAAAGGCCTCATCCACTAAATTGACGTGTTCAGATTTTGTACAGCAAGCTTCATATTAAAAGTATTTTGAAAGCATTTAGATCTAAAATAATGGCTATCCAGTCATTTTCCCCCCAAGTTTTCATAGGAGATGATGTTTATTAATACTCTTTACTTGCAACTAATGCTTTTGAACAAGAGAATATAGAAACTGTAGCGGCAAGCAGATTGTGTAGTACTTACGTATGTCATCTGTTTTGTATCACAGAGTAGACTTTGTAATAGCTAATAGTTTTTTGGTGTACTATTTTGGATCTCAAGAGGCTGTCCACTTTTTAGCTTTAAGGGTTTTATTATGTTCTTTGAGCTGATGTTTTAAGTCCTTGTCAGTCCCATGTTTATGTGGTTAAAAACAAACAAAAAACCCTACATATTTTTAGCTGCACTAAAAAAAAGACCAAACCAGGTGATAGAGCTGTACAAATGTAATTTTAATAGAAACAGCAATAAAAAGATTCAGTATAAAACACTCATGACCCTCTTTAGGGGTGTCTGACTTTAGTGTAGTTATTTGGGGAAATCGTAATTGTATCATCATTACCTTGAAATACTATATTGCAGCTAATATAAGACCTAATAACCATAAGAAAAGCACAGTGTATGTAATATATAGCTTTCACCATTTTCCAGTATTTTAAACTTAATAAAATTCATGTTAACCTTTAATATTAAATGTATGGATTTAAGATTTCTGTTTCTGTAAGATGGGGTTTTCACAGCTATAACTAAGATATGGATCTATATGTAACTATCTTCTTTTTGTTTCTTTGTAAATATACTAGCTTTACATCTGTGAGAACTGCTAGAACTTCACTGTATTATAGGCAGACACAGAATTCAGACCATCCTGTTGCAGATGAATCTAAATTGAATTAACTTGCGTCTGCTTTGGGCTGACTTTCTCACAAATGAAAATTACAGCCAATGAGGTAACTGATATTTGTCTGAGTCCTGACAGAGCACATACACTTTTGATTGCATTTACATATATACTGCATAGATAGATTAATTTTGTTGCCTTTTGGTTGGAATTGTTGTTATTCTTGTGCATTTTGATTAGTATAATTTCTATAGAAGGTATGTATTGATAATTGGTAAACTCTTAGAATTGCAAATGCTTATAGCATTTATTACTTTTTAAGTTAACGTCAAGATTTTGTTCAAAAAGGTTTATGTGGTCCAGACTTCCCTCGTAGTTCAAAATAGCAATATCTTGTTTTTTGGGAGGTAACTAGGGTTTTGATAAGAACATATGGAACTTGTGACAGAAGCATTGTATCTATTGCTGTTTTCTGTCAATAAGCTGCTCAAACAGGGCTTTGTAACTGCTTATTGCAGGGGTGAGTTTTTTCATAAGTGTCAGATTCTGCTTAGTAGGCAACAGTTCCATAGGCGCACCTCTTTCTTTCTATTTTTCTGTGCAGTCTTCAGGAGTTCTGCAGCTGTGTGTAATGCATAATAGTTGTACTGCTGTCCAGCTTATTGCTATTGCACTTTAAATTGAGGTTGTCACAAGCATTTTTCATTCAAAATTTTCCTTTTCTGACATTTTCTTTTGTCTTTCTGAGTAGCAGGAGGAGGGTTTCTGCTGGAGTGCTGTGAGTCTGCTTGAGGATTCCTGGGCTCAGGACTAAATCTCCTGACGCTTCTGAATTCTATAGCGGTTTTTTTTTTTTTAGTTTCCAAGAACATAATCAAGAGCTCATGTGATTGTACTGCTGACTGTAGAGGTCTCTAGCAATTTTATGGGCTTCTCCTGCAAGCATAAAGGGCTTCTTGAAATTACATCAGTTTCTGTACTTTTCTGTTTCTACCTATGTAGAACGTCTTTTCTAGAGCTGAGAATTATTCACCCAAGTAGAATTTAAAATACTTGAGGGATAAATAGAAAAGGCTTCTTACTACAGATCTGCTGAGCTGTTAGATTTTCTGAAGTAGGTATTTCTATAGTTCTTCCATATTTGCATGAAAACTATGTCAGACATAAGTCTTATTCAGTAAGAACTTCCTTTAAGATTGGATATTGACCTGCTGCTTTTCATATTGTTTCTGATGCTTATGTTGCTCATAATTCCTTTAATCACAGTTGAGCTACTGGACACAATATGCTCTTGCCATGTTGGGTCAGCAGTTTCAAAGGACTCTTAAAAAACCCTGATGAATGTATCGATTCCCTTCTCCCTGCCAAACCTCAGCGTTTGTCCTCAGCCATGTGGACCTGAATTTTTTCCACCTGAATGGAAAAATGGGAAACCGATATAATGGGATAGTCTTGATCATATTCGCCTTCATCTGAGCTTTAAGTTAGCAGTTTGTATGCTAGTTAGAGTAGGCAAGGAAAAAAGATGTTATTGGATCCATAATTACACCAACATTTTTAGTTACCTTTCAGGCCTCCTTTACTTGCTTATACCATTTATGCACATTCAGTGAAATCAGCCTAGCTCTGTGTGTCTAGTAACAAGAAAATGTAGAAGCACGTGACCTGTAAAGGCATTTAGATGCCTACCTACTGCAACATCTTTTTAATTTCACTGAGGATTAGGTGATTGAATACCTTTACAGATCCGTTATTGCACAGACATGACAGACTCTTTTAATAGTCACACAGTAAAAATCTTTTCCATATAGAAGAAAAGTATGCTAAGATTAATTCTTGTCAAAATATGGTTTTAAAATTAATGTACTACTAGTATTCTGGGACTTCTAATGGCCATATATTTCAAAGAGGGAAATTTCATTTGATATTGGGTCGTTAACCATTCCCTGGTTTACTTACGTAACTTGGACTTTTATTTGCCAAAGCCTGGAACAGGGAGAAAACTTTTACAATAAAAATGTTTCATTTACCTTTTTATATAACAAGAAACTCCTTTGCATGTCAGTCTACCTTCTAGTATTAGGAAAACAAATGTTTGAAAATTCAAGAGTTAATTTAATGTCTCAATTCTTTTTTTTCCTGGGGTGGAGGATGTTTTTTGTGAGGTGCTGCAAATTCTTAACAGTGAAGTTAACATACAGATTTTTGAAAAGTGGCTTCTATATATGTATTTGTTTTTTACTCTTCCAATCTATTACCCATTTACTTCAATGCCTTCAGTATGATACAAAACAGTAATTGGATTTCTAGCTATTTCTTAGCATGTGGATGTTACACAGACTTAGATGCTGAGGTTTGCTCTCCCAGTTCACTGTAGGCATATAAGGATTCAGGACCAATTTTTTTTAGAATTGACTTTTTGCTTTAAAATTATGATAGTCACCTAATTTGGGTAAAACCTTCAGGGAAAGACTTGAATTTTGCCACAAGATTCAAACTTTGCCCATCACACCCAAGACTACATGCTTCATTGAAAATGTGCATCTGACTTGTGTTTCTCATCAGTTAAGGTTTAGTTGTAGGTTCCAAAAGTGTCTGCTGGCATTTCAGGTTTCTGCTCATCAGAGTGTTCTCTCTCTAGAAAACTGTGGCCAGTTTCTTACTAAAATGTAGTAGTTGTGTTCTCGAGCTGCTAAGAAATTATTGGGTCGTAGTCTGCTTTTCAGCTGAGAAAAAAAAACTTTCAGAAATCTGTTTTCTATGTTGAACATATAGATTTACTTATATAGAGAGAATGTGTGTGTGTATGCATATTGGCTTTTTTCCTGAGTGAAATGGTCATTTAATCCCAGAAGATTATTTTTTTTCTTGGAAAGTAATTAATTACCAAAGGCAAACTCTTACAATAGAGGCTATTTTGAAATCTTAATTATAGTGTTGATTATATTCAATTTACAGGCTTCTGGACATGACACAATGAGTCTGTAGTATTTTAGACACTGAAAATTAGATGTGTAATTAGTCTGTTGGTGTCATTATTTAAACAGTATTTCCTTTTCCTTACTGATCAATGCTCAAAGCAGAAATTTCTGCTTTTAAATGAAATTATGATTGTAACTTTTGTAATCCAGCATTTTTGAGGTTAATTTGTCACTTGGTGTCATTGGAAAGAAACATTTTTTATTAGAGATTATTTTCTGGACTGGAAAGTTGTGTGGCTTTGTGCTTTATTATTTTTATAGGGTGGAGAAGTTTTCCTGGTCTGTTTCTGAAAGAAAAAAAAACCAAAAAGATCAAAGTGAAATGCTCTGACATTTTTCCTGCAAAAAGACCACCCTAAGGTTTGATAGGTTTTATGTTTTTCTCTTTCTCGGTGATTGATGCTTCTCTGGTACACTGACGTGTGTCTCAGGAGTATAAAAGAGAGAGGAGGATGGTGCTAATGTTACATATAATTTGAAAAGACTTTGTGTAATCATTTCAACACGTTTCATTTTTTTGTCCGTTGTTTTCTATATTCTTCTGAAGCCAGGAAAGCTCTCATGTTCCACTTGATGAATATTTTCACTGAATGTTTCTCCTTGAGTTGAAACAATTTGTGTAGTTTGTTCCTCATCTCTAAAGCATTTCTTTTTTTGCCACAGTAGCAGTTTCTGCTCCCTACTGCCATGTAAGCCTCTGAGGAATCATTTAACTATCTAAAGTGACTCTTCAGAGCTAGAAACTATTTGTATGTGTTATGAAAAGCAAATGGTTTTAGTGTAACCAAGTTGAGGAAAATGAGGTATTGGAAAGAAGTTTCAGAACCATCTGTAACGGCTTACCAGCTTAAACCATTAGTAGTTAAAAATGGTATAAGTACTAGAGAGCCTCTCAGAACACTACCTGGTGCCCTTCAAAACTTTGGCTTTATTCTTTTAAAGTTCAAAGAGCATCAGACATCGTTAGGATTATTCAGAATATAAAAAATAGTGATGAAAAAATGGCCACTACAAGGATGAAAAACCCAAAACAGTCCAAATAAAGAATCATGAAATGTAGCAAATTTGATAGTTATATGCACTACTTAGTGATTTTTATTTGTTGTAGGAGCAGGTTTCCAATACTAGTTGAGATTTATATTTTACATTACAGGAGTGTATGTGTCTGTATATTCAATTCGTTCTAAAGGTTGACATCCTTTAGAAATCTGAGAGCTGCTGCTGGCTCATTGAGTCTTTTGAGAGCTGTTTCCTCCAACATCTCTCCTTATAAATGCATTAGTAAAACCTGCACATTTTGTTGTAGATCTGCTTGGTTTTTTCTCTTATTGTAAGTGTCCATACTCCCCAGTTTATGGCAGTACTTGCAATTCAGCTTTGTAAATCCCAGTAATTCAAGTTCGTCAGAAGACAACTAGTAATGCTGATATATGAGGAAATACTTACAGTGTATTAGAGAGCATTAATGTTTGCACTGTGTACATCTGAAGAGCATTTCTGTAATTCTGCTAATTCCCTATCTCAGAAAACTGGTGGATGTTCAAGGATATGGCTGAAGGAATGGCCAGACAAAAAAGAGACAGAGAAACAATAAAGAAGGCTTGGCAAAGACAGTGGGGGAAGGAGACTTGCGTTAGACAGCTTGAGTTTAGTTGTGTTAGTTCAGCTTTAGTGAAAGGAGGAGGGGATGAAAATAGTTGAAACTTAAGACTCCGTTTTGGTTTAGAACAAGAAAGAGGAATCTACTTACTACAATTGCTTTTAAACAGACAGAAAAGGAAACCACCAGAGGGAGATGCAGGGTAAAAGTAAGGTCACTCTTCCAAGTGAGTGGTACAATAAAAACATTAATTAAAAAGGATGGGGGAGGGGAGACTGTTTGCTCAGCTTAAAATGTTTCAGGCAGAAACTATTCAATGGCAACTTTTATTTATATAAATTTCTATTATTTTTTTGAACATAGTGTGCTTCAATTGCTTTTATGGGTGATTATTCCCCAGTCTCTTTGAAAATTTATTTTATTAGCATAATTTTTATATACAAAATGCATCATTTTAAGGTACTAAGTATTGTGGATTTATAGGCCTGTTGAAGGCTTCTGCTATTCCACAAATCAGATAAAATTTTTCTGTCCTGGATATTGACCTGGTGGAAAAAGATGGACTTTGATTCATAAGTCAGCAAAATTTCATAGATACCTTATACTATTCAGACAGGAATAGGTTTCAGAATATATGTTTTTCCAGTTGATCTGAGAGAGATGTAGTACATTTTGGATGCTGAGGATACCAAAAAATGCCTTTGATATTCTTTATATTGTACCATCTTGGTCTTCAGTACCATTTTTAGTTCTCATGAGTATTGGTGATTTTTTCATAAATAAGCATTTATTTGAGATTTGTTGACTTTTTTTGATTTCTTGGCTTCTTGGAAGACAGATGCACCACCTTCAGCATAGCACTGCCCACATAGGTGCTTTCTGTCCCTTGACTCACCACTGAATCCACTTTTTCTAACTTCTTATAAATGGGGGAATTCACCCTTTACGGTCTATAACATAATGTTTGTTTATTCTTTGGACTGGCATAATTGTGTAAGGGTGCAGTCATGGTATATGCTCAGTTAGGATGGCTGTGTCTCACTAATAGCAATAGTCCAGCTATTTTACTCTAACTTGGCATAAAAGTAACTACAACTTAGTGTTTAAGCATTGCTTTTTCTTTAAATCATTGTCTATGGGCACCACTTACTTAAAACAGCAGTTATTGAGTACCACTTCTTTAACTGGCCTATACTGCCAGCTGTGAGAATGCCAGAATTTGTGCCTCCACTGTCAGTCTTCATTTCCCTCAAAGCAGAAGATACCTACCAGGAAGACAATAAACCTAGTTTTCAGTTTAATGCAGGCCAGTCATTTAGGAGCATTGTTTGGTTTGTCTATTAATTTTTGCAAGTGATACAATGGCATAATTCTCCAAAATTATGTTTCTATATGTCACTTGAAGGAAGGAAAAGTTAATAAATAAACATTTAGGCAGTATAACTTAAAAAAAAAAAAAGCAACCTGCATAATTTGATTGTTCCTGGCACTTAAATTCTTGACTGCTTTATGAATATCTTGAAAGGGAAATAACATATAAGTTATATTCTTTGACATTAAAAACTTGTGTATTTTTTGAGTGTCGGTGCATTGGTGGTTGTAGCTAGATGCTTACTTAGTACCAGTTTGCAGGAAACTCATTTCAAATGAATGTAGCTAAGTGGTTTTGTTGGACCAGATTATTAGGTTTAGATGAGAGAGAAGCAAGGCTCTTCTTCCCAAAAGAAGACGTTAAGCAGAAAAAATGTTAACAAGGTAATGAAATAAGGAGTTGTATCTGTTATAAAATTAATGAGTTTTCTGGATTTTCTTGTCAGCAATGCAAATTAAGCCACTGCTATCTAATGCTGTAATCTGTTCTTGAAAGCAGTAATTTCCTAGTTCATGGACTTCTTTAAGTATTTTGAATTAATTGCAGTGAAGATGATAAAGAGCAGTTGCCCTTAGAAGTAGGAGCATCTCTATAGATCTTAATTTTTATGATCTGCTTGATGGGTCTGAACAACTGGAGAACATTTTTACTCTCCGAGGTCAACAGTAAATTCAGATTTAGTACTCTGAGCTGCTCAGAAACACCAGACTCATGACCTCTGTTATTCTGTGACTTTTGCATTCCTCCTACTCTGTCTCTTCTCAATTTTTCTGCATGCTCAGGGTTACTCTTTTTTATTCTCCTTCTTCCAAAGATTAATATCTCTCTTCTTCTTTTTGACCAACAACCCATCAATATGTGCTTGTAAATAAAACTGGGAAAAACAGACGTTTCCCATCATTTTATATTGCTCTGTATTGTATTAGAATCTTTTGGCTGAACTGAAAATTGTTAAGGGATTTAAAATGCTGTCTTGATTATCCTCTTGGGCCCTGTCACACCTTCATCTGTCTCCCAGAAACTGCTATCTATTAAAGATATGTGTCATCATAGGTATGTATAATGATGTATGTGTAAGGGAACCACAAATCGTTTTTGAAGTATGTGCAGTAGGATTTTTTTGTGTTAGTTTTTGTGTCCTTGAATCAAGAGTGATTAGAAACCTTATTTAATGGATGATCCACCAAGTTTCCAAAGCCTCTGCTTTGCATATTGTACAGAAAATGTATTTGGTGTAATAATCTAAGTGAGCTTTTTTTTAGAAGCAGGTATTTGTGTATCCAGAGAGAAAGAGTGGGAGAGAGCAAAGTAAATTTTTGTGAAATTTTGTGAATTGTTGAGAAAGTTAAATATTTTAAGTGTATATGAAGTGTAAATTTTATAATGAGTTGCAGTTTAAAGGATTTAGATCTTGACCACTGGATTGGGAAGACCTGAGTTTAGCAATGCTTAGGTATGAGTTTGATCTGTAACTGCTTTTATAATAAAATTTAATTACTTGTTGATGGAGTTTTAGGTTTTAAAAATGAGAAAAAGGAGCCTCTTCTGATATTGTAGGTAAGCAGGAATCAAAATAATACTAATAAAAACATACATCTAATAGGGCCGTTCATTTTCCTAAAATTCATATGCTTTAAAATTAATTCTTGATTTATTTAAAAAACAAGAGTATAATGTTGCTATAAAAATTAAAACTGTAGTTACAGTGTTTTAGTACTGTATGTATGTTTTTGCCGGTGCTTTCACAGAATTACAGGATTGTGGATTTGAGTAATCTTCAAAACAGTTAATGTATAGATGTGTCCTATGAATACTTATATATGCACAAACACACATATATATGCACACATATAAGAAATGGTAGGGTTTGTTTCTTCAGTGAATTTCAATATTTGTGTCTTCCTTATATCTAGATATACATTTCCATTTAGGATTAAGAATTGTTTTCCTACATGTGCTGGGGATTTTTTTTTTTCCTAACAAGGACATAATGTTTTCTAGGAAAGAACTATTTTTTTTTTTACAGAAGCAATACTGATAAACCAACTCTCTAGGTTTGAGTGGAATAAAGTACATTCTGATGTTATGTTACCAGAGATGTATTTCGAAATATTTAAGGGATGTGATTTTGGATTGAAAATATACAAATATTTTTAATATTTGTGCTTCTATATTTAGGTATTTCAGATATTATAAAGAGTCAAAATAGTGAATGTGGTAGGGTAAACATAAACTTGTATCTTTTCCTGTGTATGTGTGTATATGTATGTGTATGTAAATAACAAACACAGGTACACAGAGCAGGCAGCACACACTGCTAAGTTCATTGTGTATATTTAAATTTGGGAATTTTGTAAATTACATACCGCTGCTTTACCAGAAAGTGCAAATGTGTGAAAAAAGTGCTAGGATGTGGTTTGTTGACAGATTTGCTAATGCAGTTGTCTGAGTGTGATTTGGTTGAGGCTGTATGTCAGGCAGCCTGCAAAGCATTTGCTATGGTTTTAGTGTCATATGATGTCTTGTGTTTTTCAAAATTGGGTCGTTTAATTATGCACCCTTTTAAGCCCCAACTTAAAATCTTGGACAGAGCTTTGTCTTCCCAGCTTTGTCATTGTAGGGCTTTGAAGAGGCTGGGGAGGAAGGCTTACTGCCTTGCAAAGAAGAGATTCAGAAAAAAATAAGGAAAAGATTCTGTATATGTCTTCTCTCCAGCTGACAGGCAAGTGTTTGTTGTGTGCTTGTGCACATATGAGATTAGAATCATGTTCTGTATTAAGGCTGTTGTGCAAGGCTTGCTGTATCTTTAATAAGGGTCTCATGAAATTTTCCTTCACTTTCCTTTCTGATTCATTTAGTTGAAGAGCAGAAGGAAACTGTGGCTCTGCCTATGGTTTCTCTACCATTGTTTACTGTGTATTATATCATGTAATCCGTCAGCCAATTTTAATTTCACAAGCTACTCATTGTGTTTAAACAGTGAGTTTCTTATATTAAATATTTATGGAAGTCTTTGGAAAGAATACATTAAAATGGCAGATGGAGGTCGTTTCAAGCATTTTCTTGATTGAAGGCTGGGGACCCCTGTGAATTTGAAGTCTGCTTTCAAGGAAAGTTCACAATGTCTGATTATAACCCAGGCAGGCAAGAATTCCACCAATTCCCTGCACTGTGATTTCAAAAAGCAATGGCTGCCTACAATCTTCATGCTTCAGCACCTTTCATTTTGAAATCATTTGCAAGTGCACTGAAGAACAGTGAACAAAAGCATTTACAGTTGTATTGCTTATTAATAATTCAACAGACCTGCAACTTTTGCACATTAAGATTACTTTACTCATTGATTTTTAACTACTTAGGCTAAGAGGAAAATCTGGCTTTTGATGACAGGATTCAGACATGTATTTTTAGACTCACACTGGTAACCTGGGATTTCTGGTAGCCGGGTGTAAGAGGAGCCAGACAGAAGGAATGATGTTATGTCAGGCTGGTGAGGTGTCCCAGGTCCTCAAAGGTTGCTTTTGATGTTGGCTACTACTTTGCCTCAGCTAGCTGACCTTACTGCTTCATATTGCTATTTCTCCAAAAGAAGCCATGAGCATCTCTGCTGATGTGCAAGGGCTGACTTTGCTTTTTTCCCTGCTAGAAGCTTATACTCCAGCCCCTTTTCCTTCACTCTCAGGGAAACCTTTTTGATACCTATATGCATGTGAAAATAAATTTAAGCTGGTGTGTTTTCTAGAAATAAAAACATAGTATAAGAAATGCAGTCTTTTACAGACACCTGAATTAATTTGACTAGAGGCATATCTGGTGTTGCTTTTTTTGATAACTTGACATTGTAAAAAGTTAAACCTAAAATGATAGAGAAACTTTCAGAAAAGCAGGCAGGAAGATAGCATGTGATAGACAAAGTTAACGTTTTTTTCTTCGTTAAGTCATAAATGAAAATATGAAAATGATGGTATCGGAAATAATAATGTGCAAGAGAAATTACAGAAATACTGGCATAAAAAGGCAGACAAAGTTGACTAGGATGAAATAATCACAAAAAAACCAAAACAACCAGAAAAAAACCCACAGAACACAACCCCAAACCCAAAAAGCCACCTTCAGTTGAGAAGGCATTGTTTTAGTCAAGCTTCTTAATAGTAGCATGCCATTTAGGAAAGGTTTTTTGTGAAAAATATAGTAAGTAATGTGTTATCACTTAGAGGAATCTACCTTTTGCTCTTGTTCTTTGCTGGAATAATTCTCGTGTTTTCCGATTGCGAGGTATATTTAGTTTTGTGATTCGGAGTTTTTCATATTTGCCACTTAAACCATATTTATGCTTTTGCTGTTCATAAATTCTGAGAAGTTCAATTGGGGAAAAATTAGTTTTGTTGTTACATATTACCTTATTAATATGTATACAATGTATAGTAGTTATTTATTTAATATTGGGAGTGTTGTGCCCATCAGGTCAAGGGTTGATTGAAAGATACAGTTCTTGCTACAAAGAGCCTGTTGTCAGAGCAAAAAGCGTGTAACCACAGCAGAAGTAGCTACATCCGAAATGCAAGCAAATGAATTGGCCCTTCCGGGTTTTGTGTAGACAAATTAGATATTCTTGTTACTTCTGCAACTATAAATTTGCTTTAATTTTTCGTAATCCTTCTCTGTCCATGTGAATCGCTGTAATAGCTGTGTACTCTGTGCAGGTTGGGTGACTTAATCATATCTCTTGACCTTAACCAATACTGACACTGAGGGGGACATGCTTATGTTGGAGCATGTCACCAACAAGAGGGTAGTTTTGGGGTCAGTTTCACTCCCTGAAAAGTTCTTATATCTGAAGATTTAATTTAAATTTAGAGATCTCCTACATTTCTCTGAAAAGTTATGTGTATAACTAGGTTTACAGTTTGCCTGTCAACCATTTTTTCAGTTAGGTGAATATAATATATTTTTGTGTGGTTTTTTGTTTGGGTTGATTTGGGTTTTTTACTTAAGAACTTGTGGTTTTTTCTTTGAATTTCTTTTAAATGACATACTGCATACTTTGAAACTTCTTGAACACATGCATAATAAAGTTAAGTCTGAATTCAAACCTAAGAAAATAATTTTTAGAGAAAATTAAGGGAGAAATTTCTTATGCATGAAATTTAAACTGTAATTCTAGCATTGTTTGGCCATGTTGCTGTAATATATTCACTGTAAAATCTAGAAGCTGTGTAAATAAGTGAGTGGCAGTTGCCCCAGGCAGAAATTTTTACTGATGCAATGAGATAAAAGTAATTAAGAAACATGTAGACTGATGGGTAATTAAATCCATGGGAAGCATTTTGTAACTAATTACTACGTTCTAATCACAGATTGCTTTCTATTTGTCAAGGTAAGTGTATATAATTACACAGTTCCCATTTTCTTTCATCTAAAATCATCTCAGTTGTATGACTATTTTTTAAGCAAGCCCAGACCTCTTAGTTTTTGTCAGTTCTTTTTCCTTGAAATAAGACCAAGTGGTGGTAACCTTGTTGCCTGATCCAGGTGGCACAGTTGTCTGCACTTACCACTGATGCTCTCTGCCATGCCAACATCGTGTCATACCCCGTGACACATTATTCTCATTGGTCTTGAGGTATCCGTGTCCTGTTTAGATGCCTAATGACATTCTGATGCACATCACTAGACTGAATTCAAACATGAACAGTTAAGCATCCTAATTGCGTGTCTTTGTCTCAGCTTTTCAAGTGCAAATATTTTAATACTTTAAATAGAAAGACTTCCTTTTGTTAAGAAGAGTGATATAGTTTAGACAACCCTTTGTTAGTTAGCTCTAAGGTAGCACTTACCTTTTTTTCTAATGTGAAAATTTTTTTTTTCTAATGTGTAATTTTTCTAAGTTGGTTTATGTTTTCAGCCTGACAGGGTGTTTGAGCAGAATCTATGCTTGATTTTGCCTTAGAACACAGGATTCCTCAGTATGTCTTTCCTAAGCCTACATTGAATTGAGACAAAAGCCTGGAATAGAGAGGATATGAGAATTGTAGTCATCTTTTAAATTGCTGTTCAGTACATTATCTCTTATTATAAAATCATAGGTTCATCTATAATCCGTTAACTTGGCATTTTCTCCTGTCTTGTTTGCGCCTTGACAAATGACTGAAGTAGGTATCATGAGTAAGTGTTGCTCTGTTGTGCCAGGGAACTGCCATGAATATGCAGTAAGCTACTTCTGCTTTTCTCCAGTGATGGTCAGTACTGGATGTCTTGGGAACAGTGAAAGAAGTGAGGCAGCTCATGGTGAGGCTTAACTTAAGCCTTGCGTAGCCTCACAGCTTCTTGGGCCTGCCCATGCCAGAGATTGCAGTTTGAAAATAGTGTTTAATAACCTCTTCTTCCCTAAGTTTTCTTATACTCTATTGCTGTTCCAGTGTCTGCAGCCACCCATAGCAACGAGTGTCATGGTTTCTGTTATCAATAATAATACACTGTTTGAGAACTTTTCTTTTTATTTAGGAGATAATTTTTTTTAATGAGAGATTCATTCCATTTTCTTGTGTCCACTTTATTACAGTCTTCTTTATGATAATATGTTTGAAAAAATGTCAACGCTGAAATTCAGAATTCTGAAATACCAAGGATGTGTGAAGAGGCACAGCATTGGTTTTCCCTTAGCTTTGTATTCTTTCTTTATTCAGTGTTAACATTCTGCCAACTTCTTTTGATTGGTGTTAGTTAGTCAGATAATGCTTTCAAAAAAATATCTAGAGAAAAAATTATCTCCCCTATCCAGGCTGTAGTATATAATTTTAAGCCCATCCTTTTCAGGGCTTCATTTAAATTTTTTTTTATGGTGTGTTATTTTGTGTTTATCTGCATAGTCTTCCATTGGCTGTATTATTACTATTATTACCCCTTAATTCTCTATAGTATCTGCAAGTAGTTGCAGTGAATTTAGTTTTGACTTCCCATGAATAATTGTGTCATCACAAATTTTTCTTGTGTTCCTATTCCACGGCTTTTTCAGATTGCTTGTCTGTTCAACACACCAATCCTCATATAAACCCGGTAATTTCTTTCTATTGTAAAAACTGGCAAATTATTCCTAACAGTTGCCTCCTATCTGTAGCAAGGCAGTCCACAAGAGGCATCAGTCTCTCTGTCTTGTGAGATACTACTTTCTCTACAAGTTATTGGTGAAGGACATTTGAGAACTGTTTGGAAATCCATATGCACTGTTCTGTCTGTATGATGACTAAATTATGGAAAAAGTATAATAAATGTGTAACCTTCAGGCATGAAGGTTAACAGTGACATAAACACAAGTTGTCCTTAATGTGGCAGGGGGTTTAGTTAAGAATGTAGATATAATGGTACCAAAATAAAATGTAAGACTTACCTACACGTAACATGCAATTTGGGGCTTAAAGGTATTTAATCTCTTGTGTTTTAAATTCTTCATGGTATTTTCAATACTTAATTTTAAGTTTTTAGTTTAAATACTTAATAGATGCATTCTTTATGCAGAATGCTTTTGCAGCATATCAATTATTAAAACAAGCCATAGTGAAGCTCGGTGGGGCTTGCACTCTTGCATCAGGAATGGAGGAGTTAAATATTGCTCATGTCCTCTGGTGTAGTGCAGGTCTGATTTGATTTGTACCATACTAGGCTTGAACTTGAAATTGTAGCTACTACAGAACTTTTTCTAGATCCTCTTTATCAACTTTGTATGTGTAATGAAAAACACTTTGAGGCACTTGTGACAGCTGAAATTTTGGAGCCTGTAAGTGGAACACAGTAGCTATTTCCATTGTTGAACAGCTGCTGACCTGATCTTGGAAAATGTGAAGTTGGTTTAAGGGGAAAGAAGCCCTAAAATGAATAGGCAAAATGTTTTTAATTTCAAAGCTAACAAATTCTTGGGGCGAGGTGCAGGAGGCAGCTTCAGTCTCCTCCCACACCTGGCAGTCTGTACCGGTTCCTATACGGTCCTCTACCTTAAGATGATGCACTCTGTTGCTGCTCTGTTAACATCTGGAGTGCTAATCCAGATTAAAAGTAGCCTTATGAGGATGCAGAGAGGTTAGGTTTAGTCATTGTTAGCCAATTATTTTCTTTATCCTTTTCCCTGTAGAGTGGAAGAGAAATAGGTGGCTGAAGAAAAGTTGTGACTATTTAAGATGCCATGCTGTTCTTTTTTTGTTTTGTTTTCATCATTTTTGTTTCCCTGAATAAATATTTTCATTCTTTCTAAGGGTACTCATTTGCAACAGTTTACACTGGTCAGTGTCAGGGCTGTCCACTGTCACATGCTCTTTTTTCCAACTCCCTTTTCTGATTACATTGCTTACTATGCAGCCAAATAGGAGGCCACATAAGAAAGCTGTTTCTCAACAGAAAAATAAGAAAGACGGGGGAGGTGAGAGGGGGGGAGGGGGGAAAAGGATCAAAAAAAATTTAAAAAAGAAAGCTTGACTCCTCAGCTTGCTGTTTGGTTTTGTGCACAGGTAAGGTAGGGGACATAAACATGCAGCAGATAGGAGAGTGGGACCACTGCAAATCCAATATAGATCCTTTGAAGCTTCTTGTAGGATGGGACCCTTAGAAGCAAAACAAGGGCTTGGAAGAAGCAGAATAGTCTTGGCAAGGCAAATAGACTTGACTGTCAGGCTTCATCTGCAAAGCAGTGCTGGTGTTTGATGAAGAGGTGTCTACTGAGAGCTGCCTTTAGGCTGCCGCAGTACTGAAACTGATGTGCCATAACTTCATATATATCATATAAAGGTGGCTTTGAAGGGAGGGGTGAAGGAAAAATATCTCGTGAAATAACTGCTCCAGACAGACGTGTCTTCTGAGAACTTGCATATATATGCTTTTCATTTCCAGTATCTGAAGTGGTGACATAAGAATGCGATTTCTAGAAAAGATGCATTGGATTGATGTTTTATAGAGTACCTGGCACTGATTAGACTTATATGCATTCCTACCACTTTAGAACTAATTATGGTAAGCAGAAAACTTGTCTACTGACTTTTTAGTTATAGAAACAGAAATGGGAGGAAGGGCTTTCTTTCAGAAAAGCACTTTTATTTTCTTATTCCTAAAATACATTAATTATATGAAGTAAAAAGCATATCTCCATTGGGTGACATTGCCATGAAGTGTTTTCAGTTTAAAAGAGAGATAATTAAGTGCTCTTCATAGCATAAGATGAATGTTATTTATTTGCTGAGATCACTCAGGTGTCAACAAATAATGTTAATATCACAGAGTGTGATGTGACTCTTTTAAAGACCATTTTAAAAGAAATTAAATATGACCAGACTACAGGCACAACTGAAGCGTAAGCGCAAATAATCTAGCTTGAAATGAGCCTTTTTTTTTTTTTTTTTTTTTTTTGTCATTACTTAACTTCGGGTCACCATTATATTTGTCAAGGTTCTCTAATAGGTTTCTGCTGAGTTCTTTTCCTATAAGTAAGTGCCTGGGGTGACTGCTGCAAACCAGCTCATTTGGACGTGTCCAAGCAAAGACAGTAATGCAGGATGTTTGCACTAGTTTGTGTTATTTCTTTAAATTAGCCCTTTGTTTAGAACTTCATATAGGCAGTAAATCTGTGATATGTAAGCCATCAGAAATCTTTCAGGTTTTTAAGTCACCTCTAAATTGGATTGTATTCAAGTTACTCCTGAATCTGAGATGAAATGCATTATTGCCATTACATGGAATCAGCCAGTCTCTCATATTTCATAAATCTGACTGCAAAAAATTAATCCAGTATTTACTGTTATAGTGAACTTGTTTATATTTTCTCTCACTGACTTAAA
This sequence comes from Myiotriccus ornatus, assembly GCA_036023395.1. Classification (NCBI taxonomy): domain Eukaryota; kingdom Metazoa; phylum Chordata; class Aves; order Passeriformes; family Tyrannidae; genus Myiotriccus; species Myiotriccus ornatus. The sequence continues at coordinate 59,968,235 of JAYRBT010000082.1, read as the reverse complement.
TAATGCTAATTTCCTCATCCTGACTTTTGTGAACTTACATAGAAATAACAGTGGTTTAATTTATGTTATGAAATTGGAACTTGCATTTTAAGTAATAACATTGGAATGCTTTGGATCAGAAACTAGTGAGTGGCCCTGAAGATCAGATGCTTAAGTAAATTACCAGGTATTGATAATTTGAGATGAAGTCCACAGAATGTTAGTAGAGTTCCTTTTGGTGTAGAAATAGTTTTAACCATTCTTTCAATGTATTTATTCCCTGGATAGATGAGTTCAGTCCTTATAAGTCATGTAAAATTACTGTTCTGTATCAAGGTTTCTTCGGAATCTTTGTGCTTTGTTTTGTTTTTACAATGCTGGTCTCTTGAATTGCCAGTGCACTTGTATTTGTTAGGATATATCTTTATCAGGAAACACGGCTTTCGAAAAAAACATGTATCATTTTGTTTCTCTTTGCAGTTTAAGGTGGGCTAAATAACAATATGCTTGTGTCAAGTTTCTTTCTGACAGATGTTTAGGTGGTCCTGTATCTTCCTGTTCTTTCTCTAAAATAATTGGAACTGCAAAACATTCTTTAGTGGCAGTCTGCACCTTGGCTAATTGGTGCTGAGGATGTCACTAGTCAGGTCTGAGGACCTCCTGCTGCTGTTTCCCAAGTTACAAATCAGAATTAGCTGCTGACAGCCAGCCAAATAACTTCAGCAAGTACTTAGGACAATGGGCACTGAAAGGCACCAAGTCTCTGAAGTAAGTTAGTGGTTTATAGACACTGAAGCATTCCTGAGGATCTCTTAAGCTGAGCCACATGGTGCTTAGCTAGGAAGTTGATTGATGGTTTTACAAAGAAAAAAATGTTTATGAAAGAATGCTTTTCTTACAGATTATCCTGCATTAATATATATCTGATGTGCCTGGCAGTGTTTCAGCAACTGGCTGTTAGCCAAGCCTTGACACTTCTGCAAGACACAATGCAGTTTGTCTAGCAGCACAGAGCTTTTTGTTTTATGATCCTGTTTTTGATGAGGCAGACACTTTCTTATGAATTATCCTTGTCTAAATCAGTAATACTTTTACATTGTGATCCTTACATGTTAAATTGTTTATCCAGGCTAAAGTGGAGTCTATTTCTGCAAATTTTTGCTTCTTACACAGAATTTCAGTCTTACTGGATCATTCTCTTTCAGTGATTGGATTAAACAAAAAAAAGATCCCAGAATCTCTCATGTGAAGTTGAAGAAGAATTACAAACTGCATACAGAGCGTACTAGCAAGGTTCGCTGTTCATATATCCTGAAAATATCACAGGTGACAAAATGCCTTTGTAAAAATCAGTGCTCAAGCATATCAATGAGAGCTCGGAGACTGAATCAATTTGTAAATCTGTCTGAGGTAATTTCAGAATACTTGAAAAATGTTTGGTATTAAATGTCTTTATTGAACTTATTTACAGGTGAATTTCTTTTGTGCAATTTATGCTGTTAATTTTGTGTATTTTCTGTGCTCTTTTATAGAGGGGAAAAAGGCATTAATGTGCAGTGGGGAGAATTATTAAATCCTTCCTCTCAATCTGGGAGAGCAGCAAAACTTAGTCCTTCTTAAACTGTGCCACAGAAATTGCTCATGCTATGAGTCCCTTACATTGAATTTATAATTAAAGCCTGGAACAAATAAATTATTTTACTTTGAATTTTGACTTACCTCCAGCCTCCATAATGTCACTAGTGAATGATTTTTTTTTAAGCCAAAAAATCTTTGTATGATTCAAAATGATTGAAAAGATAGGTGTGCTTTCTTTTTCTTTTATGAGAGATGCCTTAACAAACCATCACTGAGGCTGAATTATTTCTCATTACTAGCAGAGAGTGGTTCATTTAAATTGCATTTAAGGTCATCGACAGGGCAGGTCGAAGGGGAGAGAAGAGAGGAGATATGCATTGTGGTTAAATGTGTTGGAACAGACCTGCAAAATAAAATAGAGACTGTCAGATAGTCTCAATATTTGTTCTGTCATGCATAGAAACATACACAGAGAGAATATGCAGAAAAACTATTGCTCCAGTGGCTTGCATTCAAGCATATGGTATGATGAATTGCTTGGAGCCCTAGTGATAAAGGATATTAACAACCTGAGGATGGCAAATCGTTTCACTGTCCCTTACTGTTGATTAGTATGGGACAATTTCACTATTGTAATGTATTATTCTTTAGGTTTAAGTGGAGGTAAAGTACTTGAACAAGTAACCGTAATTATGAGTTGCAAAATCTTGTGAATCTATACTTTTATTTATGCAATGCTGTGGTAGTTATTTGAAGATCAGCTTTTATGTGATGTGATAAAGCCTGAAGTTTGGTGCCCTGTGATGCTGATAGACTTCACCATTACGAACCCCCCTTCTTTTTCTTATGGAGCCGGTGATATCCCAGCCTGGTGGCTGCACCCTAATAAACTGAGTAGTGGTAGAGTCCTGCCTGCCTTCTCTTAAAGTGGGACACATGTTTGGGGAATGCTTCTCCATATCGTTACTGTTGTTCATGAAACTTGTGGGAACTTACTGTTGTTGAGAATTCTACTTTTCTGTTAAATTTGATAGAAACTGGTGAGTGGATTCAGACATTACTGGGATAGAATGATACGTGCACAGCATGATCATGGAATCCTTGTTTTCTTAGGTATCCTGATTAAAGCTATACTTCTTAAATACAAGCTTAAGGAATCTGAATCTTGGAGAGTTGAGTTCCAGTTATTCAAATCCAGTAACTCAATTCTTAGTAAAAGCAAAACAGAAGTTGTTTCAAAAAAGTAGAAGCTCAACATTGTCCATTCTTCTATATTCCTACAAACTGATCTGTTTGATTTAAACTAATATTTCATAAATAAGACTGGCATCAAAACCCTTGTTGGAATAGTAACTCTAAACCCAAACAAATGAAGGAAACCTTCATTGTAATCCCAAGATGGCTGGATATTTTTGTTCAACTGGAGGAAAGGAATGTATTACTTTTGAAAATTTTCTTTTAAGAGGTTTCAGTTTATTTTTCTGTGCCAATCTGTAGTTAATACTCTGTAGTGTTATTTAACACAGTCAGTTCTGCTCATTTCTCTGATTTTTGTGTGTGTTCAAGTGTTTGCACTCATTCTTAAAAGGCTTCTTTCCCATGGCTGAGCCTCAAACAGTATCTGAGCTGAGATACTGCACGCATGTCGAGAGCTTCCCGTAGGTTTCAGGGAAGTGTTTTCATCCTATGCATCACTTTTGGCTTTTTGCTTACATGTTTCACTGCATTCTTTGTCTGTATTTAGAATTTATTGCATCCTTTTAATTTTTCTTTGAGGTAAAAGATTGAAATACTTAATTGCTTTTTGTATTTTACTAGACAGTGGAGATAGGAGAGAGGAAGTACTAGAAAGGATCTTTCTGAAAATATGGTAGACTCAAAAAGTCCCATCTCTGTTAACCACCTATTCCTGTTCATAGAAAAATAAGTAAAGGTGTTAAACATGCTCGAGGTTGCAGTGAAATTGTTGTCATTGTTGCAAAGGGACAAAAAGATGTGTTATGCTACAACCTAAAAGTTACTATAAACCTTGTATTAGGTTACTTGGAAATTACAGCACATGACCTAGGGCTAAAGCTCATGTTGATAAATGGAATTATTGGCAGTGAAGATGTGCTATGTCAGGAATTTTATTTCTCCCATTTCTAAAACAGACTAAGAACAGACCTTTTCATTAAGTTTCTTCTTGTTTCTAGCATTGCTACAGCTTGTTCCATACGTAGAAGTGACAAATGGTGTATGTACATGCAGCATGTTTCTTCTGCAGCAGGGCAGAGTATATTGTAGTAGACATTTTTATTTTTTTAGTTATGCTTTGGGGTGGATATTTGATTACTTTGTAGTGCATTGTCTGTATTTTATTTCTTTATCCAACTTAGTGATATGCGTTTGGCATTTTTAGTAAAACTGTTCTACAAAATATTCCATCTATCACTATCAGAAAATATGAACATATGCAAAAAAGTACTCTGTTATCTTCTGGATCATATTTCTTTCAGAAAAATGAGAAACATTTTTCAATAGCATTTGTGTTTGATTTGGGATTGCTCTAGAAAGTTTGGGTTGGAATTTATCTTCAGCACTCAAAGTGTTCAGAAAGAAAATTATTCTTGATGTTCCTCTAAAAATAATGTATTTGTGGAATTCTCAAGCCACATATCAGTTGTAGATTTCTATGGCTTGATTGCAGTCCTACGGTTAAGTGTATTAGTCTTTGATATGCTGTGCTAATGTTATTGTAAGTGTTGAAAGGCTGGATACTATACATTTTAATACAGCTTCTTAGGCATGCCCGCACTGACTGGCAGAACTGATGTTGCCTGGAAGAATTTTTCTCCAAAGTAATTTTTCCGTGAGCCTTGAAACTTCTGGCAAGCAGTGGTCGTTGGCGAGAGTACCACACCAGACACATTGCACCACTCGCCATAACTGCTGGGATGTTTCTCGTGTTCCTATCCCGGTGAGGTGTCCCTGGAGCACATGTGCACCAACCACAGTCAGGCTTTGGAACCTGGCCTTCCCTCCCTGCTCTTCCAGTTTCTAAAATCAAATATACATTCTCTCCATAGTCACCTTAAACTGGTGTTTCGACATGCCCGTTGTGGGTTGGGGGAGTCTTCTAAAACTGGACTGTGAATAATGGAAAGTACTGCTGATGGAAAAACCATCTTGGGAAACAAACGAACAAGTAACAGCAGCGTGATTCCTCAGCCATTAAAAGTACCGTGCAGAGAAGTAGTATTTACATGCTATTACCTGGTTTGAAGGGAAATGTGATCTCCTAGTGTTAGAGATAACTCATCAGTGTGTTATTTTTTTAATCAAGATTTCCCTAATGATGAGTTCTAACAGTTAATGCAGCTGAGCAGCTGTTGGAAGATTTGTGAAGTTTTATACCTTTACAATTTTTTCGTCAAGCTGCATTGCTGGGTTGTGTCTCTCAGAGCTAAATATGGGCTGAAAAGGTGTTGGTAATAGGTATAAGGAACACACTTCAGAAAATTTTAAATCAAGACAAAGGTACACTTGTATAATACTTGTAGACTTTTACGAAAAGTTTAAAGAAAAATTATTTAACGAAGAGTGATATATATTCTTAGATTATTTCAATAATATTTTTAGGGCCTTTTTTTCCCTGGTGTCATCTCTCTGGTGGGCTTTTTTATCAGATGGAATAATAAACTTTTTCTGAGTGACTAGGCTCTTGTTTGAATTCTACTGTTTAAAAGATGTAGTAATTTCACTCTGAATATTATTTTGTGAAAGATTTGTGCATAGAAGATCATTTCTCTTAATTTAGATTTAATTCATATTCCTATGTTGCCATATAGTAAGTTAATCAAAAGGTAAATTATTGTTTACAATGAGACCTTTATTGGCATTAATCTGTATGAGAAAAATGCATTAATATCCTCCAAAACCCATGAATGATTTCACTTTGACCTCCCTGTGGACATCTCCAGCAAATTTTAATTGCATTCTGCTGATGATATATTTTAGTGGTCTATCACTGAATGCTTAAAATAAATTTAGATTAAGGTGATTACACAGCAAAGAGGCTTTTGAGTTCTCTTTGCGAATTCAATGGATATAATTAAACAACTCCATGATTTAGAATTGGGGAAGTTATGATACTAATGCAATGCAAGCATTCTCCTTTTTGGTCAAGTTGGCCCATTTAAAGTTGCAGAGAAAATACCCTTCGGTTGAGAAAATATTTTAAGAAATACTGAACATTGAAAGAGGGGTTTGGCAGAAATCAGGGGATTATGTTGTTATTTCTATCTGTAGACTTTCTAATTTGTAATATATATTTTCCTGACTGTTGTTTTTCTCACTAAAAGAAAAAGATAACACCACATTAGTTTTGTTACTTAGTGACTCGCTGCATAGCTGCTTTAGCTTGCAGTTAGGTGCAGCATTAAGTTGACATACTTGTAGATATGGGCCCTAAGGAATGGATGATGTTTTCTATGATTGAGATAAGGATAATCATCCTTGGAAATGGTATTTACCCCTCTGTATTGTTGGCTTATGGAGTTGAAATCCCCTAAATGCATTCCATGTTTAGCTGACCATCTTTCCCTCACAGATGATGACTCTTTTCCCTGCTTTCTTTTTCTCTCTGATACATCAGTTTGACAGATCCTTGAGCTGTTTTCATATTTTATACAGAGAATACTTGTAATTAAAATCAGTCTTTTCCTTAGAATTCAGTACTTCAATGTAAAATGGTGATATATACAAGAATTACTGAAAAACAAAGCAAAGCAAGCCTTTTTTAGTAAAATATTTCTGTATTTTGTGTTGCCATTTGAGGTTTCCATTATTATGTCTTGGCTCATAACTTAGGATGCAACAAAGCATTTGACACTGCTGTATTTGTCCCTTACAATAGTACTTTTTTCTGAATGCTAAGGTGGGGGGGGTTGTGATTAGAACATGAAAAATTCTAAAAGATATCTCCCCTAATCCTGGGATATGTAGCAGAACAGAGATTATTTATTCATTCTTGTTAGCTTTTCAGTCAAAAGGAGACGTGAGCTGTCTTCTTTCTTTGATTACACTTTAAAATGTCAACATTTTACTGTAACCCAAATTCTGTCCAACCGGTTTTCAGCTGATTTTTAAAATGTCATCTGTAAATACCCAAAATATGATTTCTTTCTATTCTTGCTGTTCATCTATTAAAAAAAAAAAACAAAAAAACAACACCCCATTGAATGTAGTAGGACTATAGGATTCAAATCTTGAAAATGCAAGAAATATGGGCAGTAGAATACTCTATGGAGGATGAATTTCCATGTCAACTACCTTTGATACACCCTGGTAGCTTGTGTGCAAGCTGCTCTTCTCGAATATGTAAGTTATTCTCTGTCTGGAGAAGGTTATATGATAATACATTCTGAATCTGAGAGTTATTTAGCTTGGCTACAAACATTTTTAATGACTGAAACTTGGTATGCCATGTTACTTCCCAAGAATTAATCAGTTTCCATGAAAACATGTTGTTTAAATTAATCCAAACTCATTAGCACTACAGAGATGGATACTCAGTAAAAACCCTCCATTAATTAGCACTGCATCCTGTAATATGCCTACAGCTCATGACCATTTCCTTGAATTCGTGCAGCATGTGACCTTTTGCATCTGATACTTCATCTACAGCAGAACGATAACCTATGTTTTGGGTTTAAAGCAGCGAGCGTATGTTATAATGAGTGGCATGTTACTCTCTTTTTCCCAATGAATTCCAAAGTTATAAACAAGATTTCTTGTATGCCTCATTTTGAATTCAGAGCTCAGTGCAGGTTTTTCGTATGTGTTTTGACAATAGGCATAGAAATAACAAATTTTAATTCTTCAGTTTTTAAGCATGTGGAAATTTTGCTCTTTCTCTTTTCAGTAGCTAAAGAGTATTTCTGCAGGGTGTTGGACTGACCCTTCTGGTGGAGGGTCAAATATTCTCTGTCTCCTTGTAGTACCAGAACAACATGAGCATGTCAATAGTTCACAAAGTGTATTTGTGAGGCATACAGCAGAGAACAATAATTCCACATGTATCTGTATGCTGTGTACAGGGGTGCAGAACAATTCTAAATTCATGCCTGTGTTTTCTAAAAGAGCTTTCCTTTGTATTTAAGTCTCTTTTTGCAAATCTGTTCCCTATGGTCACCCAGTCCTTTATGTTTTATTTTCTTCATGTAGGTATCATTGCTTATCATTAACTGCTCCTTGAATAATGTTCTTGGTTCAGCAAAGAACTAATTAACATCAAGCAATTATGTCCCTGATCACTAATACACATAAGACTTTTATTCTGTTAATTCAGGCAGTAGATGTCCGTAGTCTGTGAAAAACAACTGAATTCTTGTAGGATGTCTGTATAGGGAATGGCAAAGTTTAGTTTTATCTCCTTTCAGCTGTCAAGCATAATGATTAAGTGCAAATTTGTAAAAATTTATTTTTTCACTTGTGTGAGAGCTAACCTTCAAAACAGGCCATAGTGTAGATAACACGCATTTCTGGAAATAGGAGGGTCATAGGCAGATGACCAATAGAAAAAGCACAGACTTCTCTCTTAAAGAACAACTTCCTCAACCTGAAAAATAGGACCAACTCATGAAATTCAACTGGTTTTTTACCTCCTTTTAAAAAAAAAATCCTTTCCTCCCCTTTCTCTTCAAACTGGCTACAAACCCCAATTTATCATCATGATGTATGGTATCATTAATCCTCCTTGAAAGCAAGATGCATAATGCTGCAGTGTTGGCACTGAGCAAACTTCTGCGGCCTGACTGTCTTCACGCCCTTTTGAGTCTCTCTTGTTCTAGCAGAATGAAGCTGGACTCACAATAAGTTTAGCTATCATGCTGTTTGCAGCAGCAAGTGACCTATTATACTGTTCCCTTTCCTTCCCCTCCTTCCTCTCCCCTTTGCTAACGTGCTGTAGCTACAAAACGAGCGAGACAGGGCTGCTAGTTTATGCTCTAGCAGTAAGCTGTTAGGAACAGAGGTCCCTATAGGGGTAGAATGACCTCTTTTATAAGCAAGGACAAGAGTTTGCTTTGTGGCAGAGAGAAACCTTTTATGCTTTCTTTGGTATTTCATGATTACTTGGCTCTATCTGATGATGCTTTTTATTGGGAACTCTCAAACTTTATTCTTTTGTATTAATACAGTAAGAAGAAGGAATAATTTGAATGAAGCTTTTAGTACGATTGCAAACTTTCTTATTCTTTGTCTTGAAAAACTCTTCATATCAAAATATTTTGCTCATCAATGTAGTAGCACAAGTGAACAAAATAAACTGATACAAATTGTAGAACTGTTAAACCCTACAACAGTCACAGGTAGTAAACTTCGTATTTTCTGCAAGAGGAGCAGTTTTGTTTTTCAGACTTTTATGCAAGGGATTTAGATAAATAAGAAATTCGATGATCTAAGTGATTTCATCAGTTTCATCTCTCAGATGCATGACTTTTCCAAAGTAAAACTTTGAATAAATCCTCTTGCAGCTTCCATTTTCTTAACCGTACAAAATAAAATGGAAAGCCACTGTTAGTCATACGGCTATTAAGTTCTTCTATCAGAATTCACATCTAAATATAAAACAGATGACAGAGGATTGTTACATGAAATTTGCCTTGATGTTACTAAAGAGTAGATAAGTATCTGGGCCAGAACTATTAGTTTAAGTATGGGGGTTTTGATAAAACCTCTAAAGTAACTCTAAAAATTAATGTGAACAGTGGTAGTAGAAGTGTGTGCATGTTTTGTTGTAGGAGGGGAGGGGGAGTTTTTGTTTTTTAATTATGTTCAAAGCCACAGTGTTTTGTTATTTTAATGTAAAAGTAATTAAGAAAAGTGCTTATTTGTAATGCTTGTAATTTTTTCACTGTGGTTCAACTCTGATTCGATTTTGTAAATTACATAAAGTAAGACAAATCTGAATGCACTTTTAGGGGGAAAAAATGTATAAAATGTAAAATTTTTAAAGTTTAATAACACATTTGCATTGAGATGGAACCAAGCTGTTTTTTGAATTCTTCTGCGTTGAGCTTGGTAAGGCATTTCTTTAGCTCTTTGCATCAAAGTACATTTAAGCTCTGATTACAGTTTAGAATGGAAGTGAAAGAGAGAACATTTTTTTTTTTAAAATATAACTTAATCTAACCAAAATTCAAAAAGTGTGTCATAGTTTTGAAAAAGTAATTGCTGGAAGAATCAAGGGGATTCAAGGTGCAATTAATATTTCTATCTTGCAGTTTGCAAGTATAGCCCAAACTTTTTTACATTATTATGCTGGATCAGGAATTTATTGCAAGTACCTATGTCACAACTATGGTAAATGATCCTTTAAATCAAGTTCCTGTTATGGCTTCATATGTTTTGAGACTTTGGTACCATGAATATATAGTAATGTATTAGCATTTATATAAATACATGAGAACTTTAATCATTTGTTAGTGTAAACATTTACTGTAGTATGTTGGCAAGGAGAAAGAAAAAATATCTTGAATTTTGTTACTAAGTGTAGTAGACAACACTGCCAAACAGAATCTTCCAAAGTAATATTGGTCATTATTCTACTTTTAAAATACTGTTATCCTACATGGGTGGAATAATATCAGTCAGTATAACTTGGTCTCTATGTCACTTTGTATTAGTTTCCAAACATTTGTTCTCAAAAATACATAGACCATAAAACTCAGTGTGTTCATTTCCTAAGTACTGTAATATATGTGTCATCCAGTGGGTAGCAGAAACCACAACTGCTTTAACAGCTTGTACTGAACTAAGCACTCTCAAAACATAGCTCTAGTTTCTGTAACTGCAGATTGGCATCCAGAAGTAATAGAAATAATCCTGCAATGAGAGGCATCCAAGTGCGCCAAGTGTGCTGGATGATGTCATTATGGGGCTGTTCTTTCTCATCATTCAAAGGATGTGACAACCAGGGGAGATTCTTGATGACTGGAAGAAGGGGAATGTCACCCTTCCCTTCAGGAAGAGCAAGAAGTAAGATCTGGGGAACTACAGGGCAACTGAACCTCACCCTCTGTGGGGCAAACCCTCCTAGAAGTCACCTCTAGGCACAGGAAGGACAAGAGGGTCCTTGGGAACAGCTGGCATAGATTTACCAACTGTAAATCCTGTGAATGTCCTGAGTGACTTTTCTGATGGGATGTCTGGCGTTGTAGTGGAGAAGAAAGAAGTGAAGTTGTCGTGTTTTGGGGTGGGTTGGTTTGTGGTGTTTGGGGTTTTTTTGGGGGGGAGAAGGGGGTTAGTAGGTTGTTTGTTTGCTTTGTGTTTGGGTTTTTTTTTTGTCTTTGGGGTTTGCAGTGAAGTTGAGGGTTTTTTGTTTTCTTCTGGGGTTTTATGTTTTGGTTATTTTTAGTCTCCCACAGTATACTTAGATCAGTGAGAAGTGGATGGTAAGGTGGCTGAAGGAATTGGTTGGACTGTCTGGCTCCCAAGGTGGTGATCCAAGGTATAAAGTCTAGCTGGTGGTTACTAATGGTGTTTTGCGGGGATTGATACTGGAGTCAGTATTTCCTGTCTATATTATAAAGGTGGACAGTGAGACAGAGTGCATTTTGAGGAATCTGGGAGTTGATACCAAATTAGGGGAGTACTTGACTCGCTGGAGGGTATGGCTATTATTGCAAAGGACCTCAAATGCCTGGAGAAATGGACTGACTGTAAACTTCATGAAGTTCAACAAAGTCAAGTAAAATGCCCTGAATCTAGGATGAAGTAACACCGTGCTGCACTTGTGGATGTGGAGAGCTGACCATCTGGGAAGCGGCTTTGCAGACTTTGGGGTTCCACTGCGCAAACTGGTGAATGTGAGTCAGCAGTGGAACCCCTGAGAAATTATAAGCTGTGCCCTAGATGCTGTTATCTGGAGTACAGCCGCAGGCCCTGGGGAGAGACTAGTGCTTTGTACTTGGCAATTATGAGATCTCACAGGCAGAGTGCTCTGTCCAGTGTTAGGTGCCCCAGGACAAAGCTGCTGACACACTGCGGCAGTTCAGAAGAGGGACACTGGAATGATTAGGAGGATGGAGCACATAGCACATAAGAAACGGATTTGTGGAGCTTTTGAAAAGAAAGCTAAGAGGAGATTTTATTGCTGTTTATGACTGCCTAGTGGGAGGGTATGGAGAAGGCAGAGCCAGACTGTCTTGTAGTCAGACAGGTCTTGCAGAGATAGGATGAGAGGTAACAGGACAAGTTGGAACATAGGAAATTGCAATTAGGTGCAAATAAAAATATTTTACCCGTAGGGTTGTCAAATATTGGAACAGATTACCCAAAGTGGCTGTGGTATTTCTGTCCTTGGAAATATTCAGAATGCAATTGCAGAAGGGCCTGAGCAATCTCATCTAATTGGACCTGATTTGAACAGGAGATTGGATTAGATGACCCCCAGAGGTCTTTTGTAACCTAAACTATTCTGTGATCCAGTGAAAAGAAATTCTCATTATGTGTACAGAATTGTCTTTACCTTTTGGCTTTCCTGACGACCACTTAAAGTGTAATTTGTTCAGGCTCTTAGATTGAGTCCCTGTGTGTAGCGGATCCTTATGTAATACTAATCAATGCTTCAGATCAATTTATGCTATTAAGGAGATACTTTAAAATTCTTGATTATGAGTCTAATAGCAAAAATTCAGAGAAATATTTTTCTGGTCCTCATTTTGAAGTGCACTAATTCTGAACAGCCTTTCCTGGCCACTCAACCAGCCATTGCTTCCTCCTGTGATGTGAAGGGTTGGTTAGGCCAGCCCTCATTTTGCTAAACTTTCTCCTTTAATGGGAGTTTTGGGATCTAGTAGTTTCCCAGTCATTGCATTCCAGTAGGTCAGCCCACATTTGTGATGTCATACAGATCGTGTTCTCCTGTTTGTGGCAAGAATTAAGGAAACAGGGATGGATAATCATCTGTCATGTCCTTAAGACTGTCCAAAAGGATGGAAAGATAGATCTTTTGAAAAGAGGAAATATTTTTGGGCATAATAAAGATCCTCGAGAAATTCAGTCTTGACAGCTTGCCTCTTTCACCAGCTCTGTACCTAGATCTGTCTTTTTTTCTTCAGTCTGCTGCTTTCGTCATCTGCTTGACAGATGTCTTGTAGTTTATAATTGTGACAGTTAAGTGTGAGTTACTTCCTGAGTAGCTGGGGTGAGTTTGTACAGGATTGTGTCTAGCTCCATTCTCTCCTCTAGAAGACCTGTATATATACAGATCAAATAGGGGGTTCTTGGTGACCTGGAAATGAATCCTTCTGAACCTCCATTAACATCAGTGAGTTGCTCCCCTGATTTTCAGTAGGTTTCTGTAATGAGATGCTTCAGTGCTGATCTGTGTAGTTGAACTCAGTCTTAAGAGGAGGGCTCTTACATGGTGAATCAATGCTTGCAGACTACTTCAGAATTATGGGAGGAACTTGATTCCTCCAGATCTCCATTCCTGTTTAAACTTGCATTATATTCAGGTTGATACAGTGATATGCTTTGTGCAGAGATGCCTTCACAGTTTCCTAGTTAAGGCACTCATTCAGTGAAGTAATCTAGCACACGCACTGCATCAAGTATGTAAATAGTACCTGTAAAATCCATGGTGAATAAAGAAGGGGAAACTCAGATAATTGAAGGCAAAATAAAATAATGTAGGCTAAGCTCATTCTGAACAATGAGCATGTTTCAAAAGAATTTTTTTTCCCGAGCCTTTCTCTCTGTTTTTGGCTATGATTTTTTTTTTTTTTTAAGTATTTCTGGGGTCTGTACAGCACTGCAGGCTGCCATAAGAATTCACTGTTGGAGAAGGAATTGCAAGGAGGTCAGGCAGTTATTGATAAGCATATGTGGGCTACTGAGAAGGTCAGTTCGGGGGCCTCCCACTGAGGCAACCCGCAGAGCATTGTACTGTTGGAAAAGCCACTCCTCTTTGCATTAGAAACTCTGCCAGGAAAGAAGAGAATGAAGGGAAGGAGAAGAAAAAAAGAAGGGGATTTGGGTATTGAATGTAATTTGTACAAAGGTACAGCAGGCTTACAAATAGGAGAATTTCAGTGGGATAAGTGTCCAATATTTTAACATCTTCAGGTGTTTTTGTAGATTGAAGTAAATTAATTTTTCAGATAAAGTAGGTTTGTAGATTTCACTTCAGTTTAAAGGATGTTTGGTACCACTGAAAAGAGTGTTTTCAATAGTGATATGAAGATAAAACAGAATGAAAATGCTAGAAGTTTTATTATTAAAGAAAATTATTCAGGTGGTCTCTGAATCAGATATGCACATATCTCATGAAAGTGGTAACTGTAGGATTTATCTTCTTTAAGACAAGGATCATTTGCCCCCAAAAAATGAAGTTAAAACCCATGTCAGAAAATCTGCAATGAATATTCTTTATATTGAGACATCGGAGAAGAAATAGGCTCAGAACTTCCTTCATTTGCTTGGACCTATTATTTTTTAAGCATTTTTGATTCTCAGTCCCCTTCGATTACAGCTGAGCAGAGATCAGAAGCCAACTATTGAGGTTTCTCTTTTGTGCTGGGTAGTGATGGCAGAGTGAGAAATAAACTACGAGCTGTGACCAAAGGCAGACTTGTAATTACTTGGCTATAATGATAATTGGCCTTAATACTGTAACAAATGCTCTGAATTTGCACATCTGAACTCCACCGGTTGGATCAATTTTCTTGTTTACAAAATCAGCTTGCTTTTGTTAGCACCAAAATTACCCAGTAACAGAATGGTGAATGATCAAGTGAGGTTCACTGCAAAAGAAAGGAAAAGAATTCTGCTTAGGGCTGAAGTTTGGAGGACAACAGGGTGAAGTGAAATTAGGAATTACTGGAATTATTGGTTGACTTCATTAATACTGTTTGAGAGGTCTGTTATTTTCTCCTCTTACCTACTGTAAGTTTAGACTCCTAAACTGAGAATGCAAAGGACTAGAATAAACAGCCTAAAAACAGTTGGCACAAAACCTCTGTCACACACCGTTATTCACAAAGTTGGTTTACCCTGCTGTTAAAAACTTACCACTCACAGCTCCTTTCAGTATTTGAAAATCCGTTTCGTCAGCCTGAAACTGGGACATGAACATTCTCCTAAAATACAGGTGTCCTTTCCCCTCCGTGCCTCCTCCCTCCCCGTATTAAGACTACATCCTTGGCTCTCTCAGCACAAATTATTCCCATTGCTTGTTGTTCAACACCCTGATCGAAGAGCAGATGAGACAGTTATTCCTGTTGTTGCTGATTTACTATTACAGCTGCTTCCTCTTCTTGTGATTTAATTTGAAGTTTCAGCCCACCAGGGGGCTAATGGTCCCCACCTATGCAGCTTTGAAAGCTCACTGTTGTTTTCCACTGGAATGTTATTTCCATTCCTAGGCCAATGATTTATTTTTTTTTCCTCAGTGTTCATCTGGTAACTGTGAGGCAGTATTCCATTAGCCATTTTCCTGTGGGGTGGGGGAAAGAAAAAAAAAAAAAGGAGAAAAAAAAAAAAAAGAAACTCCTTAGGTTGAAAGCTTGCAAATGAAAATTACTAGGTTACAGTAAAAACTCAGCAAATAAATAACAGTTTTGCAGTGCAGGCTGGAGACTCAAAACTAAACCAAATAAAACAGGACACCTTTGCAATCGTTTAGATCCTTTACACTTCTTTTTAACAGGTAGCAAGTCATTCCCCCCCCTTCACCCTCCCCATATTTCCATATTTCAGGAAAATGTAGGGCAGGCAGCAAACCCTACAGTATGTGCAGTAGAATCCACTGTGCGTATATGGCAAGTAGATTCTGCATGGGGAGCTCAGTTTGAGTGGGACTACAAAGTTGCAACTGGACAACCAAAAAGAAGTTAGTACTTCAGGAGTGCTTTATACCAGACTTCTTACAGGATCAGAATGACACATCTCTCTTACTGACTAATTTGTGAAGCAAAACTTAAGAAGTGATGAGTTTTTTAGTTCTAAATAATGAGTGACCTTGAAAACCTTTCCGTACAAACAGAATTAACTTTGATGATCAGCATAGCTTGCTCTCTGCCTTTATTGTTACAGTGTGAGTTTAAGAGTAGTAGTCTTGAGTTTGCGTTTTGTAAAACATCTGGTTTTCTAGGTTTATTATGTTTTATGTGATTAAAGTCTGTGTACATGTTTATGTTTTCCTCATCTTAAGTATATATTTGTAGCATAAACATTTACATTTTATGATACATTCTCTACTGGTCTAAAAAGTTCTTTGATTAATTATGCACCTTCTAGTGTTTGGATATTTCCTATACCAGTTCATCATTGGTTTTAGAAATTGAACTCTTCACTGAGTTATCTTATCTGGCTAGGAATCACGGGTGTATTCCTCACAGACATCCTGGTTTTGGTGGCTTATTTCTTGCTTTGGGATGGTAAGGAATGGGGAGAGGGGTTGCATTGCAAAAAGGATGAATGCAGGACAGACCAGCAGAATTGGCTGTGTGAAACCTTATTGCATTCATTTATTATTAAAGGGTGGTACAATCTTTCCCCTCTTTGAGTAGGAGGATATTATTACCAAATATCGGTGTTCACGGTTGCTATTTACAATATAAATCAAATATACTGTTTCCTGAGGCTCTGACTGATGGAGAAAAAAAAGCATTAACTGCCAGGAAGCAGGTTTTTTCTATACTATCACTCAGTGGTCACTAACCTTTTCAATACAACCTTGATATTGCATGGCTAATTGTATAACTTAAAGAATACAAGTTTTTAATATTTATTCCAGGAGGAACGTTAATCACAGTGCTTTAGAGCTGCTTTTGCTTATTGGAAGCTTACCAGTTAATAAGCTAACTGCTAGTAATAACCATTAATGCAAACTCTGCTTGGGTAATGTCGCTTGTGGTGTTTAATGAATTAAGCTCAAAAAATAGAACAGAGTACTAAACTTGACTGACTTGCTGTAGAGGCAGCACAGAATTAGTCATTGGCTGTGAATGTTAATCACTCCACAGCAATGATAATTTACAGCATTGTTGTAGCACTCTTGTGCTCATAAAATGAACTTAATAACCCACTGCTACCCATGGGATAAGCCTTCCTTCTCCTTCCCTCCCCCTTGCAATTGAATATCCAGTCTGGCTGCATAATAGCCTTGTGAAATACTGCATTTAAAAGAGTGAGCAGCTGTATGATAAAATAAACAGCTCCAAAACAGATTTGTTAATTATCTCTTTCTTCTATTTGCAGAGGGTGTTTGTGAGATATGGCTGACCAGTGAAGACACAGGGGCTTATGGCAGAGACATTGGCACAGACCTCCCCACGCTTCTGTGGAAGCTGGTTGAAGTTATTCCTGAGGGAGCTATGCTGAGGCTTGGCATGACAAACCCTCCCTATATTTTAGAGCATCTGGAGGTAAGGAAGAAAAGAGAATCATTTATGTGCTGGCATAGACATTCATTGAGTGAGTCAGCATGGAACCTTGTGTGCAGTGTGTTTCATTTTAAGTGGTAGATTGAAAAAATTATAAAGTTCACATAAATTTATGGAGTTAGACTAACAGTGTTAAGCCATTTGCCTGACACAGCAAGTTATTGAAATAATAAGATACTCAAATGATTTTGTAATTATAATATTACGGAGATCTCTGACCTGTAGGACTTTATTTGTAGTGATGTTTGCTTGTGCATATGACTAGTGTCTCCAGTAACTAAAGGAAATGTCATTAGGAGGTGATGGACTCTGGGATTGAATTTGTCTTCCTGCTACAACTCAGGCAAATATTTCCAGAAACACTGTATGCTGGTCTCACTCAATGATGTATTCATTATCCTGTTTCACGTTATTTTTAGTCTGTAGACTTAATGATAAGAAATAGAAATCTAAGTATATAACTGTGTTTAAAAAAAATGTAAAAAAGAAGTTCAGTGAGATTAGAAGCAACAAAATGTACAACAGTGTGAATTTGAAAGAGTATCCTGTTCATACAGAGGAGGAAGTGAGAGTTTCTTCTCAAAGTTGGGTTGGTTTTGTTGGATTCTGTCACCAAATGAATTTACTGAAATTCCTAGGAATTGTTCAGAGAATGAACCCAATTTTACAGTGGAGAGAAAAGCAGGGAAGGATGTAGTTTAAGGTAAATTTTGTAGCCATGTGCATCAGCAATACTCAGATAAATAGGTGGTGTCCGTGCTGCTTTCCCAGAGATATTACAGCATTTATAGTTGCACTTGTGCTTCCTTAAGGTGTCAAGGACAGTATTTTGAATGTTGCTGTGGAGAACTTGCTTTATGTGTGCACCAGCCTTATTGTATAATGACAACATTTGTTGTTGCTTGTCACCTTCAGTGTTCCATACAATTTCCAATTTATATGATTTTTTTTAAGGATTATTTAATCATGTTTCTGTGTTTCATGTGTTATTTTTTATGACTGTAGAGGTAATGATAAGAAATAGAAATGTAAGTATATAACTTAGTTTAAAAAAAATGTAACAAAGTAGTTCAATGAGATTAGAAGCAATAAAGTGTATAGTTTCTGAACTTGAAATTTGGTGACATAATTTTGATGATTTGGCAAACTAAATTTGTAAAAAAATTTTTACCTTCTGCATTTTTATCTTATCTCCTCTTCCAAGCTCACCAGACTTGTCTTTGAAGGATCACTGGGCAGTGTTAGCAGTCTTCTGTATACATTTTCACTAAACAAAATAAACTTTTTATGGGGAATGTGCTTTTAACTTTTCAGTTAAGAAAAGGGTAAAACTATAATTTGTTTAAAAAAGAAAAAACAAACAAAATTAATTGAGAAAGTGATTAACCTTTGTCTCAGTTGATGAGGATAAAATCCAGATGTAGATCTGCTATCTCCTAAGAAAGGTATGAAGTTGGGTTATTTACTGCAAACATCTTTCATTAGTTGTTTTAAAAGGTGCTGCATTTTAATAATTTATTTTGTTAGAAATCATCTTGCTAATTAGGATGTTGTTTGGCTTTCTGAGAAAAAATTTTACATTGGAAAATGTACTAATCTTGTGTCACTTTTTATATACAATGAAAAGGACGAAGTTCATCCAATCACGTAGCGTTTTTAAAAATAAGAAATTTTCAGCAATACAAATTGCATACAACTGTACATACGCGACTGCTAGGCAAGGGTTTTTTCCACTTTAGAAATTAACAGATATCTGATATGTAGGATAGAGCAACAGTAGTGATGTAAAACTATCAATTAATTTTAAGATCTGGACAGAGCTTCCCTGGAGACTTAGCCTAAAAGGAATTATTTTGATTCATTTACACTTTTCCCATATTTATTGGAGCTTACCTGAAAGTAGAAAGTTTGGCCAGTTTTGTGTCTGTCTTATTCTTGTAACCTGCAAAACTAGTAACAAAGTTTATTTGTTTTCTCCAATAGCTCTCAGTTTTAAGTTAAATGTTTTAAAAATATGAGTGTCCAGAGATGATGCTATGTATCTTTTTTTCAATACTGATGTGTAGTAATGCATGGACTCTTCTGTCATTAGAACTGGTTAGCTACTTAAATATGAGCTTTTTAAACGTTTTACAAAAATTTGTTTTCCTTCTAATTTTTGTGTATTTTAATCACTGATCATTCAAAACATCAGGTCACTGGCTTGATTGTGTCCTTGGAATTCACAGGTTTATTTTACTCTTTGCTGGAGTGTCTGCACCTTTCAGTTTTCAGAATGTGAGGAGATTAGAAATAAAAAGAACAGGGATGTGCGGATTTGTGTGGTGAGTTGTTGATGGCACAGATGCAGCAGAAGCAAAGAATTCCCTGGACAACATTGCGACAATGCTAATGTCCTCAGTGAATGAGAAAAACATTGCACTTATGGATAATTTGATTGAAAAGAGGACTAAAAATTAAAATATTTATCACTCTATTTACTGTTGAAGTCTGAGTTGCACAGACTGTTCTAGCAGTGTGTGGAGTCATACACAGGAGAGAGGTATCTTAAATACTGTTTTATCCCCTTGTTCCACACCTCATTGTCCCTTGAAATATGCCCAGTTTATGTTGTTTGTGTTGCTCAGGTAGATTTTTTAAGATGTAGCTATACTTGAGGTACTTCAGTTACATATTAATTAGTCTTGGTGGTTTTCAGGAAAATAGATTGTATCCACTGACAAAAAAAAAAAAAAAAAAATTTTTCATGCTACATGTGTTTTCTGTATATAGGTGGAATATTCGCTTTCTCCTTCATTAAAAGATACTTAGTCCAGTTTTTGATAAACTGCTTGTAGGCTAAAATTTATTTGCAAGTTCCAAAAAGTGATTACAGGTTCTTATTTTTTCTTTAAAAAATAATTTCATGAACATATTCTGAGATACTGTGTGCTCAGAAAGTGTGCAGTGGGTGGGATTATGACCAGAGATCTGTTTAAGCTGTCAGCAGTGTTTCCTTTGCACTGAACGCTCAAGTCTGTGGCTGTGTTTTGGCCTCGTGAGTCTTTTGACTCATTAATATAGTGCCAACACTTTCAGGTCCCATGGAAATAAAAATAAAAGGAACAGAAAACACCACTCATCTCAAGGGTGTTTCATCTGCCTGTATCCAGGAATTAGTTTCTTAGTATCCATGAAGAAGTGCCAGCCAGCAGCTCTGCCCCTTCCACTGATGCTGGCGGCCAGCACAAGGAGAGGAGGAGGAAGCCAAGTTCCCTCGGGTCAGGAGTGGTGGGACTAGAGCAGAGGAGGGAGTAAAGGAAAGCTGTGAGCACTTACAACAAACATGAAGGCTCTTATACTTGAAGGCCTGGTAGATCTGGGGGCCTGGGCCAGTGGTCATTCAAGCTCATGTTTGTTACAGGTAGGGAGTCAGTTTGATTTTTCATATGATTTAAAATGCTGAGCATACCCAGTGCCTTCAGGTACTGCTGTCAGGGAAATGTCATTCTCTACTTGAAGATGTTTGTCATTCCGGGGGATGCTGTTAATCTCATGAAAATCCTCAGTACGCTCGTGTTGTATGGTCTGACAATTTAGTACTTCAGTTTTTTATTCAGTGAATATGGTGGTAATAGTGCCATGTTGAGCATGACCAGTCTTGGGATGAGAAGCAACCATATGTTTTGAAACTGTAAATTCTGCATTCTGTTGGGCCTTTTTATTTGTAAAGAAAGAAATATTTGGAACCATGCAGTCTTTTACAGTCATGCAAAATATTAAACACTTTTTGATATACTGCATACTGAGCTGAGTCATTACAAAAGGAGCCTTTATCACAACTATTCAGGGTGTAAAAATACTAAATATTTTATCTACTGTTTTCTTCAGTTGCAGTTGATGTCTGTGCTTACTTTAGTGAGCAGTATGAAGTAGCAAAAGCAGATCAGGAAATCACAGAATTTAATAGTTAAACCACTATACGTAGGTTTACCTGCATTTTGGAGTCTTTACTTCAAAATCAGTCCAATTCTGTTGGTCAAACTTACCCACTACCTTTGATCCAAAGCTGTTTGAAAGACAGACCATTGGTTTGAATCCCTCTGTTCCCACCAAAGGAGTACACTCACCGTGAACCTGGAGTATAGCTACTGATTTCCTTGGATGTGAATTTTGTTTGCCCACTACAAGGTCACCCTGCAGACTGAACAAACAAATGTCCATAAAGGGAGAATGGGAAATTGCACTTTAAAATTTCACTGCTGCTTTCAACGGGCAATGAATGTGAACACAGCCAATCCTTGTAGGACTTCTCCCGCGTGAGGTTTGTCGGTATGGCAGAGAGGGTTATTGGGTGTGTTTAAAGAAACTGAGGGACCAGAGACCTCAACATTTGTTTCTCTTGATCGTAGTACTAAGGCTGAGAAAAAAAGTTGGAGCTTGTGGTTTATCTGCAGAGGACATTTTCAGTTTTTCTCTTGGAGAAAACCTGCCTGAGCAGTGGAGGTAGTATTGCGGTTTTCCAAAGTGCTCTTTCACAGTCTTAGCAGTCTCTTTGAGTATATACATAATAAAGCATGTAGCTTGCTTATTTAAAGTTTGGTCTCAAACTGAGATTTTGAGATATGTGCAGTGGGAGATATGTCCAGTGTCAGTCCTCTCTTAATATGTTGATGCAACATGGCATCAAGGAAAACTTGGAATTTAACTACATGGCAGGAAATTTTAGTAAACAGACATGGACTATGGTCAAGGAAAAGTAATTTAGCTCAGATTTTTTTTTTTCCTAAATTTGAGATGATGTTAAAGGTGAGAAGGTTACTGCTAGAGTCCACTTTACTGTCTTAGCAAAACCTAAAAGGAATGCATTGTGTATGTGGTTACCCTGTGTACTCTTGCCCATATGTCTTTGCACAGAGCTACTGCTCTAATTACACACACTGCCAGACGGCAAAGGTTTTATCATCCTATAGTATCGACATGTACCAGAAGTACATAAGGAATAACCCCTGCTTTAGAAGTAACCTCCAGGCATTTTTTCTGCAATCATATTATGAAGCTATTTGCTAGTGCTCCAGCGAGATGGTGTTTCACATCCACTTGCAGTGACTGAGGGAGAGGGAGGGTTGGGAAAAGTCCATTTATCTCCAGCGGCAGGAGATAAACGATGAAGGGGAGTTAGCATGAAAAGTAAAAAATAAGGCCAAATTTATAGCAACTTGAAATTAATTAATGTTTGTGGCATAGTGTTAAATACTAATTTTTGCCTTGACTATATTTCACTTTTCCGTAGGTTTTAACTTAATTTTCTTTTTAAGTAACCAGGGCTCTGTCCAAATCACAAGGGAATATAGATCATCCAGACTCTAAAAAGGCAGGGACTTACATCTCAGCCTTAGTTTACCTCTCTTGCAGTACAGTCTAACTGCACTTGCAGAGTTGTCTGGGATTTTAGTGCGGCACTTTCTGTGAGTGATGGGATGCTTCCAAATCTGTATAAAGGAGGCAGTTCACACCTGCCATTCCCGTAAGTGCTTAATTTCACATGACTAGATGAGTAGTCGTCTTTGTCACCTGTCAAAATGAGTCTGTCTCAAACCATACTATATGCCATCTGTGGGCTTTATCTCCGTTATTAATTCAGGACATTTGAGTGGTACACCAGCCATTGAGATGGAGTCTGGATGGCAGCAGTGTCTTTAAATGCATGAGGTGTGCCAAGTGTACCACGAGTTTCAGTTGTATTTCTTTGCTCTTTTGCTTTGATTTTTCATGTCAGCTCAGTGTTTATGTTCCTTACCCTCATTGAAGCTGATACCCTACAGATGGCTCCCTGAAACGGGCCCTGACACAGCACATAGAAATGTATGAAATAACTAATTCACTTTTCTTTTTTTCTATATTGTTCTTTTTTCCTCTGAGTGCACCAAGCATTTTTAAGCATTGTGCATAAGCAAGTTTTGAATAATCTAGTGTGTAAGCTGATTTGAACTGCATTTAAAAAGGGAATAATATGCACACATTCCTCAATGGTAAATAAAAGGGCAGCATTATTCAAGAATTAAAAGGCCTTTAGGGTATGTATTTGTTTTGTTTCTAGTATTATTTTTTGTCATTTTCATAGACTACTGCTTTTGAAAGTGCCAATTAAAATCTGTTGATTTGACCAGAAAAAAAGAAAACTGTGGCATACATTTAAATAAATGAATAGTTAAGCCCTTGACTTCTTATTACTGTGAGTTTTGTAGCGTTTTATAGTCGGTGGACCATGCAACTTTACCTTGCCGTAATTACGAAGTTGTCTCTGTGCAAACTGCGTTTGTTTGGCTAGCAGTATAATTGAAAGGAATCTCAGATACTAAAGGGAGGAGGACGGGGCAGTTGCACCTGGGCTTCTAAGAAAAAGAACGTGTGGGTGGGGGAGGAATGAAGGGATGTTTACTGTTTTCTTTGGTATTATGTTAAGTGCTTATTCGTCCTCTATAAGCTGTGTGTGCATCTTTACTTACTCTGTGTATTCCTGCTTTTTATTTTTTAGTACTAAAATAGTCTGTCTTTCCTGTTCTTCCTCTGAAAGTGTTCTTTGGGGTTTTCAGATATAGCACATTTCCTTGCAATTACTCCTTAAGACATGGTGTCATGGGAACATGAGCTCACCCCAGAGTGAATGTATTTTTTTATATTATGGGGTTTGGAAATGGATGAAACTGTGCTGTGCTTTGGGATACATTTTGTCACACCACTTCCTCTAATCTAGCATTTTAAGATCTCAGACTCAGCAGATCCTAGTGTTTGTAAATGCTTGGTGACATGTTCATTTCCAGCTGGTAGAATGTGATTTGGCTTAATAAATGTCAAAATAAGAACCCATTTTACTCTTCCTGAAGGTTTTATGTCGTATTTGTGAATCTTGGGTGCTCTCAAAAACCTTAACAATGTTACTGTATTGAGAACTTTGATGAACAATAAATATTTCCTTACAGGCAGTGTGGAAGGAAGATTCATGTTACTGGGAACGAAGCTCCTGTTCTTTATAAACACTAGTAGAAAACATGCTTTGAGATACACAGAGAAAGAACTGGTTTTATTTATGCAAAATTCAGTTTTCCATCAAGACAGAATATTTTATGCATGCATCTAGTGCTCTGCTGCATTTAATAATCTGTGAATAAAAATTGGTGTTGCAAAAAGGAGTTAACACGAAGTAGCACACTGCTTGACCAGTTAAAGGTGTGCATATTAACTGTACCTTAACTATGATTTGCTCATACGAACGTTTCTCTTGCTCGTTAGATAGCAAGAGAAAGAAGAGCATAAGAATGAAGAGCAGAATTTAAATGCAGACAGATCCACACTCAATCTTGTGTTGAGTGTCAGGTTGTCTGTCAATTACTTATAATACTGTCTCATCCTAGTCCTTTGGAGCTGGAGCTTTGGTGAATTACTAGCAGAAAATAAAAATCACCATTAATTGCGCAATATGTTCACAGAATAGGTAGTGCATATATGGGACACTGCATTTGTGCTAAATAAAGCGGGAATTTTATTAGTTGCCATGTGCTTCATGGCATTGAGGTACAAGCAATTGTCAAATATATAGCTTGCATAACAAACTATGCCATCTTCTTTTTATATTTCTGCCTTCATTGTTAAACAAATAAGATTTCACTTTCCTAATTATTTATATTATAATAAGTGAAGTTCTATCAACTCCTCTCCATGCTGTTCCAAAAGCTTCTGTTTAGTTTAGATGCATAAACCCTTTTGTTTTCTTTGATGGATGAGCTGTCACATTTGCTGTGCTTTGCAACATCATCTACATAATCTTCAGTAAGACTGCTTGCTTCGTTAGGCTTTGGCATTTGTTTAGAAAAAGATTGATCATTTTTTTAGGTGATTATTGTTTAAAAATGAGAAGGAAATATTATATGTTCTAGAAACTTTAATAAAACTGCACAATAGTATTAGTTTTGGGTTTCTCTACCAGTCTATACCATTAATTGAGGAAAAGAGATAAAATTTCTTCTACCCAGTCTTTGAATTCATTTGGTTTAGTTATTTGTGTTAAATGTGCAAGGGCTACTGAATAATGTAAATTCTGTGATAATCAATGTTGTCATTATGATTTGGAATATTTTTATTCTGTTTTACTATGAAATTTAGGTCAGCTCATAAAAGAAAGTGGTACTACTTGCCTAAAGGTTTAAGTTTTGATTAAAACCTTCCACTATTTTTCTTCCACTGGAAACTGCTAAAGCAGATGCTATTTTAGGTATTCTACTTGCTTTTTTGAAATAGAGAGAAACAATAGAGAGACTTCCTGGCACTGCCCTGTCTCGGTACAGCTGAACTCTGGATGGGGTGTGCCATTCATTCTATGACTTCCTTCTGAGCAGGAACCATCAATTCTTTTCTGTCCTGTGGGATTCTCATTTTTGAGGTGGTGAACAAATGCATAGTATGGATGAAACTAGCAATACATTCCACTCATCCAGCCTTCTGAAGACAAAAAGGTAGTGTGACAGTCTTATTCGCCTATTGTGTGTGCCTCTCTATGCTTTAATTAATTTTCAAGGTTTTATTAGCATAAAGTATGATTGAGACAGAGAATTATTTAAAGTAGCAGTGTGTTGTTGCAATAAATCACCTTTTTAGGCAACTTCACAATATGTGTTTCTAATACATACTGCAAAGAGGAGTATTAATTTACTTCTGGAAAAAAATATTTAATTTGAGGAGTGCTTAATGATGAGAAATTAGAGAGCACCACAGAGAAAATGAAAAAGTGTGTATTTTCTTGCACATCAGAATTAATCATTTCACAAGGAATTAGTATTTGGTTGGGTGGCTTTAAGTCATTAAACCATTACTCTAGCCATTAATTAAATGTACATTTTATCTTAAAGTGAATCAATTTATTGAAACTGGACAAACTGCACTCTGCAGCTTCGCAAAGATCTCTTTAGGATTGTAATGATGGGTGCAGCAGCAACCATAAGTTCTCATCTTTGAAAGCACTGAACCATTTTACTGCATGTTTCCAGCCTCACAACTTCCATCAGTTCCTGTGGGAACTGAAGGTGTGCAATACCTTGCGGAAATTACTGTGGCATTAATGCTGAATGTGTCACTGAACCAGCTGTGTTTTGGTGATGCAGACTCAGATGTACTTGGGCTCGGGGCTCACTACAGACTGAGTATTAAGCAGTCTAACCAATGCAGATGCTGATGCTTAATGTTTTACCCAAGGTAAAGTCAGTCCTGCTTTAATATTGGAAGCATGTTGTGATAGGGATACCAACTTGCTTATTGTGAAAAATTTCAGTAACCCACATTTAATATATCTGTACTGGGAGTTACCATTTTTATCAGAAAAATGCAAAAAAAGGGTACTCTGCAAGGAGTGTCTTTTTATTCTTGGGTATACCATGTATAATCTTGGAGAGAAATGTATGTACCTTTTAACAAAGTAGGAGAGTTCTTGATGTTTTGTGTTTAAAAGTCAGGTGCTCTGTGTTTCCTTGTTTGTGCACTGACTCACAAGAAGAGATGCAACAAACCTCAAGTGCTCCTTTGGACTGTGAAATACAGTTATTGTATTGTGATACTATCTGAATATCACTTTTTGTGCAAGAACTTGAGTTAGCCTGTCCTCATTTTTGATAAAGGGGAAGATGTGGCAAGCTTTTGAAAGCATATTAGATTTTTTCTTTTTTTGTATGGCTTGGTTTATTTTTTTAAGAGATGAGGCTTAATATGTAGCTATGAGGGAGAAAAAAATTGCTTAGCTAACTGTGGTTGTTTGTTTTCTGAGGTTGGAAGCAGTAGAGAGATCCTGCACCTAGGAGAACAGCTGGGAACAGCTAGGGCTGAGCATATGGCTCTCATGGCTAGTTTTCCTATCAGCAAATCACAGCTTGCAGTCTGGTTTATATCCACTTCTAAGGGTGGCCTGAGCTAATACCAGTTTTCTGTTTGGTAATGTAGAAGGCATTTTTCCCATATGACAAAACAGATTTTTGCCCTCCATCTGGCAACTCAAAGATTTGATTTTGAGTTTCAAATTACGTTGGTTAGAATTGCGTGGGCTTCTAACTGCTCCAGTGTGACTTGCCTTTATCCTAATGATAGGATAAAGACCTGAGTATGTCATGTCATATTACACGAGGCAGGGGTTGCCACTAAGCTTGCCCATCATGCAGCTTCATTACATCTCCCCTGTTTCATACACAGATGAGGGAGAGGCGTTGCCTTCCAGCCGGTGTCCTTGGGGATGTTTGCGGTTATACATCCCACACGTTCTTAAGTTTTTACAGTCCCATTACTCACAGGGATGGGGGGGAAGGGGAGGGAGTAGGAGGAGAGTTCCCTGTTCATTAATTTAAATAGAACTGTGTTATGAGCTTTCCAGACTCGGTCATACTGTGTCATCGTTCTCGTGCCTACATCACAAGATCACATCTGTTCATGAGCTGCGCTGCAGCAGAGGAATTTACAAAATGGGCCACAACCACTTGATTTTCATCCAGACTGTGCTGGTGGTGGCACCACTCGGCTTCTGAAAGAAAACAGTCAGCAGACACCCCTCGTGACATATCCCAAACTAACATCTGCCACAAGGGAATTAAGTTTTGAGGGAGTGCCATTTTGTCATGTTTCCATATGGACGAATGTTTCTTTGGACTTCACTGCTGGCAGAGGACAAAATCCTTTTGCTAGGAAGCAAGTTATTCACATTATCATGGCTCAAACACAAGGCAGAATTCAAATACTGGATTTTTGCCTACTTTAGGTTAGGGGGTAGAATCACTGACTGAACAGCTTGCTGGTACTGACATAAAGATGCACAGAAACTGATGTTTATTGTCTCTGTGGTTCTCTGTGGTTGCACGTAGTGTCATTACAAACAAGAGAAGTGATTTTCTGGTTAGGTGGTTAAATTTGTGTATTGTAATGGCTAGGATAAAATATACTGACTAGAGAGAAATCTTTCTGGTGATGTGCCTTGTGTTCTGATATACTCCAGCTGCTAAAAACTGGGAAAAAAATCATTTCCTATGTGATCAGTATCCTAAAGGATGTTTCATATTCGTTGTTAGATTCCAAATGTAGATGACTCCTGTGTTTTGTAGAGTCAGGTTTAAACAAATTGTGCTGCTCTTTGACCTTTTCATTCCTACATGAAATGTCATTTTTGTGTACTGCGTCCCTTCATTCATAGACATATTATCGTATTCCTGGGAATAGGGAGAAAAGGCAATAAGCCATTTCAGTCATGATGAAAGACAGAAATTTTCTTTCACAGTGATATACTTTCAAAAAGTTTTCCATTTATTGTTTCCAGATGGAAATAAAATTCTATGTTGCATTTTTTCCTCTAACTGAAATATGTAATTATATCTAGTAATGCAAAGCACTTTATAAAGAAAGAACATATAGATTTATAAAAAAACCCAGGGAACAGATGTTAAGCTTAGAATGTTGAGATACTGTGAACTACAGTTATGCATTAGCCCATAATGTCCTTCAAATACTTTTTGGGATATTAACTAATAGTTTTATTAAGTGATGAAATCTAGTATTCTGTGTGCAATCTGTGGTATGGACAGCATTGACTATGACTGTTCAGAGCATAGTAGCTGTAATTTAATCAAACCTGTATGGTAAAGAACTTCACTGTCATTTTAGGTGTAGGGAGGATAAAGGGGAAGACTGGAACAAACTTGCCTTAAAGCTTCAGGTTAGAATGTGTGATAGTTATATCTGAACACTGCAAAGTTTGAAAGATTGATTTATCCAGATTTGTGATGTAATCATGCAAAGTTTTTTGTTTAGCTTATTATTCTTTTTTCTTCTGAATGCCTCACTCTGAGTTTCTGATTATAAAAGGTAAATTTAAGACCACCAATGGTACTTAAAATTGAATGATAAAAAAACAGTGGGTCATGAGGTATTTTTGTCTTGTGTTTGGTTTGTGTTAATAATTTGTGTTCTGCTAAAAATCACAAAGTTAATTGTTACGATCCTCAAGTACCTTCTTGGAGATCAGTTAGTCAGTAGGACCTTTGATTCAAAGCATATGTAGCATATTTTAGCTATAACTTTAGACACAGAAAGTAAACAAAGAAAGGAGTTCACAGTGGAGTCGTTTGCAACCTCCTCATCTCTAGAAAGAGATTTGAGGGTCCAGAACATACCTGGATCCTTTCAGTGCTGTGGGTGGGATGAGATACCCCTGCAACACCATCTACTACATCTCTTTCACAGTTCACAGAATATTCTTGGTTGGAAGTACAAGCAGCTAGATTGTATTAGGGTTCCCAGATACATAACATATGTGTGTTGTATGTGCATTTCTGATACACATGACAAGCAATTTACTTTCTGAAGAATGCAAGTTTTTTGATATTGGGGGACTGATGTGCATCTTTTTAAACCAAAATGATGCAGTGGAATAGTCAGTAATGTTTTTGAGCTTACATTTGTGACTGTCACTGCATACAGGGACCTGTAGTGACAGTTGAAAAGTTCAGTTAATTAATGCCAGGCATTTTGTGTCCCATTAGTACAGAACCAAGGGAAATTACTTTAAATGACAACAGTTTTGTTCTTAGTCTTGGAAGTTATCGACAGCAGTGACTGCTGAAGACATGTTTTCTTTTTTTTATGTGGGGGATAACTAGAAGAAGCAGTTCTGATTAGTCTTGTAATAAAGTAATAAAGCCAGCTATGGCTGCTGAACACCATCGTTTTAGTTCCTTGTAGAGGAAGTGTAGTTTTAAACTCCCTCTTGGCCACATCCCCCTGTAGGAGATCAAGTGTGAGACCAGAAGGATTCTGCATGCTACCGTACGATAAGCAGCTAGTGGGTTTGGGGTTTGGTGGGGGCATTGTTTTAATCCTCTTGATAGGAAAACACTTTTGAGATTTTAGAATTTGGTTTTTCACTCTTCATGCTTCGCAGCAAAATTTTCATGTTTAAGGTGAAGAAGAGAAATGAAGATGACATTTTCACGTAACTAGAGAATTTCCACACTTGTGACTTTAAAAATCAAAATTTTGTGGTAAAACAAGGTAGTAGTTTCTTTTAAATGTGATATTTCTATCCCAAACAAACACAGTGAATTGGTACTTTTTTCCTATCAAATGATTTTTGGCCTTACAAAAGCTGGAATAAAATAACACATTTGGATTTAGAAATTCTAATAAATCATGTATTACTTTTAAAAAAAAGTTTAGAAAATAATCAAGTATTGAAGAGGCTGTTATTCAGAAGATGCAAAATTTGAGAGGAGTAGCAAAGAATTAAGTTTGTTTTCTGTGTTGTAGGATGAGTTATTATTAAGAACTTGGCAGATTCAGAAACATGTTATGAAACTTGACTTTTATTAGTTTCTTATAACTGTGTTTTTGAGGATAGAATTAAGTAGTTGGAACTAAGAGATAAGCATTATACTAGGCTTGCGGTCCCTAGCTCAGGTTTCAGCCCTTTTTTGCCATTTCTCATATTTTAGAAATATATTTTATTACTGATAAGCAAAAAAATCAGATGACTTCATACAAATTACATTTACAGCATTTTCTAAAGCTCAAAAAAAGAGAAAAGTTTTCGGAATTCTGTTGCTTTATTTTACAGAACTTGTTCTATGCCATTTAATTTTTGAAAATACATTCTAGCTGAACATCTGAAATTATTAAGGGCATAAGCAAGTTGTTCCGTTTGAGGTGGACGTATAAAATTTGTGTGGATGCATGGTAGCCTTTTCTTTACTCTATTTTTTCATGAAACCAGCTGCCTCCAGCTTCCAGTGAGAGCCAGGTTCACTGCACTCAGCCTTTCTGTGTATCAAATTGTGTGCCATCCATTATCAGTATAGCTATTACTGTAATGTTGAGCTTACATGCTTGAGATAGAATAACTGTTCCACTGAACAATGTAACCACTTCTCTTAGACATTTATGTAATAGGATCTTAGACAGAAACTTTCAAAACTGCTTTCAGAAGTGATTTGATAGAGTTTGGGTTTTGTACATGTGTTTGTCAGATGAAAGGTGAGAGTTGAGAGAGCGTTTTTTAATCTTAGTCTAAAAATCAGTGCTTTTAAAAGGGATTCGTGGAAGTTAGCAGACGTCTGCCCTCTCTTTGAACAATCCAGGCTGACCTTGTAGAAATAGAGAGAGAAAATCTAGATGCACAACTAATATTGCTGATTAATGATCTGGAAAGAATTTGTAAATAGTTGCGTCTAATAACTAAAGCTGGCAGCAGTATGTGTTGTCAGACACAATATCTATGCCATCAAAGAAAAGAGGAGAAATGGTCTGAGTGAGCCTGAGTGGAGTGTGCAGAATGCACAGGGCAGAAGAGCAGGCAGTGCAATGCCTGGTCCTGGGCCTTTTCCTATATTGCCACAGCACAGGGAGAAAGGGAAAACTTGAAGTGAAAAACCAGTTGTGCATGTAATATGGTTCTTTATCCAAGTTCACTTATTTCTCGCAGGATAAAGGCTAAAGGCTGTATCGTACCATATTGCACAGAGTCTCACATATTGCTGGTTTGTCTCAACTTTTAAAAGTATTTGAACTTTCTTGGTTGACTCTATATCCTTAATTGTGTAAATAATAAAAATTAAAGAAATACAACTTTCATATGCTATTCTACATCTCACGTTCCTTAACTTTGCCAAGCCTCAACTGGGGATTTGGTTTGGCTTTGATTTGGAGGTTTGGTTGCACTTTGCTATTACCTTTACTTTTTTTTTTCTTTCTGACCTTTTACATTTGTGCAAAATTTATAGTATCCTGTGTCTCTTTTAAAGCTTTCACTCTGCTTTTAAGCTGCCTCTGATTAATTCTATTGATTTTATAGCCAAGCACTTTTAATTACTGTAGTCTTCTCCGAAATAACAGAGTAACATTTCAAACGAGTAGTGGAGCAGCTTTGCAAATGATGAGGTGTACCTTAATTACCAAATGGTCAACTTTAAGGAACTCCAATTAGAGACATTCTCCTATTAGTATCTAAGAAGTTATTTCACTCTGACAAGAAAGCAACTAACCCTTGCCATCTTCTGCATCTGAAAACAGCTACTGTCTGAAAGCACTAACTTTCACGATAGTTTGCCTTTAAAATTTTCTTTTAATTGCATAATCAGTGCTACATAGGGAATCTGATCCCTATCTCAAAGGAAATTCAAT
This sequence comes from Myiotriccus ornatus, assembly GCA_036023395.1. Taxonomy (NCBI): domain Eukaryota; kingdom Metazoa; phylum Chordata; class Aves; order Passeriformes; family Tyrannidae; genus Myiotriccus; species Myiotriccus ornatus. The sequence continues at coordinate 59,936,067 of JAYRBT010000082.1, read as the reverse complement.
CTCGTCTCTTTCTTCTTATTTTCTGTTAAAACAAAATTGCTTTCAAATATTTTCACCTGTCCCTACTGTTCCAAACCGGTCTACTCCAATTCAGTATTGTTTGGGTTTCAGAAGCATTACTGCTAATACTTACTCCATATAATTTAAAGGAGTTTTGTTTTCCTAATGCTTTAAAGCTTCTTTTTCCCTCTCTTTTGCTAACTCTTAGGAAATGGCGAAGATTCTCAATCATCCAAGGGTGTATGCTTTTCTGCACATACCAGTCCAGTCAGCCTCTGACAGTGTGCTCATGGATATGAAGAGAGAATACTGCGTGGCAGACTTCAAACAAGTAGTGGATTTCCTTAAAGAAAAGTAAGTCTGCTAATATTTGACGAAATAACAGTGTTGCGTTTGTTGCAATGTCAAGGACATGTGGCTGAAAACACAGTTATTTGCAACTTCATAATTAAGGTATGAGAAAGAATGAGGTTCTTTAAGCTTTCAAAGTCTTTGAGTTTTCTGTAAGCCCCTTGATGTGGTTTGCCCTGTTACTTGAGCTTTTATAAGCATCTTAAATCTCTGCATGACGTGCTTTTAATTTGTCAATATATTCCTAATCTTTTTCAAATAATACATTCTTAAATAATTTTTTTATACTGAAAATACTATATATAGATCTCTTGAAGTTGAAGTTATTGAAGTTGTCTTTAATGTGGCTTTTGAGCATTGTATACTTTGTGTACTGGAGATGTTCCAGTTCCAGCAAATGTAAGTGGGTTGGTTTTGTGTTTGTTTCTTTCTTTTAATAAGTATTTTATGTCCTATATCTTAGGTAAATTTACTTCAATATAATAATACTCCAATCTTGCTTATGGGACGGATTAATTGTAGGATAAGTTCAAAATTATTTCCTTTAACAACAGAGCTAACTGTGAGAAATAAAATGTATCATTAATGTATTTACTTATGCTGACCTGAAGTTGAAAGTTACATCCACATGCAAAGCTTTTGTAACTACAAGTAATAATTTAATATACAAGGAAGCTTTTTCTTAGCTTTTAAAAAAGTTAATGGTGACATATTTGCAGTGATTGTCAAAAAAGTATGTGTGTGGAGATAGAATTATTTCTGTCACCTTGTTTGGCTACTTTAAGTCTTTTGCTTTTTTTGTTTGTATGCTTGTTCAATGACTTAAGGACAGCGGTGTTGTACCTTTGACTCTTAGATTGTGTTAAAATACTTGTACATAAACCAATCAAATTTTCATAATAATTTTCATAACCATTTTATATTAATTTTTTTTTTTTTAAATCCAGAAGCCTAGCTATGTAAAACACGTCATGTAATATGTAATGTAATGCTATAATGTAAGAAAGAAAAGTGAACTGTGGCACAGTATAATCTGTTTTGCAAACTGTATGTGTAATTTACAGGACAGTCCTGTGCATCTAGGACAGCTGATGGAAATGGAGCTGCTTATCTTCATACAGCTTGATTTGCCTTAACTTTCCACCATAAACAATGCCCATGGATTCTTGGCACTAGATATGAATTAACAGATATGTTATATTCCCATGTATCTTAAGTGGAACTCTTTCAGTTTATGTCTTAGTTGACTTGAAGCTGATTCATTATTCTCTTCCATAGTTTCAGCATTGGCAGCTATTATCATAACAGCAGCTGGATTTTCGATAACCTAGTATAGCTGGCACATGTTGGGGCATATGGGAATTTATTAAATCATTCAGGTCTTGCACACAGAAAAGAGTGAATTACTTAATATCCAAATTTAAAACAGCTGGTCACTGAATATACAGTAAACTATGTCATACGTATTTTTCCATGGGCTTTTTTGTAGTGAACTTAGCAAGGAAAAAATAATTGGTTTGATCTCTTGATTTTAAATAATAATAAACTTTATTTACCCTGCTTATTAAGAAACTACCAAATTATCTAGGAGTTCCTGTTAGAAAATAGTCTCCCGATATTAAGATGGAAAATTCTTGGTACCATATGGCAGCAGTATAAAAAAGCTATGCAAGGCAGAGAAAATGTTTTGGATATTTGAACACATGCTTATCTGTAAAATAATTTTTTTTTTCTTTGCACTTAAAAGTCTTCATTTGTAGGCTTTAGTCCTAGGGCAGCAGCCAGCTATTACATTCCCATGTAAATATTCCTATAAAGATTTCAGCACAAAGTTTGCCAGAACTCAACATTGCTGCAGAGAACTCCAGAGCCTAGAGCCAGAAGAGCTAAAATTAAGTATGTGTTTTAACTACTTTAATAGCCAAAAGATATTATTTCTATCTTCCATTTATCTAAAAAGGAAAAATAAAACAAAGTAGAACTCCCTGTATCTTCTTTCTCTAATGCTGGGGCCGTAAAGTCATCTAGAGACTTCCTACAGAAAATGTAGGGGGACCTATCAGTGATTCCAAGTGTCACCTTTGTCTCTGGAATGCGATGTCTGCTGTGATAGTACCTTCACCAAAAACTCTATTAAACCAATAATTATATAGGCTGACCTGTCGAAGAAGCAATACCAGGCAGCAAGGAACTATATGGTTATCAGTTAAGTGTTTAATTACTTGCATTCAATCATCTAAGCCCATAAAAATGAAGTATAACAAGTAAAAATGGAAGGAAAAAGGAAAAGAACAAGCTATTTCATAATTTTACTTTTGGAATCTCAAAGATAGACCAACTGTCTTCTGAATGTTTTTCTCAATTGGGCCAAAAAACACTGTGGGGCTTTTTTTTCCAAGAAATACCCTTCCTTCCTCTGTAGAGCTATGAGTGACTGGAGACGTATCATCCTCTCAGAGTGGGGATTTATTTAGATCCTGCTGAGCAGTGTATGCCTTACAGAGAAGCAAGAATTCTCCAAGAGTACTCTAAATAGAGTACTCTTTATATTGAAACTCACTTTTTAAAAGAATGGAGCATTCTTGAACCTCTGGGACTGTGAGGTTAGAAATGTCACCGTTTTCCTCTCTTTGAGGAGTCTCTTCAGGCACGAACCATATAAATGAACTTGAAAATTAGCATTGGCATACTAGCACTGTCTTTTGGTACGCAACACTTTGTATTTCAAAGCCACTGTCCCCAGCCAGGTGACAACATTTTGGTTTATTATGAAGATCAATTAGCAAAATTCATAGAATATAAATCAAGAGAGGCAAATCCATTAGAATGTGAAAAATTGAAGTACGGAAGGCTTGTTTTATACTTTTTTTAGAAATTTCTTCTGTGATATTTTGGACTTTTTTCCACTTAAATTTCAGTAAATACTAGTATTCAAGAAAATACCATTGAGCAGTTGATATGTCAGTAGCTGATCTACAGATTTAATGTGTGTCTATATTTACTGAGGATATAATTGTAAACTAGTCCAGAGAGCAACAGCATAAAGTGAGGATGCGTTGCTTAATTTAGAGGGTATATATAGTCTGTAGGGAATAAGGACTAGTGCCCTACTCTGGGGACTAATACAATAGTCTGGACAGAGTATTTATAAGACTGATTCCTGGATGAGATATTAGTTCAATGTGTTTGCAACTAAATACAGGATCTTTAGAAATTGCTACTAGGTAAATTTAATCCAGGGACCAATTTAGTCTTATATCAGAAATTCTTTTAATTATGGTGTCATTATATCAAAATGTGAGTTGTTTTTCAAGTGATCTCAACTTTCAAGATTCAGCATAGATCGTATTTCTGAAAGGTGATGTTTGTAGTTGCAAAAAGAGCAAGACAGCTTTAATTATCTCAAAGTTTTGAAACTTAATCCCCTGAAATTTACTTTTGCTGATAAAAGCAAACAATTGGAATATATTTTAGTTAAAGAAACCTGAGATCTGAATGTCATTTTCTGTAATTGCTTGAATAATCAGTGATGTGAACATATACCCATTAAAAAATCCTTTTCCAAATGTCTTGTTTGCATTTGTTGTCCAGACTATATTCTCTTACCTTTATAGTTTATGAAGAGATTACAATGCTCATCAAAGTTTATATTCCTCTTTCCTATTACTGCTGCTTGGTAAGAGAATTGTAAAACCAAAATTTAGATGAATAAAAAAGTAGGGAATTTAGAGCTAGACTGAAACACTGTATCTTTCTGTTTTGGAAAATAGCATAATGCTGAGGAAAAGCTGGGTTTGCCTCCCAGTTTGCTTTTGTTTGTGTTCTGAGGGAGAAGCATAATATTAATTGTGGGTGGCTGCTGCTGCTCACTTGAGACCGTCTCATAATTCAGGCTGGAAACATCTGAGCTTTCCAATATCATTGGAAAGCCAGCAAACTGGGTCTGCCAGAGGGGAAGCCACAGCTCTGCCAGGCGGAAAGTTCTATTCTTTTTTTCACTAGTTCTCGCTTCTCCATTAAAATAAGACCTGCTAGTAAGCCTCTCCTAGCGTCCATTTAGTTGTAATCATGTCTTGATTTTTCAGCATATGTAGTTACATTATTAAAGGCAGTTGGAAAAAGACAGTAAAGGACCAAAAGTAGTAAATGTGTGCAGTGGAAAATAAATCACAGGCTTGGAAGGAAATTAATCACTCAAGTGTAAACTCAAATCCTAGTTGCCTACAGCAGTTACAGACAACTGCCCAATGTCTGAAGAAACTAGAGATAACTGTCCAAATTGAGAGAAGGTGTTATATAGTCCTCTTGGGACAGCTGGCTTCAGTGAGGCTCCCTTCTTCCCTGTTGCTTTACAAGGAGTTAGGCCAGCAAATGTAGGTTCAGCACCTTCTTAGGCCACTCTTAATTATGTTTTTAAGGGTTTGGAGGGATTCAGGAGTACTGTCTTGTGCTTCTTTTTATCTGCCCTGACTTTGTCTCTTTTGTTGCAGTGGCAGCCAGGCTGCATCTGCTTGGGTGTTACTCAGACTGCTTCAGGGTAAAGTTGCGTGGCTGGGATCAAAGTGGACCCTGCTGCTGTCTCCTCCCAGTCATGTTAGTCACTTTTTACAGCAATATTTGCATGTAACGTTTAACTCTAAATAATTTTCTTCTGAAAGCTGTCTATACAGTAAGCTCCTGAATATTGCTAAATCCACATGGAAAGATAAACAACTAAATGAATCATCTTCAAATTTGCAGCTATTCCAGACAATCTGCAATTTTGAAGCTATCCTAGGCCTTGTGGCAGTAGTATTGTCTTTATCACATTATTGTGACTCTTACGGAAACTAGAATTTGAAGGCAATGAATAGAACAATTTTTAAACAACCATTTATTATTTTTATATATCTTTTTCTACTCAGTTTCAAAATGCAGGTAATTATGAAGTAGACTATAACAAATCCCTCACTTTTTTACAGTGTAAATAAATGTGTTTCATTTTCTTTCTCAAAATGCACATTTGTTTCCCAGAGAAGAGACATTGTTGAGCTCATTTTGCAGATGTGCAAATCGTGTCCCTAACAAACCGTGACAAGTCTTTCAGATTTCGGCTTTTTTAATGGGTTTTAGTACATCTGTTCTGTCAGTCTAAACTACTGCAAATGTCATCTGTTTAAAATCCTTGTGACGTTTTCTGCTAAGAAATTGCTGAGTGTATTTGGTACTTATCTGTAATTTTATACTTCAGTCTCTGGACTCTTCTCTCTGTCTTTTGTCTGCTCCTGGAGTCTGAACTAATCACTTTACCAAATGTGTCGCTTTTTTTGTTTTACATGAATTGAGTGTTTTTAGAAAGTATTGAATTAGCACCAAAAGCTAAAACATGGCTGGTTTTCACCAAACACACAGAGCACAAAGGTACATTTAAGTTTGTGTCTATACTTGAGCCTAGTGTTTCATGGTGTAGTTTTTGATGGACTATAAGCTCTTACCATAGGATTAGTTGTCTTTAGGGTCTTGAAATATAAATTTGGGCTTGCCCAAAGTAGTTGCCAAATTTATAAACCTTCTTGCCTTGCATTTGATTTACAAGGTCATTGAAAGACATACAAGTAGGTGAGAGGTTTCAGAGGTGCTGAACACTTTCAGGTCCATTGATGTCATTATAATATTTTTATATTTAGCATGCAACTACCTAAATTTTAAAAGTTTCTTTTTCTTTGGAACTGACTGGGTAGAGACAAGCATTAGGCATTTCAGGATAGATTTGGCTTTTTGGTTTTTTTGTTTTTTTTCTGTAACATTACTTCTACCAAGCTGAATGTTGTTTTAGGAGGAAATCTTTCCATTTTGGCTTGCCCTTTTCTGAGTTAATGCTACTGTACCCTTTTAGCAAGGACATATACTTTCCTAGGGTTGGAATGGAAGGTGGGAAGGAGAGTCATAAATATCTGCATCTTCTTAATCTTTGTCTTCACTTTCTACACATTGTTGAATCAGGCTTCAGGTATTTCATGGAGACACCTCTTACTGTCACGGTTCGCATTTATAATGTTGCCACTTTATAAATCACTACTCACCATTTTCCAGCCAAATGCATCAAGGATATTAAGAATTTTCTGGGCTGTAGGCTCTCAGTTGTTTGTACATCTGTCAGAGTGTTGTTCATGTGCGAGGATGTACATATTCAAATACTGAAGTCCAAATTGAATCTTGGAATGTGATGTTAAAGTAATTCTAAGAGTTGGACTCAATGATCCTTGTGGGTCCCCTCCAATTCTGCATATTCTTTGATTCTGTAAAGTTAGAGACTACTTCGGAAAGTAGTGGAAACTAAGTGTAGCTTCCACCTATTTATTTTTTTGGGAAGATACTGTTTATCAAACTTATGACTTCAATATTTCTACATGCTCCCCAGTTTTTTATATGAAATCTCTTTGGATTCTGGAGCATTCAGTTCTGCATATTGACCTGTTTAAGCAGGATGTGCATGGTGTTCACATTTTACAGCATTTTCTTCTGAATAATGCACATATTTTTCTGGAGATAAAAGAATCATTATGAGAGGGTTAGTTTGGTTTTTTTTCCTGGTACTCCTATTACTGTTCCACTCCCTTAGTAAGAACTGGAGGGTGAAGCCTGGGAAATGAAGTTCCCACGGGATGAGCACAGCTTATTGAGTGCAGGTTTAGTGTGCACACCGGGCATTTGCAGTTCAGACACTTGGAGGTCACAACACTGTGATGTTCTGCTTTGGCCAAAATTTGGAGGAATCATTTTTTGAATGGTTGCTGAAAGGAGAAGATACACTTCCTTATTAAATGTAAAAACAATTTAGTCTTATTATTACACTTTTCATATGAGCTGGCTTACTCTTTTTACTGAATAGAACTCACAAAGTCATTTGGAGTGATACTTTCCATATGCAGTTATGGTTAGGCTTTCCTTTTTCTGGGAACTTTATCTGCAGTTTTCTTCTGCAAAATCCTAATGGCAGTATTGTCAGATGATAGAGTAGAAATTAGTAAAGTACATCCAATTCCATTTCTTAGGTGTGTCAGGATGGTATCTTTTTTACTTTTTCCTCTTCCCCCTGAGTGTGTGTGAATGTGTTTTTTTTGAAGTAATTATATAGAATCTGTAGTAAGGGTAAAAAGAAAAGAATTTTAAGAATCATGCAGTAGTAGAAATAAGTATTCTTAAAGTGTTTAATATTTGTAATGTTTAAATGCCTGGTTTTACTTACTAAAATACTATATTTCTCTAGTATTTTTAAACAAAATAACTAAAATCACTTTTTTTCTGAATAAATATTTGCATTGTGTTTCAATGTCTTGAAACACAGAACTTAGAACTCCAGGGGGAGTCCAATTTGGCTTTAAAACAATGTGACTTTAATTCATGTCAGTTTGCTTAATAGCAGATTGATTTGACGTGTAATGCTCAGCTTTAATTTGCTCCTGTTTTTAAGCGTATCCAAACATATGTTAAGATATGTAAGTATTTATTGTGATAGCATATTAGTATACATACAAATCCAAGATACGTGTATATGTTATAGTGCTCAGATGTGAAAATTCTGATGACAGTATTAAATTTTCATATTTCATACATTTAAGAAAAGTATTTGTTTATTTAGATGTGTACATGTTTCTGATATTAGGCATCGTACTAGTTAATAAATTAATTGTGAAAGCCATGTTATTCTGATCATGTAGGACAATACAGCACAAAAGAATTTTTGATGAAGGTGGTAGTTGACCAGCTGATAAGCGCTGATTGAAGTTACATTTGTGTTGAGCTTTCAGTGAAAATAAGTTGAAAAGAATAATTGAAGAAATAAAAAAGCAATACTTCTATAGCAAACCAGTACCTTCAATGGTTATTTTCTTTAAACCTAAGATGAGTAAGTGAAGAAAACTAGCAAGTGGAAATATGAAAAAGCTGTTAAACCACTTTAAAAGTGTAGCTATACAAATAAAACACCATTGCATGCAAGAGGCACGGTAGTTCTGTTATCCAGAATTTTTATGTATACATTCATTTGGGGACAATGAGATCACAAATTACTTCAAGGAAACTCAGTTTTGTGTTCATGTGCATCCCATTTTGGTCTGTAATTTGTACTCATGAGTTGGTGATTCACCTCTTTTTAATGAGAGTGCAATTTATAGTTGTAAACTTCTTATTTATTTCATGGCAAAATAATCACAAACATGAAATTTTAAAAGATTTGTGCATTAGAGTAGTGGCTATAGCAAATGAAAGTTTATTTTCCACAGCTGAATTGCTTATCTCGTGAACTTACAATTTTTTTTTGTCTTTCTATTTTGCTTCTTGTCATTATAGAATTCTCATTTTGTTTAGTAGGAGAAATTGTCAAAGTGCAGCTGTTAAATTACTTCATAACAGGAAGACAATATTGCAAATATGGTTATATGTAGAGGCACAAGAAGCAATATAAATCCTTCTCAAAGCACTTACTGGAAAATTGTGATTCAGATGCAAGTTCAAGCTGGAAAATATGTTAGTGTGTCCAAGCACCTTAGGCATAGGAGAATATAAAGCCAGAGGGGCTGATTGTAAGCCATTTCATCTTAAATCTGGAAAAAATATGTACTGGCAAGACCCAAAAGCCATAGAAATTAACTGTTCTGGCTTGCTGTTTCGGATGCTTCCCTGGTTGGCTTTTGAATGATCCATGACCCTGAGCAGGAGAGGCAACTTTGACATCGAAGCACTGTTCCATACACACTTGCAGTCAGCTTTGGGCTAATAACTTTTGGATATTACAAACCCCAACAGATTTGAATCAGTCTCCTACAAAAAGCTTTGTATTAAAGAAAAATACTGGTCTCTCTGAACTATTTGTCTCCATTGAAGGCTGTTTGTTGAGTCAAATTCCAACATAAGCCTTTAACTTTCTTACAGAAGTGGTAAACACTACATTTGAAAAATGGGTCATGTGGTCGTTTGAAGCTCTACTGCTTAATCTGTGTGTGTGTGTGTCTGTGTCCCACAGTAACTGGACACAGTTATTTTTTAGCCCTAGTGCTTGGTGAGAGGAGGTCTACTGTCCGTCAGGGTCTGGCTGCATCGAAGACTCTGGAGGGTGAGGGAGGGAGACAGACGGATTGTAGGTTCAGGTTTGAACAATAGGCTGCCATGATTTCTCCGCTGTAGTGGGATGATCGCTCCCACACTGCTGACTTAAGGTTTTGGGAGTACCTGACTCACACACTCAATCCTAAAAGTTGCTAAGGAAGCCAGCTGGACTATGAACTGTGACCAACAAACTATTTTTCCATGTAGCATATTCTTGGGCCTCCCCCACCTCTGTTAGACCATATACCAAGAAACCCAGGTTATAAACCTGAACACTTGAAGAATGAGACTTCTGTTTCATTTCACTCTGTCACTTACTGTGTACCCACATACTTTGGAATGGAGGAAAATAAACCCTGTGCTTTGCTTAGTTGTCTTTATTCTGGTTTGTACTTGTGTGACTGTTGACACTGATTGTAAAATCCTAACAGCTAGGAAAAAACATAGCAGTAGAGATTGCTCCTTTTTAATGGTACAACACTTTAAAATGTTTGTTTTCTCAAAAAAGAGAGCAAGCAAATAGAGTTTCTGTTAAATCTCCTTTTAATCTTTGCTTCCTTCATGTTTCCTTACCTACTAGTTCTTGTAGTAATGGGCTGTAACCACCATGTAGTATAATGTATTTACACTCAGCGAAGAATGATGGCTTATGGAGTTCTGCCACAGCGTTGTATCACCTACTGGCACCTGTATATGAATTGGAGTCTGAACTTTATTTTTACCGAAGTTTATTATGATCTTATATGATACTTAGAATAGGCATGAGAATAGCTGAGAGGACACAGTCAAAAGAAAATTGGAATTTAGATACACCAAAGTGGAAAGTGCAGGGGTTCTTGGGTTTGGTGCTGTTTTTTGTTGTTGGGTGTTATTGTTTTGTTGTTTTTATGGGGTGTATTTATGGCTCCATTTAGTAAGTACAATAATATACCTTAATTCTGTGTGTGTTGGTGTATAAAATGAACACTATGGATGCAGTGCATTGTAATTTAAATGTTGTGAGAAATTTTCTTTAACTAATATTGCTATCAGCAGAAATATGTTTAGAATAATTTGTAAATGAAACCTTGTAGATTAAAAAAGTAATTAAATTTGTGCATGAATTTGTGACTTTTATCAGCATTATACTTGGGTGCATGCACTGCTACGGATTCACTTAATTTTAGTTGCAGCCTCCTCCACTACCAAAGATTTGATTGCAACTTATGAATTTAAACACAGCAGTAGTATTAACTGTACCTCACTTTCCTCTAAGTCTAGAAGAAGGGGAATGTGTTTCGGAAATCTGATCCTCAATGCAGAAGCTGTTGTAACAAAACTTTAAAAGCTGGGTTGAAATGTTTAAAGTATACTTAAATCACTCAAATTGATATTCCATAAAATTGTTTTCTGTATCTTTGAAACAAGAGGAGATAGTTTCTAGCCCAGATTTGCAGAGCGCTGTTTCAGCATTGACAACCCTGTGTAATTGATGGCAGATATTTTTGTGAGTCATTCCACTTCGTAATCAGTGTTGTTCACACATAGCATAGAAGAAGGAAACCCAATTTAAAATATATAGGGTTTAATTTTATTTCTTTATCAGCTTTCTTGAAGCATTTTACTGTGTACCTATGCATGAGGATATCATCTTCCCTTAGGTTTTATGTTAGGACCTGCATGTATGTAGCTGTTGAGAGTCAAGGTTTGTGTCTTACACAGCAGAAGTTAATTTTTACCTTGTATTTTCCCACTGGTGTAAGCCTGCAATCCCTGGACAGTTAGCATTAATTAGAAATTAGCAGGGAGTAATTGTGCTTTCCCCAAGGATCATTTTTAGCTCAAATTTAAGATGAAAGAAAATGAGAAACTGTGTTACTGCCAGTCATTTGGATTATTTCCTTAACTCCTTATAATAGGAAATGATCATCAAAACTTTTTAAATTCCTGAACAAAACTATTATGAGATTTTGTTGGCTTTTTTTGAATGTTTAGTACTTTGAAGCATTTTGCTGAATTGAACTACATATCTTTTATAGGTGAGTTTGTATTAACCCCTCTCAGCACATACCATCCAAACAGAATGTAGATTTATTTTCCATTTTTGTCTGTCCTAATAAATACAGCAGCTCTAAATCTGAATACAAGCTGGTTTAGAAACAGAGAAGAGTTGTTCCACCATTCACTTAACATTTGATTCAGCTCATCAGCTCTAAAAATAGCAGGTAGCAGGTCATACCTACTAACTACCTACCAGTGTTCTATCAACTTTTCTGTAACTTAAATTGAGTTTTTTAGCTTGAAGCAGGGTGGCTATGTGACTGTAATAAAACACTAAAAATTTTGAGCTATGTGTATTGAAATGATTCATATAAACTGAAACAGTTACCAAACTATGGATTCTCAATAAAAGTCAGAAATATATATGGAAAATATTACATATAATGAAAAGAAATTTATGTGCATGGCTTAATTTGAAATCCAGTGGACACCGTGAACAAAAGTTGTAATGAATACTGTAATTTTACCATTAGTAACTGATTCTTTGGGTACATTTATCTTACCAGATCACTCTAGATTTATGATATAGCATACTTCCTCCCTAGCAGCAGTGCAGGGGGGTGGGGGACAGGGGTTACATTCCATTCATCACACATCTCTGCCACTCCTTCCTCCTCAGGAGGAGGACTCCTCACACTCTTCCCCTGCTCCAGCATGAGGTGCCTCCTACAGGAGACAGTTCTCCATGAATATCTCCAACATGAGTCCTTCTCACATTGCAGTTCTTTCTGAAATGCTTCACCATGGGTTCCACACCGGGTCACAAGTCCTTGACAGAAAACCTCCCGTATGGGCTCCTCTGTCTCCAGGGGCCACATGTTCTGCCAGGAGCTTGCTCCAGCACAGGCTTCCCACACAGACACAGCCTCCTTTAGGCATCTGTCTGCTCCAGCATGGGGTTCCCCATGGGCTGCAGGTGGATCTCTGCTCTGCCATGGATATCCTGGGCTGTGGGGGTATAGCTGCCTCAGCATGTTCTTCACCACAGGTTGCAGGGGAATCTCTGTGGCACCTGGAGCACCTCCTCCCCCTCCTTCCTCACCCACTTGGGGTCTGCAGAGTTGTTCTCACACATTCTCACTTCTCTCTCTGGCTGAAGGGGTTTTTTCCACCTTCTTGAATCTGTTATCCCAGGGGTGCTACCACTGTCCTTGATGGGCTCAACCTTGGCAGTGGTGGTTCTGTCTGGGAACCAGCTGGTATAGTCTCCATCAGACAAGGGGGAAGCTCCTGGTAGCCTCTCACAGAAACCACTCCTGCAGCCTCCTCCACTACCAAAACCTTGCCACGCAAGCCCACTACACCTTTCTGCAGAAAAAAAAAATCCTTGTTGCCATTTATCATAACTTAGTGAACAGAACAGTTAGTGCTGTGCCAGAGTATTTCAGAGTGATGTACAAAGAGAGTGTCTGAGTTGTCTTCAAAAACATTAAAATTTGATATAAAAAATCAGACATGATTGTGTTAAGATTTACATTCCTGATTTGTTTATGTCTTAAATATCTTATGGAGTTGATAGCAATAAGTCCACATGCTTTTGTTGGTTACCTTAGATCATTTAGTATTACTTTCCACAGAATGCGTAATTATTTGAGGTATTTTGAGGGCTTTCATCATTACAAGAAGAGCAGAAGTTGAAGACTGTCTTTCAGTGTATGTTTTCACAAACTACAGCTTTTACTTGACAGTATTAAAGTGAAGTACAGTAATTATCACATTAAGTGAGATAATATTTTTGTGTTTTCATGAATAATGCAAATAAACATATTTTTTTCATAAGGCAAATGTTCAGATAAATCTTAAGAACAAAAAATTGGTTTGATGATTGAACTAAATGTGCATTCCAACTGTGATTATGTTTATACAATGACAATGATCTGGGGACTTTTAATTCTTTTTTTGTAATGTATTATCTATAGGATACATGCTCCCATCCCATGCATAGAGGTTGCACAGAATTTAATTTTTCTTTCATTAGATATCTGGTTAAGTTTGAGCATCCTGCTTCCACTTGTTAACCCATTCACAAAAACTTGTTTCACATTCAGTTTAAATCCTCTTCTACTACTCCTAATGAATTCTTTGCATTATTTTATCCTTTCATTTTAAACTTCTATCCTGAGGTTTTTCCTCTGACATTCTGCCTTTTTATTCTCTTGAAACAAGAACATAATTTCTGGCCTGGTATAAATTTGACTTTTCCTATTTGCCCATATATGCTTTTTTTAATTTTATTTTTAATTTTCTGTTGCATATTTCCTTCATAAGTAAATAAAATGCCTTTACTTTCTGAGAGAAAAAAACACATTGGATCTAAATATCTTATCGTTCTGATACTTGAGACCCAAGACAAAAACTTGCAATGGCATCTTCAAAGTATTTACTTCCTAAATTCAGTGCATTGTTTTGTCGAGGAAGTTGCTCACAGGCAAGTTCTCAATTACTCCAGTAGCATCTGCATTGTCTCCACAGAAAGCCAGATCTGAGGGCTTGGTGAGGCACAACTCCAAGGTACGAGAGTGTGTGTTCTTCATATGCAGCTTTCTTCCAAGTTCCTGAGACCTGAAGCAGGCCAAAAGAGATGTTTTCACAGTGGCAAATGCTGTCTTTGCAAGTTTGATAAATGCTCAAAGCCCATGGCTGTACTAAGATCCCACTGCTGCACACTGCAGGCTGACATAGGTAATGCAAAATTACCTTTTTTGCCAAAACTAGTTTTTTTCTGGAATTGTTAGCTGGGATTCTGGGCCATAGAATTTTAAAATTTTGCATCTTTCCATCCATCTTTTCACCAGTACAATGGATTTTAGGCCTTTCAGTATCTTTTCAGTATCGCTGTCATCCTTGTGTGTGAAGGCAGTGTGTTCTTTAGCTGGAAGGAAAAAAGGGATTTGCGCTCTAATTGTTGATTCTCCTTTTGTTCCTTTTTTCCATAAAGGCAAGGTAGCCCATGTAGAATCTCAGAAGTGCTTTCCCAAGGTGACATCCAACTTTAAGTTATTTTAGGAAAGTCACTGTGCCTCACTTTTCTCCTTAAACCTCCTGCTTTCCTTTACAGATGCTTATTTTGTACCCTACCTGCATTTCATCTTCTGTGTTTTAGGGGACAACCCCAAGGAACAATCCCTGAGCTGTTTGTATCCGTTGATGAAGAGTTCATACAGGTTAGCAGATTCCTCAGAGTCTCACAGGAGATGAGAGAAATGTTACAGAATCATGAATAGGGTTCACCTGCTGTTTCTTTAACAGCTCCTTCAGTTAGATCTTATGCAACTATACTCTGCATCATACTTTTGTATTTTTATATGCAAAGTGGACATTTGAGACTATTTACATCTCTGCTAAGTGCTGCTCTACTGAGGAGGCAGCCTAGGAGAAAGCTGCATAGGAGATAGTTCTTCAGTCTTAGTTCATTTAGAGATACAATGTACCTTTCTTCATTTCTTGGATTATCTACAGTGACTACCAGAGTCCAGTCTTCAATCTGAAGAAGAGAGATTATTTACTTATCCAGAACAGATTCTTCCCTAGAGATATGCTATGCACCCATTTAACCTTTCCATTTAGTTGTGCTTCTCAGCATTCCGTCTAATCTGTGTATGCTGTCTGTGAAGGGAACTGAGCAAAGTTCCCTTCATGAACTACTGGCTGAATCATGTGGGCCTGAAGGATGTTTCTTTGGATACTGCTGGCATAAAACACATCAAAGCTCACAGTGCTTGTGTATACCACTGTGGGATTACATGTGGTAACTCATCTTCTCTGAGGCAGTACATAGGTGGATAACTGCTCTTCGTCTTCTTCCTAGAACATTTCTGTTTTGTTAATTTTTTTAACAGCAATCCAAATGCCAAAGAGATTTTAATGTTTTATGTTTGCAATATTCAGTTTTTCCTAAAGGGAGAAATACTAACATTTAAACCTATTTTTATGTTGAAAATTGAGGTATCTTCTAAAAGAGAACACAGTTGTCCTAGAAAATTAGAACTGTAAAATAAAATAAATATTTTCAAATGTTATTCTTTTCTAAGTGACATGGTCCGAATGCAAACACTGCTCTGTCCACTGAATTGATTGGATTCCATTTTTGTATTCTACCCCCTTCTGTGTCATAGTGTGCACATTTTATGTAATTATTCATTATGTTTAAGTAGACTTTAACAGGGAGAGTTCATGGTAACTATTAAATTCAAACCTGTGTTCATCTTGCAAAATTGAATATTTGTAACCACCTCATTCCATTAATTTGAAACATTTTTTGGTTCTCTCAGTATTGATTTGATTTCATTCTGCAGCTGAAGCCTGCTCCAGTAGTCATAAGTAAGAAGTTTGTCAGCATCTGTTTTGGAGAGGTTATTTTCCCTGCAGATTGTAATATGATTCTCTAATAAGAATATTTGGAACCTGAAAAATAGCACTTGTTTCATCTTTGTCAGTCCTGCTATCAAGATACTCTATTTCTGCAATTGTCTCTTTCATAACAAAAGTTTTCATTTGTTTTTCATTTATCGGAAGTATTTAATATTAAGATTTCGTATTCTTGTCTGAGGTCATCGCTGATGTCCTTCTATAATGATGTTTTTAAAGGTTTTCAGTTTTGTTCCGCCTCTTACGTAAGTATTGCTTTCTTGGCTTTTACCACCTCTTTGGGGTTTTCCTGAAGTTTACCATTTTCTTCTATATGACTGATGCTAGTTCTTGAGCAGTTGCTTCATGCTCATTCTTATTTCCTTTTCAATGGTAATCATCCTGCCTAATTTTCTAATTGTGGGAGCCTCAGAGACTCTCTTTGGGTTTGGGGACTTCATGTGCCACATCTTTTCTGTCTTACCATGTCAAGATACAAGAAAATCTGTTTCCCTCAATCTTTAGATATTACTCCTGTGCTTTGAATCAAATTGCTAAACCCAATTGGTACCAATCTCTTATCTAATTACGTATATTCATTTACGAGAAAGAAGTTACTCTTCTCAGCTACATCTTTATTCATCTTCCACTGCTATTAAATTTACCTGAAACCTTATTCCCTAAATACAATTTTCATACATTACCTATTCCAATGTTAATGGTTCAGTGATGCCAAAGAATGGTTGCCATAATTGGAGTGCTGTCATATCTTTGAATTCTTCATCAAACATATTTTTAATTTTGCCTTTGATGGTTCTTCAGTGATAGCAGCATATTGATGATATTGTGCTAGTTCTCTTTTTAACTTTCAGTCACTGATAGGTCAAATCAGGTAACCACTCACAACATCAAATTTCCTTGATTATTTTTCTGCAGTATGAGTTTTTTAACTTTGAAAGTTTTATTTTCTGGCCATTTTACTTCTTTATAATGTGGTAAAACATTTCTACTCTGCCTGCTCCCCACCTTAATGGAGGACATCTGATACATAGAAGCCCTAAATGTTTCAGGTGACCACCTTTCAGCCTTCCATTTGAATAGCTGGGGTGGTTTCATTTGTCTTTTCCAAACTTGTAAAATTTATTTCAACTTCTTGAATAGTTTTGCTGTTATTATTATTTGCTGATACCTGTCCTCATATCGATGAGCATCATTCCTCTTAAGTTTGTCTGATTTTTTTTTAAATTTCCTACCTTTAGTCAGCAAAGTTACTGCTTGAATGACTTTAAGAGTTGTGACTGTGTGCAGCCTATCAAAGTCTTTCCAAAAACGGTGCCTGAACTTATATACATTTAACTGGCCTTTCTTTTATGTAAAGTTTTTGACTGTGACAAAATAAACTGTTGTCCTGATAATGACATGGTAAACTATGCTAATTGTAATTTTTAAGGCATCTGCAACTAGTGACACACTGAAAGTAAAATAGTTCATTGAACTAAACAGAGAGAAATGGATAAGAGCATCTCTGAGGCAACAGTGTCTATTGATTTTTTATGATTTTAACTTTGTCATTTGTCTGCATTTAAAATATCATGTTTTCCTGATTTTGCTTATGATGTCCTGTATGTGTACAATAGTGTGCATGTGTAAGTCTGAACATTCTTCTTCAAAATTTTTCAAGGAATGCATTTATTAACTACTTCCACTGAGCCCAATATGCTAAATGGATTTTGTCTTTTACAAACAAATGTTCTTAAGTTACTGGCAATTCTAGACAAAGGACGCTGCTTCCAAAGGGTTAGGAACATAAAGTGTGTGAGAACCTGGCTAGTTGACTCCAGCCAGCCAGTTGAGAGGTGAACTAGGAGATTTTAGAGCTGTTTTCTTGATGATTTTGCTCTTTCTGCCCGATGTCCTCAGCTACGTAGCAGACTAAGCCCGTTTCTCCACTTGGAAGAGAAGCCACAGTATTTTTCTCTAAATTATGTTTTATTAGCTGACATATAAATTAGTATTTTATTGTTATGCATCGATCCTGTAGGATCTCCTATATGCTGAACTCACCTGCTGTTTGGGTGTACCTAATATCAAAACAGATACTTCTCACAGTCATTCTGCCTCCTTCCAGTTAGCCAAGTGACAAACTGTGCTTGCTCATAAAGATTGATATTGTTTCTGCTGTGCTTTCTTTAAATTCAGATTGCTCTCAGAATATATAATGAATTGAGATGAGATCATGATCTACTGACGGTATTTGTAGTATGCTGTCACTTTGGTGATGCCCATTAACTTAGCAGTCATGCCCAGCTCTTTTTGTTCCAGTTAATATTTTATATGAATGAATGAATAATTCTTTATACACGTATCCTTTGGAACACTTACTTCATAATTTCTTTAAACTAATTCTTGCAAGGTAAATTCTCTATTTCCCAGTGATCTAAGTTGTATTGCATTATGTTGATTGAAATATGATTATATAGAAATATAATTAACTTTATTTTATCACACTTTCATTAGTAAAGCACAGTGGATTTCTTTGAAGTTAAGCTCATGGGTTTTGGCTTAATAAGGAAATATTACTGATTGTAAGTCTGAAATATTACCTCTGAAAATTTAATTCTGAAGCTATATAGGACTGTGTTCTGAGCACATCACAGTCCTTGTGTCACACATTGGTCTGAAGTTTTAAGACCATATAGTCACATTTGTCAGTGTAGCATGGAGTAACACAGAAAAACTTTGGAGTTATGCAATAGCAGCTTTGAAACTCTATGGAGTAGGGAAGGTGTGTGCTTAGAATTTTGAGCCAAATACTACACTTACTCTTAGAACTGACAAATTTATTTTCATTGTTGAAATTTTTTTTTTTTATGTTGCTCACAGAAGCAGTAGTTCCCTGTGCAGCCTTTTTCCATGTGGTCATGTACAAATATTGCTCTTTAAGGAAAAAAATGTTGTAGAGCAGTGATAGTAAAAGGTTTCAACCTACCAGGTCTTCCCTTTATAAAGCCATAAATCTCAATTTGAAATCTGGAAACATTTTCCAGCCCCCTACATCCTCCGTGCAGCTGTTAGTCCTGAAAGCTCTCTGGGTTTACAGGTATTAAGTCTGCAGTTGTGAACATTTCTGAATAAGGATGCACAATTATAGCCATCTTAGCTTTGCTATCCAAAATGCTGTTCTCTTTTGTTATTTTTCTGTTCTGTTCTTAATTTCAAAATCCATCCTCTCAAATATCAGGTTAACTTTGTGCACTACTAGTCTTCCATATTCAGGTATTCAAAACCTGTTGTTTCAGAGATAGTAATATCCTGTATTTGTAAGTGAAAAGCATCCCTGAGAATTGGACCACTTGCATTTCATGAGGTACAGAGGCTCTGAAAAATTCACATTTAGGAATGTATAGGAATGTACAGCAAAAACTGACTGGTGTAGAACTGCAGCACTGTTTAGAGTGGATGAACTGTGATTTAAGTGTCTCTGGCTAACATTCAGGAAAACTGCTTTTATGCTAAAACCTTGCCCCAGACGACCTACCTGTGGCTCTCTTTTAAAGCTGTGGCTCTGAAATTCAATTATAACAATACCTTTTTTAAGTGCTTTGTCAATAAGAATGTAGCATATAAGTTGCTGTGTTTTGGATGATCAGCTGATGGGGTACAAGTTGTATTTCATTAGGCAGTTTGAAAATGGAGTGGAGATTATATTAAATTTAATGCACATGATACATATGTTGTTAACTGGTGTTTCCTTCACAGTGTCAATCCTGTGAATATTTGCAACTAGAAAACTTTTTATGTGATGATTTCTCACAAAGGAATAAGACCACAAAAAAAGTCCATACAGATTGTTTGTATAGCTTGTGATGTGAAAGATTTGTGTCTTTTTTAAATCTATCAGCTGTTTGAGGGTAACTCTTTCAAACTGAGCATGTTTTCCTCAAAATCTACTTTTCTTTAATGTCTGCCTTGCAGCAGCCATTCTCCTCTCTTTCTTTGGGCTGCAGAAGTTATTAATATAAATGATCTTGAACCAAAACCTTGGAATAAAATATCTGGCCCAGTGGCAATTTTAGTTCTTCATTTTTTTTTCTTGATCAGTTCTTGATTCTACTTCAGACAGAAATCTTACATTCTCTGTTAAAGTCTTGCAACTTGTCATACTATTACTCTTTGACAACTTCTTCTGTTCCCCTTTACTGCCCTATTGCTGACTTTGGCCTTTGAAACATGCTTGGCCTTCTTTTCGGTTTCAGTTCTAGCTTATTTATGTTCTAAAGCTTCACCTAGCCAGTGTATTTCTACAATAAGTTATTCACTTCCATCAGGTTCATACCTTAGGGAGAAATAATATACTAAGACAGGGCTATTGTCCCTCAACTATTGAATATCTAGCTGAAGTCAGCTGCAGTCTTTGACTTTTTGCAATGGTATCTCTGCTCAGCTTTATTTTTGAGAAGACCTATTCATTGCTCCGTCTCTTTAATGACAGTTGTTTTTCTGAATTTCTATTCAGTAATAGCTCAGAAAGAAGTGAAGGGTGATACTGATTTGAAGAAGGTGTAGATACGCTGGTAGTCTTGGGCTTCTTGTGTGAAGCAAGTACAGTGGGACGCATCGTAGTGTTTCTGTCTCTATTGAGAGAATTTGTTTTTTCCATCTTTTATTTGGCAATTTCTGTTTTCCCATAGCAGAGGAAAGCAGTAGTATGAGTCCTCTTTTCCTGAATTTTAACACTGATTGTATTGGATAGGGATTTTTACCAGTTTGTGGTCCCTGTTGCAGACTTGGCTCTCAAAGTAAATTTCAGAACGTGGCTGTTGCAAAGTTAGTGTATTTTAATGATTTTGAGATGTAACCTTTCTCTAGGTGTGGAGTGTTTACCAGTGCTGCAGTTGCATTTTCTTACAAATAAACAACTGTCATGGTATTTCTCTCTTGTCCTTTACCTTGTATAAGGTACATTACTTTTCGCTACCTGCTTCCTAGAAAGCAAATTAACCCAAAATTGAAAGAAAATTTTTAAAAGCGGGTCATTTATCTGAATTCTGGAAGTACTTTAAGAGATTTTTATCTTTTTGTGCCTGTATTGTCAACAGGCACAATACTGGCTTCTGTCTGAAGCAGAACCAACAGGTGCTGCCAACACCTCTCTCAGAAAGGATATGTTACAGTGGGCAGTGTTACTGTGAAGACTAACAGAGATTATCAGAGATATGGCAGATCTGTCACACAAAGAAAATTTAGAACTCTTCAGTCTGGAGAAGTGCTGATTGAGAGGGACTAGAACAGAGGTCAGTAAAATCATGAGGAGTACCAAGATGGTGAACAAAGTTATTACTGGTCTCACCCAGCATAACAATCAGGAGACATCAAATGGAATTAGCAAATGGCAGGCTCAGGAGAGGTTTTCTTTTTCTTTTAAGTGGTTATGATATGGAGGGTTTAGATTCAAGGGGAGACTGGATGAGTTAATGGAGGAGAAGTCCATCAGAGGCTATGGTTACAAAAACATCCCTCTGACAAAATCCAGTTGTTGGAAGGACGTAGGTATTCTGAGGAGCTCTGCTTCTTAAACCTGGACTGCTTCTGCTGTCCATAGCTATCAGTAGACTACTGGCTTAGGTGGACCTTTGGACTGGTGTGTCTTATTTTCAAAGTCCCTGAAACATTGCAGGACTGTAGATTATAGAGTGGCAAAAAGACAAGTTTGAAAAGTGTTTTGTTTTGGTTTTTATGTTTTTAAATTAGCATTTGTTAAGGAAGTGCTGCTTGCAATTTTTTCATTTGGTTTCCTCATGCCAAAAATGCATGTTAATAATTTTGTTTTATATGCCTGATTTCTGTGTCAGAGCAAAGAGCTAAATGACTGTCACAAGAACAGACATGGATGGGTCCTCAGAGCCCAAGATGTTTAGTATTGGTGATAAGCATTGTGTCAGACTGAGAAAAAGTATATTATATTCTCAGCTACTTATGGCTGAGATCCTATTATTTCTGACCATGCCTGACAGCTCTAATGTTAAACAGTGAAGGGTCATAGAAAATTAGTGTAATTTCAATGGCTGCTTCAGTGCAGCAAACATGAAGTCAGTTCCCAAGAACAGTTCCCTGGTGCAACCCTTAATAAATTCAAACTTTATTTTTAGGGATGACCTTTAGTAATGCGAGCCTTGATCCACTGAGATGCTGTTCACTTTTGATGCATCTCCAAATCCCTTTTTTATGCATTTTAAATCAACACACGCTTATTCTGAATTTATGTGTGTGGATAGACAGAGAGATGTAATTTAAACACATCTGTTCAAATATGCATTTCAGATCAACTTGGTGCCAGTTCTCATAATACGGCTGAGTTTCTGACGGGTATTATATCCGTAAAGTACACAGCAGATGGTATTTATTAGAGACTGAATGGAAATGAAGTTTAAAGATGCTGAGCTTTTTGTCTTAAGTCACTCATTTTTTAATCATAAAACAATAATGATCTGAAGTTATAAATCTGTAATGAAGTTCTTTAAAATGTTTCATGTTTATGGGGAGAGTAGAACACCTTATATTTGAATAAAGTTAGTCTAAACCTTAACTGTTTGGGTTTGTTTTAAAGAAAATCGATAATGGGAAGTATTAAGAAGTTTCTTCTAAAACATTTGGGCTGCATCTAGTAGAAACTCTAGCCACCTTCACTATCATTGTTTGAAGAGAGTAAAACTGTGTGTACTCTTTCATCCTCAGGCAGTGAGCCATGCTAATTATGAAATACTTTTTATCTAGGTCACTATTCCCCGGTAACAAGGACGACCCAGTCCCTACTCGCACAGTGTCCTCCATACCTATACCTTCTCAAGTTGAGTTCTGGAAATCAGGTCTCCTAGCTGCCTCCAGGTGTCATTCAGCCCAGTTTTTGAAAGAGCTCTTCTGGGGGCAGGAGGTGGGTTTGGAAAAGAACAGTCATAAAAACTGCCTTTTCTCACCCTCGGTTAAACACTGAGAGCTGTTAGATTGTGTGTCTTGATCACAGATACTATTCTACAGCCTTTTTAAGGTGACTTACATAAAAAGCACTAATGACTCCAAATTCAAAATCAGCCTATTAAGCTGCACTTGCAAATCCATTGGACATTACTGCAGATCCCAAAGCTAAGGTGTAATGCGTTCCCTGTGGGAACTGCCACAGTGAGCAGGCATGAGTGCTTTCTAAGACGTGGAATGCAAAAAGCAGAATATACCCAGTGACTCTGTAGTTGTCCAGTTCAGACTTAATACATAGTTTCTGCCACCCTTGTGTCATGGTTTAACCTCAGCAACCAAGCACCATGCAGTCATTCACTCTCCCAATACTGGGATAGGGGCGAGAACTGGAAGGGTAAAAGCTACCAAACTTGTGGGTTGAGATAAAGATGGTGTAATAGGGAAAGCAAAAGCCATACACACAAGCAAAGCAAAACAAGGAATTAATTCACTTCTTCCCATGGGCAAACAGGTGTTAAGCCATCTCCAGGAGAGCAGGGCCCCATCACATGTAAAGGTTACTTGGGAAGACAAAAATCACCACTCCAAATGTCCCCCCCTTACTTCTTCTTCTTTATATACTTAGCATGATGTCATGTGGCATGGAATATCCCTTTAGTCAGTTCAGGTCACCTGTCCTGGCTTTGTCTCCTCCCAGTTTCCCATGCAGCCCCACTGCCCTCACAAGCGTGGCAGTATGGAAAGTAGAAAAGGCCTTGGTTGTGTGTAAGCCCTGCTTAGCAATAACAAAAAACATCTCTATATTATCAACCCTATGTTCAGCACAAATCCAAAACACAACCCCATACCAGCCACTATGAAGAAAATTAACTCTACCCCAGTCAAAATCAGCACACCTTGAAATTTGAAATGTTTCACTATGAATCACCTCCAAATTAAATGGTAGGATTTCATGGTCTTTCCAATTGTATACACATCTCCCATGTGCATATACCTTTTGTCAGGGAAATCTGCAAGGATACTCAGAAAAAGTACTTTGAGCATTTCTCTGTGGTCATGTCTGGGTTTCATTTGTCTGTTTTGTTATTTTTTAATCAAAGCAACATATAAATGATATGGCATTACAATTTCTTTTTCTGGTTTGTTGTGTCTTGGGCATTCATTTCAGAGAGATATGATCCAAGCTGTGAAAATAAGTTTTTAAAAAAGTATTAAAATTATGCATTTCATACACATAAACAAAATATTACTTACTTAAACATCTGCTAGTATTCAGCATTTTAATAGTTGAGTGAAAGTAAGCGAGTTGACTTATAAATGAAACCATGACAGACTTTTACATACTTTTACAATAACAACATAAAGTTATCTTCTTTGCTTTAATTCAGGCAAACTGCGATGTAAAGGTGATCTGATTTGTGAGGCAACCTGGTGTTGTGTTAGGTGGTAACAGAGAACATTTTAGAAGATTTGAAATAATGTAATTGGCTTTGCAGTGAGAATATGTACCTGAATAAAATATGTTAGAAGGTGTCCTGCCAGGGTGGAATCTCATGCTATTGTATTTAATAGAAATACATACATTGTAAACAAGTCTAAATTTGGTGAAACTATTTTAAACAGAAGGTCTGAGAAACTAATATGCAACACAGTTTAAAAAAATTAAGTTTATGCCTGACAGTTTGTTAAATAATCATTTTTAGAGAGTGAAGCTTTTGCTTTCAGCCATTGCTCTCAGGATTTGACACTACTGGATGTAGTATACATTTAGAATTTTTTCTAATACCCCTTATTACACTTCCAATAGAAACTCAGTCAAAATGAAGTAAATTCATCTTTTCTGTTGGCTTGATCTGAGGAACAGTTTGATAGAAGCAAACATAAGGACCCTCAGACTTAAAGTAAACTTGAAGTCAAAGATATTAATGCTAATTATAATGCCAGTGCCTGGCAAGGTTATGGATCATCCTGAGTGCAATCACACGGCACCTACAGGATGGACAAGGGATCAGACCCAGCCAGCACGGGTTTAGGAGGGGCAGGTCCTGTCTGACCAACCTGA
>JAYRBT010000082.1:59819089-59907830 GCA_036023395.1 Myiotriccus ornatus | reverse complement strand
CAGGGGTGACCTCATCACTCTCTACAACTACCTGAGAGGAGGTTGTAGCCAGGTGGGGGTTGGTCTCTTCTCCCAGGAATTATCAGTAGGACAAGAGGGCAGGGTCTCAAGCTCTGCCAGGGGAGATTTAGGTTAGATGTTAGGAAGAAATTCTTTAGAGAGAGGGTAATCAGGCACTGGAATGGTCTGCCCAGAGAGGTGGTGGATTCACTGTCCCTGGAGGTATTTAAGATGAGACTGGATGTGGCACTGAGTGCCATGGTCTTGTAACTGTGCTGGTAGCAGATCAAGGGTTGGACTTGATGATCTCAGAGGTCTCTTCCAACCCATCTGATTCTATGATTTTATGATTCTATGATTGTATTACTGATATACTTCGGGATGACAGAGCATAAACCTGCTTGGGTAGATGGAAGAGATTTATGTATTCAGAGGGACATAACAGAGAGAATATTCAGGAATCCCAAGTATTAGGGCTGTATTATCTCATACATGGGATTGGTTATTCTTCAAATTTATCTTTTTTTTCTGTAAGTCCCCAATTGTAAAATTTTCCAACTGAGAGTCAACTTGAAATGGAGACAATTGTATTTCTTCAGAGAAAAACATCTTGCAAGATTTATGATTGCCAGATAAAATGATTGCCTGTAATCTTTCTCACTTTTATCAGAATTACGTAGCTGTAAAATGACTGGCAAAGCTTTAGTCATTTTATACTCAGAAGTACCGAAACAGACTCACCACACCCATTAGCTACATTAATAAAGAGCATCCAAAGTTCTGTATGTTTGAAGCAGCTTCCTTTTTTTTTTTTTTTAATTGCTTTCACTTTCAAAAGAGCCACTGTGCATTTGTGGTTCACTGAACATGTTCTAGAGCTTCTGTCCTGCATCCTAAAAAACGTGTTGCAATTGAATTTTTAGACTAACTGTAAATGCATTTATGTAATGTTACAAAATGCTAACTGGTGTTGTTCAGCAGTTTTTTCTTTGCTTACTTCAAAATAGATAAACTGCATTTCATGTAAAAAAATTTTTATGTTCACTGATGCACAAGAACGTGTTCTAGTGTAATTTTCCATCTTATTTCATAGCTGAGGCAATTTTTTAAGCCTCATCTGAATCTATGTAATAAAGAATTTTGTGCTGCTTTCTTTCAGGCTTCCAGAGCAAAGGTCACTTTAATTTTCAAGTGTGTGTGTTTTATATTTTTCTGTGGTTATATCTTTTTTTGCTGCTTTTATTTTCATTAAGAAATTATGTTTCTCATGTGGAACTAATTGTACATATTTTTGTTCATCAATGCTTTGAAAAAGTCTAAGAGCTTGATTTTTGACATTTTTGATTTTATTCTGAGTGAAATCTTATGCTTTTCTCCCTTTTTTAAACTTCTTTGAAAACAACATAATCAACAATGATATAAAAATGCACTGTGCAATATCATATTTTAGGCAGTTATACTGGATTGAACTGTAATTAATTGCTATTGCTGAATACTCTGTGGTTCTTATTCTCTTTTCATACCCAAGCTTTTCTTTGTGTGTAATAATTCCATCCAGGAATAAATCTAATTACTAAGATAATTAACACCTTATCAGCAAATGGAGTTCAGACATTTGTAGAGTTTATGAATTTTTAAACTATGTAATTTCCTTTTAACTGAATGACAACTTGTGTTATGGAGAAAAAGAGCATATTTTATTGTATCTAGCTTGATTGGACCTTATAATTCATGTTGCTATAGAAACAACCAAGCCTTTATAAAGGATGGTATTACTACTACCATTGGTATTAAATGCTTTGGCTGTTGCCAATAGTGTCACTAAAATGGTTAAAATAACTTCATTATAATGGTTTTGTCAAATGTAATGAATGTTCTGTTAATATTCTGAGAAATGGTAGCTGATGTTAGGTGGTACTGATTTGTAAAGGAATGTACTCTTTCTTCCACGAGCTAACTATTGCTGCACAAGATATTTGTGATATGAAAAAGGTCATATTGCAGAATACGGTGCTGCTGTTCACTCGGTCCTTAAAGCTAACGAATTCTGTTGTTACTTGATATCAAGCAGAACTTCATACCTTGACATTCATCAGTCTTCGGAGAGCAGTGGTAATTGAGGCTGTTTAGCCAACAAGTCTGGAGATTTCTGCTGTTCTGTATGATATTCACTTCTAATACTCTCTAGGTTTCCACTTACAGGATCATTTGTGCTCACGTGAAGTAGCAGTGTGGAGTAGCAGTCAAAGGGCCACATAAGCCCCACAGCGTCCTGGATCTTTGTCCCTGGCAGACAGCAAACATCTCTAGATCCTTGGTTGGGTTAACAGAACAATGCTTGTGTCTGCCACAACAGGGAGTCACCCGTTATGATGACTCGGTACTTCTTCCTGGTAGACCTGCGTGGTTTAGGGGTTAGGTGGGCCACATACTTTGCTTGTTCTCACGTCTGCCTCCACTGCAACTTTGAAGGTGATGAGCATATTTTGCAGTGCAACTGCCCTTAGGTTGGTCAAGATCCTTCCTCTCGGTGTCAGAAGTCACCAGCTTCCATCCTTCCCCTTCTCCAGAGTTCTTGCTTCCCTTGGTAGTGGGCATTGACACTACCTGCTTCCGTACTGCAGATCAAGGGACTCTTCAAACTATTGAGTTGCAGAGAATTATAGAATCATTAAGATTGGAGAAGACTTCTAAGGTCATCCAGTCCAACCATTCGTCTAGCACTGCCATCTCCTTTTCATCTTCTCTGATGTTGCACATCCTCCTGTGATTCCTCCACTTGGAGGTGCCGCTCCTCCAAAACAGCACTGCTCCTGCAGGACAGAGGGTCAGCTCTCCTGGTTTTAGAGAGAGCCCTCAAGGACTCCCTGCAGCCTGGGACTTAGAGGGCTGCATCCACCATCTGAAACCCAGTCTGGGTGCAAGCCTTGACAGCTGCTCCAATGTCTACTGGGAAAAACACACTGTGACCTGTTACCACCATGTCCAAGACTGTTACTGTGGCACAATTTCAGCTAAGGACCCCTTACTTCACCCCTTTGGTACATGCTTCTGCAACCTTGGTACAACCTGCTGTGTCTGGTGGCTGCCTCTTGTTAGCTCCTCTCTCTGTTGAGCTGCTGTGTGTAAGGGTTCTACATATTCAGTCCAAGGGGAACAGTTGGGAAATGCTGACCTTGCTTAAATAACAAGAGACCTCCGTGCCTGTGCATTTGTGAACTTCAGTATTTTGTTTTTCTTTTGAAGCAAGGCATAGGCTGATATTATAGAGTACTGAGTTAGAAATTAACTTGTGACTAAGAGATGCCCTTTTGGCTTGTAAGCCATTTTTGTTTGAATATGCTGGGCTATGTGACATGCCAGTCCCCTCTTTTGGATACCCTGTTCTGCTTTGATAGCAGCATTGAAAAACATGAAATGGTTGACATTTTCTAGTGACTAAGTCTCAAATGGTTTAAATGTGATGTATTAAACAATGAGAATTCAAGAAATAATGAGCTCTGCTGATCACTTCTAATTGCAAATGAAGGAAGAGTTGATCTAGATGTTTTCACTCTTCTGTCACAATCCTAATCCAATATTTGCTGCAATATCTTTCTTCCATTCACTCTCGACTGAGTACCAAATGCATCCTTCATTACCAAGCAATGGTGTTAAAATCTTTTTTTTTTTTTCCCAAAAATCATTTTAGGTCTTAATTTCTGTAGCTAAAGTTGAAGAGTTATAAGTCTGTGCAAATGAGCTTTTAGGGCAGCAAGACTTTTACATTCCTTAGTTAAATTTTCCTTTCTATTTTCTTTACAGAGTGCCTGGAATAACAATTGCTACAGACATCATTTGTGGTTTTCCAGGAGAGACAGATGAAGATTTTCAAGAAACAGTGAAACTTGTAGAACAGTACAGGTTTCCGAGCTTGTTTATTAATCAGTTTTACCCACGCCCAGGAACACCAGCTGCAAAAATGCCTCAAGTTCCAGCTGCAGTGGTAAGATCCATTTTCTTAAGCTGCTGTACACAGTATACAGCAGATACTTTTGATACATAAAGCATGTACATGAAAATGGAGATTTTTCTGCAGAACTGTGACACAATTCAGTTTAAGGTTTATTTCAGTCCAGTAAGTGAAATGATTGTTGAATTGCCTTTAGATGTTAGCTAGATCACTGAATGCATTTTCATATATACATGTCTTGTTCAGATTGCTAGGAAGGGTAAAATCATGGTTATACTGAAAGTTTTGTCTTTTCTTTATCAAGTTTGGGTGAATGAGTACCAAGAGCAATAGCTGATTGTTTGCAAGTATTAATTTTTTTTCCATTTTAAGACTTTTGTGACTCCATGAATCTCAAGCTTATTGTGAATAATTATGCAGAGTATTAATAATAGAGCAATGATAGTCTCTGATTTATCTGTCAAATGTCAAATTTTCAGGCCGCTTCTTGAGAATCTCCTTATACACTGGTCAGAAACTTTACTTCCTTCAGCCTGCATGTTAGAGGCCATTAAAAAAATTGCATTTAATCTTTAATTTTTTAGATGTTCTCCTTCTCTCTATCTCTCTTTCCCTCTTTACCCTCTCCTCTCTCTTCCCCTTCTTTCTCTCTCTCTCTCCTTTCTTCCTGCCTGCCTTCCTCTCTCCCTCTCCCCTCTCCCTCCCTCTCCTTCCCTTCCTTCCTCTCCTTCCCTTTCTTTCAACACTTCCTGACTGCCAACGTTCTCATCTTAAATTCCCACGAGGAAAACAGCCTGTTTTGATATAGAGGGTAGATGGCTATTGACTGTATTTTCCTTGATATAAATAGCTATTTATAAGCAATAATAATAGCAATCATATCTGGAGGCATGGTTTGATTTATTTCAAAGAAATTGAATTTGTTATTTTTGTAATCTGAGTCTCAAAATAGGAAAGTATACAAGACTGATGCCTGTAGTAATTCTACTCATTATTATCTTATTATTATGGGCATAAATAACATTTATATTTCCTTTCAGTGTAAGAATGAAAGTCAGCCAGCAGTGTAAATCAATTTAAATAAAAGCCTGTCTCTTTCAGTGTATGTATCCTTGTACACCAACATGAAGTCACAATGGTATAGCAGAACTTGTATCCCTTTGCTTATATGTCTGAAAGCTAAACAAAGTATTTCTGATTACTCTCAGTATATACCGTGAATTCCATAGGATGTGTCTGCTGGTGGAGACATAAAATGAGATTACATTTGGCTTCTTCAGTTTGTTGTTTAGAGAAGTACAGCTTAAGCAATGACTGTTCATTTACTATACACCATCTCATAACGGGAAATAGTGAGTTTTCAAATATAAATAGCTGCTCTCAAGGTAATCTACTTAGTGTACCCAACTCACACTGTTGCATTATTTTTGTTAGTTTTGAATGCTTTTTATAGACCTTGGTAAATTAAAAAAAATTAGAAATGTAATTTTTGGAAGATAGGAAGCTTAAAAATCAAAACATAATTTATATTTTTGTTTTGCTTTCCTTCATTACAATTTCTAAAGTGTGTTATTTTCACAAGAGCTACAAAGAGCTTAAGTTAATTTACTCTCTTCTCTTTAACTGGGTGCTTTGGGAAGAGCTAAATTATTAGAAGAACATTAGCTGTTCTGTGGTTAGAAGTTTTACTTGGAAAATGGTAATTGTCTATTTAACCCAGTTTTACATTCTTTCTTCTTCTTTGTAGCAGTAGTACTTATTGCTTTCAGTGAATTAGAAACCTTCAAAGAAGATGGGGCCTCTAATCCAGGGCTGATGAAAATCTGTAATTAATAGATTTTGTTTCTCTTTTTTCTTTTTTTTTTCCCCCTGTAGTCCTTCAAAAATCCTGTGTTATGAGATCCTTTGTTCTTTTATCTCTTAGGAGAAATGGAGAGTAACTAGTCAAACAGAGCAGGAAGAGCTTGTGCTAATCTCTTATGTTTTTATATTCACATTACTTCTAGACAGCAGCTGATGGTCTTTCCTGCTTTGCCAAGAATGGACAGGCATTTAATTTGTCATTCCTTGCCTAGGGTAACTTACGTATGTTTCTCTGCTAGGGAAAGGAAGTAGCACATGATCATCCACATTATGCACTCTAACCCTTCCATCCTCTTGTAAAATATTATCTATGTTAATAAATTTATTTTATTGCATTTGCATAAGGAAAGAAATAGCACATGAACTGACATAAAACTGGCCCATGCAAGTGTCAGAATGTGCATGTGGTACGTTGCATCATGAGTCTGAACTTGTGAGCCAGTGCTTTTACGGGATGTTCATAACATTACCCTCTGCAGTGCATCTGTTGGTAGGATCTATTTATAGGAAAAGAATTGGGACTGTATTTTTTAACTACTGATGCTGGACCAGTGAGCAAGTTATTTGACAATTGTTATTCTTGTGGGATGTTTTTTCTCAAGACTGCATGTATGTGCTATATTATTTCAGTTTTGCAATACATCTGCAATGGACAGATCTGTTGCTATGTGCAAACTGCTCCACTGCAGTGAGTTCCACTTCTCCAGCTCTGGTTCACGACAGCTTCGGTGCTTCTACTCAAGTATCACAGCTGCAATAATAACATATTTGCCATGTCAGTTCCTTTTAGGTTAGTTTTTTTCAGAAGACCATATGACTTCTAGGGACACTTGGTAGAATATTAAGCGCAGTAATATTTAGTATTTTCAAATTTTTAATGCATAGTTTGAATGGAGATCTTAAATGTAACTGTCTTTTTGGAGAAGATCCTCATTTGAGTTTATCTTAATAGAAAAGAAAAAACAGTAGGTCAATGTGGAATCATCCCTTCACATAGATAATTTATCTTTGAAAGCCTTACAGGCACCAGTATTTTTCTAAAAGGGCAGATGACACTAATCTAGATGGACGGTTCTGCCACCATAAATTCAGAATAAACAGTTAAGGCTGCAGGCCTTTCTTAATTCTCCTGGAGAAAGAATGTCCATGGAGAATCAGACATCTGTCTAAATGGTTTCATCGTTTCATAACCATCAATTAGATTATGCTTACCATAAATACTGTCTCCAGTTTAGAGAAAAGTTGGAGCAAACCTAGCCATGATTTATTTTTTTGATAAGCAATTACAGCGATGCTGAGTCATGTATGTGGAAAATGAGTCAAAATGTTGTTCAGAACTTAAATGCTATCCCATTTTTTTCCTTGCCTTTGCCCACATTTTATCTACCTACTGCTAAATAAACTGTTTCAGAGATGAGTCTGGATGCTCGTTATGTCCAGCAGGCTGTTGGTAGA
Organism: Myiotriccus ornatus; assembly: GCA_036023395.1. Taxonomy (NCBI): domain Eukaryota; kingdom Metazoa; phylum Chordata; class Aves; order Passeriformes; family Tyrannidae; genus Myiotriccus; species Myiotriccus ornatus. The sequence continues at coordinate 59,900,560 of JAYRBT010000082.1, read as the reverse complement.
AAATTCTCACTCTGGAGTGTGTTTATGAGGAAATGCTATTTTGTGTATTGTTGCTGCTGCTATTATTATTATTATTATTATTATTATATATCTGAATTTCTCAATTTATTTACTGTGCTTAATTATAAAAATTATAGTGTTGATAATTGTGTAACTCAAATTACAGATTCTAGTCAAACTAATAATATAATAAGCAATCTAAGAGAACATGATTTAGATGTGTCTGGTAGGAAATTCATATTTAACTGCATTGCAAAGGATCAAAATAATTCTAAGTGTGAACATTACTCCTTTTTTTTTCTAAAATTAAGGATGTGTATCACATTATGTTCTTGATAACTTTAATTTCTCTGTTCCTTATTTTTTCAAGGCAGCTATTACTCATGTGGGGACTTGCAAGGAAATTGTTATCTCTGTCCTGTGTGATTTGATCCATTACAATTTCTGAAACATTAGGGGAGATTGTCATCTCAGGATCAACTTGACTTCTGTGACTTGGAAATTACATGAGGAAATAGCCATTTTGAAAATAAGAATCATAGTAAGGTACAATTAGGTTAATCTCTACTGAGAATAGTAGATGGCAGCTGTTTTGAGAGCCGCATGCAGCTTCATGATTACATTGCCATCAACTGCAGTGTGGATTCTAATCTTTCTCTATCTATTTTCAATTGTGTAAGCAATTCAGTTTCAATGATTGGTGTCATTATTAGATTAAAAAAAAGGCACTGTGATATCTAGATAAGACTATGTGTTCACTTTCTCTTTCCTTCCCTCTTTTTGTACATCATCGGATAATTACCTTGCACCTACCTAGAAAATTTACACAGTCAACTATTGAATGTTTCCTTTAATTCCTCTGAAGTGTCTCACTGAATTTTTCTCTCTGTATTGGTTGTATTAAGCACTATACTTACTATACTGAGGTGAATAACCAAGTTACAGACTTCATAACTGTTCTGATTTTGGCTGGGATGGAGTTCATTTTTTTCCTAGTAGATGGGATGGTGTTGTGTTTTGGACTTAGTATGAGAATCATGTTGATAACACACAGATATTTCTAGTTGTTAAACAGTGTTTATACAAAGTCAAGGACTTTTCAGCTTCTCATGCCCTGCCAGCAAGAAGGCTGGAGGGGTACAAGAAGCTGTGAGGGGACACAGCTGGTACAGCTGACCCAAACTGGCCAAAGGGATATTCCACACTGTGTGGCATCATGTTCAGTATACAAAGCTGGCCAGGGGCAGCTGCTTGGAAACTGGCTGGGCAGTGGGTGGTGAGCAATTGCACTGTGCATCCCTTGTTTTTGTATATTCTATTTATTTTATCATTATTATAATTATTATTATTTTCTTACTTTTCTGTCCCATTAAACTGTCTTTTTCTCAACCTGTGAGTTTTTTCACTGTTTCTCTAGTGATTTTCTCCAACATCCTGCTGAGGGTTGTTGGGGAGCACTGAGTGAGCAGCTTTGTGTGGTGCTTAGTTTGCAGCTGGGGTTAAACCATAGCAGTCCATTTTGGCACACGATGTGAGGCCTCTTCAACATGCATCACCTCCTTCTTTGGCAATACTGAAATTTTTGCCTTCTTTGCCAGTCCGTGATCACTTCCAAGACTGCTGGATGACTGGCACTTCCTATTAAATCCCTCTGTGTGATCAGTGCCACACACTTACTCCATGTAGCATGAGTTGAGTGGTGTGTGGAGGAGACCTGTCCTTTGAACATCCAGTTCAGTGCTGCCAGTTAGGATGCTAACAAAAGCTGTGCTACAGTATGAACCACTTCCAAAGCAGCTCAAACCCTGCCAGTATCTCTGTTTCAGTTGGGGTATGGCAGGCTTCAGATCCTTTGTATCTTCGACTCCAAAACCATCCTAGGAGTCGACCTGGAGTCTCCCCGGTGCTTTCTGCCAGAGGCTTCAGGTATGACCATTTTCCTCAACTGCAGTGTAGAGCACATTTTTTTCCATCTTGCTCTGTCTGGACAGGCCCGATGACTACTGCATGAACAGTCCCCTTGTTCAAAACCTAGTTGTTGCTTAAGGCCCCGTTTGAAATTTTTCTTCTTCCTCACTTTAGATAGAGACTTGACAATCAGACTGTAATTTGAAATATTGCCAGAGGAGGATATTATTGTTATAATTTCCTTCCGTTTCTATCCCATTAAACTGTCTTTATCTCAACCTATGAGTTTTCTCACTTTTCTGATTCTCTTCCCCATCCCACTGTGAGGGGAAGGAGCAGGTGAGCAGCTGTGGGGTGCTTATCTTGTCTTTTACGGTTTATAGTGGGGAATTACTGAAGTCTTTCAGTACATGAAGGGAATGGTGAGCATGCCATGTCTGTGGTGGACAAAGTGTCTGCAAGTGTCTACCCAGTCTCTAAAAGCTCAGTTTTCAGCAGCCTTCATCCCAAGCAGTACTTGCCCTGGGCTAGCTTTTTGTTCAAGGACAGCCAGGCCTACAGTCTGTTTCTTCTCCATGTGAATGTACCGTGTCCATCCAAACACACTGCACATGGGTTGCCCCTCTGCCATCCATCTACCCACAAATACTGTGTTCAAGCAAGAATTCTTCTGATTCTAAAATTTCATCCATCTGTATACTGGGCATTTTATGTGTTTGACATAGATTAAACTCAGCTGGCAACTAAACACCGTGCAGCCACTCACTCACCCTTCCACCATGGCATGGGGGAGAGAATCAGAAGAGTTAGAAAAGCAGCACACTATTAATATATTCATCATTATTAGTAGAAAAAAATTATCTATAATCAGACATTGTGTCCCCCTCATTTAATCAAATGGTCACTTAGATCTGTTATTATATTTATCAGTTGTAGGAGCATCACATGATGTACTGAGATTTTTTCTGTAAGGATAACATAATGCAATGTACACCTTCTCGGTGTTGTCTGCCAGACAAGTTGTATTTGACATTTCTGTGGGAGGAAAACAACCATCTTGTATTTTATGCCTTTATTCTATGATGGATGGCTACCTATTTTTCTTAGACTGCTTTGCTCTTGCTTCCCTTCAGGAGGTCTCCAAGAAGTTTTATGACACTTTCATGACTGAGTGGCTGCAGAGCCACCATATCTCTCTTTGACTGAAATTCTGCAAGGCACTAGAAGAGGTATATTCTTGGGATACAGTGGATACAGTATAATGTTTAATTCCTCCTTTGCTGTATGGATGCAGGTGTTGTAGTCACACATCTCTACACACAAACAGCTGAATCTTCCACGGTAGCTCATGTGCTCCTAACCATTCAAAATAAATAATTGTTGGTATGTCACCAGACTGTCCCAGCCTGATTGAGAAATAACCAGTCCTTTATTGGGCAATATCAGCTGTCCTCTCCTTCAGCATTTTTTAACTCCAGGCAGCAGGACAGCAAATGGAGTAGCGTTGCTTGTACATACAAGGGACACCTTATGCTGTATTCAGAACTCTAAAGGAAAGGTAGCACAGCTGGACCTTGTAGGTGTACCATCAAAGAACAGGCTAGTAAGCTCCCTGTGTGAGCAGACAGTAGGGAGAGATGACAATTGAGGACTGCTCTTCCCTTTGAGCGTATGCTTTGGAGGTTAGTGGGTAGTGATGTGGCACAATGTGCATAGGGAAGCCAGGGTTAGAGCTAAGGCAGGGAAAGAATTCATCTGCTGTCTGGGATGGATTTAGAAAAACCTTGTTAGGGTTTCAGGTACTCTGTGATATGTGACAGAACCAGTTGCACTGTTAAGCACTTGGAGGTGAGAGACTGCAACTTGGGGTGGTGTTAATTAGTTGAAGTAAATTAAATGCCCAGAAAGGAAGGAAGCGTCCAGTTTCTAATACGGGCATAGCAGAGTCACCAATACTTCGTGCCTTAGCTTAACAGTGACCAATCCAAAGATCATGCAGTAAGAGTATGTAAGGATATTCTTTTTCTAAAATATGGGGAGATCAGAAGGTGGGAGAAAAGGAAAGAAAAGTGAGTAGAAAAAGGAACAATGCCACTTATTCAGCAGTACTGCAATTCCAGCCTCCCATCACTACGTTTGAGCTCCCCTGTTAAGTGCTGTGACTAAATGGCATTACATGCCCCAGGAATTAGATGCAGCTGTGATAACTGTTTCTGCTGTATCAAAGATTCTTGGCCCCTGACACATATCCCCCCTCCCCAACACATGCAATAATGCATGGTGTAACATGCAGAATGTACTTCATGTGTACAAGAAGCCAAGACTGATTAATGTCTGAGTTCAACTGCTGAACTTCTGTACTAAACTTTGTTTTTTCAGCGGTGCACTTATATTTACTGCTTGCTATTCTGCCAGAATAAAGACCTGAGTGAAGACTTTTATGGCAACTTTGGGACCAGGGAGTTAAAAATGTGAGGGCTAGAGGGGAAGGCAGACCATGAAGAAAAAATCCAATATATAATTCTTCATATTTTTCACTGAACTATTGTAGTATTCCAGGTTAACGTTTTCCAGCAGTTTTGTTTTGTTCCCTTCTGATTTTTATGAGAAAAACACGTGAGGTACTGCAGAAAGCCCTACAAACCTCCAAGATAGCTATGAATTCTCTCATCTAAAATCCCAGTTATTCTCTGATGAGATTTATTTTGGTTGGGATAACTGTCGTTAGAGGCATTTCAGTGTCGGTTCTTTCTGTTACTTTCTAGATGTTTACAAATAGCTTTGCATGTTTTCCTCCCTGATGGTTTTTTTTTTCAGAAACTATATAAACTGGCTGACCTATGAAAGCCAGATTCCTCCTTTCCCCTCTTTGAAATACGGTCAAAACGTTTGACTACTTTTATGCTGTATCTTTAAATCTACCCCAGGGCTCACCATTTGGTGTGTAGCCAGAACTGCGGGGTTTTGCCATGAATTCAAAGGCAAGTAATTACCTGTGAATAGGGGTTTTGTGGTTAGACAAAGCTGCTAAATAGAATTTTACAAAAGTTTAAAGACCCCTTTATTTTAGAGTTAGATTCAGCTTGAGTTCATACCACTTCAAGTTATTTGACCAGGTGCTGAAATGAAAATCTGGTTTAGTTGTTGTGGGAGACAGTTGAGCTGGTAGGTTTTAAAATAGGTTGTACCCTTTTGGAAAGCTATAAATGATCTGCATATGGAGCTGCTGAAAATTCAGTTCATAGCTGAATCTGGGGAATGAGTTAAATTGCACAGTAACAGCTGGACTGTGCACAGTCAGACCCCTGAGAAAGGACAAAACTATTTTTACTCTAGCCTGGAGCTGTGGCTGTTAAATCCTACACTGGTGTACTTCAGACACTCGGTAGAATAGAAGTCCTACATTTTCAAGGAGCACAACTGTCCTGCTTGAGAAAACAAGTCAAAATTAAAAGCTAGATTGGAAATACACTTAGGAAACCAAGTTGGTGCTCCACATTTTTGAATTTTGCTTTGTTTTTACAGCAGGCAGTGATTGGGATGAAAATTACCAACAGCTTCCTCATGAACTGTATAAATCCAATTTGAAAATTTGAGCGTCTTAAAGTAAAATATGGCTACGGGTTCAATCTAGGCCATGTTGTTAAGAAAAATAATAAAGGAGCATTGGAAAGTGAAATGTGGATAATATACATGTGGAGGAAGAGATGAAATTCTTTCAAAACTTCACTGGCAAGCCTGAGATAGTTACAGAATTTGCAAAGATTATGAAACTACTCTTAAAGTCATGTAATTTTGTTGGCTGATACTTGTAGCCATGTGCAGCCCACATGTTGACACTTAGGTATAAAAAAATAACTTTTTGGAAACTGTAGTCCTGTAAGATGTGTAGTGGCTATGAGCATTCATGACCTATCATTCTTCCCCGTGAGTCTGTCTGAAAACTCTGATATTATTAATCTGATATTAAAAAGTCTGTGAGATTTTTAGTTGCAAGGAAGCTGACACGGCATCAGGAGTTTGGAACACCACATGCTCCTGTGCAGAATAGAAGGAAAGGAAGATACTCTCACAGATAAGGTAGAATAGTCTTTGATTTTAAGGGAGAAAACAGTTTTTATCTCCGATATAAATATACATGTGGGCAGCATCTAAGGGAAATGTCTCCTTTCACTGTAAATCTTTTTCTTAGAAAAATTCAAAAGTAAAAAAATAAATATGGAAATGTAATTTAGTGACACAAATCTAGCGGTGTCCTGGAGGGTTTTTTTAATTATTTTTTATTATTATTTTGGTAGGCTTTTATGGTTTTGCATCTATGGCAGTTGCTTATAAAAACTCAGAAGTGTATATCATTCTGTGTTTCCCACCTAAGCTTAGTTCATTGACATTTTCAAGATTATAACATTTTCTTCAAAAGAAGTTTATATAACATGGCATCAGGGTAAAATCAGTGCATAAATATGTTTTACTTCTGTTATATTTAAATCACAGTACAAAACGTGAATATATACATAAATGGAGTATATTGGAAGCCTTTGCCATTAATTACAAGGATTGGATCAGTTAGTTGACATGAGGGCAATAAAAGCTGAAAATTGTGCGTCTTTCTCCTTTACCAGTGATTATGAATTAGGTACTTTGATCTTGGGCTCCAAGTTAGAATGTTACAGGAAGTTTAAGGACTGTTTTGTAAATTCGCTCTTCCCTAAGAGGGAATTGAAGTGAGTCAGAGAGAGAACCAAACATTTCTTCAAACACTTTTTACTCGTTAAGCTTCTGTTATTAGTAGAACCAAGCCATTATTGTAAGAAGCCGGTAATTATTTGCACAACACATTTGTTTAGTTGCCGGCATTGACTCACATGCTCACCTGTGGTTACCAGAGGAGCAGCGGGTAAGAGGCTGGCTGCAGCTGTGTGCTCCGATGGGGAGGGTCAGCCTCTGGCTTCCAGGTGGGGTGCTTGGAACATACCTCTGGGGGATCTGTGTTCCTTTGGGTACAAATGAAATCCTGCCGTCTTCATCGGCACAGAGGAGTCACCACCCTCTTGGATGTGGTCCGAGTCTCTGTCTGCCATTGGTCGTAGTGGCCTTGGGCAGATTGAATAGGCTGTTGTTGTCTTGAATTTGTTAGTTATTGCAGATTTGGCATGAGTACTAGTCTTCAGAGCTTATTAGTCCTTGGAAAATGTTCACTTGCTACATTTTCAGCAGGTAATGTTATTGCCTTTGGCCTGCTGTTTTCTGTTACAGCTCCACCAAATCTATGGATTCATATAGAACCCATTCACACAAGCTCATACAGAAAGAACCTCTGTGGTGACTGGATGTTTAGATTAGATATACTTTGTCCTTCTGTCCACTTCATTGGCTCATAGTGAAGTGGAAGAACCATGGCACTGTGCCTTTTTATAATTTTTCCTTGAATTACAGCTAGGTAACTTATGTAATACTGAAAACTTTTCTATTTTTTAATTTGGAATTTTAATTCACTTCATAAACCAAACTGCTTAGAGCTAGAAACAATGCCAGCGGCTGTAGTCACAACAAAGTATTGCCCATAAGTTATTCCATGAAACTGGATGTAGGCATCAGAACAGAAAAATTTTCAAAATTCCGGACTTCTTCAAATGACGATGTAGTTATTATCTAACAGTTTGTGACTTAACACAGACAGCAAATTAATTTATATCATAGAGGTAACTAAGCTTGTCCATAATTTGCAAATAATGTAACATTTATGATGGCCCATAAAATGTGCTTTGGAAGAAGAGGACACTGAAATATCCTGAGGTGGGTTCTTGGTGACCCTTTCTTGAACCTACTCTGTCTGTGATAATCCCAGTACACTCTTTCAAAGCCGTCACAGTCAATCAGGTCAATGAGTGCTTTGGAACTCGTATCTTTCGCTGTTTTCGTTGCTGTGCCTGCACCTCTGGTCATTGGGCTAAAAATCTGGGAACTTGGAATTGCTGATAAACTGGAAGCAGAGTGGAGGACTGAATAAGAGATTAAGGTAAAACAATGCGAGGCATTTTTGTGTGACTGGTGATTTTGTGTGTGGTACACATTTGGTCCCTCTCACGCAGCAAGCATGAGAGCATAGTTTGCTGCTCACTGTTTGTACCATGCTGTGCCCTCTGCAGCACTTCTATTTTTGTTCTTCTGGGGATGCTGGAAAACCTGGTGCTTTCAAGGCTACTAATATGTGGCAGAGCACACACATACCTCACCAGATGATAAAAAGGAAGTGCCCTGCAGACAAATCATTCCTAGGTGTATGGATGTAGCCCATATATGTCCTGAGTTTAATATGTATATATAAAAATTACTTTTCATTACCAAAATACACTTTTCAGTTCATTCTGGTTTACATTATTATTAATATTATAATATATATAATATATATTATATATAATATATATAATTTATATTATTGTGTTCCTTGCTGCAATAACTATATATGTTCAAAATCAGTCTATCCCTCATGACCGATCACTTTATTTCTGATTTAGTGTCAATCTAATTTGAAATACGGCTGATACCCCAGGCCAAATTTCTGTCCTATAATTTTTTTTTTAGCTAAACAGTCTTCCTAATCACTAACATCAGACTTCCTTGGAAAATACCCACTTCATATAGATTATGACATTTCTATATAGATTTCAGACATAAATATCTACCAGAAGTGAGACAAGAGCGTTCTACAAACTATACCCAATTTAAGGACCATGTAGATAAACAAGTGCTGAAGGCCTTTTCTGAAATTAGGGATTTCTTTGAAAAGTCTTTCTGAAAGTCTTCAGAATAAATTTTGCATAATTTATAGAATCATAAAATATCCTGATTTGGAAGGGACTTGTAAGGATCATCAAGTTGAGCCCTTAGCCCTACACAGAAGGGCTAAGAACCCTACGAATCACACCATGTTCCTGAGAACATCATCCACATGCTTCTAGAACTCTGTCAGGCTTGGTGCTGTGGCGCTTCCCTGGAGAGCCTGTTCCAGTGCCCAACCACCCACTGGGTGAAAAACCTTTTCCTGATATCCAACCTAAACCTCCCTCAACTCAGCTTCATGCTGTTTCGTTGAGTCCTGTCTCTGATCACAAGAGTGAACAGATCAGTGCCTGCCCCTCCTCTTCCCCTCATAAGGATGCTGAAGACCACAGTGAGGTCTGCCCTCAGTCTCCTCCAGACTGAACAAACCAAGTAAGCTCAGCTGCTCCTCATATGACTTCTCCAGACCCTTCACCATCCTCGTTGCCCTCCTTTGGACACTCTATAACAGCTTAATGTCTTTCTTATATATTGCAGTGACCAAAACTGCACACAATAGTCAAGGTGAGGCTGCCCTAGTGCAGAGCAGAGCAGAACAATCCCCTCCCTCAACTGGCTGGTGATGCTTTGCCTGATGCCCCCCAGGACATGGTTGGCCCTCCTGGCTGCCAGGGCATTGCTGACTCATATTCAACTTGCCATTAACCAGGACCCCCAGGTCCCTTACCACAGCGCTTCTCTCCAGCCTCTCGTTCCCTAATCTATAAACACCACAAGGGTTGCCCCATCCCAGGTGCAAAATCAGGCACTCATCCTTGTTAAACTTCATAGGGTTGGTGATTTGCCCGTCTCTCTAATGAAAAATGACAAGAATAAAAAATTAATCCTAAACTAAATTAAAATAACTGAAATGTACCAGAAGGAATAAAATTCAGCAATATTTGTAAAATATATGGGTTTGAAGAGTCTATATTACATAGCTGAAATTATATGGGAGATAAGGAGGAAATTGCAATGCACATGGTTTAATTGAAAATGAATCCTTCAAGAAATTATTTTCAAATAGGTTGGCAGATGTTCTTATGAAGATCCTGTGCTGTTTTTTGAAAATATCTGTAATTTTTCGTAAATCAGAATCTCTACATAAAATGTAAACTAGACTAAACCATGACTATTTGTGTTGCTATAATCCTGAGGACAGGATCGCTTTAATGTTTGCAATCATTTTCTAGTATTAATGATTAGTAAAAGTGTGTACAATTTTATATAATTTCCTGTTTTAGAGAAAGGCACATTGCATGAAATCATAAAACTGTTCTATTTTTTTAGAAAGAAACGCTCAGTATAAAAGAAGAGTATACAAAATATGAATTATCAGTGTATAGTTCTCTTGTTAATTGGAGTTGGAATAAATGTCCACTATTCTGTAACATAACGGGGAAGTGCTGCATAACACACTGTACAGGACGTGGTATTTTCAATGTATGGATAAAAAATTATTAGAAAAGAACTTCTTAAAGCAAGTTGAATATGTGTGTGTGTCAGTATTTGAAGTATAACAGTGAGTCTGTTTTAATATAGTAATTCAGGTAGGTTAGATCAAAAAGACTAGCCAATCACTGAATTATTTTGTATGCTTCATTATAGATGTGATCAGAAAGACAGGAACAATATCAGTAGAAGTGAGTTAGCTATAGTAAGCAGAAAACTTGTCAGGCCCATATTGTCACTTTTGCCCTTTCAGACCTTACAGGGCACAGATGCAGGAGCATAATGAACACCAGTGATGATTTTATCAAGAAATCTAGCTGGGGCACAATGTTTTTTTCAGGATCATTTCTAAGAGGGTGATGCACTGAATAACTCAAGGTCAAAAGAGATCGGTTCACTGGTTTCTGATCACTTTTTTGAAAGTTGTTTTGCAGAACAAAAAGCAATCTGCAAACTTGGATAACGTGGCAGTTCCAGTGGCTTGGCTCATATCTGTATTGTGGTTATAGGTGCATAGATTTAAGGCTTTATGGATTGAATCTCCAAGCAAGGCTTTTTAAATGTACCTTGGTTAGAGGAGTTACTCTCTCTCTCACTGGTGTTTTGCCAGTTAATTCTTTGGGGATTGAAGTTAGTCCAGTTGGTGTTTTTATATAGGGTGCTCCCAACTCCATTCTCTTTTATGGAAGTTAGGAGTTTAGAACTATTCAAGGCCTTTGGAGTTTTGACATCACAGATGTAACATGGGGAAAAAGAAGGACACAGCTTTGTTACTGGTCAGCAAATGCATGTTGCTGAAGTTAGAGAATGCCATAGCACAAAACATGTTAGACGTTGCTGTTTCAGAAAAAAAAGCTCCAATATTACGGTTTTTGCAAGCATCTGTTATGCTGGAGTCTCTGTGCTTTCAGTTATACTGGTGAAGAAAACTGAAAATACTTGCCAAGCTGCTTCATTATTCTCCCAGAGCCTGTCAAAGTTAGTTTTTTCCTTGACTCACTAGGTTTAATGTGGTTTTAACTCTTAGTTATGTAATCCATGAGATACTGCAGAAGGAGGTATTGTGGTTTTCCAAATTTGTTTGAAAGGAAAACACAATATTGCTATTGGTTGTTAGCTTGCTCAAGGGTGTGAGATGGTCTGTAAGCTCTAAATTAAATAAGATTCTGGTGGCAATATAAAATTGTTTTATTAATTCTGGTCAGCAGTATGTAGAAGATAAATGAGGGAGAAGGTTGGTAGGTAAGGGAAGAGAACTGAAATAAAGACATTCATTTGGGTGCCTTGAAACGTTATTATTCACTGTACTCATGAAGAAGAAGAAGAATATTTGAACAGAATAGGTATGTGTCCTTGTTGCTGAAGGCAGCCCCAATTACTGGAGGGATTTTAATTCATGGGAGCAGAAAAACAGAGATAGGAGAACTTTGCTGGCGATATATTGAGGCTGACACTGCTAGAATCTGCAGATCTGTCACAGTATTAGGCTGAAATTATTGAGAACTTTGAAGGTGAAAATAGACTTTATTAAATTGAAAGTTAAGTCTAAAGGAAGTGAGTAATACCTTCATATTGAGGACTAATTTTGTCCCTTTTATTCCTAGATGAAAACAGAATATTCCATTTAAGTAGCTTCTAAGTAATCTGTAATAAAAATACCTTGGCAATATCGTAGTTCTCCTTCACAATAAACATTGTAGACCTACAATGCCATGCTTGAAAGGAAAACAAACAGGTTTTACATTACATTAAAATCATCTGAAAGACAGGTAATTATCACCTGAGTATGAAAAGAGGATCGCCAGATAAGTGCAATATACATGTGTGAGCTTACAATGCTTCGCATTTATTATTCTTCTGAAGTACTTTCTGTTGAAGAGGTTACCATTAGAGCAGGATGAATTCCTTTTTCTGTCCTTAGTCCTTGTGTTTTGAAATGTCTTATATTGCACTTGGAGTTTAATTGCACTTGGTGTTCCAAAAAGACACAAATTATCACTAATCAACCTTAACTCTCTGCTTAAGGCATTTTTATCTCTGTGTATTCAGAGTCCATACAAAACAGTCGAATTCTGTTTAGATTTATATCAGCTAAGCATGTGGGGCATCCTGGGTATTCTGGGACATTTTTGCATGTGCATCTGAAGAAGTTTTATTCCACGGTTTTCTGTGTTATGGATTTCAGCATTTCCCCAGTCAGAGTGTTTTGGTTTTGTACAAAATCCAAATTTTTTGTGGAAAGGCAGGAAAGTAACCATAATTTTCTATAACAAAAATGTGGAAGACTATTACTGTGTTGTGTAAGGGAAGCCATCATCATTCTTCATCTAGTCTAGCTGAGTGTGTAGCCAGCATTTTGGTGAGAGTCTGAAAGACATTTTCTGTCATACAGTTTTATTGTGTGTTATTAAAGCTAATGCAGTCAAAATGAATACAAGAGTCATAGTCTTCAGTAACAAAAAGCAAGAGTTAGATTTTTTCTGAATTTTGTAGGGTTTTCTTCCTGGAAAGATTAGTGAAGGCCTCCATAATCCATAGTAAAATGCTTTGGTCTTCTTGCATGATACAACATTAAATAAGTTTTTTAAGCAATATTTTTATTAACCATTTTGATATCTTCTTTTAATTTATTATCACATTTCTCCAAATCATTTTTATAGTAATTTAAGCATTTTGACTGTGTGTAATGGTACTACCAGGAAAGAAGCCATTGCAAGTTTGTGATTTCAATTGTAGGTTGGTTGGTTTGGAATTTGGATTGATGCTTTCATTTGAGCGTGGGGTTTTTCCCCCACTGGAAGTAAAAGAAATATCAAATGAGGGTTAGAGGGTGAAGTTTCCCTTATTAAGGGAGATCCTTTCTATGGCAAAGAGATGTTCAGTTGCTGAGAAAGTCTATACTGAGAAATGTCTTTTTTAATACAACTTCTGTTGGTTTTAAAGCCCTGTATTAAACTCAGAGAAACAAGTCCTGTTAGATATTAATTGTAGTAACTGAATAGAATTGTGAATTACAGAAGTAACGTTTGCATACTGAGAACAAAATTTACCTTTCTCCCTCACCTTAAAGAGGGGTAGTGAGTAAAAATTTTTTTTCTTGACTCTTTAGTGGTCTAAAGCATAGGTATATATACCTGACATAAGTAGTAGTATTAATCTGATATCTTAAATGATTCAGAAATATCCAGATGTCATAAATCTGTGCTAGTAACACAAGTTACCACTTTTATGACTAAGTTGCTGAATGCTTCATTGAAAATAAAAACTGTGTCAAGAAAGGAAATAGGTACTTCATCTTGTGCAATCAAAAATTGCTAAATTGCTCCATAGTTTCCAGAAGTTAAAATAAATACTAGTCATGCAGCTGTCTATTTAGTTCCCAGTGTGCTGAAAACATAAACAGATCCTATCAATTTAGCTGGAAAACTACTTTAACAGAAATGATGGCTAAATGAGACAGTGGTACAAACTACAAGCAAGGAGTTCATGCAGTTGTCTCCCCTTTACACGTTTTCCGAAACGCATAGCCTTCCTGAACTATGAGATAAGTAAACATTGATTTTGACATAATAAAACTTTGAACTTACTTGTGACTCATCCCTGCATTAAAGATAAAGGGTGTTTTTCTTCTCTCCCTGCCCCCACTCCATAGGATGCAGCTGAGAGAGTCTATTAGCATCAGCTGAAATCACTGAAAGCTCTTTCATTAAATTCAGTAGAAGGTGGATTAAGTAGGTTTTGTCTTTGAACTATGTTCTTGACAGAAGAAGTTTTTTTTCTCTTTGCCTTGGCATTAAATGGCATATCACCTATTAATTTTCCACAACCAAGGCAATGAGAGTATTAGCATCAAAAGAAATAGAAAAATAATAAATTATTCTTCTTTTAACTGACTTCCTTTAAACCTAATCTCCTATAAGGCAAGACTGCATGTACATGCTAGAATGGTAGACAAGTCTTTGCAAGATTGTAGCCTAATCTCTAAGTTTTGTTATCTGTATTCTAAAACATTATTTATGATTTATTGTGCAAAATTAAACCTACTCTGAATTGTTTAGACATTCAACTGATGTTCCACAGATTAGTGTTTATTATTTATTAAGGATATTTTCTTAACATTGTTAATATATATGTTAATTGTTTCCTGTAATATTTAATATACTTAATCTGCATACACCACTCTTCATACCTACAGTTCCATTAACAAAGTGGGGAGAGAATGTGTTTGTACCTGAATACAGCTTTTTTAATCAGTAGTCTCTTTCTTTCTCCCCTAACTTTTCTAATATGGTCTATTTATTCCTTTACAGAAAAAACAGAGAACAAAGGATCTGTCCCAGCTATTTCATTCATACAGTCCATATGATCATAAGGTAAGAAAAAAATATGCTACCTATATTTGTTGCTAAGAAAAAGTCCAAACATTTGTGATAATTATATTTCATGTTTAAAGCAAAAATGAGAGGAAGTTATAAAACTGAAAGCGCAAGGGTGTTCACTTTACTTAAATTTTGCTATCATATAAATACTGGTTTGTTTCTTCAAGCCAAGCTTGAAAAGGTACATTTTCTGATTTGTGAAACCCATGACTCACATTAACCTCACAGAAGTATAATTTATAGACTGGCACTAAATCATGCAAAGTGACCATATGTGATATTGGATTCCCCTCTTTTTTGCTCTCTATTATATAACTGTGTTACCCTTGATTATGTTGCTTAGCCTTAGTTGTGTCAATTAGGCTCTGAGATACATGATACTAGTGAATTATCTATTGATTCTGGGAGCATGTTTGGAAGAGGCTGCTTTGCTAGCAGACTGGTGGTTGTCTGGGGAAAGAAGAAGAAATGGACATAAACATTATAACTTGATCCTTATTTGTAAAGTCTGGGAACTCTGGTAAAAAAAAAATAAATTATATATTATAATTCATACTATAGGGGAAAAAAAGAAGGTCACTTCCCTGAAGACATTGCAATGTGAATTAAAAAAAATAAAGCTGTTACAAAAAGATTTTGGAGAACCAAGAGACAGAGATCACAGCATTTCTGTGCTATAACTATTCATGGGGTTCTTGTAGACCTTATGCAAAAGAGAGCATTAAGCAGCAGATTGAAGGAGAGTTAAGTAGGTTTTCAAATATTTTTGGGGAGTTCCTCCTGTCTTGGATGCATCTGTGGGCATATTTTTTGAGCAAGTGCACAAAACTCTTTAACAATTTGTCAGCATCACGAAATGTCTGTCTTTGGTGCTTCTGTTTTGTGAAGTGTGTGTGATTTTCCAAGTATCCATTAAAACAAAGAAACATCTGAAACATTTCTGTTGCTGTTTGGACATTTTAAAGGAAAGTTATGAACTCTACCTCTTCTGTTCCTGGCCCTGCACCAAATACATTGGAAAAATCAGCTAAGTTTTATATCTGGGAGAAGAAGGTGGCAGAACTGTGTATGTGTGTGCACCTATCTCTTTGTGTGAACACGTGCATAAATGTGTGTAACTGCTTATATGTCTATGAGAAAGAAGTACAATGTGTAAATTAATGGATGAAATTTGTCAGATAGGTTGTTGCTGTGAGAGTTCTGTAGTTACCGGCAGCTTGAAAATTTATGGTTTAAAAAAATATTGTCAATCAGTAGGTATATTCTATAATTTTAAAAATTGTATATAATTTCAAGTTAAATCCATCACTTCAAAGTACTTTTTTATAGATAGTCTCACATTATTTATAAGGATTCATAAAGCAGATCTTAAGGGCCTGTGAAAATAGAGAAACATGAAGAATAAAGGAAAATAGAGTGATGAGATTTTGAATGGGATTGTTGCTTTTTGGAATTGAAGCATTTTAGGGTAAATGTAATAGTAAGTCAAGGAAGATCTAATAAGGAGATGCAACTGATGAACTCAAAGCTCTGATATTCCTCTCTATGTCTAAATTCTCCGGTACCAAACACTTTTTATTCATAGTACAAGGAAATTCCATTATTCTTTTATTAGCATTTTTAATGGAACTTGGCCATTTGTAACTCCTGCTGCCTTCCTGCTCATATCCTTTGTGGCATTATATCAAAGTATCCTTAAATGATTTTGGCTGCAGTTGTGAAGACTTGTGCACTCTTTACAAATTAGTCATCGGGCAATGTGGAATTGAATATAAATGCTTAGATATATTTCCTTTTGATCTTTGTTATAGGACCTTTAACAAATTATTAAAAGTAGCACAATTGTTTGGTGAGTGATTTTTGAAGCTCCACTCCTTTGCTTCCAAGCACATTCTACATATATATATATATGAGTGTAAAAGAGGAAGGGGAAAAGAACAAAATAAGTTTATTAAAATTATGATCTTTCCTCATTTTCCATTTGACAGGGAAGGTTTTCCTTCTGCTAACTACTTCCTATTTGTGGTGGCTTCGACAAACTCACTGCAGATTTCTTGCTCTGTGCTCGTAATTCCACCTCAGGTGCCAATTTCACAATTGTTGTAGTCTAGGGGAGGGCTTTTAGTTTTTATATTGAATCTGAAAGTAATCAGCATTAGTTGGAAGTACAATTATTTCAAGTGGAGGTCCATATTAGTTTTACTCTAGTTCTGGTTTTTTTGATTTACATGGTGTATAAAGGGAGATTTCATAATGGCTTTGAGAAAGTGTTGGTGATGTAGGATCATGGCACAAATGATTGGAATTAGAGATTTCCAGAATTCTTACTTTATTGATTAAAAGATGTTTCTAAAGTAGAATAGAGATAAACTTAAGGATAAGTTGGCGCTTAGTGGCAGTAGTTAAAACAGATGTAAAAAGCTTATGAACGATGGTGGCTAAAACAGGATTTGTTACCAAGATTTGATAGTACTTCTTCCCTTTTTAATGGGATATCTCACAGAAAAGAGAAAAATCAATCAAAAAATCAGAAAATGTTCATTCTTGCATGCTTGTGTTTCACTCACTAAAACAGAAAGTGTTTTGTAACTACACTAATGGAGTAACTACACCATACTTACCTTATTGCTATTTACACATAGTCAGGAGACCAGTAGCTCTTAGAAATAGTAGCTATTCCTGGAAATTTTACCTCAGTATATGTTTGTTTATCTGGTGTAAGTCACTGTATCCTGAAAGATTTAAATGTTTCTGGTCTTGCGTTCCCAGGTGTAAAGCTAGCTCTTTTATGGAGGTGGAAACAACTTTTCCTTCAACTTCCAGGTGTGGAGTCTTACCCAGTAAGGCGTTAATTCTGCAGCAGAGGGGGGCAGAGCTTTTAAATTCTTCTCTGCAGAAGGGATGGAAAAGTGGGAGATATCCTGCTCCTGCTGATAGCAGGGGAGAACCAGTTAAGCTTCTGTATTACATTACCATCTAGTTGCCCAACTCATTCTTCAGATGAAACCATTCAGCAGCAAATCTCAAAAACTGCCCTTTGGTTGTATACTTATCCTATCCAGGGGGATTTGATCCTGCTCTCTTTAACCTGGTGTCACCATAGTGCTTACAGAGCCTCCAGCTACAGAACCTGGGGGTCTCTCAGCTCCTGTGCCACTGACAAAGCTTGTTGCAGCATCAGTCTTGAATGCTGACAAACATATTGAGTTCCTGATGGCAGACACATTCAAAGAGTTCCATTTTCATACTTTTGTTGTTGTTAAAATAAATATCTTCTAAAATTCATTATTTTCAAAACTAAATAATTATTTAAGAAACACTGACTATATCTTGGCTATGAAAAACTGTTCCAGATATGTGATTCTCATTTGTTCAAACTTATTTTCCTTAGCATATGTAAAAATACATAGAACTCTATTTGTAGCTGAAGCCATTCCTTGTTCTGAAATACTTGCTTTTTCCTGTGTTTATGTGGAGTAGGAATATGTATAGTCTGGCTTTTCTTGCGTGTCAAGTTCTGATTGCTTTGTAACTTTTCTCTAGTTAGTGATAGAACAGCTTTTCCAATTATATGTACAGTTTATCTTTTACTAGGGCAGTCAGAAAAAAAATATAAAATTGACATCCTCATGAAGCGCTGTACCAACAATAATTCTAATGTTTCAAAATTTAAAAGGTAGTTGAGGAGCACTCTTTTTGTCCTTAGCTGTAATCTGGCCAGTTTGCTACTAGCTCATTTAATGAAATATTATGTTTGCACACAAGTAATTTCTGCTTAATGTTTTTTTGTGTGTATACTGTGAGGTTTCACATTGCACACAGGAAGAACTTTACCTGCAGTGGACGTTTAACTTAAAAATCATAGAGTTGGACCTTTCTCCCAAATTATATTTGTCCTTTAATATTTATGTATCATTGTTTTTCAAAGCTATTAAGGTAGTTGTAATAGTAGGTCACCTGGTCAAAACAACGGGTTTGAGAAGCTTAGTAGGAGTTTCAGGAACCCATATGCATCAAGTGTCCAAAGTAACCATCACAGAGCCCTAGTTCCTTCTCTTTTTTTGTCAGATGAGTTAAGTATTCAGTCTGGCCCTGGAGCAGTTGTTTAAAACTATAATCCTCAATTTATGCTCTGCAAAAGAATGTTTTTACATATAGTAAACATAGTATAGCAGAACTACTATTCATTTTGCTGCTTTGCCTCCTTGGGAGGATAGCCAGAGAGACCTTGAGGCATGTCCATACATGCCTCTGGCAGCATGGTGCTGTTACAGTGAGAAGTCCCCTGAGAGTTGTGCTTAAAACTCAACTCTGTATTTATTTCTGCCTTTTGCAACCTGAATCTCTTGCTCTGAAATAGGGCATGATCTATGAAAAAATAAGGTCATGTCTTAAAGCGTTAGGGATTTATTTTAACATATACTGTGTCCAACCAAGTAGGAAATAAAGTCAATATTCATGTGATTTGAAAAGAGGTTTTTGAGATATTTTCTGCCAAACTGAAAGTGCTCAGGATTAAAAACATTAATTCCTGTTTCAAAATGTGCTCCAATTGATGAAATACTACTAGAATAAATCTAAGATCTTCAAACCTCATGCTTTTGAATGTTCTTTATTAATGTGTTCTGGAAATGTTAACTATAAAAAACTAAAACCCCCTAGACAATTCATTTATGTTTGGCAAGTTATATGGAGCATTCTTTTAAGATACACAAGTAAGTAACAAAAAGTTTTTTGTTTGTTTGGGGTTTGGTTTAGTGGTTGTTTGTTTGTTTTTTGTTTTGGTTTGGTTTTTTGTTAGGATTGTTGGGTTGGGGTTTTTTATGGGGTGGGGTATTAGCTCTTAGCCTAGTAAGCAATTTTGGGAGGCAGGGGTGTGATGTCCTGTACTCTGTCAGCTTTGATAAAGATAGTTATGTACATAACTGATTCAAGGAACGTTAACACAAGATTATGTGTGTCTATCCTTAAGGTGCCTACAGATTTAACCTGTTTTCAACCAACTATTTCAATAGTATACAGTCTCTTGCTCCAATTTTTAATGAAAAATAAATAATCTAGCTTCCTTAAACTGAGGTTTCTTTTGCTGAGTTCTGTAATTTCTCTGAAAAGTTGATACCTTGTGTCAGAAAATTTCTGAAAATTGTACTGCTACACATTGCAAGAGGCTGTAAATAAAAAGGGGGTGAAACTGTGTTTTCACAATGAAACAGACAGGAGTCAGTATCAAGTAGGTGGGATCTCTTTTGGCACTGTATGCTCTGAGTGGTTTTCACTGACAGCACAACACATTAATCATAGCAATGCCCAAGGCTGCGGCATTGTCTGGTAATCATCATGGGACCCCAGGTGAAGGGTGAGGGTTTGGAGTCAGTTGGCTTCTGATAAAAGAAACCTGTCAAGTTCTGCAGTCCTTCCACCTCTGTGCTGTAAGTGGTGGCCTCTGGGGACCACATGCTGCGGCAGGAGAGTGGAGGGTGCAGTGGTGGCACCAAGAACCAAAAAAAGGGTCTTACCATGGTGAGGACTGTTTAGTTAAACAGCAGAAATGAGGGGAGTTGGAAAGTTAAGAGTTTCAGCTGGGATCAGTTTTCCTACCGATGGACTACATCCTTTCATTTTTCTCCCGTGTACAGGGAATCCTTTACAAATAAGGAGATTCGAAAGGAACAAAGGGAATTCTGGAGTCTATGCAAAGAAACCACTTTAAAATGCCTTCTTTTGGTTAATTTCTAATGGCGGAAATCGCCATACTACTCTTGTTAATTAAGTCCTAAAAGCTTTGGTTTTGAAGATGTTTCTACATTGGGGTATGATGTTCTTTCATAAGTGGATATGTAAATTGAAATGTTGGACACTTGTGGGGTTGGAAGTGTTGCTACAAGAGTATTTTCTTAAAAGAAGCTGGTGAAAGACTAAAATGTAGTTGCAGCATTAAACATAACTGGCAGGTGAGATTTACATCTTTCAGTAATCTATGTTCCAGATCTCTCAGATTTTTACATCATCTGCTACTGTGTTTGCTGCTGTCATCTTTCATAGCTACTGGCATTATGAAGTGGTTTGTTTTATATGTGAGGCATGGCAGCTAGCATGTGTAAGTAAACCAGGTTTGGATGGTTTTTGGAGTCTGGAAATGGGAAATTACAGAACCGCTTAAAACCACAAAAAAATTTTTTTCCTAAAGACAGTCATCTTGCTCAGTTATTAACTGTGTTTTATAAGATGTGCTGTGGAAGTGCTGTGAATGCGTAGGTTTTACTTTTGAGCCAGAAAAAAAAGAAAGCAGTTTTGAGATACTGTGTCAGCCTTCAGATTTTTTGGGTAATGATTTGGGTATATGATTCTGGAAAATAATAAAAATCCTTTTAACCTGCTTTCCATTTATTCCAGGAACAGCATTGTACTAAATCATAAGGCAAGTGTGAGGTTGCAATGCCTGTGATACAAGCCATGGTCTGACTTTCCTAAAGGAGGTGCTTTGAATTGTTCTGTAAGATGAAAAGGTTTTCTAGGTTATTGCTGAAAAGGGACAGAGCCTTTTGCTATCTTTTGCCTTGAAACAGATTTCAGGTTTAATTTAATAGCTCAGATGTCAGATATGACTGTGTTTTATAGAAATATTCTTATTGTAACCTACATCCGTTCTTCTCTGTTCCCTTCCCTCATGTTCAGAACTGCTTTTTTGGAGGAGGTTATATAAAGCTGTTTTATGCTCTTGATATGATGTGAAGCTTCAAAGAAGACTACTGAAAGAGAAAAGCAATTTCTATTTGGAAGAGCAGTGCAGTGGCCTTGTGCTAATGGCACACTTGAACATTACTTGATGATAGAGTAGAAAATCTAATTGCCTGAAAAGCTCCTGCTTATTCCTGACTTAACTCTGAGCTACACCGAAGTTCATGCCATCTCTAACACAGAGCGAGTTAATATACAGACAGGACTGTTCAAACGCTAGGAATTTTTTCAGGATTTGTAGAGAACAGACAAAGAAACAAGGCGAGCAATAGAATGAAAGGGCTCACTTCTCCATTGAATATGGTATACAGAGGAAGACATATCTGCTGTGGTTTAGTTCTATAGCTGAAATGCTGGGATAAAAGAGTTGCAGTCTTATTTGAAGTGTATATTGCATCCAGCAAATGAAAAAACAAAGAACCCAATTCATGAATATATTGCTCTAAACCCAATGTTTTGTTAGTTGATTTTGTTTTACACAAAACCTAAAAAATATACAGACAGGTATATATGATTAATATTTTGGTTAAAACCATATTTAATGCTAGTATCTTATGCTGTAATTGGATATTTAAAGCATCTAACCCTGTCTGATTCTAACTGAATTGTTTGGGATTGTTACCTCAATTATCAACCAGAAGGGAGGCTTTTCCTGTTTTAGGCTAGATGTGTATTTTTTCTGTCTTTTTAAAATGTTTTTTCAAAAAATTGTTTAACAATAGTCTGTACTATATAATGATGTATATGCTTAGATGTCGAACATGGTTTCACAGGTACTGATGTATTATTGAAATATCTTCAATAATGATCTTGAAAACAACTGTAGTAAATGAGCTGATGTAATCCACATACCCCTCCCCCATGTAAAAACATGTATACACTTTTTCAGCTAAACAATTGTAAAAATAGTGGTCATTTACTTCACAGGTTTTCTCCTTGGTACAGCATGCAGATGCTACCTGGTATAGCAGATTGCCTTAAATTAGTATATTCTACCTCCAAAAAATACTGAAACAGAAAATGAGAGACAAATTTTACGGTGACATTAAATATCTGCCATATGAACTCAAGTAAAACAAATTCTTTGATGCACATTAATCCTCTTGTTATTTTCCAAAGAGAGGCATTACCTTTTGCTGCGTGTCTTGTGTCATTTATGTACCTTGTCCATCACTGCTCTGTTACTGACACAAAAGTACAAAAAAGAAAGGTATTGTAGCTTTTTTCAAATTAGTTGCTGGAAAGCCTTGATATCACAAAAAAAATAAAAAGGCCTGGCCCTGTTACCGTTTTTTTAAGCTCCCTTCAATCTTATCTTGGCAATGTGATGGGGTGTTTAACTAACAGTTCTATGGATATTTCAAGTTTAGGTGTCTTTCCTTGTCCCATTCCCTAACACCTCATTTGACCTATATCTCTCTGTGGCTGTACAGTTTGTAGTGGATTTGATTTTCCAGTTATCTCTCACTTTCGCTCCTTTCCCCACCCTACCCCCACCTCTTTCTTTATTCTATTACCATTTCACCCCTAAAAAAAAAAAAAAATATTTCTCTATGTTCTCTACCTTCTTTTTTGTGTTTCTTCCTACCTAACTATTCTTTCTTTAATATCTTCTTTAGGTATTAACATTATATTCTCTCTCTTATTTACTTTTATCCACCTGCCTTACTGGTTTTATTTTTACTTTTTCCTCTTTATGGAACCCCTTAGTTCTACAGCTGTACTTTGGCATGGCATTAGAGTGGCTGTGGGAGGACAAGGGATCAGTGCATCAAATGTAGCAGTGCATGAGCACACTGTTGTGGAAACCCATCCACAGAGCTGGTAGTAGAAGTCTTCACTATTTCAACTTTGCTATTGACCTACATATTCATATAACCAAGCTCTTGAGCTTGCTTGCTTTTAACTAACAACATATCAAGAGACCATCAAGAGACATATCAAAAGTTTTGGGAACTTCACCAATAGATATAACTATCTTTATGTTCTATTCCCTATCTTCTCACTGGAGAACTGTGTACTTGAATTAATTTGATATATTATTTAAAATGTTAGATGTTAATCAAGAAGGTATCAATACTTTTATTACTGGATATTTGAGTACCCGAAATCTTGGGTAAGGTTTTGACTTTCTTGCATGGAGAAAGGATATTCCATTTATTTTTCTTCTTACTTACTCCTATTTAAATGTTCTTGTTTTAATGACCTTTGGACATAAAACTATGAAGGAGATGTGGATTTGCTGGCTTTGTGTTTGATAATAAGGTATGGAAATGTTCATCTCCTTATCCTTTCTTAATATTCTTCTGCACAGCCTTATGTATATGTACGTACATGAGCACACATACACACAAAACCCCATAATCAACAAAACCTTTGATTTGAGATTGATTCCAAGTATCATCCAGAAACAATCTGCTGTATTTAAAATAAGTCAGGGAAGGATGGGATCACATTTTTACCGATTTGTAATAAGTCAGCACTGGCTGCTATTCCATCTTCTGCTGTCATAAACTCTTGGAACTAGAAACGCTCTGTTATTTTTTGTTATAATTTACTCTCTGTGCTATATTCAATTTAAGAGCAGGAAGAAGGGCTAGTTATACAGTTGAAAAGACAACTTTGAGTAAAGTGACCATGTAAAACAATAGATATAATTTGGTCTTCAGATTGTTCTACACAGGAAACTAGTTCTCCTGCTGTCTGTCTGCACGGTGCAGTTCGGCCACTCTCAGTGTGAGCTGAAGTGCTCTGCTTTGAAGGGCAGCTGGAAGAGGAGTCTCAGAATTTGCCAGCAAACCATGTGGATTTTGCATGGTTAATCTAGGTGACTGTCACCTGCAGCAAAGCATCTTATTTTAGTTGTGTGTGAAATTTGGGGTTCTCACAAACAGTGCTGTCAGTGGTCTTGCACTCAGTCTGCCTGTGTCTGAGGGAAGCTCTCCTGATCTTAGGGGACAGAGAGTGTTTGTATTCAGATGTAACTAGAAAAACATCCTTTGGTTTTTACCAATTGTTCATTCTTTCTGGAAATTGCAGGATGAGTGCCGAAGGATGTCAGTGTTCTGATGATACAGTATACATGCTTACACTAAAACTAGCAACATTCAGGTAAATTTCCCACATCCTAACATAGACTCTACGCACGTGAATTACAGTAGACCTGAAAGACTTTCAAACCTTGTTGCAGTTTGGAGGTCCAGGGTGAGTAGACTTTGAGTTCATCCTGCATTGTGGACATACCGTGAAGGTTTAGGTTGCAGTTCAGGGCAGAAGAAAGTACCTAAAACACGATTTAATTTCAGCTGTACTTGAGCTTTAGTGTATTAGAAGGAAGGAGTGGCGTTGTCAGTAGGAAGAGAGGTACAAACCTGGATGTTGTTATAAACACACATTAGTAAGACCCATTTCATTCCCTTAATATGACATGTTCTTCATAATTTTTTTCCCCTGTGTTCTGGTATTTTATGAGCATAAAAGGGTTTTCATCCAAAAAACTGCATCCATCCAAAGATGTGATTCTGGAGACTACCTCTCACTGATTTGTGTTGTATGAAGTGTAAGATGCTTGTGGGGCTAACAGCCAATTTAAGGTTTGGTATCTCATGATCCATGAGGATAAAAATGGGGGGGTTATATCTGCATAAAGGACCAAAAGCATTACAATTTCTTCATGATAAGTGTGGCATTTTCTAATATCACTGAAAGCAAGTAAGAAGTTGATCTTTAAAGATGACATTTTAGTTCATATAAATGCGGCTGCAGGTCACGTTTCTTTCTCTTTTACCCGTTTCTCCTGCAGTCATGACAGTCATACACAGTCACCTAGCCCTATCAAAAAAGAGATGGGTATGGAAGTAGTTGATGCAGGTCTTTGAATCAGAGCATGAGATTTATTTCTTTTTACAAAATATATTTCTGTGAAATTTGATATATGTAACACACATAAGAGATATGCTGTGATAAAACACTTCAGGTTGCAAATGCAAGCAGTCATGCTGACAAATCTTTTATTTCATACTGTCATGCAGGAAAAAAACACCTATGTGTTATTACTGCTGCTCGCTTTTTCCTCTCCTTTAATATTGCTAGCATAATTTTTTCATTTTATGAAGCATGTGTATGGTGAATTATGCTTCTTTATGCCTTTTATTTTTACAAGCTGATTTTTTTAAATGATAGACCTGCTTGGTAAAAAACTTTGCAAGATATGAGCCATCACTGTTTTATGTTGCAAACTCCAACCTTGTTTTCCATATAGCATTTGCAGAAGATGTGTAATAAAGCTAAAAATATGAACCATTTGTAAGTCCTGTGTGGGAACAGACATTAAATACCAATTCACGTGTCAGACAGACAGTGGCAGCTGCTTTGTTTATGTATGGCACGATCCCATATTAAATCAAATGGCAAGTGCACAGTTTGACAGATACTGTCATCAGTGCAAACATTATTAAACTCATTAAAGACATTGCTTTTAATTTTTTATTTAAAGTACATATATTTGGCTTGCAGAGCCTTTTCCAGTCAGAGCCTACAGCAGCAAAGTACTAATTCTTAAGTGTTTTTTGCCTAACAAAGCCTGCTGTGTTTCTGGCTGTTCATCAGGGGCAGTGCCACAGTGTTTATGACTTTCCTTTCACATCGTGCGTTAGGATCTGTGACCAGAAATTCCATTTGAGAGCACATCGCTCTGGATAACACTCAGTGGTCTTTTCATTTTGATTGATGGCTCTGGTTTTGCACCATCTGGCTTCTGATAGGCTGCATTAATCATATTCCGAACTATGAAAATTTAGACAGGATTTTTTAATGATGTATGTTCAAAACTGCGTAATTGTATGTATTCGTGTATTTAATTCCCGTAGGTTCCCATCACACAAAAGGAGCAACAAGCTTCTCATGCAGTTTGTGTTCAGTTATACAGTCTCTAAATAAATCTCTACTTACAAATGCCCATATTTCGATTTTACTCCTGGTTTTAACTTTATTTTGCTTTCTATCAGCTGTTTATAGCCACTGTTTGGTATTCACATTGTTTTTTGTTAGGAACAGTGGACTTGTCTAAAGCACTTGATATGCATTTCAAGTGTTTTATGTAAATCTTAAAATTTCTTTCTGCTGCTTTGATGATATGCTGAAGTTCCTTGCTTCTTTTTAAACTTAGCATGAGATCACAGAATATTCCGAACTGGAAGGGATCCACGAGGACCATCACATCCAACTGTTAAAGGAAAGAAAGACCCATACAGCAATGAAACCTGCGACCTTGGTGTTATTAGCACTATGCTCTGAAACAGAATGTCATCAGGTTTTGCAACAATAATTAAGTAGGGTTTCTTTATCCTAATTTTCAGCACCAATACTTAATTTAACAACAGATTATTGGTGAATTATGATTCTCTCCACCCCGTATGTCTGTTCTAAAATGCTGTGAGACTGTAAACAAACAAGCAAGCATTGTTTTTAAAATAAACATATAAGAAAACATTAATGCATGAGACCTCATTACTGATCAAACTGTGCTCAGTGTTGAATTACAGTTCTCTAGTAAATCAACAACTGGTCTTGAGTAATGTTGCCATGGCCTCACAGATATAGAACTCCCACCATCTTTTGCCTGAATCATTGTAAATATAGTTTACCTCAGAGACATTACAGAAGTTAAAAAGTTAAAATCTTGCCAACAGGCATAATCAGTATCTTCTCTTAAGCTCCCTGTTGGCTATTCATAAAAGCTTGGATCCTCCAGCCTTCAGAATGCACACTGCTCCCTGGTGTTCCCATTATTCAACTTCCAACTTGGAACAGCAGCTTCACTGTACCTGTGGAAGCTGGAGCCACTCAATACATTGTTGATAACAAAGGTCTACAGTGAAAAGGACAGTTGTTCATAGTAGCATTCTGCAAAGGATCCTCTGAGCTTTGTGAGATATGAACAAGATATATTATACTTAAAAACATGAAGAAAAAAGTAGTATATATATATATGCAAGTATCTTTCTGAGAACGGAAAGATTATTGTCATTCAGACACTGGGATGTAGTGTCAAAGGGTGAGTTCAGGGCCTGCAGGATGGTTGATAGAAATCCCTAACAAGTGAAAGATTTATACTGTGAATCTCCTTTCATCTCTTTCTGGATTTGTATATGCCAGCTTAGGAAAATAGCCCACAACAACTTGTCATACAGACTAGTAGTGTTTTCGACTTTGAGTAAGCAGCTTAATATGAAAAAACATTGTATTACCATATTTTCTGAAATTCAAGGCCGTCCTGTGCTTTTCAGCTGAACAACTCCAGTCAATCTTATCTTAGCCCATGCAGGTTTAATGACCTAGCTTCCTGATGTCAATGCAGTCAATTAATTCTGTAGAAATATGCCCTTCATTGCTGTAGTAATGCTGCATGTTCTCTTATCACCACCATGGTTTTGTTTCTTTTTCAATAAAGAGAACAGAGGGATTTGAGTTTTGGTCTGTATTTTAGGGTTGAATTTTTGTTCTGTTCTTTTTTAGTTTTATTGTCACTCCTTATGTTGAAAGAAATGTAAGGAGTAAGCAAATACTCTAAAATTTGTTAAGTTTTACCTTCTTCTGTATGCATGTTCCATTTTTTGTGAAGCTTTCCATTAATGAATCAGCAAATGAGATGACTAAACATTTTAATGAATTCCTTTCCAGGGATATTTAATATACTGGTATCTATTTTTGCTGTTGTAAGATGTTTGGGTTTGGAAAAGAGATGACATTGGTAGCTATCTTTAAAAATCCTGCATGTTTATATTTAGGAATCTAGAGGATTTGATATGAACTATAATCTAGAAAAGTATGCATGTGAAGATTTTTTTAATTGTTATTATTATTTCAAAGGATTCTTGCTTCCCTGAGACTACATACAGATTTTTGTTACTTTTAAACTCCTTTATAAACACTGTCTTTGAGCAATTCCTTTCCTTGGGATGCATGTAGTTTTGAGGTGAGGGGAAGCCCTTTATTGGTCGGATTCTGTGGGTACGTAGCATAGATTCATGTGTTAATAGTTGGCAGCTGTGTACACTGTGCAAGCTCAGTGCATCTGGTAAGAAATTGGGCCTGTACATCAAAACATCTTGTGGAAGCAGGGAAAGTGAAAGTACTTACTGTAAAACCTTTGTAATGCCTCATATCTAAATCAAATTAATATAGTTACTCATATTGGAAATAGGATAATGTGATTGCCAAAAAAGCTATTTTGTCTTTAGTGGTAGATAATATGCCATTATATCGCATATATATACATCATTTCTGTTGAGAATGTTCTCCAAATTATCTTTAGAAAGAACTCTGCTGGGCCTTGGTGTATTTTTTTTATTTTATTACAGCTTGCCCCAATTCTGAGAAGATAATTCCACATAAAGAAAAACCGAGAACAAATGAGAAGAGAAAGTTAATTGCTGATGAATATTTGTGTGTGTGTATGTTGTGGTGGTGGTTGTGATTTTTGAGGAACAGTCTCCTCTTTCAGAATCTTTCAAAATTCCAGTTTCACTGAAATATTTGAAATGAGGTATCAGCCTATTTTCTTCTGGAAAGTAAGATAGCTTTTGAGTTCCAAGCTAAAGCCTATAAATTATCTAGAATCAAAAATTCCTAGCAGCTTATTTGTGGGGGGAAAAGGAATTTGCATCCCATAGGAAAAATAACAAGCATGTGAGGATGTATGAGTGTGTGGAGAAGACTTGGCTGACATGTATTTGTGTGTCTAAGTCAAATACCAGTCCAAAGTTATTGTTCTGCTGTATTTCCTCAGCAGTGAACAACAAAGTGACAACTGCTATGGCACTCGGGCACCATCTGTCTTGTGAACCCTGACATTCTGTTCTTGCCTGAATATGATAAATTTTACCTTATTTTTCCAAGAAAATAAAAATAGTATTTAATCCACAGTTCAAAAGCTGGATAAATTCCAAGTGAGGCCCTGCTAGTAGTGATATCCCTTGTCTCTGGGGGTGTAAATTTGGGTTTACACCTACGTGTGTATATATAAATATTACAGATTTATTGCTGTGTAGACTGTGCTATGCTGTGCTACAAATACGAGTCTGTATACAAACATGCTGTATAAGAAAAAATCTTTTTAACAATCACAGTAATGTGTATCCATAATAAAGTAATTATCTTTAACTTGCATATCTACAATAAAGATTTAAAAGGTATTCTGGTGGTTGGGGTGGGGGAGGAGGGATTAAGGTGGACTTCTGTGTGATTTTGTATTTTAAACTCTTTGCTGATGGCATATTGCAGACAGTATCTTTAGGTATTTTTTAATCTTAATTTCAGCATGGTCAGATTTGGAATTACTGGATAATTTTTCAAATGCAACCTTCGTGTTTTTTTTCATGTAAACAAACTTCATTTAGGGTGGATTGTTTTCTTACCAGAATTCTCAGTGAAGTCGTATTTTTTTTTATTGTCTTACTGCTGCTTTTTCCACTTTCAAATGTTTTCATCACCTTCAGTTTTATTAGGGTTTAACTCTACTCATGTTCTCAGATCCTGAATTGTTATGCTGCACCACTTTCACAGTTAAATACATTGGACAGCAGCAAAAGTACCTGAAAGCCAGCTGGCTCCATGAATGGCTTTGTCTTATGAGGGGTCTAATGAATAGACACTTAAAAATTGTAACCAAGTATCTGCACATGTCTCTGCAGAAATTTGAAGCACCTGCTTCACTTTTTAGTTTAAGCATTTTTATAAAGTCTGTGCATTCATAGTCTTTCTATCAGGGATACAGGATTTCCAGTATTAATTAAAAATCACATTGTGCCTTGAGAAAAGGTGACCTCATGTAAAAGACTTAATTTTTTTAAACACTTTGTTTTAAGAAAGTGATATCCACACTGTAACTGCAGTTAAAACGCACATAATGAAAGCAGTGTGTGAAGTCACGAATCCCAATTGCTTGGTTTTATGTACCAAGTGACAGCAAACTGTATCTTAAGAACTGAACACAAGCTTATCTTATGGAATTAGATACCCTTTACGTAAAGCAAAGAAAACTTTTGTAATGGCACAAATATACAAGATGGGGCATCTTTACCTTCATTACTTCGATCAGTCACTTAGAATTTTTTTCTGAAAATTTTGTGAATATATTTTCATCTTGAAAACGTCTGTTCGGTATAATTAAGTACTTTTCTTACACAAGTGAAAGAAGTCCTTTATTGTTTCTGAAAATACCAAAATATAATAAGAATTTCATACAGGAATTGGTGTGGGAGCAGGTTGTTTTGAAAGGTAAGAAGGTACGTTCTCAGATGTAATTTTCTTACTCTGCATGCTCTGTTGTGTATCTCCAGTAGGTACTGTTCCTAGTGGCGCAGAGAGGGTGAGATGGTGCAGGGTTCTTTCTGGATCTCCATAAAAGGGCCAACAATGATCCACTGGAATGGATCATTCTAAGACAGAATTAAAAGAGAGCTAGAGATAATGAGTAAATCTTTCGTCCCTTCAGATGATGAGAACCTGACATACATGCAGCAGAGCCCAGATGAGTTTTCTCACAGCTTGCTCCACACATCTCAACAGTGAAGAAGTTTCCCTCTTGGGTCCAGAAAGGAGAAAAAGTTGTTCCAAGAATACACTTCAATCTCCTGTTCTAAAAAACTCAAAAGGGTCTTGCTACCTTTTTTTTTCTTTAAAGTATTCTACAGAATAGAACTTGCATCCGGATATGTTATATGCTGTCTCTGCTCTCCGTGAAATAGTCCAGGTATAGGAATCCTAGAAGAAAAAAGAAAAAAAGAAGAAGAAGAAAAAGGAAGATTAGAAAACTGTTGTAGTCAATAATAAACACATATGACCTTTTTAATGTCTGGCCCCTCTCCTCAAAAAGTGATGTGAATGGGGAAATGCCCTTGTAAATGGTGTGCCTCATATAAACCCTGTTTATGAATACCAAGGTGAATGTGCCTTCAGATATATCTCAAGGGACTTATATATGAGAAAAACAGAAAGTGAAGAAACAAATGCTTAAGGAAAGAAAAAACAGTCCTGCCAGACTGACTGTCTGCTTCACTTGGAGGAAAGACATAAATATTGTTTGCCACATAACACTGAAAAATGTGTGATGAATGTAGCAACTGTAAAACCTTCATTGTTCCTTCAGCTAAAACAAACAGAATGTATAATTAGTTGGCTGCTTCTGCCTAATCCTAAATCCCAAGAAGATTACATGCCATTTGAATCATCGTCTACCTGGTTTTTTACAGGCATATTTCAGTTGTTTCAAATCATCTCCATGTTTGCATGCACCAAACCTCTGCAGAGCAAAAGAGAACAGTTAACACTGCCCTGACATGCTACGTTTAGTTAAAGGGGAGCTTCCTTCTTGTATTTCATTGACTTAAAGCCATACCGGTAATTTCCAGATGTTTATAGTATTTTTTCACAGCCTTCAACTTTGTTTGTACAATTGGCTTTATAGATGAATCTCAGTACTAATTTTATTTTGTGGTTTGGGTTTTTTTTATTCCTGCTTGATCAGGCAGTTAATCCATTTTAATTTGTATCTTCTGAATTAAAATTCACTTCCACTTAACTGTAGTACATGGTACAAGGTTAAATTGTTTAGGGTTTACATTTGCAAGGTCAAATTAAATACAGAATCTTTCTGTGGATGCACAGTAAATTATTGATTTTATTTCTCTGTCAGAATGAGGAAAAGTTTTCATTAGAATTAATGTAATGTAAAACCTTGATTTAACTAGGAGGACTCTTGAATGAGAAGCCTTTACAGATATTGCTTGAGTATTTTTGTCTTTTTAGATAAAATTTCGTGGAAGTCCATTTTCCTCTTCTACCCTGTCTTGTCCAAATTTAACTCTTGTATATTTTAATGAGTAGTCAAATGTCTGCTGCTTCAGAAAAGGCCAGGGTAGTTCAGTGGCTTTTCATAAACCTCATACAGAGAATATTCAAACACATTGTTTTCACAAATGCAGTGTCATGGAAGAGGAAGTTCATTGAAGTAATCTGTCAAATGTCAAATGTGCAGGTCAAAGCAATAGTTCTGAGTTTGATCACAGTTGTCTGTAAACCTCAGCTAAATGCCACTGTGGAGTTGCAGATCACTGTAGAGGAAGCATGCAATAGTCCTGCAATCTCCATTCATTTCTACAGGAAGAAAATCTTGGATGGAGAATTTGGGCAAATCCATCAAAGCCGGTGAA
Organism: Myiotriccus ornatus; assembly: GCA_036023395.1. Lineage (NCBI taxonomy): Eukaryota > Metazoa > Chordata > Aves > Passeriformes > Tyrannidae > Myiotriccus > Myiotriccus ornatus. Next base: position 59,868,048 of record JAYRBT010000082.1, on the reverse strand, counting down.
GTTCGTATCTGTAGAACTGATGTTAAATAAGCCTCATCCTGGCCAGGCCACAGTGCCTTGTGCCATTCTGGAAAGCTCTGTAGATAAAGATGACTGCAAAGTTTATAAAGACTGTATATGCAGAGATAACATCATTTATAAGCCAAATTGGTACTGTTAAAAAAATTCTCAGATTGTTGAAAGCTCCTCTGTTTCTTCCAACTGTATCAGATAGTAACAATTTTTTTTTTTTAAATAATTTACCCTGTGAATTTTACTGTTCTTGTATCCTGAGACCATTATGGCTACATCACCATTTTAAAATCAGTGAAAGGATAGGTTATTTCTACCCATTTTATTTACTTCATTTTCTGAGTCATCTTGGATTTCCTGAGCTTAAGATGCCAGAACTGAGTTTTAAGGGAACAAGGAGGATTCTCTGATTTCTGTCTTGCAACTTTCTTATTAAGTACCAAAGTACAACATATGCAGTCAACTTCAGAATGTTTTGTAGCTTGTTTTCTTTTTCATTTCTTTTTTGTAGTAGTGAAAGGAAGAACTAGCGCACTTGTGCCTGACAAGGAGGAAGAGAGCGAGGCTGAGGTTGGGCAGTGGGTCAGGCAGTTTAGAAAGTGGCATAACTCGAGGGAAACATATAGAAGCAAGTGGAAACAGAAACACTAACCAAAGGAAGCATGTTAATTTTGTGTTTTCTCAGCAGGGTTACATTTATTTGATTAGCATTGTGATTTGTAGGTATAACTGGCACTTTTTTCCTGACTAGAAGCAACTCTGTATCTTGTCATACATAGCAGCGTATAATTAAGCTGGTCTCAGATTTGCATATTATGAAGTTGTATGAGCTTATTCAAGCCAACAAAAAGAGGTCTGTCTTGCTAGGCTAGAGCATTATTTGAGCTAATCTGCCTGCTTGTGTACAGTAATGTTTTGCATATGGTTCTAAGAGATATGTGCAGCTGGGTGGTATAGTTCTGAATTATTAGAATGATTCATGGCACTGGTTTCCATGCAGTCACCTTTTCCTTCTTTAATAAATGAATACAGCCTCAACTCAGTAGAAATCCAGGCTTTCTTTGCACTGCAGCACAAGTATTGTTTGTTCTTTACAGCAAAGATCAAAGGATTTTTTTTTTTAAATAGCAGCAGGAACCACAGATCATAACTCATTAAAATTACCTCTCCCCCTTTTTAATCTTAGAACTATACTATTGTGGAGTATTTATTGTTTTATTATGGAATATAGATGTCACTGACTGCAGTTATGTTGATTCAGTATGGCCTTTTGTATATGTTTTTCAGAAGTACAAATGACTGCATTTAATTGAAACACACACATTAGACCAGATGCTCCTTTAAATGGAAAAACTCATAAGTACGGGCAAGGAAGCCTCCCCTTGTTTCTGTGTAAGGAACTTTCTAACCAGAAAAATGCTTGAAATGAGAAGGGGTGGTATAAATACACAGATGGTATTCTAAAAGGTAAGAGGTACTAAAAAAGCTGGGTTTGGTTTTAGCAGCCCCCTTCCAGACTTCTTTAAAAAGTCTGCTTCCCCCATGGAGCAGAGTTTGTCTGTGCCAGCAAGAATCCCAGCTGTTGTGCTGGCAGTGGCCTTGTCTTGATGTCTGCTGAAGTGATAGGTGCAGGTAGTTAGAATATAACACACAGGTCCATGAAGCACAAGCTGCAATGTTAAGGGGGAACAAAGTCAGCAATCATCTTCCTTATTTCCTTGTTCTTTTTTATCGCCATATTCTGCCCTTGCTAGTTTCGTTCTTGGGCATGAGTAAGAGGAAGTATGAACAAGGGAGCAAAATAAAGAACTTAACCTGTAGCTCAACTTGGCATTTATCAGCTGATGGAAGCTCGAGGACTGAGCTCTTGTTATCAAGTCCATGGGACTGCTCCTGCCTTGGTGCTTGGAGGGTCTGCAAAGACGTGTGCATTGCAGGCAGAGCCAGGACTGTGCAGTGCTGCTCTTTGCTCTGGTTGCTTCTGGTTATGTCCCATATTTGTCATTCCTGTATGCCTGCTGCAGCCAGATATCCCTTTCCCTTTCACCATGCACATATAGCATTTGTTCTGTAAATCCCTGTGGACCATCTAATTGCTGTCTTACAGCTAAGGAAGGAAAAAAATGAAACTGTTTTTCATTTCAATATAGGATAAACTTTATGCTTTGAATTCAGTTTCCAAGTAATCTCTTGTAAACTTTTTACTCCTCCTATATTTTATTGTTTCTCATCTATACCTCCTTATATTCTGCCTTTTTTTGCTAAAACAGACATTTCTTCTGTCCAAACTCCCTTTATTTTATTTTCAGAAGGAAGGAATAAGAAAAATTGTTTTCCTCCTGCAGGTTATTCCCATGCTTTAGTGCCAATACTACCCTCCTACACTCCTATTTTATATGAAATTATCACGTTGGCATTGGGTCAAAGAAGATAGAAACTTTCAAATAGGAGGTGGGTGGTAGGGAATGCAGTTTCTAAATAGTCTTCCTCCCAGTTTGGAAATGATATTAGCATGTGTGTTGAAGGGTATGTACAGGCCTAGAAAACAGGTCTGTTATTTAAATCATATTGAAAAATATGGAAACAACTTGGCTTGGTTTACCTTTTCTCTTTCTTGGAGTGGAAACCACATGTTTTACCTTTGGTGTGTTCTCTTACACTTGCCAACTTCTGAAGCTGTGAAGGTGAACGTTTAGGGTGATTACTTAAGGACATTAGGTGTTTTATTTGGTTTCAAAAGAGACTTTAAAGCAGATCACATGAGAATTGTTTAAAAAGGATTGGAGGAGGGACTTGTCTCTGCATATATGTAACAGATATATACTCCTTTTCCCCTTGCTTCCACAAAAAATACACAGAACGTGATGCTGCTAAAATAGCTCAGTACTGCTCAATTTTTTTGGGTCTTGTGCTTCTGGCAGGAGAGCAAATAAGAGTGAGAATCCCACAATTTTGTTTGCTGTAGGCTTAGTCTTCCCTTATGATTCCCATCTCTTTCATCTACCTCACCTCAAAAACTTCCTCTTACCCTGCTAGAGCATAAGAGAGGAAGAAGAAAGAAAGGAGATAGACACAATGGAAAGAAAGAGCCAGACTGGTATACAAAATTCTGTATGAGAAGATTGCTTTCAAAAATGTACTGCTGGACTTAAAGTTAGCAAATCCTCTCTGGACTGAAACTGAGGCTTCTGCAATCTTACTTACAGCATTGATCTCTCTAAAGAGACTTGAGCAAATTTTTTGCCATTCTCGCACCTTTGCTTCCCATATTAGCAGTGTTACTGTCTGTATCCACCTAAAAAAGAAAAGAGGCCTTGCATCCACACAGCTCTTGCCAGGCACGAGAAGGAAGTAAATACGACCTCAGCTGTTCATCCCTGTTAACTTGGTCAGTTTTTTTTCTACTAACAATAAAAAAATGAGGTAAATTCCATAGAATTCTGGGGATTTGGGTCCAGGTGTTTCCAGGACATTGTGAGTTTGTTTAAAATAATAGCAGTAATACCCTGCGTAGCAGGATTTTGAATGAAGGTGGTTATTAATGGTAGTGGTGCAACGGTATGAATCTTCTTCAAATCATATTTCTTAAAAGTTAGTTACATTGTCTTAGAGCTCAGACTTGGTTATTCACCGCTGTTCTGCTGCCCAAGGTGATATGAACCATGAGAGTTGAGTCAGATTTACACATTTTATATCTTAAGGTCTTGCCCTGACTACAAAAAGTTATCATCCTAAGGTCTTCACTCAGTTGAGCCATGTTCTTTGTGAATAGATGTCAACTTGCAGAACACTATAGCAGTAGATATATCAAATGCAAGGGACTGGAATAATCATATCATAAAAATAATTTTTCTAAATAAAAAGGATTGACTGAGTTGGTAAGAGAAGTAGTACTGGAACAGTCAAATTCAGCCTTCTGGCACTGCAGTTAGGTTCAGAAAAAGAAAGTGAGTTTAATGAGACAGTCAAATCCCACCTCATTTTTATCATATACTTTCAGGAATTATTTCAATAGTCAGCAGTGCTGAACTGCTGTAAAACAAGTCAAGGAACTATTGAAGCTGTTCTTCTGTAACCTTCAGGCAAATGTAGTATAACTTACACCTGCCGCAACTGCATTTGCAGCTGCATAAAGTCATGATTCTTCTCTGAGATGAAGAATGCTATTGGTTTTTTTATTTGCAACATCAACGGGGGCAGTTGTTTAATAGGTGGAATTTGCAAATCAGAATAACATGCCTTTTTACTACTGTTGTTTTTTGATTGTTATTTTTGTTGTCTGTATAATATGGGGCTGACAGTACAGACAGCAGGAACTCTCAATTAGCCTTGAGGTCAGGCATCTAAGATTAAAAATCTTGACACATTCCTTTATGGTTTCACCCCAGTCTTAAAAGGGCCTTCCTTTCTCATCTATATTTAATACCTTGTTCCTTCTATTTTTTACAGCACTATCAGATTTGGTTCATGATACCCCTAAAAGACCTATTTCTTTGGGGTGCACAGTATCATTTTATTAAGCTATATGCTTGAAAGGTAATTTTGCTACTGTATTAAGCCAGTGAGAACTAGCCTTTCTGCTGCTGTATGATGGACAAAGCTTCATTCTGAGAAAATTTTAAAATGATAGAAGTGGCTAATGGACACCACTTGAGGTGGGCTTCTGCGTCTAAGTTTCTGCTTACCCACCTGATGGGTAAAGCAGCTTCAGACTTTATTTAGGATGCCTGTGCTTCTTTTTCCCCATTGCCACCATCTTCGTAGCATAAGTAGGAATATGATTCTGCCTTTATGTCAGTGTATTTTCATGATTTTTTGGCAAACGCAGAACATAACAACACAGTGGGGGGGGGGGGGGGATTAAAGGTCTGAGATCCAAGAAAAGATGATCTTTTTCTTTAAAAATGGTTGACATTTCAAAATTTAATACTAAAGTTTAAGTAGGGCATTTTGACTTCTAATCAAGTGAATTAATACTGGGGTGTATGAAGATGGCACAGCAGATCTACTGTCGTGGTTTGTCTATCCTTTGAAAAAAGAAATATTTCTAGAATACATCAGAAAGCAGAGTGTATCTGTAAATGTCACTGTCCAGCTTTATAGTTTTTTGTAGTTCATTATTTCCTTATTTACACATGGAGAAAATACAGCTAAGGAATTGCTCTGACATATGAAGACTTTCTTGGACAGAAAACCACATTCCAACACAGCAGGATTTAAAGGAGCTACACTGAGGGGATGAGTCCTTGTTTTGTATATATAAATATGTTCCAAAGGGTTTTCTTCTATTACGCTAATTCTTTTCAATGTAATGCTAATAACTGGAAAACTGCATTTTTTACACCTGTGTACTTTTTCACTTCTTAGAAATTGGCACCTTTTTCATGGGTTTCTTTTGTTTGAGTTTGGGTTTTTTTGTTTGGTTGGTTGGTTGTTTTATTATAAAGAGTGAAAAAAATTAATGTACTCTAGGAAATATGTGACTAAACAGTGTTCTAAAATACTTATGAGAATTATAAGAAGATTTCCTGTTATATATGAAATGGATTTGCTATGATTCAAAGTCTAGAAACACCAGAACATTGTTAGTACCATTATTTTCATTAAATGATTCTCATAATTTTAAGACAAATTGTTGAATTAATTTATTCTCATGTAAGGTCATCTAGACAGGTCTGTTAAATTTAATGGCTGTTTCATGATTAAGGAAGAGTAAGAAGTTCTTAATTGAGGAACAGATAAAAAGCAAACTAATTAACTCCAAATACATTTCTTTAGCAGCATCCAAACAGCCATTTCTAAGATGAACTTGGGTTACTCATCTTTTGAGCTTTTAATCATATTTTAGATTGCATTTTTACACCATCTGTACTACAAAAATGACTGTAATTTCTGTCACAGTTGGAAGCATCAGTTAATAAATGTTTTCTATTTTGATCTAGGGAGGTGTTTGAATTGAGGGGGAAAATATTCTTAAACTAATTGAGTTAATTTAGGGTAGATTGAGGGAGAGTGTAGTGGAAATGGTTTACTCCTATCCATACCTAGTTTTGTTCCAACTGGAGCTTGCTCTTTGTTATTTAAAACTGTCCCAAAGGAATCTCTTGCCCTCGCCCTCTATCTTCTGTAAATTGCTGCATGTGTTGGGAAACCACTGGTAGTGCATCCATGCTCTCTCACTCTATTTACAAAATATTTAGCAGTTTGAATCTTTCACAAGACCAGATGGCTCAGAGCTGCATTCAACCTGGCCTTAAACACTTCCAGGGATGGAGCATCCACAACTTCACTGGACAACATGTTCCAGTGCCTCACCAACCTATCAATAAAGAATTTTTTCTGATTACCTAGTCTAAACCTACTCTTTTGCAGTTAGAATCTATTCCCCCTTGTTCTATCACTACCTGCTCTTGTAAAAAGTCCCTGCACATCTTTCTTGTAGGCTCCCTTCAGAAACTAGAAGGCCGGAGTTAGATCACCTTGAAACCTGCTCTTTTCCAGGCTGAACAAGCCAATTCTCTCAGCCTTTCCTCATAGGAGAGGTGTTTGATCCCTCTCATCATCTTTGTGGCCCTCCTTTGGACTTGCTCCAACAGGTCAATGTCCTTCCTGTGCTGGGAACCCAGAACTGGTTCCAGCACTCCAGGTGGGGTCTCACCAGAGCAGAGCAGAGGGGCAGAATGACCTCTCTTGACCTGCTGGCCACGCTGCTTTCAATGTAGCCCAGGATGCAATCGACTTTCTGGGCTGTGATTGCACATTGCTGGGTCATGTCCAGCCTCTCACCCCCAGCACCCCAAGTCCTTCTCAGCCAGGCTTCTCTCCACCTCTTTATCCCCCAGCATGGGTTGCCTTGACCCAGGTGAAGCACCTTCTACTCGGTCTTGACCCACATGAGATTCCCATGGGTCGCTCCTCAAGATTGTCAAGGTCCCTTGGGATGGTATCCTATCCTTCAGGTGTGACAACACCACTACTCAGCTTGGTGTCATCTGCAAACTTGCTGAGGGTGCACTCGATCCCTTTGTTTGTCATTAATGGAGATATTAAATATCACTGGTCCCAATACAGACCTCTGAGGGACACCATTTGCCACTGATGTCCATCAGGACTCTGAGCTGTTGACCTCTAGTCTCTGGATGCAACTATCCAACCAGTTTCTTATCCATCTAACTGTCCATTCATCAAATCCATCTCTCTCCAATTTAGAGAGGAGGATGTTAGTGGTAACTGTGTCACAGGCTTTACAGAAGTCCAGATAAATGACATCTGCAGCTCTTCTTTTGCCCAAAGATGTAGTCGCTCCATCATAGAAAGACATCAGGTTGGTCAGGCAGGACTTTGCCTTGGTGAAGCCATGTTGGCTGTCCCGAATCACCTCCCTGTCCTCCATGTGCCTTAGCATGGCTTCTAGAAGGATCTGGTCCATGATCTTCCCAGGCACTGAGTTGATGCTTACAGGTCAGTAGTTCCTAGGGTCCTCGCTTCTACCCTTTTTAAAGATGGGTATAATGTTTTCCTTTTTCCAGTCAGCTAGGACTTCACCTGACTGCCACAACTTTTCAAATATCATGGAAAGTGGCTTGGCAATGAAGTCAGCCAATTCCCTCAGGACTCTGGCGTGCCTCTCATCAGGTCCCATGGACTTATGTACATTCAGGTTCCTCACGTAGTCAAGAACCTGAGCTTTACTTACAGTGGGAGGGACTGCTCCCCAGAATCATAGAATCAACCGGGTTGGAAAAGACCTCTGAGATCATCAAGTCCAACCCTTGATCCAACACCATCTACGAGAGGTTAGGGTCAAGCAGGATCAGAGCCACTAATTAAGTAGCATTAGGCACTGATGTATTGACTACTGCATTATAGAGTCTAAATTAATAACTCATTGGGGTAGGGAATGAAAGTAATGTAGTAGGTTGTGTTATGGCTAACTGCTAGTCTGCAAAACTCATCGTTCAAATACTGGTTTTGGTGAAGAAAATCCTTTAGTCTGCAAATGTATGGACTAGAATAAAAAACAGTCTGTGTTCAAAGCATGTATGCTGCATAGAGAATTTTGCATGTATATATGTCATCAGTATTATGTATAACATACACCAGTAGTAATAACTAGCTAAGCATTCTTCAGGGTGCTCAATTTAATTTAATTTCTGTGACAGACATAGGGAATATGCATTCCCAACAGGCAGGTAGTATTAAGATCAGTTAAGCATATTAATATTTTGCTATCCTGATTTATTCATTCATAGAATTAATAGGTTTATGTTTTTGCATCTTCTCATGTTATTTGCTTATATGTACTTATTATTTCTATTTCCTGAACAGTTTATCGAGAAGCTATGTGTTTCAGTGTAATCTTATTGTTATTCTGAAAAACAGATTTTTCCTGAATCCTGAATGATGTCTGAAGTATCTTACAGTGGAGACAGTGGAGTTGCTTTATTTAGTAAGAAGTTCACACTTCCACAAGGGCATTGTTTTCTTTTTTAGGGTTTTTGCTTTGTCCAACTTACTAATGTGTTCACGGTTCACAAACAGGTTAGCTAGGGAATACTGGTAATTATCCTGATTCATTGCCAGACCTTAACTGACATTGAATAAAGCAGTGAATGAAGTGATGTTAAAATGGAAAATGCAGTAATAACAAAAGTAAAAATAATTTGCATCTCTCAGTGGATTTTATATTAGATGTAATGTTTGTAGTAAAACAGGAAAAGAGAGAACAGAAATATCTGGAGAAGTTGTTTGCAGTGGTACATTTTGATTCTGGGGCTTGTTGTTGCACTGCTGGTCAATGGACTTTTTCATGTATCATTAATTGTTTTAAAACACAGATAATTTTTTAAATTATCATACATACCTATTAAATTGTTAATGCATATTTGTATATCTTGCTTGAATGACAAAGTGCTCTATTCTTTGGAGCAGAAATGATAAGGTGTTATTAATGAAGAGAAACAGCCCAAGGTCATCTGCCAAAGCCATCTGACATTTTTCTTGTTCATAAATAAAAGAATTTGGTGGCCATTAGGTAACTCAGCTACTGTGAAGCCATTCAATTATATTTCACAGTGATAATTTTAGTTGTATGTGTTGCTCAGAACAATATTTCTGTCTTCTTTTTTAATCCCGCAGACCATTTAAGTATCATCTTAAACTTGTGCAAGACAGTATACATAGCCTACTCTGAGGATTCTTGATAACAGTCAGACCTTAAGGAAAAAATACTTTTTTCGTATTTGGACCTCCTCTGTATCACGTGCAGAGAGACTTGACTCTTAAATACTTCTGTTCACTTGGCTACTAAGTGATGCCTTGCAGGTTCTTGGTAGCCCATAGGCACTGCTTGGAAATGTCAGATTAAACTGAGAAGAAAGGAGAATTGCAACATCTGTTACATGAAATTTAAGGCCCTGAAAAATATTTATGTTTCTTCATCTTTTTTGAACTCTAGTGAAAATGAGGCATTTAAGTAGTAGTTAAGCATGTAAAGATCCTTGGGAATATATTCCTGAGTTTGTGTTTTGGTGTTGCTAAACCTTTAGTTGATGCAGATGGTGGGATTTGATGAATAAAAGATGCATAAATAACTGATGCCACATACTTATATCCATTTTCTATAACATTTCTTCATTTTTAAGTCTGCTTCTTGATTATTCTAAGTAGTCATATAGTTCACTGGGTTTTTTTAGCTAGCAGCTAAAGAGCCAGCTCTGTCTGCAAAAGCAGCTGGTTCCAGGAATGCAGCATCTGTTGTGACTACATCTACAGCCTCGATTTTCTTGTTGCTACTAAGATCACAATTATCAAGTTTCCATATACTGATTTTACCATTTAAGTTGTTTTGCACTAATAGCAGTGGCATGTTTTGTTGCCTCAGCTGTAGGCATGCTTTTATGGCCTGTTTCTTCTTGTTCTGTGCTGTGAGTGTGTCATGTCAGAGCACTGAGGTGGAATCTAGCAAAATTCCAGAATGGGCAGCCCAGCTACTGTGCTGTAAAAGAGTCTGATAACTTTAAAGCACTTGATTTAATTGCATAAATATGAGAGTTGTTAATTAATGCAGCGTTAATGGTGAGAAATCAAGTCTGCAAAAGAAGATATTCCAGAAGTATAGATTTTGTTATTAAGGGGACCATATTATGTATATTCTAATGTACAAGATATAAATCACATAAACAACAATTTTGAAAGATTTGAAGTTAAGAACAATTAAAATCTTTCCTGTAATAGGAGTGAGTATGTACTCTGTGAACATCAGAACTTCATAGAGAATAGTGACAACAGGAATATTTTTGCAGATTTACAGGCTGGACAAAATGGAATCATCAGTCCAGTTATGTCTCTGAAGCTTCTCACTGTTCTCAAACGATGACTGAGATTCTCTCACTGGTGTACATTGCAAAAGGGGATCTCAGTTGTGTGAGGTTAGTTGGGAAACTGGTCCTCACACTGAGGTGCTTTTACGTTCATTAACACGTTCAATTTGTGAAATAAACCAGCAAGGCAAAATCCATACCATGCCAATAGGTGTAAAACTATTACTGTGTTAGCATGCATAGAGGTAACTTTGGTTCCTGAGCTACTTACTTTCCAGCAGGTGCACCATTCCCAAAGCTACTTAAAGGTATGTTTCTCTAATGAAAAAATGAAGTGAATTATACTGGCCGGTTAGTGCTTTCTGGTGTTGTTAATGCATCTTGCAAGTTTTCATAGTGTCTTTCCAGACAGATTTATGTCATTTTAACATAAAAGTTAATCTTTAAAGGCCATGTTTAAAATAAAGCTGCAAGTTTGGAATAAGTATGATGAGTTGAATCTTTTTAGGAATATCATAGATAATAAATAGGGATGTTAATCACAAGCTTACAGATGAGTCACAGCAGTTACATACTTGTTAACTCCACTTTCCTGAAGATTTAAAAAAAAAACCAAAAAAACACAAAACCAAAACCACCACACCCCCCCCAGCATTTTAAAACTCTGCTGTTCACAGCATAAATTTCTATTGAAGGAATGCAGTGACATTTGTTAGTGTCACATTTCCCATCCTTCATAGTCCTAAAGAAAAAAAAAAAGAAGCTGTATTTCCATATCCTCACATCTCAGTTATTGATTTGTCAGTGACACAATGAGCACAGTGATGTCTTGTCACCTTTTCTCCTCTCCATTTTGTCTAAGGCTGTTTCAAAAATTATTTTTTAAATAGTATTGAATGCCTTGTAAGCATGGAGTTAAGGGGAAAATTTCTAAATTTTACTGATGATGGCTCTTTGTTTGTTTGTTCTGGAGTGGATTTTTTTTTTTTTTTTTCCAAGCATGTTTCAGGCCAGTGCTTCTGTCACTTAAAGAATGAGCATGTGACTGACAGGATACTGTTTGGGAAGTGATGTGCAGTCTCAGAGTAATATGACATTTTATGAGCAGCTTGACTGTTTTCATTACTTGGATTTATACTTTTATTTCTGTGCGCTGAGGAATAAGTGAGGAAGGCAGCTGTGGGAAATAGAAAAGCTGTCAGGATGAAGTTGATAGGACAGCATTGAAATTATGCCATTATGTCTAGTAAGACATTATGACTGTTATCTTTAAACTCTTTAAATACAAAAATCTGATAGTGCAGCTTGGATCATTAGATTGGTGTTAGGTGGCTACAAATTTGAAAGACTTGCGTGAAGGTAAATGGTGATATGAATTAAATTTTAAAAATGCATCAACAATTAAGATATAGTAAGTAGTTCGTGGTGATACACCTTACTGTTAATGGGGAAAAACACACAGCTGCATTGACAAAGCACTGAGGAGTTTGGACAAGAAAAGCTACTTGTAGAAGAAATATGACATTATAGTGTTTGAGACAACGGAGTATTTTGGGTTGTTTGTTAGAAACCACTGTAACACTGGTACAAACTGCAGTGCTTTTTCAGTAGCAGGTATCTTCTGACCAGTAAGAACATATGAGGCTCCTTTCCAAAATTTATATGGGTTGGTGGGACAAGACTTGCTAAAGCTTCTCTTGCAGTTGCAGTGGTGCAAAAGTTTACTAGCAACAGGGAGGATGACAAAGGTGAAATTTGTGTGATAAATTGTCTGAATTTTTGGTTAGGTAGGTAGTTCACATTATACTCACTTTCATCTGTTCACCAGCTACTGTATCACCCAATTTTCTTGAAATTTTATAGAAGATTGGTCCTCTCCCCTGAAGCACTGTTGAATACAGTATTCTGCCAAAAGATACCAGATGCAGAAAACAGGTAAAGTCGACAAAAGTTTTTTATGTAATGGTGACTGACAGTAGATCTGGGTCTAGCAGGCAACTGTGGGAGGATATTTTTGTTTGCTTTGCTTTTCATACAGCGATACCAGGTGCTTATAGTAGAAAATTGGGTGAATACTCACTCTGAGTGAAAATGAATTAAAATGAAATTTTAATTGCTCACAAGCTGTTTTTATCATGGAGTTACAGCCATTACAGATTTAGTCAGGGAGATCAAAGAGCAGTGTAAACCTCTTAGCAAGATATATCTTCTATTCTCATTTAAGTCTATTGCAGGACATTTCAGGTGCCAGCACAGCTAATGTCTCTTACTGGATGTGAAAAAAAAAATCATGATCCTAGGAAAAATGATTTATGTAAAGCTGGCAGGTTAATCAAAGGAGAGCAACAAGTAATTACAGTAACAGTTAAAAATTACAAAATAAGTAATTACAATAACTAGTTACAGATCTAGTGAAAGAGAAGTGGTTAGAGGCCTGCCAGCGTGTGTATAATATTGATAGGGGGTCATATTTGGGCAAGCATTCATATCCTATATGTGTGATATGATGACATTTCTCTGCTCAGAACCTTGTATATCGCAAATAAATTTTGAATGTGGTATCTGATCATGTCAAGGGATTTCTTAGACTTTCGAGGACAGAACGCTATTATTTCTGGGAAAATTGGAAGGGAAAAGGTAGAACATATTGAAGTACTGATACCTAATTAGCAGATAAGCATCTCACCTCTGTAGTTGTCTGTAGAGGAAAGACCTGATTGATAGCAGCTATTAACACCTTCATGACTTGAAGATGAATGCTTGGAAAGCTTGTCTTTTTCCCCAATGTGTCACTTGGTCCACTTTCACCCAGATTCTGCCTTGTTTACATCTTCTAGTAGAGTAACTCCCACAGCTCAGTTCTGTTCATTATTTCAGCTTTTTTTGTAAAATTGGTTCCCTGGAAGAGAAGAAACAAAATAATGACTTTGGGAGAAAGAAGGAAACAGATAATGTGGTTAGAGGTGTACAAAAAGTTTTTGGAATGGCAGAGCTTTTGGCAGAGAATGGATGAAAAGGTATGAGCAAGTGAATGTAAAAGCACATGATTTCTGGTAAGAAAAGAGTAACAGAAATAATATCCTAAAATGGAAGCCTGGGAATGATACCAGGAGAGCAAATAAATATCCGTATGTACTTTCTCATATGTACAATGAATTTGGCCAAGAGAAACATGCCTTTTCTCTTTTTCTTCTCCAGTACATCCATATAAACATCATATATAAACAAAAACATACATTTCTTACTAAAACTATGTCACATATGCCGTCATGCATTAAATTACTTGCTCAGAAACACTCAGGTTGCACAACCTTGTGGCTGCTTCTTATTAAAACTTGTTTCTTCAAGGCTGGTCAATCTTTAAATGTAACAAGCACGTGGACATTGTAAAGGTTCCAAATGCCAGAGTCTTTGTGTAAATAACATACAAGCCCAGGCAAAGTAATAAATGGCTGCCTCCATTTCACAGCTTCGTTTGCTCTACCTCACTTCTCCTACATATTCATTGTTCTTCCTCGCATGGAGTATGTCCTCATCTTGTCCAATTTTTACCTCTTTTTTTTTTACTGTATTTGATCCTGCAGATAGATTATACACTTCTGCCAAGAAAGTATGACCCACTCTTCCTCTTCCTTGCCTAAGCTTCGTTTATTTCTTCTAGTTCTCTTGCATTCTTTCTAAGTCTTTTGGGTGCCTTGAGGTATAAGATCCAGCTGTAGCATGTAGGCTTTTTTCTCCTTTTAAGTGTAGTCCAATACCCTAGACTTCCTCCTCTTTAGGCAAGCTTGGCTGGCCAGCTTTTCTAACTTCTCACTGTTTCACCAAGCTTCCACTTGAATGATTAGCCTTCAAGGTTTAGTGAGTCTTCATTTTATGGGAGGTGTGTAAAAAGAGCCCTGCCACCACACGCCTGAGTCAGGTGTTCACTGGTGCAGCAAGTTCATCACCTCTGCTGGGTCGTGTACATTGTACAAAGTCTGATTTGCTGAATCAGCAAGACCAAGTTCATGGTTGTCTGACAGCTTTTAATTGTATTCCCTTGTACATTTGAATTACGTTTACATGATCTCATGCTATCTTATGCACTGCATAGGATGCACAGTCCTCACTGAATGATGAATTTGGTCCAGTAGTTTCTTATCATCCTTGTTCCACATGTGGCCTCCTACCTATTTATAATTAACATCAGCCATGTCTGCATTCACAAGTTTTTCACAAGTACCTGTGGAGTAGTGAAGAAGCTCTACTCTAAAATCAGGGATCTGAAGCACAGAGCTGATGACCAAACCTTACAGAAATGCCTTAGCTCACTGCCTCAGAGCAGGGCTACTCTCTTATAGGTGTCTAAAGCCTGATTTTTTTTTTCATAATTTATTTAGATATGTATATGGAGTAGTATTTTGTAAGTTAGAGATAGTGTGAAAAACTTTACTCATAATGAGTTCTTAAAAAGTAAGTGCATAAATGGTATTATTTCCTGACAAAAATAAAAGTGAGTCACAAGGGCATTTGGCAGGGAATCAGTCATTCACAAAGAAGAAAACTTGTCTGCTGAGTAGGCAGAAAAGATGATGTTGGCAGAGATGGTGTTTTTATTCATCTATTAAACTTCAGTTATATCTAAATAAGGTCTTTAATACTTCACAAATAAAATCTTAATAACACCATTTTCCTCTGCTGCTGTCTTGACTTAGGGAAGAGAAAGCTCAGCAGAAAATCCTAAATAACTGTCATTCTGATTCAGTCCTGAAGTAGCATTCATCCTGTGGACTAAGTAACTTTTGAATATTGAATTTTGGATTCCTACTATAATTAAGCAATGTTAGGTAACCAAGTGGTCTCTGTCAACTTGTGAAACTGTGTGAGGTGAGAGCCGTGTATTTTATGAAGTGATAAAAAGTGATATTTCCTTAAACCTGTTTATGTCCAGCTACTATTTGTGTAAAAAAAAAAAAAAAATCACTAAAATCTATTGGTATTTTTTAAGTATATTTGCCACTTAAGAAAGCTCTAAAATATATCTCAAAGTTTGAATATACTATATAAATTTTGCAGATTGGCATTGGACCACTGAAGTAGAATATTAAGTTTCTGAGGGGGTGCTGTAGCCGTGTTGCTTATCCCTTAATCTATTACTTACGTATATGTATAAATATATAGATATATACTGCCTAAAGTATATATGAAGGTTATAGTTTGTTCATTTTTCAGCTATTTAAAAGAAGTACAGGGAAAACATTAAAAATTTTAAAATGGTTGACCACTTTGCAAAATCCCACTAAAAATTTATTGGCAAGCAGTTACTGGAAGGGAGATGTGGGAACGTATATGCCCCATATAGAAAGGAGACCCTATTTTTCTCCTTCAGTGATACATAGAAAAGGGACATAGCCTTAGCTAAAATATTCATCTTATGAGTAATTTCTCCATCCCTGGAAATTTGGAACTGAGGTGATGAAAGAAACATCTCTAGGAAATTATTCTTCTGGTGTTGACAACACCTCAAGATGTTCCTGACAAATGAAGTGTAAAATTTATTTTCAAATACCATTTTTCTCAGAGTACTCTGAAATATTTTATTTCCCTTATGATACTGACCCCGACCTTAAAACAAGTGCTGCAATTTTAAAATTCTGGCAAGCTTTTTTGGAAAAGAGTGAATAACAACTGGTTTTTTTGGGGGGAGAACTGGGACTAGTAGTTGTGGGGCATTAATAATTGTTAATACACTTTGGAAAACATATTACCAATTAGTTTATTATACTGTGCTGTCAAGTAGGTTTAATGTTTATTACCAAGTCTTTAGGAATCAGAAAACTAAGAGTCTGTCTGTTCAAGATACAGTTGTGTATTTTGATTTTACGAATTTCCAACTTTCTAAATGTAGTCAAGTATTTATCTAGTATGACCTCTAATGAAAGCCAGCATATTAATGGCAGTGTTCTGCAGACAGAGCTGTTTCTTGTGACTGTAGTGGTAGGTGGTTGCAATGTGTAAGAGATTCAAATTGCCATATTCACCTGCTCCTGCAAAACTTCCTGCAGTAATTCGATGTGTTCCAAGTTTGGTCATTTAGGCAACAGCTGGTGTCAGCTGCATTTTGCTAAACTCATTAAAGTCCCTGTGGTCTGTCTCATTTCTTCTCCTGTAAGTCTCATGCCTCATGATAATATATGATTAAGCAGTTTATATGCTTCTTTACAGGATAACTGTATTTTTGGGTTGTGATAACATTGGTTTGCACTGCATGATTTTCATTTTCTCTTAAAATATACGAAGAGTCTTTGAGATTACTCACACTATGATATAAGTAGTATTATTAAAATTAGTATGTTAAACCAAAAGGAAGTTATCTTTACATTTCTATATTACAAGAGAAAATTCAAACATCAGTAAACATTTTAGATGTCAAGTGCAGTATACAAAGGCCAGTCCAGGTATTCAATAAGATGATCTTTGCCTTTTGTATATTTATTTTCAGGGGCATATACCATCCCATTAGACTTGCAAATAATTTTTTTAGCTCTAAAATTACCTATGGTGCTCATTATTTTTTTAAGCGTGATGTAAATCTGGGGCTCACAATTCTTCTGTCATTTGGATTGCAGAGAGACAGTTTCCCTGCATGTTTACCCACAGCTCCCCTGCATGTGGAATATCATTAAAAAACTACTTAGAAAGGATGGACTGGACCCAACATGCATGGGTTAACAAGTTGTTATTTATGGAAAGTACTCCAGCAGCACGGTTTTTCTGTGAGTCTGCCTGTGTGCCAATAAAAGGGGCCAATTTCCAGAGAAACATAACTCTGCTCTTATATTCTTTCGTGAGTGTGGAGATGCTAAACTGCCACAATGATGTATGAAACTGGGGCTTTACACAGATTTAAAAACATATGCAGCAGTTAGAAAGCTCCTTTTGTGAATCTGATTGCTGGAAGATGGAGAAGGGAAAAGTCTTTTCATTTAGGTTTGCTGTTTTTTTATTGGGTTTTAATTTTTTTGTTTTGTTTTGCAGTGGCAATGCAACAATGTAAAATAAAATGACTAGACATTGGTTAGGAACACTGATTGTTTCAGTCTGCAGAATATATGACCTGCACATGAATCCTCTTAAATAAAAAAGAGCATGTGGGTTATTTCTTCTGCATTCACATAAGGGTTCCTTTTTGTTGGTTTCACACAACCACACTCCATTCAGTGAAGTAATTGCTGTCCCCTTATCTCACATCCCAAGCTAAGTTCAGCGTCTGGAAAAGCTTAAGGACTCAATGCATAAAATTATCCTGCTCAAACTGTTGTTTATTGCAGGCCATTTTGTCCTGTCATCTCCATGACAGAACATCATTCTGTTGCCTTCAGCTTCCAGCATCTGCAGGGATCCGATATGCTACCCCTGCATTACACAGGGGGAAACCATCAAGCAGGCCTCATTAGGGCAGCATGCCAGGGAACTGCAGTCCTTGGGAACCTCTGGGGCTGCGTAGTAGTGATGCCTTCTCCTAGAGATCACTGCACCCTTCTCACTCACTGGGTGGGTTTCTCAAACCTTCCGGCTTCCCATGTGATGGGCCATTCTTGCCCGTCTTTTCTCTTCTACTAAAATCTTCGAAAGTGTAATAGCACAAAACTTTATGGCTTTGCCAAGTGTGTACCAGTATTATTTCCTCTCTCTCTCTCTCTCTGTGGGTTTACACATAGATGACATAAAATTTTTTGCACATGTTAACAAAGCTACAGAGACCTTTGGTGATATGATTGTGTGGGGTGTGGAGGTGGGGAATCCTGTCACAGGATTCTCAGCTCCAAAGTGTTCAGATTTACTGTAAAGCCTATTCTACCTTTTCCATTTTTTTCTGGTGATACTAATTGTTATGGCTATACATCATCCAGTCTTCTATTTGAAGCTGACACCCAACAATGGGATTCCAGCGTTGCAGTTTTTCTACTGTTGCAGTTTTAACCTAAAAATATTTTGGGTGTATGCTTTTGAAAAAATACTTTGATTTACATTTGTAAAGAATTTTTCTATATGCACATGGCGAGTTTTCGCAGTACAGCCCTCATGGATTGTAGATCTTCTACTATAAAAATGTCCTGAAATCCAAAACAAAAATGCCTTCAAGTGTCTTAAAAGGTAATAAATTTGTTACTAAATTATCTTCTTCAGATGTTCTGACTCATTCAGACTCTGACTCAGCCTCCCTCCACTGGCCATATAGGAAGCTTGCATCCTGAATGTTGGCTCGTCAAAGCACTGCTTGTGCCTACAGTAAGCGTTAAACTGCTCTGCCTCCCTGCCTGACAGCTTGTCTGTGTTTTTTGCTTGTGAAATACTATGATATGTTGAGTCTCTGATAGGCACCTATTGGGTTCTCTAGATTGAAAAACCTGTGGCTTTTCTTGGTTTGGCAGAAAGGGACAGCATGGCTGAATTTGAAGTTTCTGTATATTACTCAGACTAATACATTAAATTGTTTATTGACAAATCTTTGAGACAATTTCTTTACATAAAAATAATTGAGCTGATAATATTGAATTTATTCTTTAATGTAGATTGGTTTATAAGTGTGTAGTGTAGTTCTTACTAAGGTTGTTAAAGGGACTCTTTCTAAGAGTGGTACATCTGCGACACATCCTACTGTACTGTAGTTATCTACTTAGAATAGTAAGGTAAAATTGTATTTGGAAAGTAAAATCTGAAGAATTACCTAAAAATTTTTCTGACATTGTACAGTAGGACTGCAGAGCCTGATTTACAAAGATGTTGAGCTTATGTGTTCAACAAAGAAAAAAAGAAGTTCCTATTTCATAATGCATCTTGATTTGCTGCACAGTTTCGAATTGGAGATCCAAGCTCAGAGTTTAACACTAGAGGTTCTCTTATAACAATATGATAGGTTAATTCACTAGTATAGCAGTTTCAGAGATGACAAAGATTTGCTTCTTTCTGTTTGCCATTTGTACTTCTTAGACATCATCAGTACGGGAAATGCATTATAGAAAATAATTCAACAAATATAATGTTTTGTTTATTAACTCTAGGGCTCCTTACAGTTAAGTAATTGGATGTGAGAACACCAAGGAAGATTACATTTCACAGTTAAATGTGATTTGGCACTCTAAAAAGTAGCTAAGTAAATTTGGCGTATACTAATAATTCTTTTTTCTTTCTACATTCATTAAAATTAAACTTTGCCCTCTTATACTGTGAAATTTTTGAGAACATCAAGTAACACTGGACAATAAAAAGTTTAAGTGACTAGCAGGTGAATATCTTCTGATATTCAGAAATATCTGATATAGTGCATAAGGATTTCATTGTTTGTGTCTGAGCAGAAATTGTTTTTTGCCAATATAAGATTTGCTCTTGCTGCTTTTTATCTATTAAGGATCCTTAGCAAGGAAGCCAATTCAAAAATTTAGTCAAAACATAGGATGCTAGCAACAGAAAAAGTACTTTCCAGCATATAAACCAAGCAGAAATAAACAATATAGTTCATCAGATATCATGTCAAGACACCAGGATCTTAGGTGTCCCTTAGCACATGCTGTCCTCCTTTAACTGAAGAAGTCAAATTTCTGCCTAAAGCCCACTTTGTCACTGATCATCACCTGATCTGTGAACAGAGTGCTGTGTTTATGAATGTCGTGTGTTCTGGCAGATCTTCGGTTTGCTACATCTAGCTCATTAGTTGTGTTTGTTGCATGGAGGAGAAATATCTGGGGGTGGGAAGCCCACTAACATGTGTGTACAGTTTTTTTGTAAAAAATCCCTGTGTTGAAGAGGGAACGTATATTTCACACATGCTATTCAGTCTAACAAATCCAACTCTCATTCTTTTGTTAAAGTGACTGAATCTGCACAGAATGCAGGAGGGGAAGTAGGACCCTAGGTAATGATCAGCGCGCAAAGCATCACCTGATGCACTTGTTCTCCTTTCTGCAGCTTTTGATCCTTAAAGGATAATGTGCTTTTTTTCTGGCTTTTTTTGTTTGTTTTCTTAGGGAGGATTTTTTTGTTTTTTCTTTTTAACCACTGGAGGTTGCATATGGTGTGTGGAATTATTTCAAAGAGAGATTGATCTTCCAGGATCATATGATAAATAAATGGGTATGATGGAAGAATTTCACAGTGACATTTAGAGTACATGTCTGTGTGTACGTGTTTGTACATATGGCGGAGCAAATTCAGTTTATGTGTGATCAGGTGTACACACACGTACATACGAGTCTTAATTCAGGGAAGAAGGTGGCTGAAAACAAAAATATCTTACACTTGTAAAGATGGTTATGTATAAATCTTGCATTTAAAAATGCAAATTTGACATGATTTTCTATATATCATAATTAGATTGTGGGAAATATTAGCCAGTACTTCAGTAACTCTCTAAAGAACTGCATTTTTAATCAGCATACAGCAAAAGATACATTTACAGGGAAAAGAAGTCTTAACTGTTGGGTAAAGGAAAGTGTGTTTTCATTTAAAAGCTAAAGCAAATATGAAGTACCTTTTTTGCTAAATGAACACATAAATGCAAATGTCTACCCTGACTACAAAGCATCCAATAGGAGAGACAGGAATTGTTTGCAGAGATTAACTGATTTTTTTTCCTTAAAGTACTTTTGGTGGGCTCTTGCTTCACCCTTTATTTCATCAGTTTCGGGTCTTGGCAGTCGTGCTTTTCGGTTATTAGGTTGCAATCAAAATAGGTAGTAGGTGTTTCTTATGGAATGATGAAAGGCAACCCAATGATTATTAATAAAACTCTCTGGTATATTGAGCACTGCTGAAAGGTAGCATGATAAACAGCATCTGGCTGACAAGAGAAACCTCAAATTATTGTATGTGGTTTGTGCCACCATGTTGGTTTTCCACATACTATCTGTTTTAATTGAAAGTACCTACTCTAGCATTGTGAATATGCTCGGCATGGTTCTCTAATAAACAAATTCTCTTCATCTCAGTTGCTGTATTTCTGAAATCTGAGCCCAAGGAGGTACATTCTTCACAGATCTTAATTCTTTGGATAAATGACAGGAGTTCATCAAACTTTGATCTCCAAGGTTTCAAGCAGTTTGCAACCAGCTGCTGCTGGATTCTGTTGAAGGCAGAAGGGTTGGATCAATCCAGCAAAATATGTGTTGACTTCAAAGAGAGGCTATCAGCTCTGGTTAGGTTGAAGGTTAAAGATGAAGGTGAACTGTGAACATAAACTGACAGGGACATGTCTTGTTTAGACACAAACTGAACTGAAATGTGAGGGTATGGATAAAGAAATATAGAAGGATTTATGTTGGGTTTATTGCTATAGCTAAATGATCTTTGCATTCAGATAGTCTCTCTGAAGTTATATGTAGGTTTGATCATTCAACGTAATTAAGAGAGAAATCAAGCACTTCTAAGGTTTGGGGGATTTTTTTGTTACCATGTCCCTTTTTCTACTTCAAAGTGGGGTTTTTCCACTGCCTTCAAAGTAAATGGATTTTTTTGTATAATTTACATGTTCTAAAAATATTTCTGGTCATTGTAGTTTGATATTAAGTAGACTAAAAGGACTGATATTAAAAGGCAGGAAATAACTTTTTTGTTTGTCTTCAAAAGGCTTGTTGGGACACAAGTTTTGGGTAGGAGACTTGGGAATAGTTTAGTATTTCAGCATGGCAGACTACAGTTCTGGTAGGCATATTCACCACACAGCAAGTGTCCTTGCATGCAGAGGTTGCCTGCGCTTAGCACACCTGTGGAGTCAAAAGCCTGGGAGAGGCTGTCTTTGGGCTTTCTTAACTTTTAGATATTTGTTCTCAGCCTAGTCTCAGCTTTTCCATCTGTAAAGTGAGAAGCTTGGCAACATAGTATCGATACCTTCCTGTGCTAATGCCTTTTTAGATATTTGAATTGCAAGCAGGCACAAGTTCCAAAATATTACTTTCTTTATTTGTCGTCTGGGCTAGAGGACAGTTTGTGAGTGCGGAGCTGGCAAGAGTAAACATCGCCAACTGTAGCTGGAATAACCTTCCAAGAGTGGCTGCGGTCTTTTGCCAGCTAAAGATTACTGCTGGTTACTCCCTAAAGTATACAAATGTATATCTTGGGGATACAGCTGGGTTGTCAGCTGGGACAGAATACTTTGTGTTGAAGGTGACTCTTGCAAAGTTTCCAGTAACGTTTCAGTGAGAAAGTGAATTCTAACTGCTAGAGAAGTTGAACCTTTCATTGTCTGAGAGCTGGCTAATGTCAGAGAGAAAAAAAAATACTGAATCTTTGCTTTGCCCCCAAAATCTAGTAAGTTGACTTTTGCAGCTGCAGATGAGCAAATTAGCATTAGAAATACCAGAAAATGTATTTCCTCCACTACTTCTCATTATAATCTGAGCAGCTGAATGAACATATGATCCAAAAGTTGGAATAGTTTGGTTGATTGACATCTTATAAAGCTCCTGTCATCCAACAGTGCATTCATAGCACATCAGAGAATATGAACCAATACTGCCTGAAAAACTGTATGTGTAATGCAAACTTAGAACCAGCCTCATTTATGATGGTTTCTGTGAAAGATACAGTTATAAGAGAAGCAATGGTGTTAAAGGATTGGTCATTAAGGATGAGCACATGCCACTGACTTTACAGCTCATTGCTGCTTTATACTTGCCGAACTTCTTTCTATATTTAAGCTGAAAAATTAAGCTGCTTATTATTTTTGCATAAATAACATGGGGGTTTTTGGCAATTTCCACTCCACATAAATTGTAAAGCCAAGCAAGAAGTCAAAATATGTTGGGACTGTGCATCCATTTCTCACCAAAATGAACTTCTGAGAATACTAAATGTATTTTATTCTTTTTAACATAAACTCTTGCGGGGTGTTTCACAGTGAAAAAAAATTAGTGCTAGGTAAAATGGTCTTGTCCAGTTTTCTTTTGGACAGAATTCTGAGACCTTTTTCTGATCACTTGTACTTAATGGGTGCCAGACACCCTATAGATTAGATAAGAAACTGAAAAATTCACTTCATTATTACACAAACTCAAATGGAGATGAAGACAATTGCACATAGCGTTCCTTAATTGTGAGAATGAAAAGTTAATTTGATTTTTAAAAAAATCAAATGAAAACACAACAAGCAAGCTGCTAATACAAGTGGAAAGAATGGTAGACAGGCTTCACGTACTGAGCAACATATTTGAAGTTGATGGCACCGAAGAGAGAAAATAAAAAAGGTTTTCCTTTAAAATATGACAATCCAATTTCAAGATGAAAGTGTATCCTCTTTCTGAGGGGCATCATTACCACCTGACATTCAAAGGCAAAACGTGCTGCAGCAGGTTGTGTGCCACAGGTGTTTTTTTTTTAATATTTTGATTGGTCTGGTTTTAACCCATACACTGAGGTTACTTGACAAGTGGTTTTGTCCTACCATATCTTCCAAAGGTGCTGTACAGTCTCATTACTTCTTGTTATTCTTTTTTCCTTGTCTTTGTCAGCCTTGTGTTCTCTTTTCTTGTCAGCTCCAGATTTCCAATGTCAATTGTTCTTCTCAGAATTCCAAAGTCTTTCTATAATTTTACTTGTAGAAGGGAAAGCATTAGCCCAGGTCCAATGATCTCAAAGCAGAACATTGCTCACATCTGATTGGCCATTTATCTGTGCATTTTTCTCTTTTCAGCACTGGCAAAATAAGCCTTAGAAAACTGCGGTGATTTCTAGCTTAGTGTAGGTTTAATGTAGTAAAACGTTCAACAAGAAAGGCAGGGGAATGAGATAGTGTTAGTAGTTTTGGTTTTGAGGGTAAAAAAAATACGACTCTCTTTTTCCAGGGCCCTGAAGGAATGTTTAGGCTCAATGGCTCAGTGCCACACTCATGATATAAATACTATGCATATTTATTCTAAAATAATGTAGGCCTGTGTTATTTTCCACTACTGTGTCACGTTACAAATTCATGTCCAGTGTTCTGTCCTCCCAAGAATCTTTTTCAGCATTGTTGCCTTCCAAGTTTACCGGAGAGCATCTGTGTTTCAGATTACATATTTCCAAATGGATTAGTTGACATTTTCAGAATGGGAATCTTTTTTTTCTGTACATAGTTCAATTTGTTTTCTCTTACAGTGTTTGCATATCCCCTCCATTTTAATGTCCTCCATGAATTTTAAGACTATATTACTTACTCCCTATTCCAGATCATGTATATTAAATAAAGATGGATGTGTAACTGATAGCTGAATTTTAGATATTTTCTATCTGATGCTTCCAACAAATCCGAGATGTTGCAGCTTGTCTTTTACAAACAGTTCCCATTCCATTACCAGGATGTGACAGTGTTTTTGTCCTTAAAATATATATGCAAAATCTTATTCAATGGTAATTTTTGCTATACTGTATAAAGTGCTTTACCAAGGAGTGTTTATTGTACTTATGACTTTTCTCTTATCCCTCAAGTTTTGACAGCTGTTTAAAAAATCCAACAGCAAAACAATAAACAAACCCACCATACCCCTCCTTCCCACATCCCAGTCTTTAATCAAAGAAAACAATTTATTTTTTTCCTAATTGAGCATGCTCATTTTTTTAAGGTAGGAGTTCTGATAATCTGAATTCCACCAGATCCGTGTGGTCAGTGTTATCTGTTAAGAAGCTGCTTGAGATGATCAGCTTCCATCTGAAGGTTTGCATCAGTGACAAGGGTGAGACAATCCCTTGAGGACTGCTGAACTGGGTTTTCAATGACCTTTGGGTCTTTTTCAGCTATTTTATGAGAAAAGTTTTGTTTAGAGGAAATTGTTTGATAGGAACAGCTTGCTTTTCTTGTGCAAATTACTACCAAGTTTTCTCCTCTCTTCCAAGATGTTTTAAGATCTGATAATTTTTTTAGGTGGATCATTAGGTAGAAATCCAAGTAGTATTTATTTTCTAATATGCTAAGTACTCCATGATTGTGACTGGTATTTACATTTTGCAATTTTTCTTAGTTGTTTTAAAAAGTTGAGCTAAGGAGGATTTCAATATCACCTGAGCATTGAGATGCTAAGAAAACATTCATCTGCTTTTGATCCTAGTACCCCAAAGGTAGTATCTATTAACAGCAAGCAATGGACACAATACTTAAAATTAATTTCCTTTGCTATTCTTTAGATAGAAGAGACCTTCCAAACAAATGTCTTCTAAATTCTTTTTTGTCACACACCGTGACTTTCTAATAGAAGGTTTTTTTCAGTTTTTTTTTTTTTCCTAGCAATTTTATATCCTTTTTGAGTCTGCAGTGCACATTGGCCAAAGAAAGTACATGTATATTGCATTATCTATAGAGACTGCAATTTCTCTGTATGCTCTGCAGTCTCATTAATTTTGAACACATGCTTCAAGAAGATTGCCTTTTCTAATACTGGTCTCTTCTTGTATGCAGCTGTGAAGGGTATCTGAAACAGCATGCATTCTGTTTGCAATTGTATGAATTTCATTTACCTAGGAGATTTCTTAATGCTACTGCGAGGATATAAATAGCAAGTATCAGGTTGTAGCAAAGTCAGTGAGGGATGCCTTACTGTCAGTCTCTCCAGGAAAATCCAGGGATAATTCATAAGTTCTGAACTGAGCCCTTGGCCAATGACTCATTTTTGTTCTATTACTCTGAAGAGTCAAATTTACAACCCAAATGAATACACCTACAGATATTATTATCTTTAAAAATCTGTAGCAGGCTTGCTGACTACAGCTTAAGTCTCTTCATAGTGCATAGTTGTGCATAATCTTTTTAAATTACCAAAATTATTAATTACTTTGAAAGATTTCTTCTAGTAAAAAGTAGATAGCTTCTATGCCATATGACTGTACTTGCAATAATCAGCTCCCACAGGTCAATTAAATGCTTCAGGGTTTAGTCAGCACCCATCACTGCTGCATGTACTTAGATGGAATGGAAGTTACTGCTTAATTATTCCATTTAAGACTGGATAGAAAAGGGGTCATTATGGGTTTAAAGCTTTACTTTTGATTTATATGGCTTAGAATTATACTTACAAAGACAAGAGCTTTTCTCTTTGCATAAATTAATTTAAAATCATAGACTTTTGAGTGCTCTTCAGAAAGTAAATGGGATTCTGATTAATTTTAGTTCGGCAGTTGCAGGACTTAGTAATGAACTAAATGTAGACTGAAATCATGAGGAAGTTGAAGAGATCTTTTGAAATACGTGTGAAAATGTCAGATGGATCTACTGTACATGTGTTTCTTTTATATATGATGCAAGCAAATGTTTAGGTTTCCATCTTATGTAGTAAATTGTGTGCAGTGCCTCCCTCAGCCTTCTGTGGCATGTGTTCAAGGTGTGAAACCCATAATTCTAAAAGTTTTGAATTGTCAGTGTAATTCTAGGAAAGTAGGAAAATATGTGGTATTACATTTTGTAAAGAAGCAATCTGTCTACTTTCAAGTGTTACATTTTTGTGTCTGATTTATTGCCATTGCATCCATATGTACAGCTTATGTGCAGCTCTGGGACACTTGTACTGAGAAATCCTACATTCTTCAAACCAAATAATTTAAGAATTGTATAGAATGTCTTCCTGTTTTTAAATAGATCCCTTTTGATTAAACTGATGAGTGTTTCTTACATAATTCAAATGTCAGGTGTATACAATGTAAAGTATTGAAAGACACATCAGTCTTCCTACTCTAATCTTAGTATTTCCTAGTGAGAATTTTGTTTTCACTACCCATTTTCTCTTGTGTGTCATACACCTTTAAAACAAGTATGATCTTTAAAGAAAATAATTCTATGGAAGGTTGCATGAGTCTATCATAAAATTAAAATTAATTTAAATTATGGGGATTTACTGTGCAGTCCCAGAAATTCTCCTTGGAATACTTTGAAGTTCTGAATAGAGTCCGCCTTTCTATCTGTTTTTCTTTCCAAACTGTTTGTTTAAACTGATCATTTATTTTTAACTGCCTCCAGCAAATGCACAAGAAATAGAAATCAGTTTCAAACCATGAGAGGAGTGAAAACAAGTAGGTGCTTCTTTGATCTTGATTCAGACTAGTTTTGAGAAAACACTGACTGTTGTTACTTGAGATATCTTATCCCATTTTATCCTAAGTGACAAAAATGTTATTCAAACTTAAATGGCTGAAGTGAACTCAGTTTTACTGTGTGGTCTGTTATTTCAGTAGCATACACACACACAAGTGCATGCGTGAACAGTAATATGGCACTTTCAGAGTTTCATGTAACAGTGAGTTCAGAGAGAATTAGTGACTTCTAGCATGGATTTTTGAGCAGCGAGTGCTCAGCTGGAGCAATCAGAAATATAATAGTGATGCTGTAACCAGAAACCAGGGCCACAGACTGTCATCCAGCCAGCTACATACTTCAAGTCTCCAAATTACACTCAAGACTGGCTTTCTTTTGTTTATAATTTAGACTGTTGCTCTTATATACAAAACTGCACTGACTGAATGAGCTGCAGCAACTTTTTGGAATGCTTTGTCCAAGGAGGAGACAGTGCAGTTTGTGTAAAGAGCAACCTGTGGAAGAAGGGCTAGAGTCAAGGGGACTAAATCAACTAAATGGAAGTCTACAAAGATTAGAAATGTATTCTCTTTTAAAATATAATGCAATGGGATTAAAAACAGAAAATACCTTATATTCAACAAAGCTAAAAGGATTATTTGTTAAGAACAAAACAAGAAAAACAAAAACAAAAACAAACCAAAACCAGGCAGCTCCATGAGATGACTCGACTTGGCTTGCTTAAATCAGAGCACCCAACCACGGTGTTCTCCTGGAATAGTATCTTGTATACAAAGTGCACATATTTACTGGTAACCTCTCAGTGACTTTAGATAACAATTCTGGACACATGAATGGTACATTGTAGCCCAGTTGCCAATATGAACACCTTAAGATATTTTCTCAAATAATATTGTTGTGGCCACCCAGTGAGCAGCCAGCTCTTATCTGTAAAGCCAGTTTGAAGAGCAGTGGCAGTTCTGTTGTAGATATTAGCTGACACCTTTAAACTAAATCTTTTGCTTCACTGATCATCAGTCTCTGTGTTAAACAAGCCAAAAAACAAGCAGATAAAGGAGAGATTTGAGATTACTGTAAAAACTGCAACGATAAAAGGATTTGCCAGTTCAGAGTCATCTGCCATTTGCCGAGGATTCAATGTAACCACAAACTGATGTTTGCTTTACCATCATTTCCCTTTATTTTCAGCCAATGTCCTGTGCACCATTCCATGCGTAGCAGAATAATAATTTTCTTTCTAATGCCCAAGGCAGCTGGTGTGTCTTGAGTAAGAAGATTACATTTGCAATGGCAAGACAAGTATCTAAACACATTAAATTAATCTCTCAGTCCTCCTGTAATTGAAGAACCTGGTTGTTGAAATTTTGCTGCCTGCTGGAGAATTTCAAAACCATGGAAGGGCTGGAGACAGACTGTTATAACTGGACTCATAGTTATATCATTATTTTTCATGCAAGTCACAGTGTAAGAGAGGGCTCAGGTGGCAGGGGCAGAAAAGATCCTTATTACTGTATCTGCCAATCTCATTCGCACTAGCTTCCTCCTAAGAAGAGACTGCAGTATTTGATACTTGAAACAGAAACTCTGTTTTAAAACATTTCCTTAGCTGTTTCCTTCCCACTTTACAAGTTGAATGTATTATTACCTCTACAGGCAAAAGGGTAAATTTCCTAGTACAGGCAAAAGCATTGTATAAATACAAGTCCTCCTGACAGTCATTCATAAATAATTAGATCTTTGTGCTCCTGAACTACTTTGGTTTTTTTTTTTCTTCCCATCCTTCACCCCATTTTTAAAGCAGTGTATTATAAAAACGAAGGTAACTGTGGCCTGTGTATTTTATGTCTCTGTGTAGGAATGGGCAGGGTACCACTATCCCAGTCTGAGTTTTCTTTTCCATTCTAAAACCTCAGCAAGGTGTTTATTTAGACGTTGCTGCTGACATGTAAATTTCTTGTTCTGTGGACACCAGAGAACAAAGAAAAATCTATGAAACAAGTAGCCCAAGGACAACTATGTGTTTTTTTCCAAGATGCCTGAGAGGATTAGACTGTATTCTGTCAATTGTTTTTTTCTATACAGTTTTTTTCAAAGAATCATTAAATGTTGAAGTGCTAAAATGCTGCAAAACTGTTAAACAATTTAAAGTGAAAATAAATGGCAGTTTTCCATGGTTGCCTGACTTCATTATATTTGAATTTGCTATCTATGCCTACCATGAGATTCCTTTAGTAGCTTCTGGAAGGATCTGTGTTCTAGGAAAAATCTATGTTCCCTTCATTTTATGCCATGGTTTTGATCTCGCTGCTGAAATTATAGAAGCACTTATGAAGTTATATAAAAACGAAACAGTTAAAACGAAGGAAGAACAGGTGTAGTGTAATACTAAAATAAAAACCACATTCACATAAGATTAATATTTTTGCTAGTGTAGAAACTAGCAAAATAACGAATCCCCAAACACAAAAAGAAAGGCTATAAAATGGAAAAGCACTCTCCTTGAATAACGGCTTGCCCCTATATTACAGATGGGAAAACTGGGGCGCGTAGAGAGCTTAATTGATTTCCCTAGTGTCACCCTATAAATCATTGATGTGACAAGGCCTAAAGCTGATTCTCTCTGAGAGCAGTGCAGCAAACTCTTTGCCTGACTCTCTTCAATAAACAGATTCTGAAAGCATGTTCTCTTCCATGCAATAATTTATACTTGATGCATGAGAAGCCTGAAGTATGAGCAGATAATGCTATTTGATCTGTATTTTGCAAAAAGCCCTTCCAGATACTCTGTTCTACTTGATCCGCTCCTTTCATAAACAGATTTTCTGTTGCTGACTTCTTTCCTCATTCAATCTCCTTTCTCTTTGTGTAAATGAAATGGCATATCCTCTCTCCCAGGTTCTGCATTTATTTCATGCTCTCTTGAGTTTGGATCATATAACTCATCTCAACCTCTCTAAGAGGCTAACCTCTTCTTCACTGAAGCTGGGTCATGAATAATTTCCTAGAAAGTGAGGCATTACCTCTTCTTCAGCCCTGGAGCAGAGGGAATATCAACTGTGAGCAATTATTACCAATAGCGACCATCTGAAAAAGGTAAACCTGTGAGTTAGGGCCTTTCTTAGCAATGGACTCTTTATATGACAGAGTATATTACATGACTTACCAGGGCCCCTCATCTTCCTTGCCTCTTTATGAAGTCCTTGTTTTCTTTTAATCAGTCCCATTTGTTAATGTCATTCACAAATACTGAACTTCAGCAGTCAGGCTTCTGTTGTGTGAGGATTGCAAGGTACCAGCAGTCATGAGCCTTTATATTTCCTGCCTTGCCCTCTGGCCTTGATAAAAGGAAACAGACCTGGGACAAACCTAAAATGAATTCTTGCTTTGTGGGCATTTTCTTTGCCCGTCAGGTCCCTTGTGGCACACACTCTGGCTTATCTTACTTACTACATTGTAGCCTAAAGGAATTTATTTGGAAAAATGTTGGGCAAATTTATTAAATGGTCAGAATTTTTGTGACTAAAGTTAAAAAATGTATTTTCAAAGTCCTACAAATACAAATACAGATGTGGCTAGTTATCTCATACTACCTGACAAAATTCTGTTCTTGATTAAATAGAACAATTAAAAAGGAAAATATTTCCTTTATCAGAAGCACTCTTCAGAACAGTATTCCTCAAAAAATAGGGCAAAAGCTCTTTCTGCTGGCATTCAAGAATGATGGAACATAGCAAAATTCACTATATAAAATGGCAGGGCTTTTTTGGAAGACATGTTTGTAACCTGCTTTAATTTATGATCTTGAAAACTGAAAAGCAATCTAATAATATTCCCAACTTCATGTTGACTTAATGATGAAGCTGCTGATATTCACAGTTAAGATTTTGTGGAGTCTCTCTTTATTCAGACAAAAATTGTTATTCTGTGACTTCTTTAGGAAAGTAGACTCTTTTCATTTAATAATAGGTTTTGAACCAAATATATTAACAGTTGCTAGGTATCTGTTTTATGATTTATACTCTTCTAGAATTCTATGTACTATACAATGCCATGTACTATGTAATACATTTAAATAACAATGCAGCAAACAGGAGAGCTAGGGAAAAATGTGATCCTGCCCCAAGTGCATGAAATGGATGAAAGTTCCAAAATGCTAACCTGTACTGTGGTAGTAGGCAACAACTGCTGAGTTCACAGGGTTGTTGCAATGGCTTCTAAAGTATAGCATGGTTCCTTCTCCCCACCTCGCCACAGGAATCCTGTCCCCTGCTATGACAGCCTCTTGCTGTAGGCCCCCGGCCTAGTTCACTGAAAACAGTCTGGAATCAGCACAGCCTCCTTTCCTCTCCCATCAGATGGGCAACAGCCCTGAGCGTGCCCCTGAGTGGCAGAATCAGTGTGAGAATTCTCAAGGTCAGTCATGTTGCTTCTGAGAATACTGAAATTTAAGATTTGTTCTTTGGTATCCAAAAACGTAAATTTACCATATCCCTAACAACAAGGAAATGTGTTGCCGTTGCATCTGAAACTGTTGCATGATTTGCTGATCTAACTGATGGTTGCGATGAGGGTGGTGCCCTTTAATTCTACAAAACTTGTGCAGAGCCTTTGTGTTGCTCAGCTCTGTTACCACCATTTAAATGTTTTTTAAATATTTGAAAAAGATTTCTAGTAATTCTCAATTAAATTTTTGCACAGTTTTCCGTCACAAATCCCTATCTTTACTGTAATCCTTGTCAAGTTTCTAGGGCTTGAGAAACCTGAGTGACCCTGAGGTATCGTTTTTACCATATTACCGAGGAAAGATGGTAGGATGAAAGTGCAAATATGTGGAGAGTCACTTGGATGCAGGAGATACCGGCTAAAATTTAGGTAGCTAGAACTGATGAAAATATCTAGTTTATGTGAAGATATGACATTCTTTAATCTGGTGAATTGTGGTGCCATTTCTACCACATCATTTTGGAGAAAGGAACAGTCATAAATTTTTTTAACCAAGAGCCGTCTTATTTTTAGGCAGTAAACTTCATTCTCATTTCTTTCTCATTATGCTATACCATAGTAAAACTCTAGACCCCATGCTGGTGCTCTTGACGATCTTTTTTGTTTGTGTAATACAAAGCTTGCATCAGCCCAGACCTGTTCACCAGTACAGCTGATGAACCCAGCTATAGGTATTGTGCCAAGCACCTTTGTCTTCATAATGACATGAAACAGTGTAAAATCTAAATACCATTCTTTTCTCCTGTCTCTCATACCCGTTTTGTGTGATCACCCCACGGAAGTAGTTTATGCTCTTCTTGCTGTTTCTGACGTAGAGATAAAACAGAAATGATGTAGGGCTGATTTTGATCCAGAATTCTCTGTGGAGAATTCATAGCTAGCTGTTTAAGTGTAAGAAGGACTAAAAAAACCTAGGCCTTTCTCATTTTGTGCCCCATCTCAGTTGTTTAAAAGGCAATTTTTAGTTAATTACTGGCATTTTTGTCTTTGAAAACTGGCAGCTTATTGTTTTGTTGCCTTTACTGGTGTACAATAGAGAGAGAGATGTAAAAGGGGAAAGGGGCACAGGTTCTAAAAGTGGAGAACAGTTAAGTTTCATTTTTTTTCACGGGGGCATCAGTTTTCCTTCTCCACGTTTGGAGCATCTCAGTGTGAATGAAACTAAAACAATGGTTTCTGCTTCCTTTTCCATACGTGAGACTTGTTCGCACAGTCCCTTCAGGAGCCAAACATTTTTCAGGGAAAATAAAAAGAACAATTTTCTTAGACCAGGCATGTTGGAAAAGTATAACAGGATTACGTGTTGGGTAAATCAGTAAGATGGAGGCAGAAGGACAAAAGAAACTGGGAGAAGTCTTGCCTTCTTGAGCTTTTAGAGAGTTCTTCTCAGGAGTGGGAATGTTGTTTCGTCTTACTCAGCTCTTTCATTCCGGTCAGGTATGGGGAAAATAATACTCTGAAAGGTGGAAACAGGGAAGAGAAAAAAGATTAGGGTAGGAAAATAAAGTGCTGCATACTACTGATCTTCTGCTATTATCCAAATTGATTGAAGGCAACAGCAAAAACAAACATATCAACTTTCCTCAGAAGTATTTCCACAGAATTTTGGTACATTCATAAGTCTGGCTTTGAGAACATTAGAATTCAGGATTTACACCAGTTATGGGAATACAACAGTGATTTCTGCCTAGTGTGCCACATTCATTAATACATTTGTCTTAATGAAAGGTGATTTGCTTCCTGTGCCTCTGATTTTATGTTGCGTTCTGACTGTGATTAATTGCAGATTACTTACAAAAGGGAATGACCATAAATAGAATTTTGAAATATTTTTCCCTTGGAGAATTGTGGTATTTACATGGCACATTTTATTTGTATGTGCAGGCTTTTGTCACAGAGGCTTAAGAAGATTCTTTATTCCTGAGGCCCTGTTTTACAGCCATCAACCTCCTTTGTGAGTGGTCAGCAAAGATCATAAAGACAGTCAGGACCATTCCTTTCTTGACTGTTCAAGACTGCTGAACAATCTGTAAAACTCCCTCTGAATCCCCATTTTCATATACACTTATATGATCCTTCTTGCCATACCCACAGAGAGGGTTAAAAAGATCTGTCATACAACTGCTGAACAATCATTATTTTCCTTGTACTATCCTGTTAGCAAAGACTTTGTACTGTAAGAAGTTTTGGGCCTGTCCAGGCATTGCGTTGTTTAGTGTATATGTCCAAACTGTTTTACTTGTTTTATTGATAATGTAACTGGTACACTTGGTGTGGAACTGGAAACCTACTAGGTGAGAATGTAATAGTCTGATTAGTGACGTGATATGCACAGAAATGCAGCCAAAATATTTAACATCAGCTGTAGGTTTTTTTAATTAAAGGAGTTTATAATTTGGCTTTTATTTTATAATTTGGTTTTAACACCTGTGTTATAAACTCTAGCATATTTCTTGTTGATCCATCTCAATAGTTAATTTCACTTGCAGTTAAATTGAACAACTGGTTTCTCCTTTTGTCTTGTTAAGATCCAACAACAGCAAAGTTTGCTTAGTTTGAAAGATTGTAAAAACCCCTAATGTTCTTCCAGTTTTTAAGCACTTCTTACTGCCTCGGCTATGTAAGGACTTTTCTAAAGGAGGAGAAGGTTGCACACAGTGGTATAGGTGTTGAAAAGAATTTACAAAGTAGTGAAGCCTTTAATTCAACATATTTCCTTCTAGTGTCGTGCAAAAGGTGGTGTGCTGAGGCATATAGAACGGCACACAATTGAGATTTCTGTGATAACTTTATGCTTAGCCTTGAGAATTGAGTAGGTTATGGAGAAGAAAGAAAAACGAAAAACTTAGTCCACAGTAGTAATGTTTTTCTTTTTTTTTCTAGAACAGAAGTGATTTGTCTTACAATTTTCTTGAACTGATTTCTCTTAACTTCCTCTAATGGATAATAAAGAATTGGTCAGAATTGTTGTTCTAGTATGCTGATGAAGAGGTGTTTCTTTTGCTTACCTTTTTCAGATGCATATGATTGGCATGCCGTTTAAAAATAGTAAAATGCATTACAATTGGTTTGACAGTAGTGACTATTACATTCTAAACAATATAAAGTCACACTACATTTATCACTCTTTAATGAATCATTCACTTTGTTCCCTCTGTAAGCCCTTGATGTTATTTGTCATTCAGCACTATGCCGCTAGAAGTGTCAGCAGTTCTAGGGTCTTACCTTGCCTTAGATTGAAGTAACCCCCTGAAGTGTGTAATTTTTGATCATACAGCATCTACCTTCAAAATACAAGAAAATAATATCATTATCCTATCCTCATTAACATTATCAGCTTCTGACGATATTCAGTTGCTTTTTTTAGTAGCCTGTGATTCATGTATGCAAAAGGAGTTTTATTATGCTGTTGAAAAGAAAGCTGATACATATTTATACCTTTTTTTTGAACTCTCTCTGTTAGTGCCACCATTTTGTATTCTAAGTTAATTAGCTTGCAACAATGTTATGTTACGTATTTTTTGTGGTTTTAAATGTATTAACACAGCTTTTGGTGGATTTGGGGGGAGAGTTGTGTTTGGCTTTGCATACCAGGGTCATTTTGGACCTTTGTTTTTTCTGTTTTATCCCATCTGCTCTCCCTTTGTTCTCAGATGAGATGAAAAGAGAAGATTGGCTTGACTTGTAGGATGAGCAGAAAAATTGCAGGGATATTTTGTAGAGAAACTCAGCTTTTTGGAGCAGTCTTTTTCGTGTATTTGATTTTTAAAAAATCATATTTGATTTTAAAAAAATCAGGTTATAGACATATTCTAGGAGCACCCAGTCTTACTGTGGGGATTCCCGTTTCATGTCAGGGAAGACAGTACTGACTGTTGATTTTTATTAGTGCTGTGTTCATTTTGTCATCTATGTTCTTCAATCCAGTATTTCCATCTATTCCTAACTTTTTCCTGCTTTATTTTGTCTGTGAGGAAGCAACATGCAGTTCTGCCTGCGATTTACAGGAGTGACGCTTATGTTAGGGCCTTTTATTATTACTGGCAATTCTCTCCAACAGCTGGGGATGCTGAACACAGTATTACATCGGTCTGTGCTGCATCAGCACCCTTCTGGCAGAGCCACTGGTGAGCAGTTTTATTTCCGTAGTGTAGAAAAGACTTTAGTCTGAATAAACAGTTTGGTATTGCAAGTTCCTAAAGCAGTTTCTGGAGGAGTTATTTGATAGGGTATTTACCAAGATGATTTATAAATTCTCATATAACTGATACTTGTCTAGGCTTATGCAGCTGTTAAAAGAGATCACTGAAATGGGAATTGCATATTGTTGCCTTAGCAACTGCCACTTCATATTGTGCTTAAATCACTTGGAAATATGCAGTGTATCTTAAGGAATTGCTTCCAACAAAAACACCCAATCTTAAGTAATTTTAAATAATTTCACAGCAGAAGCATAAACCATGGCCTTTCCTAACAAAGACCATCATGGTTTTAAGCTTGGTTGCCTCAATTCACCACAGGCTTAGCTTGTTAGAAAAAAAAACCCAATGAAATTTAAAGAACCAAAATATTTGTTTACTCATTACACCATTATCCATCTGATTGCCAAATTGACTGGAAGCTGAAAATATTTTAAAAATATTCTCCTAAATGCCAGCCTCCATTCTACAAGATCAGCATTGATAGTATGTTTTCCCATATCTATATTTTAAATGTCAAGTTTCCTTAAGGGAAGACTCTTTGTCTAGTTTTTTTTTTCGTTTGCAAAATATTTTGGGTATGAAAGGAAGACCTTAAACATATTTTACCTTCTCAGATGTTCCTTGTTCCTATTTTGAGCTGATCTTTTCATTTGGACTTTTTCTGTAGGTATTTGCCACAGTTTTATGGGGACGGTAAAATCATGTGAAAAAACAAGGGGAAAGGGTTTTGCCACAGTTAGATTAAGGCAGTTGCTTGACTGCTCATGCTATATGATAATTTCAAATACCAGTTCTACATAGAGTATTTTATAATACTGTAGCAACTTCCCCATCTCTGTGGTCAGTACTCTGTGTAACAATCAGAATTGGATTTTGCATGTGTGGAAACAGAGTTTCAGAGACCACAAGAAAACAGACGGAGTGCCTTAGCAACGTTGTGCCTGAACCAGAATAAAACCAGATTCTGACACCTTATCCTTTTACTGCTTAAGCCCAGGTTTACAACAGAAAGATCAAAATGAGAGAGACTGCTTTTGGGGTGAAATATATCTCCTGTTTCAGGCAATGAAAAGAAGAGACAAGCAAAATGCAAACTTACAGAATTTAAAAGGAATCAGATATTTTGAGGACCAGTTGTCATTTTTAGGTCACCGCTCACATCTCTGAATATAATTTTCATCTGAGCTGCATGGCAGAGTTTGTATGTGCTGGGAGAAGCTACATTTTCACAGCGGGAGACCAAATCAGAATGAAGCAGTCAGATGCAGGTGCACAGTAATAGAAAGGATCTATTTACCCTGAAGCGTGAGCAATGGGCCAAGACAGCAGAAGCAGTCTACTTCTATCTCTCGCCTCCTTCTCTCCCTACCTTTTCCTTCCCCCTTAGCTATGCCAACAAATTCATAAGGGGACCAAAGAGAAGGGGCTCACTTGCTTATAATGAGCTGCATTTCCTGCTGCTGAAGGCCTGAGACACTTTTTTGTTATGCTGATTGTGGACTACCAGAGCTGGCTGTCTTTTAATTTATATATAATCCTTCTTTCCTGCTTGCACAGTCTCGAGCCAGCCTGGAAAGTGGTTGAAAGAGTTTGTCCTCTGGGCATCTGTTGCCTGTGTCCATTCTGAATTTTGAATGATGCTGTGGAAAGAGCAGTGTGTCTGAAGCAAGTGTGCCTAAACCAAAATTTTAAAAAAGGCCATTTGCTTAGACATTTTATAAATCAAACATTTTGAAGTAAAATTTTGGCATCTTTGTTTAAAGATGGGCAGTTTAATATTCATGGTTTAACAAAGCTGTATTGGTTGACAGTGAAATGAGACACCTTAATGAACATTGTCTGCTTTTCACTTGGGATTCCAGAGTTCACTAGTTAAGAGCTAAGTGCTGTTCTGTGTGTGAAGAAGACCACCCAATGCTGTTTCCAAGGCTGCAAAAAAACTGAGCAGTGTAAGTAAGGGAAAAACACTGACTCATAACAAGTGTGAAATGGTAAAATTTACCGCATTAGACATCGATACAAAACAGTCTGATGTGTATAGGGGGACCAGTAACATTCACTGTCAATTCACAAATTTATTTTAAGAGCATCCATAGCTCTGTGATCTACGTAAGAGATCGAGAATTTTGGTTTTGTTGGTGGTGTTGTAGGACTGAGGCAGCAATGTCTAGGTCTGGGAGGAGGAAGTAGGAATACATGAAATCCATGTGGTGAAATCTGCTGCTTACTCTGCAGCACTGGAGTGGTCAGGTTCTCTGTTTCTTTCTTCAGGTGTAAAATGGGCCAGACACATGTTATGAAGATTAATGTGATTAATTGTTGTATGAAGCAAAAGATACAGAAATTTAAATTCTCCTACCACTGTGTTACTGCATTTCTGTACAGGGTTATGCACTGAACATAACGTAATAAATAGGAGGCACCTTCCCATCTGGAATTGGACAGCAGTCATAACATAAGCCCTAGCGAAGTAGCAGCTGTCTATGCTGTGTGCTGAGAAGTATTTTTATCCTGGCATAAAAACTGTCATGCTCAGGAGCTGAACTATTTTAATGTTACTGTTTTCCAGTCTCCACATTTAAAACCCTAGCAACTTTGTAGAAAAGCTCTGAGACAAGTCCATTCTCCTGTACTACCTTCAGAAAGGGATGTATGTACACACCCTAAATTTGGAGGAGCAGTGCTGCATAGCTGAACAAAGCAGTTAAAAGGAGAGTTTGAAAAGAGATGTGTTCTGGTGTCATCAAAACTGGACCATTTTGTAAGTTTCTACGAACTTCATCTTTTTCAGGGAGGTTGTGGTGCACTTAGACTTCTCTGACGGGAGGAGAGAGTACCTACAGTGTATAAATAAAAGACTTAGAGAGTGCTTAATTATAATTTTCAAGAAATTTGACTTCTATTTACAGAACGACTCACTTGATTCATAAAAAGTAGGTCCTGCAGTTCTTACCTGCTTTATGGGGAAGAAGACATCATCTGCATAATTATTAAAATATATTTAAAATAATTAGACTGCAACTGAAAAATCAGGAGAGAGACACCAAAACTGATGTAGAATGAACACTTTCTAAAT
Source organism: Myiotriccus ornatus (assembly GCA_036023395.1). NCBI lineage: Eukaryota > Metazoa > Chordata > Aves > Passeriformes > Tyrannidae > Myiotriccus > Myiotriccus ornatus. Next base: position 59,828,904 of record JAYRBT010000082.1, on the reverse strand, counting down.
TACTTTTGCTTAAACTTTGCTATACATAGTAAAGGTCAAAGTATGCATGTTTACTAGAAATATTCTCTACATCAGAATAATCTGCTAAAACATACACATGTGAATTGTGACAGTGCCTTGTATTAAGTATTTTCCATACTGACTGGGGTCAGAATCCAAGCCAGCCTCCTTCAACATGAATTGAGAGATGCTCATCAATTCCACTATGAATTGAATTCAACCTGAAGGCAGCTTTGGCAACTGTCTCTAAATCAATGGAGATGCTGCATGTGCAGTGTGCTGTCTTCTGTGGGAGAATTACAGAAATACAATGGTTATTAATTTATTTTTTTTTAGCCAAACAGAGGCTCTTACAAACAAAACTAACAAAATTCAGGTAAAAGAATGAGAAGAAAACAATGAGAAAGATCAATTGCTACATGCTCTGGCTGTAATAAGTAACAAATCAAAACTGGTGCAATCATAGTTTTCATTAAGTAAAAAAAAAATTAGGAGTATAAATTATCTTGAATATAATCACAACAGGCCACTGTAGCAATATTCTGTCAAAGCATGCAAAAAGGGGCAGTCCTTTGCAACCGAACTATTGCAGAGTTCAAAAATCACTCTTGTGTTTTAGGTGATTCAGTCAGTTTTGGTTAAAAAAGAAACTTAATTTGACTGCAGCCAAGAAGGATTTTGGAAATTTCTTACTGTTCAATTATTTTATAAAATTAGCCAGCTGGAAAAACTGCTTTTTGTGGTTTCCCGTAAAGGAAAAACTGAGTTAAAGAGTTATCATGTCAGAATTTCCTGTAGGATTAATGAAAAGGAAATAAAAGTTTCTAAGTGATTTGATTGCTAACTCTGAGATTTACAAACTTCCTGGTAACTGTTTCAGTGTAGGAAGTGATGTGACCAGCAGGGCTTGTTGCGCTGTTTTTGGTGAAAACAAATTCTCTTGGTGTAAGTTATGTGACCAGTCCACCTTGGGATGGGGGATCTTGCCAGGCAAGTTTTTTTGATGTCATTTGTAAGAATTTTCATACTGCCATCCATAAAGAAAAAAAGAAAGTAATGTTTCAATAGGAAACCTTTCCAAATTGAGACGCCAGGGATGAGTTTCCTAAGTTCCAGATGCTTTGGCAGAATTGTAGTTCCCTGAGAGCTGGAACTCGTGTGTACCTGTGGAAGCAGATGAAAGAATAAGAATAAAAATAAGATACTGAACTACTTCTGCTGGTACATGCCTGAAAAAAAAAATCATCAAAGGTTATTATAATTATGACTGTTATTAGATATCATGTCTGGTTTCTGCATATTTAAATTCTGAGAGGGGTGAAACTTAGGCACTTAGAGATCCCAGGGGAATAATTGCAGAAATGATGACATATTCCACTTCTTGAACAAATTTCAATACCAAAGCTGCATTCTGCGTACTTACATTTCTTCTTAATTATACTTGGATGCAGGATAGATAGTCATTTTCTGTCTTACAAATGCATGTAGCCAATTAGTCTTGTAGATCATGAATACTCAATGGCCTAACTCATTAAATGGAATTTTCCTTTTCTGTTGTTATGGCAAAAGAACCTGCAAATGGCTGAATGTTGTATCTTTCTGTGAGTTGGTCTTGGCCAAGGCTACAAATCCAGTAACTTCATCAAGTGAACAGTTACTGGGTTTGCCTGCATTCCATACAGTGTGCCATTTTAGTCTTGTGTGCCTGTCTGTCTGTATGTGTGTACTGTAAATTGGTACAGGCTGTTTGGCTCCTCTGCACTTCTGGTGCTCAATTTAAATACCACAGTTCTGATGCTATGTTACAAATTTAGTCTTCCTGATTTCCTCCCATTCCCAAGAAATTCTGAGCCCAGAAGCTCTGTCTAGCCCACTGGGACATGGGGACCTGAGCTCTTTTGCTTATGGAAGCCAAGATGTGAAAAACTGGCAATGTGTCTCTGAAGAAACCACCGTTTATCTCAAATGATCTAACACAGGTGTTCTTTTCTTCTTCCCTCTCATTTTTTTTAATTTTTTTTTTTTATAATATGGTTGCTATTCTTTCATCTGAGAGTATGAAGATAACACATATAGCTCACTCTGCCTCACAGACAGGATTTGTAGCGACAGTAATGGCAGAATGTTATGACCAGAGATCCAGGGAACAACAAGACAATTGTGAAATGAGTTATGGGCCCAGTATTGCTTTGAGCCAGTTTTGCTAAGTTTTAGTATCAGTAAGTAATGAATACAATGTGAGGACATGACTTGGTGATTGGCCTTGGTGCTTTTCAGTGGTAGCATGTTTGCCCGAGGGTGAATGTTGCTTATTTTGTCCTCTTTTTCATAATATCGCATGACGTCTGAGACTTTTGCACTTTAGTGCTACAGCAGATACTGAGTTGTGATTTTTAAAAGCTATGGTTTCAAACATCGTAGAAGTAACACAACCTCTCAGTTTAGGGGAAATCTTATTATTGGAATAGTTATCTTAAGTGTCTTATTGACATGGTTTGCAAAACTCCTTTGGGATTTGAACTGAACAACTTTCTTGAAAATAATTTAAAAAACCCACCTCACTGTTGGTTACACTGAATTTTTACTAAAATTTGAGTATGTTGTATCTGTTGTTATGTGTAATTTCAGACTTCCCAGAGAAACATGAATGGAAATTCTAAATGTGCTATAAACAATTCTTAAACACCTCTTAAAAGTGCACAAATATATACATCTTTTCTACTGTTAGGATTCTGTTACGGGGTCTGGAAGTCAGGGATTTTTCCCCTTCTGCTGGACCCCACACTTGTAGTCCTGAGAATGAACTCTAACTGCCTTTGGGGAAATGAACTGGGTGCTTGCTGTCTCCCTTGCTCTCCAGCGTTTACTTTGGGAATATTTAGATATGTGCACAAGGAAGAGAAGGCAAGAGTTATTCTGTGAAGTCTTTCTGTTCAGCGAGTGCAGAATTATATAGGTATCATGTGTGTGTGTATATATATATATGCATATATACAGTATATATATACTATAATGTAGGTGTGGTATTGCTGTTTTTATTTCTTAATGTTCTATTTTCTGCCATTGACTGTTAGAGAAACTTCTAATCTTATCTTTTACTTTTACTGCTTGTACATTAAAGAATCAAAACATTATTATCTGATCTGCAAGTTTTTGCTAGTTCACATCGACCTTATGATGGAGGCCTTAAAACTTCTATGTAACAGCTGCCACTAGGATGTGGTGGAAGTCTTTCAGGGAGGGGGCAGGGTCTTAAATGTACTTTACTCATAGATATTAAAACTTCGGAGTAAAATGTGAAACCTTTTTGAGTCTCAAAATAGTAATAAAAGCAGTGAGTAAATTTAACTTGCTAGACAGCTGTAATTTGCAGAATGCATTTGTCAAATAGTTTGAAAATAATCCAGGGCACATTTAGATGGAAAAAAATAGATACAGGCTCAGACTAAAAATGTGAGCTAAATGTCTTCAAGGTTTGCAGAAATTAAGCTATACATTTTCATTACACAACTCAGTAATGGACAAAATCAAAAGGTGTTATGTGGGAGATTTTGAACTTTGGGGAAATTCTGATTTTGTTTCATATCTGCTTGGCCCCTATATGCAACTGATTTGTCTTGGCATCTTTCATTTAACTAATTGTAAAACTGGTGCTTCCTTCAAACTGTGTTGGAGCATTTGGAAGTTGGGAATTTTAACTGAAACAAAGGGCTTTTTACACCATTTTGCCTTTAATATTGCTGTGTCTATGAGTTGTTAAAAACGCTTCTTCTTGAGTCTTTGTAATGTGCAGTGTTGGCTCCACTGTCATGGAAATCAGTGTGATCTTGCTAGCGCAGCTTAGTGAGATCACCAAAAAGGGATAAAGACATGCCCTAGCATTGTAAATAACAGGTGCGGCTTTTAAAGAAAATATACCTTTTGGGTGATTGATTGCACAGTTTTTTCATTAGTTGGATGAAGATGTAGTGGACTCTGTGCACATCTGACGTTTTTATTTGTTATCATGTTAATAAGTAAAAATTGGTGTATATTTCTGAACATGATTTTCATGTTAAGCCATTATAGCCCCACAGTTCTAGCCCTTAATTCTGACTTTTAACCCTGTTAGTTTTAGACAGTTTAAAGTAGAGCTTTTCCTGTTCCACTTACTTGCTGACACAGAATTTCCTCAGAGAATTTGATTATTTCTTCTAAGAGAATTTGTTTGTAGTTGCAGTTCTCTTCTCAGCATAATTCCTTATTTTTCCTTTTTGAGTAATCTCTCTCGTCTTCTGTTTTCCAGGTTGGTGAGAGGCAGAGAGTTCTGGTAACAGAAGAATCGTTTGACTCCAATTACTACGTTGCTCACAATCCTTTCTATGAGCAGGTACAGCTAAATAAACCAAATAACATCTTTTTGTTTTATCTTTGCTTTCTGATAATCTCAGCAGCACACTGTGTTACGGTACAAAACAGAAACAAAGGAAGAAATAAGCATTTTCCAGGAAACGTGACCAACAAGACTTGTTTATGAGATATTTTGTTTCAGTATTGTAAATATAATTAACCTGAAATTACATTACGAAATGTACAGTGGCTTTTGGGTATACACATGGTTTAAGAATCTGTTAATTATTGCACTAATGTTAATTACTGGGTCCCCAAAGCACTGTTTTCTGAATAGGTGAGTCATGATAGTTTCCATACAACTTTCTGAAAAGTATTTCAGGGAATGCAATTTGAAAAAAATAAAAATTCTATCAATAGAAGGGTCAGAAAATTCCTTAGATTACCACTTTGTCATGGTATGTTGTATCTCATAGAATGGTTTGGGTTGGAAGGGACCTTGAAGATCATCTAGTTTGAACCCTTTTGCCGTGGGCAGGGGTGCCACCCTCTAGACCAGGTTGCTCAGAGTCCCATCCAATTTGGCCTGGAACCCTTCCAAGGATGAGGTGTCCATAACTTCTCTGGGCAATCTGTTCCAGTGCCTCACTGCCCTCCTGAGTATAGATTTTCTTCCTATCATCTAATCTAAATCTCTTTTAGTTTAAAATTGTTCCCCCTTTGTGGCCCTCCTCTAGAACTGCTCTGTTTTGTGTCCATGTCTGTCATACGCTGATGACCCCAGACTCCAGAGAGGTCTCACCACAGCAGAGGGGCAGAATTACCAACCTCGACCTTGACAAAGCATGGTGCTTTACCAGATCACCCTCCTTTTGATGCAGCCCAGGATACAATTGGCTTTCTGGGCTGCAAGTACACATTTTGCACATTCCTCATCTACTCATCCATTCAGCCTCTCATCCCCCAGAACCCTCAAGTCCTTCTCAGCAAGGCTGCGCTCAATAAGTTCTTCTCCCGGTCTGTATTCCTGTCTGGGATTGCCAACCCTGGTGCAGCACCTTGCACTTGAACTTGTTGAACCTCATGAGGTTCTCATGGGTCCACTACTCAAGCTTGTTTAGGCCCTCCTGAATGGCATCCCTCCCTTCTATGTACTTTCTATAAGGGAATTCTTTCCACACAAAAAGATTATCTTTTAGCTAAGAAGAAAGTACATCTATTTCATGAAATTATTACTTTTGCTCAAAAGCAGACAACTTGCCAAGACCCAATAAAGTTTGCTTTTCTGAATCATCATGATTTTATTTTCATTTTACCCTTTGGGTTGTTATCTGTTTCCTTGCACTGAGCTATCTACAGTTTGCTTTTGCTACCTTTAGGTATTCAGCTGTCTAAACCTGGAGAGGCTATAGATGATGGTTGTGCTTACATAGTCACCAAGAGTGGTTTCTTCTGGTTTTGGGTTATGTTACAGCATTTATTTATTTCTGCTTAGTAGTAAGTAACATTGCTATTCATGAAATATCTGTTTCTGTTAGATATCTGGTTCATTAATTATTTTTTACTCATATTTTCTTTTTTTGATAAATCTTCTTTTTGTTTTTTACATATTTAACTTCTTGTCTAAGTCTTATGTTCACTTTTCCTTGCTTTTGTAGCATATCAATCAGATTTGAGGAATACTGTCTTCCATATAAAGATTAAAAGGAAATTACTTGGGGCTTTTTAGTGTTCAATGCTTGTTTTATGAAAGCCTAATTAACTAAATGAAGAGCAATATGTACGGGAAAAAATGTGTTGATGTTTTGTGTTGTGTTTGTACAGCACCTAATACAGCTCCCAGCTGGGACTGGTAAAGAATACACAAAATACACATAGTAACATACATAGGGAGTAATTTTGAATTCAATTATGCAAGAAATACTTTTCATTATTAAAATGTAAGTCTTTTCCCTAAAATCCTTTGTGGGGTGTGTTTCACAAGGATAATATCCTACTGCTCACCCAGGTAAGCACAAGACTTGGTGCTAGTGACTGAGATTAATAGCTGTAAATTGAATGGTAGTAAAATGAAAACTACTCTAGAGTCACTAAGTATCATATTATATATTCTTGGAAGGTGAAGCTCAGAGTCCTGCTGTAATGTTCTGTTAACTCAAATAGTTACCAAACCTGTTCTCTCTTCTCTAAGCTCATCTGTATTAAAAGAATTTTCTATTAAAGCCACATCGATAGAGCTAAACTGACAGACTTCCTGATAGAGCTGCAGCTTACGTTTGTGGAGGCTTTGGTAATATAGTTTTCATTGAACAGAGTAGTCTAAACTGACTAAAGGGTACTTTGCCAGATCAACGATCAAGATGACGGTTTCTGTTGGTGTAACTTTTGTTTCTTAGAAATATGGTTGAGGTTTTTTCCCTAATAAATAATGGTGTCAAAAAAATGTCTGAGTGTATGTCAAGCCTGGCTGCTTGGTTGTTTACAGTACCTCCCAGATATTTTCACTTAACCTCTTCCTTTTTCTGAAGTTGCATTTATATTTAGTTATTGTCCTTTTCCGTATGGAGACACCAAGATTTACAGCAGTCACAAGCCCAGTGATACACTTAGCCGCCTAATTTTCCTTTGATTTAAATTTGCCCATGATGAATTACATGGGAAGAACTCTGATCTAGTTGTATTGTAACACTGTCCCAGGATTAGGACCCTGGCTTTGTGTTTGCTTAGTCTCAGCTTGCCCATCTCTGACAGGCAGAAATGTCTGCTTTTCTTGTAAGATGCTTAGGAAGCTCAGCAGAATCCTAGAATCTGGAAACACAGTTATGAGCACCTTGAGCCTTTAAGGAAAAAGGGAAACTACTGGTGGTGATTTCCTCCAAGTGGAGCAATCAAGTTGTGATAGGTGAAAATGGAGAGGCATTGTTTGGCAACAAAATGCTCTCCAAATGTGGTTGGCACAGAATTTTTCTCTGAAAATCCTCTGCACATGTAGTCTAAAAATCAAGCCATTTTAAAGAATTTCAGTTTCAGCATCAAAGAATCAAGATATATGAATGTGATCTTTGAAAAGCTCTCCTCAGTGCTAGAGAGGCCACATCTGGAGTGCTGTGTCCAGTTCCAGGCTCCACAGTACAAGCGAGACAGGGAGCTCCTGGAGTGGGTACAGTGGACAATGATAAAGGTGATTAAGGGACTGGAACATCTCTCTTATGAGGAAAGGCTGAGGGAGTTGGGCCTTTTCAGCCTCTAGAAGAGACAACTGAGAGGACACCTCATCAGTGTATATAAGTATCTGAAGGGAGGGTGCCAAGAAGGCAGAACCAGGCTCTTCTCAGTGGTGCCAAGCAATAGGACAAGAGGCAACAGGTAGAAACTGATGCACAGAAGTTCCACCTGAACTTCTTTACTGTGCGGGTGACTGTGCACTGGAACAGATTGCCCTGAGAGGTTGTGGAGTCTCCCTCACTGGCAATATTCCAGAAAAGTCCTGTGCGGTGTGCTCTAGGATGGCCCTACCTGAGCAGGGAAGTTGGACCAGATGACCTACTGTGGTCCCTTCCAGTCTGACTCATTCCGAGATTCTGTGTGTGGATGAGCTGCAAGTAAATGTGATTAAATAAGTTTCCATGATTCAATTTTTCACTGTAAACACTGTAAAATATGTAATTTTACCAAGACATTACTCCACTTTTTTAACTGCTTGTCTATTTTAGAGCCTTTTTTAAAGCCTTTTCTACTCCATTTATTCCTCCAGCAAAAAATGTTGCTTGTGTATGTTGGGATCTTTCTCTTGTAAGATGCATGAGCTAGGAACAGCTCTTATGTGTTGTCTTTTTTATGAAATGGGACTTTCTGATATCATGATTGTGCAAATTCAGGAAAAGATGGCATTAGTTGCTGACCCAAGAAACACACTCATCCATTTTTACAGGCATTCATTGTCAGTCATGCGTCTCAGCTGCAAAGGATCTGCACAGTCAAAATAAAGGCTTGTGCAAAGAGAAACAAGGGCATAATTTCTGTCCAGAAGCATCTACAGACTCAAAAACATTTTTTAAAACAGTGTTATGAGGTGGACATGAAAACAGGAAGCTTTACAGCAGGCTATTAGAATTGTGTACTATGAGTACCCTTGGGAACTGTTTGGGTCTGGATTCAAAAGCTGCAATTCAGGCCCAACTTCCTCATGAATCAAAAAACAGGACTCACAGTTGGAGTTGAAAAATGCTGAGCTAACACTGCAAAGCTCTTGAAGAATGCAAGCCGGAGATCTTATTGGTCAAATGTGTCAGGGTCTATAGTGTATGCTGATGACTAATATTTTAAAGTTTTGAGATTTTCTCTGATGTTTATCATCTGTTTTCTGAGTGGAAACTGGAGATTGATGTTTCTTGTGGTATTTAGTAATTATGTCTTTATCTTTCTTTGAAAGGTCCTTGTGCCAAAGGATCCTCTGTTAATGGGTAAGATGGTAGAAGTGAATATTTATGAAGCTGGAAAACATTTTATGAAGGGGCAGCCAGTGTCAGACGCCAGAGTTCACACTGCATCCATCACCAGACCGTTAGCAAAAGGAGAAGTTTCTGGTTTAACAGAGGTGAGTAAAAGACATTTTCTGCCTTAGAACACTGGTAAATCAACAGCTGTTCAAGCAAAATGATTCCACGCTATGTATCTGTTATCATTTTATAGTTCCCGTTTATATATGCATAAAGGTTTAATCTTTTCTGACAGATTGAAATTTGAATTCAAAATTTTTTTGCTGATGCCCGTAGCTTTGCTGACTATAAAGGCAATAATACACTTGTTTCTTCTTTCAAGGTGCAAGATGGGGAAAGAACTTACTAGAATTGGAAAGATTTGACATCAGTAACTTCATTTCACTTTAGAGGAAGGATGAATTAGTTTACTTTTATTTACCTAACTTTTTTTTAAAAAATCTGTATTGATTATGTATCTGTTAAAACAGGTCAAAACACAATTCAGAGATTCAAAATTAATTGATGAGTGTAAGTATGGAATATTTACCATATATTTTGGAATAAGGTCAGCATCTGATTTAGTCATGTAAAGAAAATGAAACTCTTTTAAAAAGTGGTCTGATCCTTATTTTACACCTCAGTAGATATGGCTGTTAGCCAAGTATCTCATACATTTCATGGAGCTCTAGTTGTAAAAACTGATGGAGTGTGAAATGAAAATGTGTATCACATTTCTAAGCATCGTTTGATGTCCTTTCTCCAGCACTGTTAGGATCTCCAAAAATATGTAGCACATGGAAGAAGGATAATTGGCAGTTTATCAGCCACCTTACCACTTTTACGGTAAATTGTTGACAAGTATTAAAGTATATACATATCCTTGTTCTAAGTACTCATATTTAAAATACATAATCAAGGCATACCTTAGTGTGGGGGAGCCCAGCTGGCCCTGGGCTCTCTGTAAGCTAGGATACTGAAGACGGAACTTTGCACCTGGCAGAGGGT
>JAYRBT010000082.1:59797696-59818989 GCA_036023395.1 Myiotriccus ornatus | reverse complement strand
AGTGTATATAAGTAGAGGCACTGTTGTAATAAAGGTGCTGGTATCCCTGAACACCGTGTTGTCCTCCCGCCTCGACCAACGCTACCTTAGGTGTCTAGTGTTAAGCTAAGCTCCTTGGTCTCTTGAATAAGCCTGGCTATGGAAGCATAGAGCAACAAAATAATGCAGTCTCAGTAATGCACCTACTGTAATGTGTTCAGCAGATCATGAAACTTAAGCACAAACACATTGCTAAGCTCTCCATTGAATACTGTCCATGTGTATGTGTATATTGGCCTGATAAGGGTCTGTAAGAGGAAAAAACAGCCAAAGCCCTCAAATTGTCTGGTTGGACTATGTAGCTATTTAAACACAGCTGATTTTTTCATCAGGACATTTTTCTTTTAAATAATCTGTTGGAATAGAACCAAGACTGTCATTAAACTGAGTACGTGCTGCCAGAAGCTTGTAGCATGGTGACAAGCAAGCAGATTCTTGACTGAAATTTTTTATGGTTAAAATGAGAGATAAAATTATTAAAATCAAGGAGACTGATAATTTCCATAAGAACTCACTGAGATACATAGATTTGGTCCTGCCCTTTGAATAGCTATGAACAAGTACCTGGAATGCACAAGTAAAAGGCTGCAGCAAGCGAATGATAAGGCAAATTGCTTTTATGACTTTTGTGGTTACCAGTGCTCCTTCAAGGGAGTATCTTAGTTATGTTTGGTCCACTGGAAATGTTAGGAACTTTTGCTTTATGGAAAAAATAGAATCTCAGTACTTCAGTAAATGAAACATCTTTTGTACGTGGAAACTGCAGCTGAAAGCTTTTAATCACGCTTGGCCAGTGTATAATATATAGAACGTGAACTGGAATTCTTAGTGGGAAGTTCCTCCTGACAAATCATATCTTTAAGTAGCAAATCAGGAACTTTTCTTTAGGTTTCCAGGGAAAAAAAGTCATTTTGTCACAAAAGTTACTGTGGGCTTCTGTCTGGGTGCAAGATGCTCTTTGGATTGTTCTGTTTGGTTGGACTGCTGGGAAACATTTCCTGCTAGGTGTGCTCAAGACATGTAATTCTAACCAAAGGTGCTGTGAACAGGATAAAAAGGGCAATGTATGTCATCTGAGCTTTTTATAGCTTGTTATGTGCACAGATGGCAGGTTGGGGAAAGATGGAGGCAACTCAGAATATATGAATTCAGATACTCATTCAAAAGTAGCCAAATATCTTGAATCTTTATAATGATCCCAAGTGTCTCCACTAGATTTTCTGCAGCATGCACTACTGAACCCCTCGATAAGTTTTCCCCTTTGCACACAAATGAGCAGGAATTAGGGTCTGCTTTACATTCCCAGGCTAGAAAGGAAGAGTAGCCAGCTGCCAGCTGGCTCTTTTAAAACTAGGCACATTTCTGTTGCGCAGCAAGGAAATACACTGGGCAGAAGCTCTTTTAGGCAGCAACTAACATTCTGTAGCTGGTGTGCTGTCTGAAGTGCTCAGGAAGTTTGAAGTGGACTTCCAGTCTCACCCTGTTGATGCCAGGACTTCCTCTGAACTGCTTTATGTTTGCTGGTCCGTGATGAGAGCTAGGTCAGAGAAGTATGCGAATTGAATTGTAGATTGAGGTGATCTAGATCAGAAGAATGAGATATCGGCCGTACTGCTGTAAAACATTCCTATGCTTCAGGCTGTCCCCATTCAAGAAAGCACTGGGCTCTTTCCTGACCCTGTGTATTGCTGGGGCTGCAGTGCACACCTTAACAGTTCAGCATGTTGAGCAGCTACTGTGATGAAGAGGGATAGATTTCCGAGGACTGTTACATGGTTGTAGACAGTCTGCAGTGGTTTAAAATATGCTATTTTTGTAGTTTAGGCTAGGCATACTTTGCTATTATTAACAATGTCTTCATTAGCTTGTGTATGACACAATAAAAGATGTTTCAAAATCTGCACTTCTCTAATGAGGAATGTTCACAGAAAGAGTGAAAGCTTTCAAAACTGTAGCTTTTAAGGAAATTAATCATATGGCTAAAAAATAAAGTTATAAAAATTGAGAACACCATAATGTGAGGATGTTAAAGCCAGTCACAAATGCATGCTAAGCACGAAGATGCTTCTATAGATGCTATGAGGAGAAGTACCTCCAGAAGATTAGAGTTTTATCTGCAGTTGTGTGCTCTCTTTCTCATCTGATACCCGTCCCTCAATAATTTTTACTGACAAGTTGAGAGAGAGCACCACAAGCAACATTGGGTATCTGAAGGAACAATGGTAGGCGTTTTTTTTACCTTTTTGACCACATGACTGTGGTGGCAAAATGGTGCAAAGAGATAAAGAAGTAGGTTGCCAACTGAAATCAACATATTTGACTGAAAAAGAGGGGATGCAAAGTGCAAAAATACAAAGGACAGTTTAGAGATTCCATTCACACATTGTATATCTGTAACAAATAAGGAGGCAAATATTGATAGGAATAATTCGGAGTATTTCTAGCTTATCTTTTTTACATGCTTTTTCAGTATATGAAAAACACAGTTAATGTGAATATCCATTAATGTATTAATGATGTAGAATGTCTCACAGTTATTATATTCTTTAAGGCAAAAACTGTGACTAAGTAGATGGGCTTTGAGTCAGGTTTTGACATTCAGTAACGTTAGGCTCTGTGGCAGAATTTGGGACAGGAAGGACAGAGGAGTCTTGGAGTCAGCAGCTTGGGTTAAAAAGCTGTCAAAGCAGTCAGATTTATCGACTGTAGTGGTAAGTAGCAAAATGCACAGATATTTGCCAGGATGGTTTGTTTTTTTACTTCAGAATGCTTTTTTTATAAAAGTCACTCAAAAGGGAATGATGTCTCCATGTTGCAAAATTTTACATGGGGGCTATTTGGAGGGAGGCAAACACATTTGGAAATTTCATTTAACTCAGATCTACTGGAGATTTTTTTGGTTCTAAAATGTGCGTTTGCTGATTCAGTAATAAAACCATGTTTAAAAGACATATATAGCAGAGGATATATGGGTGAAAGTTGAAATCAATCAAGCATGAACACATGTGTAAAGGCATTTTTAAACTTGATTCTAGTAAGTCTAACATAGGATGTATGTGAACTGGGCATTAAAAAGTAGTGACGGTAACATTAAAAATGAACATTCAGAGAAAACAAGCATGTTATGAATTACTAGCTGCAGTTTAAAATATCAGTGAATAAGTGTTTCAGAGCTTTGATCGAGAATCAGTTCTACTAAGTTTCACAGAAAAAAAAGGAGATGTAAATGCTGCAGATGTTATACCCTTTCATTGACATAGGCTTGGAGTTGAAAAATCATTAAGGGCATATTTCAGCATTTTAAGATTCAGAAAAGCAATTTAGTGTGTCTTCTATGTTTGTAAGTGCTTTGATAAACTTGCCTTTAAGATTTTGGAGATAGGTTTGCAGTTTACATAGTACTGAGTATATTATTACTGGATAAATATTTTGGAAAAGTCAGCAAAGTGTGTTAACAGTAGGAATGTAATCTAATTTAAAAAAACATTTTAATATTTTTATTAGTTTTGTTTGGCCATGTTTAGGGATCTTGACAGTTTATCGAAAGCATAAAATAAAATACCTAATAAATGTATCCTTTTGACAGACAAATGTTTGCCCAAACCTAAAAGCTGAAAAAAGTTATAATCTGCAAGAATTTGATCTCTTGATAGAAACAGAAATAAAGTGTGTTATGCTACTGTAGTCCAAAAATAATTCCAGTTATTTACATATGTTCTGTGACTAGAGGAGAAAAAATACTGCAAGATCATAAATGTATGAAGAAGAGACCAAAGGACTGCAGAATAAAAATAAAAGATTTTTGCAATTTTGCTGCCTGCCAGAATTGCGATGCATTGCCAGAATCAAAGCCCTATAAGTCTGAGGACCTTTGGTGGGAAATTTTAATCAGATGGAAAATTAAGGCAAGAGGAAAAAATAATTTTAACAGGCTACTTAATTACATAGTTATGATTATGTTCGTAATACCCGTTTCTATAAGGTATCTATGACTGATTTTCTTTTCAAACAAATAGAGGCACATCTTTGAGTTTTCTGTTTTCTTTTGGTTTATGTGATGACATTCTCTATGTCTAACACTTCCCCTGCAATCAGCATCTTCTGGGATCCTCCATTTGCAATATCTGCTTTAGAGAGTCTGGGATCTTGGTGCACATCTTTATGTCTCCCAGGCCATGGTAATATTCACAGCTGGCCTCTAAAGCTAATAGGTATTCAAGTCATTGGGCTCCTTGGAGGAAATGAGGAATGAGATTTTTAGTTAGCAACCAATTGGTTGTTCTGCTTGTTGCTGCCTGCATTTTTTGCAGTAGGTTATTTTGGCATAGTACTTCTGTATACTAATGAAGAAGCTTTATGTTCCCGGTCTTACAGGTAGCCACAAGTATGTTCTAGTTACATTAGCAAAAGATGACCTCTAAACATTACCCAGCCTTCTTTCTGATGTTAGAAAACAGGAAAGATGCATATATCAAAGACTTCTTTATAGCCTGCCAGAAAGAAAATTCAGCAAGGCATAGCTTAAAGGAAGCTCTCAGATCTCAGGTAGAAAGGGTGCTTCACTTGCAGGCAAAACAAAATGGAGAAGGGGGAAGAAAAGATCTTCTCCTGGAACAGAAATGAAAGAAATCGTGTCAGAATTGAAATCTCTGCATTGGAAACTTCCTTCAAGGACTTGGAAGGAAATGTGGAAGATGTTCATTAATTATTAAGGACAGTTTTTACATATGCTGGAGTTTCAAAGTGGTGGAAAATCTGGTTCCTGAACAGGAAGTAGAGATTAGAGATTTAGAAAAAAAAAAGAGGATGAGGAAACAAATTTTAGATCAAAAAAATGGCGTGGAGGTGTGAGGAGAGGAACCTTTCATAAAATTATGGAAACAGAAACTGTAGAACATATGAGTAATGCTAATGAAAGATTGGAATTTCCAAAGTAGAAATATAAACATAAAATACACCTTCTACCTCTCTTGGAAAACTACTTTGCAAATGCATCTTTGTATCATGAACTCCAAGAAGGGGTAATTTGAGAAATATGTGGGGAAGTTTCTATTTAAGAGAAACATACTGACAAAAAAAATAAAGAACATTTTCTATGTAAAAATCATTTTCTGGTAGTGCTCTATGAAAATGTGGTGTGCTATTTGGTGCGCTTGCATTCTTAGGCGCATACCTCTTCTTGGCTCATTTGCACTCTCTCCCTCTTTGTGACACCACTTTTGTGACACCAGTCTGAGTTGGTGGCACCAAACTGAGTGGTGCAGTTGTCACAACTCTAGGATGGGATTCCAGCCAGAGGGACCTGGACAAGCTCAAGAAGTGGGCCAATGGGAATCTCATGAGGTTTAATAAGACCAAGTGCAAGGTGCTACACCTGGGTTGGGATAACTTCCATTATCAGTACAGGCTGGGGGATAAATTGATCGAGAGCAGCCCTGCTGAGAAGGACTTGGGGGTGCTGGTGGGTGAGACCCTGGACGTGAGCCAACAATGTGCGCTCACAGCCCAGAAAGTCAACAGTGTTCTGCGCTGCATCAAAAGCAGTGTGGCCAGCAGGTCAATGGAGGTGATTCTACCCCTCTGCTCTGATCTGGTGAGACCCCACCTGGAGTGCTGGACCCAGCTCTGGGGTCCTCAGCACAGGAAAGAGTAGTGTTTGAGTGTTTGAGAGGAGGACCACCAAGATCATCAGAGGGATGGAGCACCTCTTCTATGAGGAAAGGCTGAGAGAATTGGGCTTGTTCATCCTGGAAAAGAGAAGGCTTCTGGGTGACCTAATTGTGGCCTCCCAGTACCTGAAGGGAGCCTACAAGAAAGATGGGGAGGGAATTTTTACAAGAGTGACAGAACAAGGGGTAATGGATTCAAACTAAAGGAGGGAAGGTTTAGGTTAGACATTCAGAAGAAGTTCTTTACTGTGAGAGTGGTGAGACACTGGAACAGGTTGTCCAGTGAAGTTGTGGATACCCCATCCCTGGAAGTGTTCAAGGGCAGGCTGGATGGAGCTTTGAGCAACCTGGTCTAGTGAAAGGTGTCCTTGTCCACAGCAGGGGATTTGGAACTAGATGGTCTTCAAGGTCCCTTCCAACCCAAACCATTCTATGATTCTCAGAAAGAACTGATTGTAGTGCAAGGCATACAAGTAGATAGTGCTTTGCATGTTTTAATCTGTTTTATTTAATGTGTTACTTGTGTTCCCTGCTGGTTGTAAATAGAGGTCATAGATGGTGTTAAATCCTTCTTAATTAATCTTTTTTTCTTATGTTTTCTTCAGTTATTTCATGAAGGTCACTATAAAGTTAACATAATAAAAGAGATATTTCCTTTTGAAGAGTAGAACTCAGTGCCACCTATGGATGTTTTTAAAAAAACCTTCAAAAGTCTCGTTTTTTCCTGGAAAAAGAACAAAAATTTGTAGTGTGATGTTCCTTAGATGCAGATTTTTGTGATCTACACATTATCTGCATGCCGTGTTGGCTTTGTTTGTTTGGAGAGCTGAGTTGGCTTGAATTTTTCTTCTACCTGAAAGCCCAACATTTCTCTGTTTAGAATCAGAAATTTGGGATGGATTATTTCTTATGGGCAGAATAGATTTTTCTTGCTGTGTTTAGGTAAACACTGAATTGGATCACATGTAGTGGTTGGGGAACTGGAATGCAGGTGAGCCACCTTAGGTCATGGGTATGGGCAGGATGACCTCTCAGCTTTGTTTCCAGCCTTATCTTCTATAATTCTATAAACATTTTAATTTAGCCAACAATCATTTGAAGACAAGAAAACTAGAATAAAAGGTAATGCATTGATCCGAGACATTTCTCTGCGCTGGTTAGAGACTAAAATACATAGAGGTGATTTAAGGCAGGAAACCCAAGAGCCAGCATAAGACTTTCACCAAGCAGTTTTATCCTGAGGTCTTTAATTTAATGGGCATGTTGTCTTTCTGCCCATCCCTCTGGCAGGGCTGAATTTCAACTACAGTGATCAAAGCTCAACTGAAACAGCTCTTATTACATAGCTCCTTTTCAAACAAATGCTCACTGAAGTCCATTTCAGGTGAAAATATCTGAACTTTAGTTTATTTACTTTTAATTTCCTCAACAGACAGTGTTATTTGGCTGAATGTCACTGTTTAATCACTTTAAATCACATAATTATGTTAATCCTGTGCAGTGCGTGCAATAAATGGAAATAGTAATGGCTGGGATGATTCACCTTTAAGTCATTTTCTGGAGAATAAGAGAAGGTTAAACAGAAGTGTTCTCCCCCATCTGCCTCCAGAAGTAAAACTCCAAGTGCAAAAATAGTTCTGCCATTTTTGTGTATTATTTCTCATACTTAACCTGCTGATCCTGCACTATAGGGTGAGGGGGTGGGTTCTGCTCCCTATTGGCATAGGGACAAACTGGAAGTGTGTAGCCATGGTAATTTTAACTACTTGACACTCCCTGTAATATTCAGGAGCTCCTTTTAAAGTATTTTTTCCTTTTAATCACAGCTTTAACAAGCAGACTCTTTGGAAAGAATCAAAAGGCATTGTTTTTTTAATAATGCTGTATTATTTAATGTACCAGGTTATAAGTTCACTAAGTTTTAATTGGCTTTCAGGGAAAAAATGTAGCAGCCACAACTTTTCTCGATTTTTGTGTTGTTTTGGAGGTCTTCTACTTCCAAATCACAGAAGTCATTATACTGACTTTTATACCTCTCCAGTGGAGTTTAATGCAAAGGTAGGTGAAGGATATTCAGTCCATGTGTATATTTTATCTCTACTTGTAATGTTTAGTCATCCCTTTTCTTTTTATTAGTACTCATTAGATCAACAAAAAGCGCATACTGGCAGTATTTCTCTCTCAATTTGTTCCCTCTCTCTCCTTTTCCTGCAAGCAAACACACAGTCAGAGGCATCAGATATTTTTGTCTTGGATGAATGTTATTTCTATCTGTTCCTCATCTATTAAGCTGTAATCATAGTAGTCTTTGTACATGGATACTTAAATGAGACAGCACATAAAAGTCACATGAAGCTTGTGATATAGCCTTCCCCATCACAAAAGGTCAGTAGGAGATTTGATTTTACACATACAAGGTACTGGACTGTTGAACTTCAGCCTCTTAGAAATGTATTTGTTGCCAGAACTATTTCAGACAGATGATTCATTAGCTTTGAGATCGTTTTGAAGAGCAATAAAAATTACAGACTTGAGATTAAGTTATTTTTTGAGTAAAGACTGTTTTTAAAGTATATCTCATTTCAAAGAAATTAACAAGCCATGTTAAAGGTAAACTGGAGTCTTCTGTATCCTTTAATATTATTACATGTTCAGAATTTTTATTGGATTCTGAGTACATTAATGGGTTTCTAATAGTCGAAAATCAACGTTTGTGTTTTGTTGATTCCCTTTATGATAATGAAAATTTACTAAGATATGTATAAATTTTGCAAATTATTTTTTTTTTTATTCTGACGCATCTGTTGAAACAGTGTTGAACTGATCCAGCAATATTAGGATTAATTGTGAGTCATAGTAGGATACCAAGATCCATTTGTAATCATAGTTTCCCAGTCAGACTTTTATAATATTTGGATATAGTGATTTATGTTTGTGCTTTTAATATTCTTGTAACATTAGATAAGAGTAGGTTTTTTGTGTGGTGTCAAGGGTAATAAGATACAGAAAAGGGGGAAGAAGCTTGTCATTAAGAGAAAGAAACAAATTTGTTAAGGTTTGTCGGTACTAAATTATAGTTGGGGGGATATCTGCATATAGAAATAGATTGCAATGGCTATATCTTCAACTGAAATTAAATTGCAGTTGAGTATTAAGGATGAGGTTCTATTTGGTGGCTTCCTTGGAGAAATGGTATCTTAAAATATTCAAATACCATATTTCAGTGAAGTGGATGTGAAATTCAGAGCCTTAAATTAATCCACCAGGAATATACTCCTAGTTACACTAGAATATCCAAAGAATATCCAAAGAACTGTGACTGTTGAATATGTTAGAGTGGTTGTATCCTCAAAGACAGTACCCAGAATGTTGTAGCATCTATGCAAGCTTAGTAAACTAATGCTTGTTCAAAGGCTGCATACAGTAACTTTGTGTTTATGCAGGCTGTATTCCATATCAAGTTTAACATCCACTCTGGATCCTTTGTCATGTTACCAGATCAAAGCCTTTATCATGCCATTAGCCATTAAAGCATGTTTTTGCAGTTTTACTGGACCAAACAACAACAGAAATAAACCCTTGCCCTTCTACTACAATCTCTCCCCCTAAGATATTTTTAAAGGAGGAATAATTGCTTTAAAAGTTTTCATTCTCTCTCAAAGAAACTTGGCTTATTGCCTATTAGTTTTCACAAGACCTGACTCTTAAGTTTGACTCTAGGATCAGTTCTTATTTGTAGCCAGTTCCAAAGCAAGCTGTTCCTGTGGGCTTTATCAAAGACCATTAAGTCAAAGAAAGAGTTAGAAAAATTACTGATTATTTAAGTACTTCATTAAAGACAGCTTTACTTGTGGTTAGTGTACACTACACCAGTCTTGATAACCTTCCTCTGACTACTTCTCATTGTGTATTTAAATTACTTGAAGGCTTCCCCCACCTGCAAATTTTTATTTCCGATGTTAGAACCCTACTGAAAGACACAAAAAAATTTTCTACTGACTTATTCCAATGTCAGTCACTCATACTAGCTAAAATCCAGAAATTACTACTAGATTTGGTGTAACTGTCTGATTCAGCATTGGGATGAAGGATTGAAAAGATGTAATCAGGTTAGCATGAAAGGTTATGGTGGTGGTGTGATAGGGTTAGTGTAGATAGCCCAAGTCCTGTACATGTTCCCACTAAAGTAAAATTAGTGTTACATCTGTTTGCATGGTCCTTTAGGTATTATGCCTTTCTTTTTCATCACAACATATTCCAAAGCTTGTTCTTCATTTTCATAAGGAGTTGAGTCTAAGGAAATTTGCAGATTAGCATCAGAAACTGTTCATGTTTTGAGGTTCCAAAAGAGTCAGAGGGCTTAAAGCACAGCTTTTCTGTATTCAAAACTCAAGCCCATGGAGTGTTAAAATTTCAGCATATTTACTTTCATTTCTTTTACTGGAGTCAGGATCACAACCCAGATTTGGTGTAATAATTAAATTGCTATCTAGGACATATTTCTTCCACACTAGATATTATAAAAATCTGAGGTTTTGGAATTATTGTGAGGAAGATATATGTACTTCAGTATTGCTCCAGCTTTTAATTGTTGAGATCACAAACACTGGTATGAAGTCATTTTTCAGTAGGATATAGTGGTGTAAAGTCAAAACCAAAGTTGAACTACATGGTGATCAATGCCGCTGAGGTTTGAAGGAAATAATATGGACTTTTCTCATTTATTCTTTATTGTAGAGAAGGGCTGACAAATCCTTTGTAAAATAAAAACGTGCATTTAAAAATTTTTCAATTATAACGTTTTTAAAAAAGAAATGTACATTTTTAGTTGTTCTTGTGATGGCAATCACACAGAATAATTAAGGGCCTGATGGCAGAACCTTTTTGGTCTAGGTAGCCATCAACCCACAACAAAATAGTTATTTCCAAGTTATAAAATAGTTATTTCTGGCTCAACTTAAGTGAACAAATGCAGTAATCAGTGTTGATTTTACTGTGCTATCAGTGTCTTCTTTATGACAGTTTTCATTTTGCCTTTTTACTTGGTCTTACCAGTAGAAACAGTGTTTTGTGGTTCTTGGCCTTGTAAAGAAGCCCTCTCCACACAGGTGTGGGAGCGTGTTGTCATTATTCTAGTGCAGAAATGGCCAGCCTCTGG
The DNA here is from genome assembly GCA_036023395.1 of Myiotriccus ornatus. NCBI lineage: Eukaryota > Metazoa > Chordata > Aves > Passeriformes > Tyrannidae > Myiotriccus > Myiotriccus ornatus. The sequence goes on along the minus strand of JAYRBT010000082.1, from coordinate 59,808,123 downwards.
CACAGGACAACCTAAACAGCTCACCTGCCTCATTTGGCATTATCCAATACCCTCTTTTCCAGTTGCTACTAGGTCAGCGTCGTCTGTGTCAGAGCACATGTGACATGTGGAGAAGGAAAGCTAGTAGTTATTAGTTAGTCACACGATGCATTTATGTCTGGGGGTGTGATTGGCAAGGAGTGGGGGTGTAAGGCTCTTGGTAGACTCACGTGACATCTCAGAAAGGTCTGACCACCCACGTACTACAACATGAGATGTATGGGTGATTGATGAACAGTGAGAGGAATGAAACCTGACTGGCTAGAGAGCCAGATGTCAAATGTGAAATAAAAAGGAAAAGCCCCATGGAAATGATCATTATTTTTCTTCAGTCTCGGTAGAACCAAGGGGTGCTTGGAATAATATCAAATGAGAAAATTATTCACTAAATGACTTTCAAATTGATGGGTTCTTCTTCATACCTGTGTATGTATACTGTGGCACAACTTGAGCAAATCCTCCATTTTGGATTGGGGTGGCTTGGAAATTTTTGTGAAAGTACTTTTGATGGAAGAAAGATGTGTAGGCAGTACATTTCAGCTCTTTTTGTCAAAGAAATCACATAGCTACAAAAACTACCTATGCATAATAGCGACCAGATGGATCTCTGGTCCTCAGTAAAGGGTCTTGTTATCAGGACTGGAGAATTTTTTTTTAAAAAGCTGGTCCTTGTTTTGACATGACTTCATATGTGATTGTAAGTCATTTCAGTCAGTGTGACTGTGATTTATCTTATCCGTATGGAAACTATTTTGCAATTCTCACATACAAAATCTCTGATAAGTGCAGATAGCATAATTATCATACAAAAAGGACAGCTGTGAATATCCATTTCTGACACAGATAATTTTTTCAAAATACAAGAACTTTAATTTGGTAAAATGATGGAAGTAGTGCTTAGAATGACAGGAATTCTTTTCCTTTTTCAGCTCGTGTGTCTCTGTCCAACGAAACATTAGTTCATTATTTTTTCAGTGAGGAGTGTTTAAGATTCTGTAGCATAATCAGATTTTGTCACAGAACCACAGGGGAAAGCCAGATGTACAGCTCTTAATAGCTGGAAAGGAATGAATTATACTTGGGGGAGTATCTTGTGTGATTAAAAAAACCTGTTGTAGTGCTGTTAAGCTGTAGTATGGAGACATGAAGCACTTTAAAATCCAAACCCATCAATTTGTTAGAAGACTGCATTAAGCCCAAGAGTTAACCTGTGGGCTTGCATTTCTCACCCCTGTAGACACACGTCGTATATGTTTGCCATTTTCAGGTTGCCTTCTGTTTTATTTGTGATTTTCTCCATTTTTCTTAATTTCTTTTCCTGGTTTGTGTAACTGTTGTGTGTGATTTGGAGTTTTAAGAGTACCAACTGGTCAGCAGGGTGATGGCATAAAACAGATTGTTGAGGCTGGGGTCTGGCCTTCCCCTCAGCAGGAGCACTGATTTAGAGTGGGGTGAGGTTTTCCTACCAGCCCTCGACATGACTCTTACTGGATTGTTCTCCCACTGTTGAACTGAGTAGGCTCAAATATTGCTAGGATGGGCAGAGATATTGAAATGGTGTGGAGTACACCACTTGCCCAGCAGTAAATTGATGTTAATAGTTGTATTCACCTAGAGACAAAAGAAACAACAAAACATCAAAGAAAGGTGTACTGAAATATTATGGGTTGTATTCTTACAAACCAGTAGCCTTTTATAAATAGAGAAAAGTTGAACACACAGTGATACTGAAGACCTATAATATGTGATAACAAGAAGAATGTAAGCATTCTGTTTCTCGTGTACATGTGTGCACAGATTATTTGGAGTGTTAACTGAATTACTCTGAACTAAGGAAATTCTAGAGTTTTACTTCCTCATTTCCATGTAAATACCAGCTGTACTATATTTCAGCCTTTAATTAGGTGCTTATGCAGTATTATCTCACACATCAGCACACAAATTTGTTTCCCCTGTGCACAGAGCTGAGACTATTAATTTCAAATCAGAATTGTTTAGATTGGAAAAGACCTGTAAGATCATCAAGTCCAACCACTAACCCAGCCCTGCCAAGTCCACCACTTCCCTGGGCAAACCATTCCAATGCTTAACAACCTTTTTGGTAAAAAAAGATTCCTAACATCCAATTTAATAAGGTACTGTTAGGTATTTTTCCTTTTCATTGTTTGTCATGTAATGACAGTGTTATTTGCTATGTGCTGTTTAAACCTTGCTTTCAAGGGAATTACTGATTTCTTTCTAACCTTTCCTAGGACCCCCATAACTAAATTTCTGAGTGCTTCAGAAACAATAGTAAGTTTATGTTTATTATTCTCCTAAAATACAGTTTTTGTCTTCCCATTTGACAAGTGAGGATGAGGCAGATGTTCAAAGTGTTCGCTAGAAGGTTAGTCTAAAGCACAAATTTGATGGTGGTCAGTTAAAGATATCTGGGAGTAGATACTTACGAATTATTAAAATTTTGTAGCATGTATTTAAGCAAGTTGCAGCAGTGACTGTTCAGCATTTAAGAGAAATCAACTCCAGGGGATGAAGTCTCAAAGAAATAGAGGAAATTAGTTCTTTTTACTTCATGGCTAATTCCAGAGGAACTTATTTGCTCTTCATTAGCTAATCCTAGGAATTATCAGATACAGTCTGATAGAGCACTCCATGTAAAACCAGTGTGGGAGAAGACTGAGGACCGGTGGGTACAAATTGCCAGTATTTGAGCATGACAGGACAAAAATTCGTGCACAGGCACTTCAATCTTTTACAGCTACAGAAGTTGGTTGTCTAGTCAGACCACCCTCTGAATGATACAAATGCTCTCCTGAGGGTAGATATTCGTTACAGCCTGTAGATTGGATACTTACTGTTCTTTGATGTCTTAGACAGAGCGCCAAGGTGCTATCATGATTATCTAGCATAAAATACACAGCAAGCCAAGGAAGGTTTTTCTCATGTAATCTTTATTGTGGGGAAGGGCTGACGAATCATTTTTAGACTGGGGATAGAGAGAGATTGTGTTAGAGCAGTTAGGCTTGCTAATCACAGAAAGTAACCATTGTTTGATGCTTCCCTGAGAGAGTCCTGCATTAACTGCAGTTGAACTTGACTGAGTGTGAAATTAAAAAGGAGACTCAGATTTCCAGACACTCCCTTAGGTGCTCAAAACTATGCTAACTGGCAGTGTGGGAGACCTCCTAAAACAACAAAGGAAAGAGGCCATGACAATATGAAAAAAAAAACCTTTGTATTATCACTGAACCCACAAAGTTGTTCAAGATCAGTGGCACTTTATTAATTGTTAAATTTCAAGCTTACATGAAATGCTTCTTTTCGCCAAGGTCTGATTCTGGCTGTGCTTGGTGAGCATCTGCAGTCCCAGAAACTGGAGGTGTTTAATACCAGGCAGAAAAATCTGTGAAAATGAATATAAGAGAAATTGTCAGGAGATAACATTAAGGCATTGCCTAGCCTTAAGAAAATGAATTTAGAACTAAAACTTAACAGAGATAAAAGGTTTTACAGGCTATCTTGGCTTCTGGTGGCACCTGGAATCTGAGGCAGGAGTTGTGGAGGCCTGATTGCTTACCTGTGCGTTATGGCACTGGAGATACTTCAATCTTCTGTATTTGTTTCTTTGCCTATAAAACAAGGGAGGCATATAGATTCCACAGATACCTACTGGTATGGAATTTGAAACTCTGGAAGCTAGTATCATTTCAAAAGATATAAAATGCTCTTTTTTTAACCATGTTTATTATCCATGAGGGCTGTATCCTTTGTCTCCAGCATTGTTATATAAGTCTCTGTGAAAAATTCCATATTGATGTTTGGTGCCGTAGGAAGATATCAAAACACCATAAATTCAGGATTATGACATACTCTGGGATTAGGGAGAAGGTTTTAGCCAAGAATATGTATATCAGTTTATTTTACTTTGCTCAATCCGAAAGATCTTTAAAAGCTTTTTCTTGATTTTGAGAGATAATGTCCCTTGAGTAAAAGCAGTATTACTCATTTCACTGTTGATATGTGAATATCATTCAGTTATATTGGTGGTTCTTGTGACATGAATATATATTTTCAGATCTAGCTATTCATTTTACTGGGGCACTGCTTCTGATTGAAACCTTTTGTGTCTTTGCCTGTAGCTACTGTTGACCTCCATATAATTGTCATTGTTATTTCAAGATTTAAAAGGGAAGCAAAAAGGTGATGGTCTCTGAAAGCTTGTGCTGTAAAAAATTTATATCATATTTCATTTAATAATCTCATTTGTAGAACAGTCTTTGAACATTCACATACTGCTAGCCTTTTGTCATTCTTTCATCATCCAACAAAATAAACTTGGGAATTTTTTGTATTATAAACAGAACCTTAAAATACTTATTAAAAAAACCCCACCAATCAAAAAAAAAAACAAGAAAGTATCTGTGATCCTTTAAAGAAGGAGCAAGATGGAATCCTGTGGAATGATACCCAGTAAGACAAGCTATGGTATGCACACTGAAAAATTATATCTAGTGTTACTACAACTAAATGTACATCTTGTAATTCACTGTAATGTATTTGCAAAGCCGTGAAGCCTGTACTGGTGATCTCTAGGAAACAGATTTGTCTGTTAGCCAGCTAATTACCAGATTAGTGCCCAGAGCAAATACCTGCCATGTCCTTCGTAAAACTGTGCTGTGCACAGGGAGATAAATAGTGACAGAACCCCATCCTGAATTTGTCCACATTGTGCTGCTAGGTTCATTCTTTATTTCAAGTCATTACTTGGATGACTGTGATTTTTGAATTGCAAACTACTTCTATTTAGAAGGTCTCTCAGTTCTGTTGTGGTTGCAAGTGCTGACTGGAATGCTGGCTTGCATGTCCCTTGTTTCCAGCAGAGTGATTGACACCCCCCACACCTTATTACGAAGAAAAAAAAATAAAAAGAGCTTAGAATCCAGACATCACACTATTTTTTTTAAAAGTGTTGTGTCTGACATTGAATGGCAAGTTATTTTGGCAGTGCATTGCTTGTGTAGTGGAAGCATACTTAGTCACTAAGTTTAATAGCAGCATAAAATACAAATAAGTGAAAAAAAAAGTCAACACTTGTCTGGAAGCATTTATAGGTAAATATAAAGAAACAGGCTAAAACAAGTTGATATAATGAAAAACAGCACAAGACTGTGTTTTAAACATTTTGGAGGTGGTTTTTGGCTTGTGTTTTCTCGGTTGGTTGTTTCTCTTCTTATTGTTTCTTTTGTTAGTTGAGCTTTTTGGTTGTTTCACTCCTCCTAAAAGTGTACATCAAAAAGGAAGTAATTTAATAAGCTCCAGTTGCTCTGCTTTCTGTCTAGCTTCTAAGTGTTTTGTGAATTTTGAGGGCTGATTGAGGGAGTAATCCTTAAAGACTGTTTGGGTGAGGAAAGAGAAGTAGATAGGCAAGGGCCTACCCTTAGGTAAGAACATGGAAGAGAGCAGAGAGATGTCTGCCAAGAAAAACACCAGTGGAGCCTTACAGTAATGGTGGGAATTTACAGAGAGAAATTTGAATTATTTTATACTCTTAAATAGGAATATTCAACTTTGAATTTAATATTAATTTAGGAGGAGGAAGTTCCAGATACATGTCTGTGTGACAGGAACAGAAAGTCATAATATGACATGTCATTCCAAATTTGTGTTCCCACTGGCATCTCTGCCTCTGTTTCTTAGGAGAGGCTGTATGGTCAGATGATAAGAGAGAACGGAGAAGCAGAAGGAAAACAGAAGAGACAGAAGGGATTGTAGTAGTGATCAAGGCAAAAGGTAGTTGAGTAATGAGAAAGGTGGGGTTTTTTTCTATGCTGATCAAAGGAATCAAACAGATCATGCTGATGTTACTGGAAAGAAAAAAAGATTTTGCTGACTTGCTATGCAGGTCAGGGATAGGCCCTGGTTAAAGATGGTCTCCATAAGGGATGGCAACTCTGAGAAACTGTCATATGTAATGCAGATGAGCTTAAGGTCAATCAATCTCTATATCCTCCCATTATTAAATGTGTTGTTTGTTTGTATTTGACTATGGTCCAGCTGGTAGGAGTATTGCTGATCTGAATTGACTGGGTCATTTGCAGTGATCTTGACGTAAATTAGGAACTGGTAGCTGGAATGAGTTTGGCTTAGCATCACGGAGATGGTCAGGTCGTGGAGCACTTGGCCTGTGAGGAGAGGCTGAGGGACCAGGTTTGTTCAAGTCTGGAGAAGGGGTGGCTTGAGGACACCCTGACAGAGGCCAAGCAGTGCCTCTAGGAGGGTTACTGAGAAGACTGAGCTTCACAGGGGCACATGTGGGAGGACGAGAGACTGGGCCTAAGTAGAAATGAGAGGTTCAGACTGGATATGAAGGGAAACATTTTCCCCATGGAGACCGTCAAGCAGGGGAACAAAGACCCAGAGGGGTTGTGTAGTCTCCATCCTTGGACATTTCCAAAGCCTAGCTAATTAAATCCCTCAGCAAACTAGGCCATAGCCGGCCCTTCCTTGAGCAGGAGGATGGACCAGATACAGTCTGAATTATCCCAGGATCCTATGAGAGGCACTAAGACAGTTTAAGTGACTACAGCTATTTGCAAGATACTTTGCTTAATTTGTTTTATATAGCTTCAGTTTTAATGATTTGGGGCTTACAGATTAATAATTCTAATCATTGCTAAGACTCTGACCATTTACTGAGAAATTAATAATGAATCTATATATCCTTCAGCTCAGTTCTATTCCTTCACTTATATATTAAATCATACAGTCATGCATCCCACACATACACAAACACACATGTATATATGCACACAAAACGAAGAAGCAATATGAAATTCCTTTGCAAAAGTGCTGGCTTATTTATTTTTTCAGTGTTTCCCATTTCTTAAAACTGGTGTTGGGAATCAGTGAATTCCTAGGTATGGTTTACAGCTGATAACATCTGACACAAGCATGCTTATAGACACCATTTTCTCTTAACAGCATAGTGCTGTGCATTGGAATACATGGTGGCAGGGATGCATCTTATAGGAATTACTGCGTTAATTCCTTTAGGAAAAAAATATTTTCTCTGCCATTATTTTGTCAGTTAAGGTCAGCATGCCACATCTGCAGAAGGCTGGTGGAATTTTTTAAGTAATAAATCAAAGGAGCTCTTTTAATACCTACAGAGCTAAATGTGTCTTCCGGAACTCTTCAATAAAATTCAGTTTACATATTTTTGGTTATGTAATCTATGTGACCTTCAGTAACTGTTTGTTTTTTTAAATCTGAAAAATGCCTTCAAAGTGTAATAGCCCAGAATTTCAAATGGTGCAGCAGGATATGTAATGCATATCTTAACATGATTTCTTTTAATTTGTCACACAGTCTTGTGCATGATTATATAAAAGCCCATATTTTTAAAGCCAGTAGTACAAATGTGTAATGTACTTGGTTGGGCTAAAAAATTCCGAAGTTTAATTTATCTTGAGATATGCTCAGCCAAGTAGTTTTTCTCAGCAGTTAGCTAACACTTCAAGCTCTAACAGTGCCCCTGAGCCATAAAAGAAATTTACATGTAAGAAATATTTTGAATCTATTAAAACCTCAGCTCAGAGCTAAAGAGTTTCTCTCATGTCTTTGTTGACTAACATGAAGTGAGATCTTACAAAAAGCTGGCCTGTGATGGACAGATGCCAAATCTTAGGTTTTGATGTGATTATATATTTCTTTCATGCACGGTGGTTTAGTTCTGGGACTGGAGTTTCAGAAAGACAGCAATCAATGGGTCTGTGGAAGAGTACACAAAATTTATTACTCCTGGCAGTCGTCAAGGCAGAATTATTCAAAAAATAATCTGAAATGCATTTGATCATACACTAGAAGTTTAATAATTTATATTATACCTTATTAGCAAAGTCTTGTGTTTACTTTGTGACTGCCAAAACAAGATGAAAGGCTGCCTCCATGGAAATACAAGATGCTTAGCTCAAAGTGTCTGTCTTTGCGTTTCAGTTTCATGATTTCCCTTCCTCCCCTATTTTGATTAATAGTCTATGGTGTGAAATCTTAGAGTACCTTTTCCTTCCTTTTCAGTGATCCTTTTTAGTGAGAGCAGTGCTCCTTCTCAGTAAGTCTACCAAAGATTTTATGGCCTATCTAGACTGAAACTAGTATAAACACATATTTTTGGAATTTCTTTACCTTAGGGTTTCCTCCAAGTATTTTTTGGTTAAAAGAGGCTTTGAATTTAGTTCTAAATTCCACTGAACTGACTCATTATGATAATCTTCCTAAGTCTTGCGGCTACAAAAGTGTGATTTCTGAGCTCAGCTTAAAAAACTGTTGCACTCTGAGTAATGATCGTGTATGGTAAATATCACAGCTATATCAGTTCAGAATATAACAGAAGTGACGTAAAGATTTCCTTGAAAAGCTAATGCACTGTAAATATTTTATCTAGAGATACAAATAAGAGCTGGTCAGTATTAATACTTCTATGTAGTGAGAGCACAGGGAGTGGACCAGTGTAAAAATATTAGTTAAAAAAATGAGTTCTTTGCCTCAACCGTGGTTTTTTATACCAAAGATTCATGAAAGAGTTCTAATAAACTTGGTTCTCTGTAGAAAACTACTCTCCTCACAAAACATGAAAGTTTTTTTCCGCAGGTGACTTGGATAGCTCTTCAAGGCACAGTATATGGAAAGCTTTAGGGAAAAGAACAGGTACGGGAGGATCTCAGAATATAGCTCTACAGTATTGCAAACTCCGAAGGTCACATGATAGCCCCAGTAATCTCTTGTAATTTGCCTTGTTTACCCTAGAAGGCTTAATTTTAGCTTTAGTTTCTGTAGCTTCATCCTTTCTCCTCCTGCTCTGTGTGTGCAATATACGCTACTGTGTACTTCACCTGAAAACTAGTTCCTCAGACAGAGCCTGCAGAAGCCCTTTTGCCCAAATAAGATTATATATGTAGTGTTTTTCACTAGTACATCTGGTTATATGATACTTGTGTGTTAGGAAGAACTGCTTGTATTTTTGGCAAGCCCTTCACTCGTGTCCAGACTGCAGTGAGGGCCACTCAGCCCTCTGTTCAGGAGTATGAGAGTGCATTAACATGGTCAGCTTAACAGATTCCTCTTCCCGCTGAGAGTTTTGCACCGTGTCCTACAGAGCTGCACAGCAGACTATTAGGAAGAGGCATCCACCTGCAGGTGTCTCTGAGTGATTATCCTGGTTTTAAATGCTCTTGTATGAGTCTCAGGAGGGAGACAAAAGACTGCCATTTTTTAAAGTAGCCTTTCGTTTGCAGGGAACCAGATGTGCCCTTTTTTTACAAATACATGTTCTGTGACAATAATGAGGGAAATTTTCAAGGGAGCCAGTGGTATTACCCATGTGTCAGTGTTACAAGGCAGAATTTTGGGCCAATCTAGCGAATAGTTTTTAGAAAATACAGGTCAGATTAACACATTCTTTACTTTTCCTGAAAGAAAGTGTTTGGCGGGATCATCTGAAGACATATGCTTTATCAAACAGAAATGCAATAGAGGTTTAAGTGGTAAGCTGTGAAGTGCATCTTTAAGAAAAGGGTCACTTCAGTTTTCAAATTGTGGGGCTTTTGTCCATATAGGAACAGTTTAATCCATGAGAAAATTTGTAAAGAAATCAGATTAGCAAGATAATAGGAGTAGTATTTCATGTGTGCATCCATTGAAAGAAAAGCTTCTGGTTTAAATTTTTTTATAATCTGTGAGCTGAGATACTGTGAAGAACTAAAGTTTTGAGTAGTTTAGAAAATGTGACTACCAATAGAAACAAAAGAAAACAAAAACATAGTGAAATTGTGAGAATTGTACCTCTAACCAAGTTAAGTTTCAATATTAATTAAATACTGTGAGATAAAATCTCATCTACAGAAAGAAAATAAAAAATGAGGTTTAGTGTATCCATATGATCATCTCATTTATGGCAAATATGATAAAGTAAGGAAAAAATTGGTCTCACAGGTTTACTGGCTGACTTAGATGAAATGCTGCTGGGACAACTGGTCGTAGGGCCAGTGGTGTTCACCACTACTGGAACTTTTTAAACCTTGCTAAAATCTGTTTTGCCATTCTGTCCTATAATCAGTATGCAGCACTACCTAATGCAAATGCATTGCATGTTGCAATAGAGGCATAAGAAAACAATATGGTAACAAAAAAAGGCTGCATAGGCTATACATGATCAATATTATATCAGCAAGATGAGACTATTTGGTTTTATGCTGGAAAACAGAAAAGCTGTAAAACATAAATGAAATAACAGTTAAATCACTACTGAAAGCTACAACACAGAAACATGAATAGGTGCATGAGACACTGAGGTGTTTAGCTGTTAGTGAAGGGGAAAAATAAAAAAAAAA
>JAYRBT010000082.1:59776452-59797596 GCA_036023395.1 Myiotriccus ornatus | reverse complement strand
ACAACACAGAAACATGAATAGGTGCATGAGACACTGAGGTGTTTAGCTGTTAGTGAAGGGGAAAAATAAAAAAAAAACTCTCTCAAAACATTTTAAAACTTGTAACTTGTGTTTAGGGTGTTTTGCTGGCTGTCCCTAGTCTCGCAGATACAGGTAGGTAGGAACTGAAGCTGAGCATTTAGGAGAGAATTATGTCATTTATGAAGTACTGGCCGTTTTTATCTGTTTGCTAAGGGATAGCATCTAGTCCTGTGCAGCTAAATATTCAGGACTTTATCATGCGGTGTAGAAATATTTAATTAGGAGTTGGTAGTCTGATTGTAGTCAGGCACATTTTAAGTCATGAATCAGTGAAAAATAAATATCAGAAGAAATCAGGCTTTAGTTATAGTGAAATTTTTACAGCCTTATTCATTCGTTTAAATCACTTTAGCCTTAGTGTTAATGTACCAACAATACAGGTAAAAGCTGGGCATTACCATAAATTATGCTCTGTAGATTAATAGAGATTTGTGAGACTTGCAAAGAGAAGAAAGGCTTTATAAATGTCTAGAAAGGATACATTGCAAAGGAATTCATTTATAAAGAATCCTGTACATTTTCCATTTTATTCTGCAGGCAGAGGTCATTGAGCTTTGATTTGGGAGGATAAAATAGCTGTGGCCAGGTACTAAAATTTCAGATGTCTTAGAAGCTGATTGTAATTACTAACAGTATGAAGCAGTTTCCTAGTTTTTTATGAAGGCAACATATTCGTCACAATATAGACTGAAGTCCTGGAGTATTGTTCTTTCCGTGCCTCACACTGCAAAGAACTACTACACCCCAATTTGCTTACCTATTGTTTTTCTTCTATTTACCCAGCTGATGGTGTTCTAGGTGCAGTATGTATGAAAAGTCATCCTCATTTCATAGTTCACTTGATCAGTAACCCTTTGCCTATGTGAACTGAGATCTAATTCAGCCATAACTCAGATGTTAGAATAGCATTTACCCCAGGCTGTCATTTGTCCCTTTGATGCTTACTTACCTAACCAGTAGTAATCATTATTTTCCTTCTACAATTATTATAATGGAGCTGATTGCAGAAATGGAAAACAGGAGGCAGTAACAGACAGTTTGAATTGTGTGTCACACTTTTGTGGGCAGGCACCTTTCTTGGAGCTTTGATATTTCTTTGAGTTTGCCCAGAAATATGTTTGGTAAAAGACGGAGCAGGCATCTGGTCTGTATTTTCATGTGGCCCAGTTTCAGCTGCTTGGAAATACAAGATTGTCCAGATAGGTACTCTCTGGGCCCCTGACTTGTTTTATATGAAGTATGAACTGGGAGGGGGGAGGGGAATAAACAATCTTTTTTAATTGGAAAATTTCAAGTCAATTAGAAATCCAACTTAAATTGGTTGAATTCCTGAGAGATTATTGAAATAGAGGGAAGGAAACAGAAATTATCAACAGAAATACTGAATCTTATGATGCAATATCATTACACCTTTGTTTAATTATACCTTTCCCACTTAAACCTCTTGCAAATGTCATCAGACTACAGTTGCAATGAATGCTTTTACTTTTGAGTATCTACAATGCTAGCATGCTGAACTGAACAAGGTTGCAAGAGGGAAGAGCTTTTTATTGTTTTTGCTTGCATTTTTCTGCTGAAATAGTGACTCACTATCTGTAATGTGCTGCAGTTAAAAGACCTCATATTCTTGGGGATCTTGCTGCTTGCAGTCGGGTTGGGAACGGTAATGGCAGGCACAGCAGGGAACTCAGATGCAATATGCTGAATGGGAAGGTGAGTGTTTTAGCACTCCTGAGGGTCAGGGGAAAGGAAAAGCCCTGTGGGAGGATTTTCAAGCACCACTGAGCTGGCACACCAGGAGACAATGACTGACTTTAGAAGAGCCCTGCTGTGCAAAGGATTGTAGTGTTTTGGTCCCCTTTATCACTGGTTAGACATTTCTTTTGAAGAAGCCAAAAATGGGAAAGTAGTGAGATAACACAAACCAAATAAAAAAGTAATTGTCAAACAACTCTCTTTGATGATATTGGGGTCTGGAGATTTGTTTCTAGTAGCTTAATTTATTTGGTGGTTAATTTCATTAGAAATATTGATTTTGTATGGCATTGATAAGATTTCTATGTGAAAAACTGATGACCCGATGATGATGCAGTGCAGGTTGAACTGTTATTTGTCTTGAAAAGGTATATTAATTAGAACCTCAGTTTAAAGAGGATGTTGTATTCTGTATGTACACTCAGAAATACGTAACACGGTTTCAATCTTAATATGTGCATTTCTTCACAGGAGTTCAGATGTGCACCACAGAATGGCACAAACTGGAAAGCACACCCTTCTGCTGAGATCCCAGTGAAAACACCTCTCAGTTCGTGGATGGCTTTGCAGCTCCCATGGCAACAAGGAGGTGGACTGAAGATACTGTCTGCCACCCTGGCTTTACTGGCAGTTCTTGTTATGTTTTACTATGGTGGAATGAAAACAGAACTGTGAACTGAATGAGGCTTTTATGAAAACAATAGAACTACTGTTTAAAATCTTCAAAGGAAACACTTTTACCAACAAATATTTTCTTTTTTTTTTTTTTAAAGATAAATTGGGCAATAATTCATACCCACTCTATGCCTTTCCTGTCATTCAAAAGAGAAAATGTTATTAAGCTGTGAGGAGACCTATCTTGCCAAAACCTGAGATCCTTGTTTGGCAGAACAGTTTGTTGCATCTTCCCTTTTCTTTTTTCTAAAATGATGCAATGTTTGCATTGAATACTCTTTTCATAGCTGCTGTATCAGGTAAAATTGCATGAAGTTTAGAAGAAATCTTTCCATTGAGGGATATTGGTAATCTTTTATGGTCAGAATATTTAAAGCTTTCTTAAATATTTTGCTTAATGCAGTGTGATGGTTTGATATGTGTCTTTTTTACGTGAGAATAAAACACTGCAAGGCCATTAAAGTTTGTCATTTGTTGCTACTTACTTTGCTGTCATGTCTGAGAATTTTGCATGCCACCTTGCCTCTCTCAACCTCCCACTGAATCACTAGGCTTTCATAATACAATAAGAATTATTTTTACATAGAAATAGTTTTAAGGGTATTGGGTTTTTATAATTGAATGGGAATATGTAGAGTTCTATTAAAAGATGGATTTAATACAGTCTATAGATTTAATACAATGCTCAGAGAAGGACACGTTTTTATGAGCTGTGCATTGGATCATGCTGTGTATATGACAATATTGCTGTGTTAGTGGGGAGGTTGCATTGGGCACACTGGAAATTTCTAATTACTTTCTTCAAGCCATTTTTGTCATGACAGGACCTCCATGCATCTTAAGAGTGTGCTGGTCAGTCAGGGGCTGGACTCTGTGCCCAGTTCTTCCAGCAGCTAACTGCCTGATATTGTTCATTTGTTCACGCCTTGTCACCTTTCTGAATTTTCATCCACACTTCTACTGCAAAGGCTGTTTAAAATATTAAAAACAGGAACTCTAAGGTTTAGGGGTTTTTTCTTTTGGGATGTTTGTGTGGTACCCAGATGGAGTGGAGCTGCCTACATGGCTGATGTGATTTAACCCCAGTAGGCAGCTAACACAGAGCCACCCACTCATTCCTCTCCCCGTGGAGTTGGGGCAAGAATCAGAAGAGGAAAATTGATAAAACTTATGAGTTGAGATAAAGACACTTAAGTAGGTAAAGCAAAAGCTGCACAGACATGCAAAGCAAACCAAGGAATTCAGTCAGTCCTTTGGCAGGCAGGTGGGCAGCCATTCCCAGGAAAGCAGGGCTCCATCACACAAAGCAGCGACTCAGGAAGCCAAACACCATCACTCCAAATGTGCCCTCTCCTTTTTTCCCCTTAAGTTTGTATTGGTGAGCATGATGCCATATGGTCTGGAATATCCCTTTGGTCAGTTGGGGTCAGCTGTCCTGTCTGTGTCCCCTCCCAGCTCCTTGTCCAACCCCAGCCTCCTCGCTGGCAGGGCAGCGTGAGAAGCAGAAAAGGCCTTGACTCCATGCAAGCGCTGCTCAGGAGCACCCAAAACGTCCCTGTGTTAGCAAATCTAAAACATAGCCCCAGACCAGTGGCAATGAAGAAAATTAGCTCTGTGCCAGCCAAAACCAGTGCACTGTCTCTACAGTGCAGATGAATAGTCCACTAGTAAGAATACTTTGTGCTTTATAAGCTGGGCATGCATAATGGTTACAGGCAGTGAATCAGGAAGTTCCACCATGATGCTTTCGGTACAGCCTGTAAATTATAACAACAGATGTAACTGTCTTCAGGAAATCAGGTATGTGATGACTCAAATATTATACTTCTTACTGCTACCACTGAAGGTCATGAGCCAAGACTCAAAATTCTTGAGATTTTAGAAAATACAAACCAAACCATGCCCTTGATATGCCTCTATTTGGTTTGGGTTTTTTCCATGCTTTTCTTCACAGTCAGGAATATGTAACAATCAGTAATTTACATTTTTAACAAATCTGAGAAAATCTAAAAAAAAGAACACGAGCTTGACTCAGGGAGTTGAAGTTTTCAGGAAAGTACCACAGATTGCAAGATTCTCGGGAAAACTGTGGATTGACAAAATCATTCTGTCTGAGCCAAATTTTTGCATGTGATGGGAATAAACTATGCAGATATGTTCTATGCCTCTAGCATTCTCTCTGTCAGCTACTCTAGCTTATCTAATCGTAGCAATTACAGATTCATTGCATCAGCTATTACGGAGATTTACAGAGCTTGTGATTTAGATACTGTGCATTGTGCACTTTAATGGGACCAGCTTATATCCTTAGAAAAAGTGCAATATACTGAAAGAGGCCAAAGAAGACTTTGTAAATGACATTGCCCACAATTGCCTGCAGATGCAGTATATTCATAAACTGTCTTAATCTGACAAGTAGGAAGTGTTGTTTATTGAGTATTTTGTTATCTTCCTTTAGATTTTTGAGAGGGAGTTTTGACACTTTGTGTTGTAGAGCAATGGTGTGTTTGTCTTTTTTTTTTTTTTTTCCATTTATGTGCAATTAAAGCTTTCAAAGCCTCTGAACTGAACAAATTGGTTCTGATGAAATAGCTCACCTGGACCTTCAGGCCAAGCCAAGACTGCATTGCTGCCTGAGGCTACTGGTGCGGGTTGGGAAGCCTCAGTGAGTGTAGAGTGAACTGCAGAAGTATATCTGCTTCATGGAATGAGTTGACCTGAACATATTTGATCTGTGATTTTTGACCCCATTTGGCTCCCTGAATGCTTCTAACTGCCATGACAGCCAGCATTTTTTAATTTTTCCATTGACATTATGTTTGAGGCCTACTTCTACCAAGGATTCTTTCTTTACAAACCATCAGTGTGGATGAAAAATCTACTGCACTCCAACTTATCGAGGTCATTGCAGGAGAAGTTTCCTCACAGTCAACTGATCCCACGTTTTCACATGCTAAACACACTCATCACTAGAGAATGTGTCTGCTAATAAGCAATCTACATTCAGTGTCTTTTTTTTTCAAAGCAAAAAAGAATATAATTTCCATTTGGTACCAAGAAAGCCTCAACTATTTTTTCTTAAATGTCTGTGGTAGCTCTGAGTTCTCTTTGGCTATTTCCAGTGAGGAATCTTGCAAACCACAGGACCCTGAATAGCAAAGACATCTTAAATCTCTTGTGAACAACATTAAGTACACACCTTATTTTATACTTGTGCATTGTATGCTGGAGGACTTTGTCGTTTAATCTTTTCATTGTAGCTTTCTATTAATGGTATACTGGTTAAGAAAAAGAATATGAAATAGAAGAAGTGGTTTATGTAAAGGTAGTTCTATAAAGCAAGAGAGAGAAAGAAGGAAAAGAAGGTACCTCTTGAGGAGAGTGCATTCACCTCTGTCACATTGTTCCTTGCACATCTCTGAACATCTGACAGCTTCTGTTAATCTAGTTTCACTCCGCAGTTCGACTTCCCATATGGAAAGCTGGAGTGATTTTTGAATAACAGCAAGTAATATCTGAAGTGGCAGCAACTGGCAACTCTGACACTGAGCTTGGCTGTGGCCATTACCCAGAATCCTTCCACTCTTCTTGAGAAGCAATTACAATTTCACAGGTTGGAATTAAAATTCCCTGCGGTATGCAGCAGAGTAACTGAAACTGTCAAAGTGATTTCAAGCTGCTAATCTCTCGCTGCTCGAAGAGTGAAAATAGAGCCCCTCTTACCCAGGCACAGATCTGACAACTTAAAAACTCCAGCCTTCCACTACGTTTAAATACATATGGAGAGTGGCTTGATCTGCTCACAGAGGATATCTGTAAAGATGTTATGTCTATGAACATTTGTGTGTTATTAACAAGTCTATCTTTTTCAACTTTTAAGACGTGTGTAACTTCAGGGACTAAGATGAATATAAAAGAAGTCTTATTCAAAAGCTCTGAGAATTTGGAGGAATGAGTAGGCATGTGCCTGTTTCTGTGAGCCTTATTAAAGTCTTTATTTATGTCTCTTTGAACATGTATTTTTTGCTAGAAAAATTGCTTGCAAGTTTCCCAAATTTTATTTTCACATATTTATATCCCACATTATATTTTGTATGCACCGTGTTTGATTGTATAGATGGAAACAAAAGGCATTTAGAAATCAAAAAAAAAAAAATTGAGGGGCTGTACGGCTAGGGTGTAAATCAAAAAAATATTAGTCCAAACACTGCAGAGCAAGTTTGAACTAGGAGACACAGTCCACAGAGTTGGGGACTGGCTTCAAAACACCATTTGACTTGTTCAGAGGCAGGGTTTATCCACTAGATAATTAAAATTAGAATGATTGCTGGAAAGTGTTTGTGCAAATATCATTAAATGTGTTTTAGTTCCATCCTTTTAACATTCAAGTGAATGTTTTTTATCTTTAAATGAAGGTGCTTCAGTACCTGGTAGAGGGGAGATGAATTATGAATAGTCCTATTTTAAATTTAAAGAAACCTGATTAAAAAAAAAATTCATGTCACTGCACCTGCTGGTACCCCAGAGTCTGTTAATTCCCACTTGGGAAACTGTGGCTGTGGACTTGGATCATTAATGCTGTCCATTCACGTCCCATGAATGGAGAAAGAGTAATATTTGAGTATCTTTTCAACAACCTTTATTTTGTTGGAAAATACTTAGCAATTATAGCCATTCTTCCTGAAAGTGGTGTTAACATGATGTTTTATAGAGGACAATCTGCCTCACTGGTTGTAGGTAATGGAGTGAATTTCCAATGTTGGTGACTAGAGTGTGATGCAGATTTGCGCCTACAACTTGCATGCTTTAAATGTCCCATCTGTCTTTGAGTGTGAAAACAGGCTAGTTGTGCTCAACTGAGCATAAAATATTGTGTTTACTCCCTTCCTGTCTAGTGTTTGTGGGGAGGGTTTACAAATGTTAGTTGGCAAAGGGTTACAGATTACAGGAGAAGTGTGGAGATGATAAAACACACCAAAAAAGGGCCATGATTGTTTGGCGCATAGTAGGAGTTGGGGATCTGAGAGAAATTAATGTGATGAAAACATGACATGATGGGAAATTTAACTTTGCCTAGTTAGGATCTCATTATAGTATAATCTGAAGAATAAAACTTTTATGGTGCTTGGAAGGCTTTGCTGCACAGACATCCTTCCCAACTGCTCATAACTCTTGGGCTTACTGTGGTGTGTTAGAGCAATCTGTTTCACCACACTGGTGTCACAGCCATAGAAAAGCAGTCCAGCTCACCTGGCCTAGAGTTGTGAACCTGGCACATACAGTTTTGTGGAGGAGGGCGTTCCAACTCTGTCACCTCTCACCCTGCTTTGTCAGAGTATTACATGTCTGTCTCATTGCTTCACAGGGAAAATGGGTAAACCGTGACCAGCAAAGAAACTTGCTCAGTCCAATAGCATTCAGTAAAAAAGTCATGCTATTTAGTGGTTGCGAGCTTTGACTACTTGTTTGGTTCTTAAGTACCTCCATTCCATTGTGAGCCTGTGTTCGCTCTCATCCTTTCTTCCAGCTACTCTCTCCAAGCTATTAGCAACTCATTTTGTTTTATGGAAGATGATGTCTTCAGAAGGGTAAGTATTAGTCTGAGCAAGGTGGCTTATTCTGTTAAAACAAGAATGCTACTTCTCCAGTGGAGCTGATTTGCCAGAACTATCAGTGCTTGAAAGCTGCTGTGTTTCAGTGTCTGTCCTATAACTAACTGTGTGGTGTCTGGTAGCCACAGCCTTTTGGGTATGTCAGAAGCTCAAATTTGCTAGTAAACAGCATTCAGAGGCCTCTTCTGTTGTGCTGTATTAGTTTTAATCTTGCAAACCCCAGAAATGTAGTAATTCGGGGCAAGAAATACATCACTGATGTCAGTTGAACATATAAAATTTGATATCCACTAGTGGCTTTATGAACCATAAAAGTCAAAACCAAGATCTCTATACAAGAAATTATAGAGGGCTGCATGTGCGTGGTCTGCAGAGTGTTAGTGTGAGACTGCAGAAGGAAACAAGGGAGCAAGTTACTGAGTCAGCTGTACAGATAACCAATAACAGAGAGAAGGATGTTCCCACTCAAGGGACAGCTTAATCTCCAAGTATTATGGTAATATTAAGGAAATTAAAAAAGACAGATAGCAGCTTGATCATGCTGCAGCAGCATTAATTCGCTTCTGTCCTGCTTGGATTGTTTAGTAGGCAAAAAGGGCAATCTGAATGACATTTCTCCAGCAGAAGGATAAAACAGAGCCTAACAGCAGTTAGCAGCCCTGGATGTGTGAGAAATAAATTGTTTGGTACAAATTTGAACCTCCTGCACTTCCATATCTTCTCCCCATGCTGCTCCAAAGAGACACCTCCTTGTTTTGATTTGGTTTTCTTTGGCATTTTTTTCTGCAAACACTTTTTTTATTGTACCTTTTTATTTTATCTGACTCTGAAACAGTACTGGAAAAGTAATTCACTTACACTTTTGTTTTTAAGATCAAGCTTGTTGGCATTTTGTTGCATGCCCTGTGAGCCTGCATCAACTGGTATCCTAATTGTAGGAGGGGTGGGATTAATTTTTATATTAATTTGAGCATAAAATGGAAGTTTTCAGTTGATTTTTGGAGTACTACTAGGGGGATCAAGAAAATCAACCTTGGCTGGTAATCAATTTGATATATTAACTGTCTTTATCTAGAGATTTGCCAGTATTGCATACTAAAAATTGTTGAAGCTAACTAATCTAAATCCACTGACAAATTTCCAGTTTCTACCAATTTATAGTGTCATTAAAATCATACATACAGATAATTTGATAGCCCTGCTCCAGCATAAATCTGCTGTAAGAATCACTGCTGTAGGTCTGTGGTATTATACATTGCTCTCACCACGTCCTCCATAACATCTACTGGGCAAGAAATAAAAACAAACAATAAGCAGCAGATAAGAGGCAGTTCCTAAACTTTGTAAAGAAGTGACTGTCTTGAGCCTCAGTACAAATATTCATATTTAAATGTTGTAGTTTTTTCATTCAGAAAGTCTGTTTTAGGATAGCTATCAGCTGTATTTCAGCATAATAAGTTTTTCTGCCATTATAGAAGGATGGAGGACCTCTTCTCTTCCACTACCCCGTAGCAGCAGTGGTCCACCACTGTAGAAGTGGATGAGCCTTATATATGTTGTATGTCAAACAGTGGCAAAGTGTCCAGGGCCAGCCCTTTGCCACCTTTGTTTCTTTCCACAGTGTCTGAAAGACATTTGCTTACCACATATCCTGCAGAAGCCTTATGTTCTCTGATGTCCTTTAATGAGCTCGGAACCTCTCGTGAGTATATTCTACAGAAATCCAGGATTATAGTTCCAGCTTTCTGAGTCACAGCAGGGAGAATAAGCTATTTCAGCCTTTCACATCAAAGTTGTTGTCATAAGAGGGTTCAATAGTATATTTCCTGTTCTTCGTTCAAACAGTGCTGCAAAAGTTGAGTCATCAGCATATAAATACTTTCTTGGCCTCAAAATATCTGATCTCTGTGTGTGTGTGTGTGTTGATTAGCTGCCCATTTCATTTCTCTTTCCACACTTATTGACTCATCTAAGAATAATGAAATTGGGTTGCTGCCAGTCATACTACATATTGGTTCAAATGTAGGAATGCTAAGGCAACTCATAAATATTATCTTATCTGCCAGGAAATCCATGAGACTGGATTCCTAGTCATTCCCATTCGCAGCAGTAGCTTGAGCAAAAGACCTGGAATAATGGCAGTAAAAAAGTCTAGTTCTGTGGACAGTCTTGCACTGTGCTCTCAAATGGTGTGCTTGTGGGCAAAGAAATTAAACGGAAGTCTGCTTCATGGAGGGAACAGGTTTTATTCTGTTTTCTTGAAATATTTATCAATCTGGTCCAAACTCACTTGACAGGTGGAATTGACAAGGTCTCCTTGCTTAAAAAAAAAAAATGACAGTGCAGTAACTAGTCTGATTTTCCAATTGTCAGAGTTCAGTTATCTGAACATGCTATTCATGTTTCAGGCATAAAAGCAAGCTGGTGTGATGGCCAAAGAAAGCGTAAAACTTTTCTCGTCTTTTCTGAGGCACTTCAGAGTTGGTTGGAAAGCAAAAGTTATGGCTGTATGAAAGAGCAATGCTATAGACAGTTCTTTCTGTACCTTGTAATTGTCAATATGGGACAAGCTTTAAATAAAACAAAAGAAGAATTTAAAATAACTATATTCTGTTGTGCAATATGGATTTTAAAACTACATTTTAAGTGTTATATTCATTAAAAGGGCAATTACGGTATTTTGATTTTTTTTTTTTTTTTAGTGTTATGTTTCCCCTCAGTTCTTGGCAGATCAAACATTTTCATTTCAAAATAGAATAGCTGCAACTCTTACGGTACTGTTACAGAAACAAATTTTGAGTCACAATAGTTTCTATGGGCTGAAGCTAATTTCCCAGACACTAGAATCAATGTGGCAGCCTCAGGAAGTAAGTGCAGTGGTCCAACGAGATTTAAACCAAGGGTACTGCCTTTCTGTCCTACCTCCTTCTATCGACAGCTCTTGCTTGCACCAGCAGTAATGTCATGACACTGCCTGAAGAGAAGTTTGGTTGGCTTATCCAACTGAAACAGTGTTTTGGTGGGGTTCATTTTGAGATGGCTCATGTTGCTGTGAGCATTTTTGCAAGGAAAGTGCTGATTTACACTGGCTTGAGCTGCCAGAGAGGATTTTGTGTGTCTTACAAGCTGAACTGCCTCTTGCTGGTACAACTTTGAAAAGGTCCTTACTATACAACTTTATTTGAATTAGAGTTGCAGTAGCATGCTGTGGACACACAAATATGTGACTGAAAACAGAGTAGTATTGCACAAGCACTGTGGAGCAGAGCCATAAACTTGTTGTTTGAAGACCTCCACACAGATTTAGAGGTAAGGTATGCTCAGGAACTGCAGAGCTAAGGTCACAGCCCACAGTGCAGACGGGATGTTGCTAAACTGCAGGATTTACTTCAGTGATCTTTTATGATCAGCTCAGGATTAGTGGATCATAAAGGACATGTACAGTTTCTGTCAACCTTCTTCTGCCTTAGGCTAGTAACTCCTTTTTGATATCTAGATGTACACATATAACATGACTTTTTTTTCCTTTCTTCTCTCTCTTTTTTTCTTTTTTTTTTTTTTTTTGTTTTTTTTTGGTTTTTTTGTTTTTGTTGGAAGAGCAACATGCTGGTTGCCTCCAGGAAGTGCTGTTCATGTGGGTAGAACAGACTTTATCTTTCAGGACTCCCAATCTGTCTCTTTTGGTAGCTGTAGAAATCAGTTTAAAGAAAAACTGGCAAGTGAGTGGGTGGTTTTGGTTGTTTATAGTTTTGGGGATTCTTTTCTCTTGTTGCTTACTTTCCTGATGCACATGCTGCTAAATTTCTATTTGTTAAGGAAGTTCAAAGGAGGAAGAAGTAAGTTCTGCGTCATTTCAGTTTGCCTTTGTGCTTAGATCTGGTCAGAGCCAGCCAAACTCTGGGCAGTCAGTAATGTGAGCAAACATAAAGCAGATATCTAGCAAAGGACTCAGACCTTTAAAGTCACATTAAGGCTTTGTTATAAACTTCTGCTTTGAAGACTTGCAGTATGACACATGAAAAAAATGTTAACTTCCATTAAAGGCTCTCATGAGATTTGTTACCAAATGTTAGCAAAAACTCAGCAGAACATTTCAAGGGGTACAATTAAAAAGTTTCTATCATGCTTTTGATGAAAACATCTTTAAATAGCCTGATTAGTGTAAAGGAGGAAACTCTGTACGTGCACCAGAGTTATATTAAATGCAAGTTTGTTTTCTGAGAGCATTTAGGAAAACAATGACTTTCAGTGAGAGCTTAATGGAAATATGTGAGAACTCAAATAGTCTTTGCTTGATGGTCTGTCCAGTGCTCCCATAGTATGTGGAAAGCAAATAACTAGACATTTATACTGTGAAACACCAGGGAAAAAAAGAGCACTTTACGATCAGTATTCTTAATGGAGTATTATGGGCATCCTGCTATTTCTACAACTACATTTTTTTACAAGTCTTTCCCCTTAGCTTGCAGTCACTTAAGAGTATATACACTGTTTGTATATGTACTCTGATCTACTTTTTTCTTTCTCCTGTTCATTCTGTAGCCAGTGCTTTGAGAAGGCTTGCTTGAGTTTAGAAAGAGGAAAATTAGGTTTAAGAAGCAGTACTGTGTCTTTTTCTGAAGGCTCTGAAATTCAGTCGATTCACTTGCTTGAAACAAATGTCCTGGTTGGGGCCTGTGAGAGAGGGAGCTGTCTCCCCTGCCCAGGCCTGCTTGCAAGACAAATGGCTCCATTGTTTCTGGGGTGTGCAAATATCACCGGTCCTGGGAGGTCAGGATTGCACACGCTGAGTGGTTGCTTAAAGAACTTGGATGAAATACACATGGAACATTTTAAAGATAAGGAGCCAGTAATGGTAAGGCTTGTGTACTCTTTAACCATGTTTTGGTGGTACAATAAAAACATGAAGCACTGAGCTTGTATAAACTTAATCATTCTGCTAGATCAAAATATGTCAGCCAGATAAATTTCTACCAGGAGGCTTTGTGCCACATAAGGTATCATTTTTCCCTTCACAGCCAGCCTAAAAACCTAAGGCTGCCATAGGCTTTCTGTCATTCACAGAAATGCAATTACGTATTTATGCCTTAAGTGATCCACGTGTGTTGTAGGTGACCTGGTGGGTGTGGAAACAGCAAGCTGGGAGACTGCAGTTGTCTGAGGCTGGGGTGGGACTGGGTGAAGCTGGGCTGTGAAGGCTTTCCAGAGAACTGTACAGCTGTTCAGGAGACGGGGCCCAGGGTAAGGCTGAAGGTAAGTTGTGGAGCAACATAAAGATTTTTAATTTTCAGTGCTATAAAGAAGATGATTTTTATTTCCATTTTAAAAACAGGAGTTGCCATAGACATTAGGGCTTGTATAGCAGCCAGCAGGGTGATCAGAGATTACCAAAAGGCACAACAGTGCTGGTGAGTTGGTGATCTTTGCTTTGGCTGTTGTTGGTATTGTTCTGCATTAGGCTGAAACAGTTCTTCACAGAAGATCAGTGATCATGGATTTTTGGCAGACTTTTTAGTTACTTATGTTCCAAATAAAAAATCTTCCTGGTATATTTTATATCACTGCCTGTTACTCTGACCACATACAGGAAACAAAAAGCTTTGTGCTGTTCTTGAATTACACAGATGGTTTCCACTGTGTAGTGTCCTTCATAATTAGCTGTCATAGAATTGGAACAGAACCATGGTAAAAAGTTTGGCATCCTAAGATGCCATATGATCTTGTAAGATTTTGGGAGGATAGTCTTCACCTCACCCTGCCACCCTTAGCCTTAGGAGAGGAAACTTCTTTCTGTTGTCCTGTGTCTTCTGTAGTGTGAATTCCCCCTTCAGCTGTGTCTACTAGAAATGGTATTTTACCAATATTTGGGACCATTATTGACTTTTATATTGCAGACAGTGAAAAATCATTCTCAAACAGACTTCATTGTTGTGATGCTTGTTTGGTGTCTACTTAAAATGCAGTTGTATGAGTTTTAGTGACTTGTCAATGTCTGCACTTAGCATGAGACTCCATAGACAGCAGTTGCAGCTGGAGATAGTTGTCAGAGCGAGACAATCTTGATGGCAGAACTGAGCGGGCTCATTTAATTCCAATGCAACAAAGTGATTTAAGGTCCCGCTTCCCTCTTATTTTGAAATTGGATTTGTATGACTCAAGGATTCCTACACTGACTGCATTCCTGGGGTGCAGAGGCAGCACCAGAACTGTATGCAAAGTTAGTTTTTTGAAAACTCAAACTTTTTAATACATCTGCTGATCTCCTATGTTTTTTGTCCACTAGAAAGGGCATATTTTCATAATGTTTCTTTGCAAATATCCATTAGAGTATAAAATTCTAATGCATGTTTTAAATGAAAGGCTAAATCCTTCTCTCCCTATTATTTTATCACTCTTTTTGTTTTAATTTATAAAGTCACTGCAGACAGATTTTTTTTTTTCTGGTGTGTGTTTTCTGGCCTATTTTAAGGGCTTGGAGGAAGGGCAAAAATAGTTAATGTAAGAGAATGATTTTCATTCCACTAATGGTGATTCACTTGGCTCCTAAGCAGAGCTTATTGCTTTGTTTACTTGGAAAGAATGAATATCAACACATAAATAATCAGCTGAGAACTAGATTTGCAGGAGGAAGAATTTTCCTAGTCACTTTTCTGTTAATTCAAAGCAATATCTTTTAAAATTGATGTAACTCACAGCCTTATGATGATCACATTACTTTCCCTTAGGAGTAAACAGACAAAAGTGTCTGCTTAGTTTCCAAACTAGAGAGCAGTTGTTGCCTCAGGTACTTAAATTTCAATAGAAAAAAAGCTTTCCATAGCTCTTGTAGCATTACATACTAAATGCATCAGTGCACCTGGGGACTTCCATGCCAACTTTTGCGAAGCACCAGGAACTCCTCTTCAGAAAGACATGAAAAAACAATTTACCAAACAAGCCTCCCAGAAGTGCTTTTCTTCAGTCAGTCTTTCACCTAGCTAAAATACTCAGGCCTGATGTGCTATAGCTGGAAGGAACTAGGTATATCATATAATTTCTGAACTCTTTTTCCCCTTCTTTTCACTCTTGGAAAGATATGTAACCTAACAGGACAACAGGGTCAACCATTTTTTCAGGCCCCGTTGCGGTGCAACACTGAAACTTCCTTCTGGAAAATCCTCTTGGGCTAATACATTGCTAATCCCACTTTTCAGAGTTTGCAAAACCTAATGTATTTAACTTGTTAACAGCATCCCACAAAATCTGAGGTCCCAGGGACAATTCCTGTCCTTCACAGCTCAGGGATTTCATAATGCTCAACAGCAGTAAGAGAGCTGTCCAGGAGAAGGTCCGGGCCACTGGTCATGTACGTCATCTGCATCGTTACCTGTTTCAGTAACGTAACTTGTTTTTTTGAATTTATAATGGGAACTGAATTATGCATAACTCATCAAATGCTTTTATCAACTACTTCAGCTGTTCCAGATTGCAAGTATGTTTTTGGCCTATGTACATCCAATGGGTATTTCTATATCATGGTTTCATAACACTGGAAATAGATAGAGAAGCACATTCATTTTCCTCAAACTGCTTGATGTGAGAAAATTATGCTTGTAGTTCATGCTGTTACAAAAGGTTGCTGTGACCTGGAAATATAGCACTTAGCTTATCGCTTTCCAAGTTTAAAAGAATTAGCTGTCAGAAACAGAAACTTACTCTTCGCTTGCTTTTAAAGCATTTTGCAGAATGCAATGCTCTTCGGTGTCAACAGACTTTGGATGCTACACAGGAACACTTAAATAAATACAAGTAAATAAATACAGTCATCACACTGGCTTCCAGATATTTACAGTAATAGTGCCGAAATCCCTCCTTAAGACCTTAGACCTCTATACCTAGTGAAGCAGGAGGTGCCAAGAATTAAATAACTCTGAGAATAAGAAGCTAGAGACAGAAGCTGTAACAAAGACAAGCTCGAAAAGCCTATCTTAAATGCACTTGGGGCATTTGGGGGTGAGGTGGAGTTGTTTTCTGTACAGAATACCTGAACTAAATTACTAGGTTTTGAGTCAGCAGAGCATTACCAACATTACAGCCAAGGAATGTATTTTCTACCCAGACTGAGTCAAATGAAAAACCAGCTTTAGTTTTGTAATAAGAATTTCATGTGATTAGTAAAAAAAAATAGAGATCCTCTTGAGTTGTGTTTTCATAGTGGGAAAATATTGGTCCTTTCTGGTGGTACTTGAAACTGGCCAGAGCCTCTTGTTCAGATGTTTCTGGACATTGTTCAGGACAGAAATCCTTGGGGATGATTAAGCTAAAGAGAGTTTTTTGTAGGTGGACGGTTATCTGAATTACCAGTAAAACTTACTGTTTAATGCTAAAATGAAATCACTGCCAGAACTGTGCTGGAACATTCCACTTTTAATTACTATTCAATTATAATTTAAAAAAAAAATCTGGCCTTAGACTTCAGCTTGCTCAGTGGGACAGAAGAGGCTGAGGCATATGTAGAGAGAATCAGTGTGATACTTTTTTCCCCATTGTTTTGAACTTTGTGTTCATTTGCATGTGACATTGCAAAGCATGAATGTAAAATACTGCCAAGTCATGACTGTAACAAATCTGCACCTACTTGCACATAAGGTGGTCAGAAATCAAGCATGGGAATATTTACTCCCTGCAGACTGTTGGTAGTCTGGCAAAAATATGAGTACACACCCTTATCCAGAATAATGTTAGGGCCTCATTCATGTTTAGCTGAATCTACTTTGGAAAAGGAAATACCTTGTGACATTCTTCAGTGGCCTCTGTGGACAAATAAATAAAAGATTTAATGGAGCCTTCACAGTAGGATATTGGCAACTGATGAGGACTCTGAGGACTGAGTTGTATAAATTAGGCAGAATTGGGATATTTTCAGAGCTCCATAAGGGATGAGGAAGAGGTCTTTCATCCACCCAAGTTCCTGGGACTGTAAAGGGAAGAAAACCTGCACCATGTTTAGCACAGGGAACAACTGTTTCTCGTGAGTGTTTTGAGGCTGTATGTGTGCATCATGTGGTCTGGCCTTGTTCCATCAAATACATTCCTCTGAATTGGATGCTAGATGGTAACGGCTTTTAATATGTCAGCAGGTAATTAATTATGATAAATGTGCAAGTTGTCTTTTGTCCCAGTAGGCTTGTGACTAAATGGTGTCTATTGTCTCAATAGGTTCATGTGACTAAAAATATTCTGGTTAAAGGTCTGTGGTAGTAATGAGCACTGCAGCAGTGTACCACACTGAGTCACTGAGAGCTGTGCTGTCAATTACCTGTGGATTAAGGACCAATGCGATTTTAACCAGATCTCTTATGACCTGAATGGAAAGCCCCAAATGGTTTTGTGGCACTGCCTCTTACAAATGCTCCATGGCA
Organism: Myiotriccus ornatus; assembly: GCA_036023395.1. Classification (NCBI taxonomy): domain Eukaryota; kingdom Metazoa; phylum Chordata; class Aves; order Passeriformes; family Tyrannidae; genus Myiotriccus; species Myiotriccus ornatus. The sequence continues at coordinate 59,780,072 of JAYRBT010000082.1, read as the reverse complement.
GATCTGTTTTCAATTCTTATTCTTTCTCTCCTTTTTTTCCTCCTTTTTTCCTTAATTTTTTGAAAGAAAAACAAACTTCAAAGTGACAGCATAACTTATGATTAATGTGCCTTACAGTATGTATCCTATGGATTTTTTCCTTGTCCCATTCATTAGCCTCCACTGTAGTTTCTGCACCTGGATGCTGGAGGGAAGGAGGGGAGGAAACAGATAATGCATGCCAAAAGAAAAAGTAATTGTGATGTTAAGAAGTTTTAGCAACCTGGAGAAAAAATCCTTTCCCTCACATTTTTCCAGCCTCTTTTAGCTTTCATGCTCCCCTCTCATTGTTATTTGTGTGTGGATACACACGTGTGTGTGTGCGTGTGCATGCACATATTAAGCACATCATTATATGTAAAGAGGAAGGTTCTTCACTTCAACACATCATGAAGAACTCAGAACCACTTTGTCAACGTAAGTAAACTATTAGACTATCCACAACTGATATCTTTGAGGTCATCTTCTGTAGCCAGAATAAATTTCTCTTTAGCAGTACAGATGGATACTAAGAAAGCCAGCAGATGCATTGTAGCTAATCAGAAAGAGACTCAGCAGGGTGACTAAAATCTCTGCTAGAATTCATATCCCTTCACAGAGTTTAATTAAAGAGCTTTGTGTGCATCCTTTTGTTTTATCTCTTGCCAGTGTTTTGTCCCCTATTGTGGCAGTTCCTTCAAATAACCATCAATTTGCTGTGATAATCTACTGAGGGAAATGAGCAGCACTGTTTAATTATATGAAAATGATAATGAGCTTTGGCTGTCAAAGAGTTAAGGAGCTGCTGCTGGCCACTGGAATACAAAAGAGTTGGTGCCAAAGGGGCCCCTGGAAGTCTGTGACACTTCAGACTTCATTGCTGAGCAGCAGTAACTGGCTTGAGCAAGCAGCAGGCCAGTGGAGCTTCCTTTGGGGAGAGATAACTGAATTATTGAGCAGCCTCCTAACAGCAGGAAGCAGAAAAGGCATGGACAGAGTTCTGTTTCACACCCCAGCAAAAATACAAGGCAATCAAAAAAAAGATAGCTTGCCCTACATAGGCACAATGCCTTTGGCACTGTACTCTCTCTGTTCCTCATCCTCATGGCAGAAGTTGGAGTTTGGCACAACCAGGTGTCACCTGGTGACATTTTGCTGCGGGAGGTAGGACAACTTGGGAGAACGGGGTGCTGGCTGCTAGGGAAATCATGAGCCAAGGAACAGATAACTCAGGTAGGCCTGTGCTCTACCCAAAAATAGTGGGGATTCAGGTTTATCAAGAGAACTCTTCTAAGATGTGAAAGCTTTGTGTTTTTTTTCCTCAATCCTTTTTTTTTTTTTTTTTTTTAGCCAAGAGGTAAATAAAAATCTTATGCAACTATCTTATTTTGCATCCAAACTACTTAGTCACTGAAGCCTGAAGCTGTTGTTTTCCCTTTTCTGTTTTCTCTAGCTGGAATCATGCTGAGGTAAGCATGGGGCGGGGAACTTTGTAAAACAGGAACAGCAGTGGAGCAGAGAAGGAGAAATTGCTGGAATCCCTGTTTCTTAAATTCTTAATATTATGTGAGTGACTACCATGTGCTTCGCTGTCCTGACTAATCACAGCACTAATGAGCTCCCGAGGTATATAGTGCCTGCAGGAGCCTACAGGCCAGGTCCCCAGGCATAGAGCCACTTGACTGGAACATGTACCACCGTATATGAAGCTGGAGGAAACACATCCAGAATCAAGGATATCTGTGAAGGCAGTGAGAGGCAGCAGGGCCTACAGGGTTCCTTCTCCCAGTGCACGGCCTGGCCACACCGCTGTGGGAGTAGTGGCGTGGGAAGGCAAGGGCATAGGCACAGATAAGGTAAGCGGAGACAACCTGTGGCAGAGCAATATCGGAACTCTGACGTGAACGGGGCAGTGGTGGTACCGCTTCTGACTGACACTCCTGTGCCACTGACCCACAGAAAGTGGAAAACACTTTGAGGAGTGTTCTGTTTTTACCATGGTGTGTGTTGGTTGCATGTAAGGAAGGCTGCCAAGGGAAGGGTTAGCACTGAGTTGATGAGAGATGCAGTTTTGCCTTTATTGAAGCATTCGTCCTACACTACACTACACATCCTGTGCTGTGTATTGGTATTTCTGCAGCAGAAGCGGTGAGCTGGGATGGATAGTTTTAAACAGCAAGATTAGGTAAGTTTACATTAGGAGCATTTCACACCTGTGGGACTACAATCACTCTATACAGGTAAAGCATTTTTGTTGTTAGTGATGGTCTTTCAGACACTGGCCCCTTTGACCAGACCCTTTGTTTGATTCTGCAAACTTCTCACAAGAGCAGGTGAGCAGATGTGTCATCTCCCTCCCTTCTTTTGCTTATCCTCCACACCTCTTCTCTGCAACTGTGTATTCATACCATCCATAACAGGGTCATTGACCCACCCTCCTTTGCGGCCCCTCCCTGCGCCACTGTCTCTAAGCTTATATTTCATTATATTCTCCACCTTTATCCTTCTTTCATCTCTGTGGGCCCTACAATGCTCTTCAGCTCGGGAGCCATGAAACTCCTTTGGCACTGGCTCTTGTGTGTTCCAGTGGCAAGGCACAACAATGCCTACACGACCAATGCAAGTTATCATTTTTGCACAAAGAGTACCATGCACCTTTCTCACTAGGAAAGATGTGAATCTGAATTACTTCCTCCTCTTTTAGCCTTGCTGTTTTTGACATCCCTTCTATGCCTTCCACTTACAACCCAGTCTCGTAAGTTCATTCTGCGTGCCATCTATGCAATACATCCTTCTCTCTCTACCCAGACAACTACAACTTTGCTGTTACAACTTCAGCTCTTGTTATCTTATGGATCAATCACTGTACTCATCCCCTCATAAATCTGACAGATGTACCATACCAATCCCCAGTGCTCTTGCAAAGATAACTTTCCCAACGCTTAAGTTTAACCATGTTGTCTGTTCTCTGTGCTTTCCCATTGCCTTGCTCCAGAAACTTAAGCTACTTGTTTTTACTTCAAGGCTTATTGTGACCTGTCTTCTCCCTACCTATAATCTCCTCCTCAGTATTGAAGAGTTAGCTTCCACCTCTGATAACACACAGTCCTTGTCTTCTCTGATCACTCATTTCATTTATAAACATTTTTCACGCTCAGAAGGACCATCCTGTAAAGCTCTGCAAAACAGATTCTTTTGGATCCTATCACCCATTCATAAGACTCTTCCTTTCCACATTGTTTCTTAAAAGACTTTATGGCTGGCTGACATTTTCTTGTTTTACTCCCCTCCCTGGCCATTCTGCCCCAATATTTTATGAACAGGCCATAAATTCTTTGGGATTGGGACTGTCCCGCTGTTTTGCCCAGGTACAGCACATAGCACAAGGGAATGTGGTCTGTGAAATGGGCTCCTACAACACTCCAGTAATAAATACTTAAGTGGAAGGAGTCCACCTGTAAAAGCAAAGCACTATAAGTGTAGTAAATTACTTGAAGAAGACAGAAGTTTTATATCAGCCTGCATCTCAGGAAGTCTTCCACCATCCCCATATCACCATTGGTGAAACAGAGCTTAAATCAGTTCAGCAATTTAATTACCTG
>JAYRBT010000082.1:59752673-59776352 GCA_036023395.1 Myiotriccus ornatus | reverse complement strand
TTGTCTATCTCGCATTGGCCTTTTTAGCCATCAGCGCGCTTGTAGCAAGCGTGGGTAGAGCCCTTCTCAAATCTTCGCTCGTGAAGCCTAGCCGTGATGATAAGTGTAGTAGCACAGTAAAGTTGTCACCTTTCCCCGGTGAAATAAGCAATCCACGAGAAAAGCAGAGTTACTGGTATCTCTATACCCACAGTTGGCTCATCCACACTCAGAGGAGATCACGTGACTTTCTGCTCCTACATGACATAGCTCATGCCCAAACCTGAGGATGTGAGTTTTAGTGACATCACCCAAAGGACACCCATAGCTGGGCTGTGTATTGAGGGAGATATCAGTGAGCTCTGCAGCACTTCCAAATACAGCTAATGCATTTAAGGACTTGGCAGCTGGCCCCACTGCCATGCTGATGAAAAGGATGGTGTAAGCACACCTTCATCTATTGCGGCACAGTTTCATCAGCTTATCTCAAACTGCTTTATCGGTGGCTTAAACTGTCAGGGCTCGGTGTGCACTGTTGCAGGCTCAGGGGAGAGGCACATGTGGACCCGCTGGGGTGCTTTTGGGGCAGTAAGTCTTGGTAGTGGGTTGGTGAAAAACAGCCGCGGTGTGGGAGAGGAGAAGCAGCTGTAATGCCTTCAGTCCTTGCAGCTGCTTGCAGTGTGTGTATTTACAGCACCACTAAACTCACCAGCACTTCAGAGAAAGTTGTCCTTTCCTTTTGCCGAGACTCAGGAAAATACTGTTGTCTTTCGTTAGGAACTAAAAATCCTTCATTATCCATGGAGTTTGACTAGTGTCTCACTGAAGTGAACTTCAAAGCAAATTCACATCGAAACTGCTAGAGACTTCATGTTTGCTTGGTTTTGATACAAAACATGAAAATCACCTCAGGCTAGCTGGCAATGCTTGTGACAAGCAAATCTTCTGGTGAAACAAGAGAGGGCTTCTAGTTACTAATGAAATCCTCCCCTCCCCACCCTCCGATCCAGTGGGCATTTACATGGTTTTCTTGTGAACATTTCATGCAGCTTTGAAAATCAAATGCTTCCTTACAGGAAATGTTTTTTCTCTGTTGTGCATCTCTTGTGGCTGGCTGCCAAGAGATCCTGATCCGACACCCAGCTGTGCTTCTCTGACCGGCTTTTGTAACTGTGGAAAATAATTTTTTTTACTTCTGCCTTCTCCGTTTTCTCCTCTCTTAAATATGTATAAACAAGTTGGAAGTCAGCGCCTGTATGTTCTTTGCAGCCATACTGGACAGAATTGTGATAGCAAAAGGTTAGGGGCTTACTATCTTAAAAAGCCTCTAAGAATAAAATGGATGAACTTTTTTTTAAGCCAACAAAAATTGCTTTTTATTCTCAAGGTCAGAACCCTGCAATAATTCAATGTATGTTAAAATAGTAAATGACAAATTGCTCATCCCATATTAAGTTTTGTTAAAGGGGGGAGGGATAAAGCTCATGCAAGGAATATGCAAGGAAATCAGTTTCCTTTTCTGGAAAACACATTTTACTGACACGTATCCTTCTACACTGTCTTAAGGCATTCTGAAGTAACAAGGCTGCAAAAGCAATCCATGTTAGCTGCATTTTTACTTTAATAATGAGGTAATTAGTAATGAGGTAATTTCACGTGGGCAGATGCATGAAAACACAGAAAGACACCCTGCTTTACACTTATGCAACTCTGAGTGTTGTAGTTATAAATATCAAAAAACAGTGAGAAAAGGGGTGTGGAGAACAGGATCAGGTCTGGCAAAAAAGCTGGGCTTTATACAGCCAAAGCACTTCGTTTACATTCGGAAATCAAGGCCAAATTAGCAAATAGAAGGATATTATGAAATAATGCCCAACAGGAACACTTCATGCATTGCGGTGTTAAAGTGACTGTAGACCCTACCCTTGGAAAGTCTTATGTACACATGTTGCTCACATGTGGGGCATCACTACGCTGAGGACACAAGGATTCCGCAGTGGAGGTTTTTGAGCAGTGCTCAGGTAGATGCCAGCAGGAATCCATTTGGCCCTCACCAAAGTTTCTTTTGCGCTTTAAAAACCAGGAATTTGGCTAGTGTGTAGACCAAATGCCCATTTTGACTTGGGAAACAGATACAGTCTTTAATATACAAGAAACATACCATGGCATCTAATGAAAAGTTTACCTTCCTTCCTTTCTCTTTTTTTTTTTAAATCAACATTTTGGCCAAGTTTCTGTGTTCAAAAGTAACTCTCTTGGATATGATGGTATCTTTCTTAAGCTAATCACAAGAAAATAACATTAAAAATAAATGTATTTTCCTTTTGGTTTGTCATTATGATGGTTTGGAGTATTTAAGATTTGTCCTTCCAATTTCTCCTCATCTCTGGCAGTAGATTTGATGTATGTTTTTTTTCTTGATACTGAAAGTTGAGGTTTTTGCTGACTGTGAAACTAGATTAAATATCTATCCCTCCAGTCTGTTAGCTGGCCTGGAACACTGGTTTGTGGTTCAATTTCAGATTTCTGAAAATAATGGCTAAGAAAAGCTGCCTCACTTTTTCATGAAGATTTACTTTCTTTTTTTTACTTTTTTTTATTTGACATTTGTTCTCTGTAGTCGGTAAGACTTTCCAAATGGCATTGTGAGTATGATTTCCCCATACTCTGATGGTCTTTATGATTGTCATCCCTGCTTTTCATTCAGCTCCCTTGTGAAATGGAGGCCTCATGAAGGCAATGCCATCCTTTCCTACAGAACACTATTTTTCATCTATTTGCTTCAGTGGTATGACACTGAGGAAGTGGTTATGTCTGTACTCCTGGTCATATGCTTCTCAGGAGAAGTTTACCTACAGTAGACCTAGTTAAGGCATATTTTCTCTACTGGAGATTCCCTGTTCTTCTTACATCTGAAAGATATGACTTCATGTTGTAACAAAGATGACTCAGTGTTTTATGCTTCTCAAGAGAGTAGATTAGACCATTCCTCTTAGTCTCAGCATGGTGTCATCCAGATCCTTCCATTAACCGAGGTAGCCTTACTTCGTCCCCTGTTTCCTTAGGTAATAATTCAGAGAGAAATAAAAGATTATTCTTAACATACTGTTGACATTGTAGTCTTCAAAATGAACTTGCACAACCTGCCTCTTGTGTCCAGGAGGACTAGTGGGTACCCCTTTTAGAAGGCACAGCAACTGCCAGAGATTTGGAAAAATTCTGCACCAACACCCGATTACTGTTGGTGGACTGTGGAACAAATTTGTGAGGGGGAAGTCCTGACTGCCACTGCTCACTTTTCTAAATCAAGAAAAAAAATAGTATCAGCCTCAGAACAGCTTGTTCATTGACCTCTAATTCAATCAGGTTCACAGTTAAAGTAACCTACCAATAAACAAAATAAAAAGAAAACATAACTGTAGACTGTAATTCCTCATATCTGTTAGGAGTTAATTATTCTTTTTATCTGTCTTTTCAACTACTGAAACTTGGTTAAAATAAATAGAAGTAGAGAAAATTGGGTGTTTCAGAAAGGGCTCTTTAGAAAATTCAGGAAGTTTTTTGGGGGTTTTTTTGGGGGGTTTTGTTGTTGTTGTTGTTGTTTTTGGGTTTTGTCTTTTTTTTTTTAAGGAGATACTCCCTGTGCACTGAGAAGCTGCACTTTCCATTTGGGAAGGCTGCTATGGCAACCTCAATAAGCAGTTTGGAGACGTCATGGATTAGTCATTGGTGCTGAGTTATCATTTTTAATGTACTGTACTGTCCTTACCTGTGGCTGTTGGGTCCATCAGCTGCAAGACTGGCAGACTCTTTTTATTTGCTCTGTTCAGTCTGCATGGCTGATGTAGCATAGCTGCATTTGCAACTCCCATCCTTTTGCTCAATAAAAAAGTTGTGGTACTTCATGGTGGTCAGGGGATCTTGGGCTGGCATTGCCATTGCAGTTCCGTTGGTCTTAGGATTTGGGCACTTGGAGTTTTATTCCTAATTCCCATAAATTTTTACAGAATTTGCTTTAACAAGGTAAGTGTGCTTTCTGAACAGCATATCAGAGACATCTCCATTTGCTTGACTCTCAGTGCTGTGGGTGTTTGTATGGGGACGGAAGTGCCATAACCTGTGGGATGAGCTTGGGGATTCACTTAGCTAGGATAAGAGAAGAAGAAATTGGATTCTTTGATAGACAACAAGGACTTTGAAAAGTGTTAGAGGAGCTGAGGTTTGTAATTGTTCCCTTCTATAATTGCATCATATTTCCTTGTAAGCTTTTACGACTTCAAAATCTTCTTCAACAAGTCTCAGTACCTATCAACTAAATTTTTGATGATATTAGCTTGCATTTTCTTGAAGCACATTTCTATGCCTTGTTGTTGCCAAGAAATAGTTGGAAACACTGCTGAAGTGAAGAACATAAGAGTTCTTTTCCTTTCTTTTAAAGTGAAGTAGGAGAAAAAAAAAAAAAGCTAAACCACATTGTAATTATCTTTTACATTTAATAAAATCTTATGATTTTAGAGAGACCGACTCATGATATTTGAATACAAGGAGTTGACAATATTGCTAGATGAAGTGTTAAATCCCTTCAAGATCTTCCCAGCTCATCAGCTTTATTTCACAGAGTGAGTAGACATTATGCTTATAACCAAAAAGTTAAGATCACGAAAAGGTGTCATTAGATGCTCAAAGTGGTGTTACCTTCCAAGATCAAGGAAAAAAATACTCCTGAGCATCTCTCTCAAGCTGAAACTATGATATTGGAATGTCTTCCGTTACCTTGTGCTGCAACATGTTAATGGAAAGAGCGTTAGCATTTAAACTGTGTTTTTCAAATTACACAGCCCATGCGAACCTCTTTGGATATTGTTTTCTTGTTCTAAAAATCCAAAGGAAAGTCAGAAAGATTTTCAACTAACTATTGGCCCCTGTACATATCTTATCACTTACGCTTCTCCCCCTTTCCACCAAGCATAAAAATTCTTTTATATTTGTGGTTTATGTAAGGTCTTGTGGTATTTTCTCTTGCTTTTTGACTAGTTCTACCTTTAGGCGGTATTTTATGCCTCTGGGGCAGAGTGCAGTGGAGGAGGATGTTTAAAATTTGGTACAAAATTATGAAATGCTGATAAATATTTACGTAATGTGTATTTAAAATCACTCAAAATCAAGAAATTCTGTTGCCAAATCACAAGCCAGCAGAGCTGTCTAGTTTCATGCTACCAGAGCCCTGCTGGAAGAAAATACACTGGATTTGGGTTTTCTGTCAAAATCTTACTTGTTTCTAGATCCCACTGCCCTATAAAGAGAACATAAAGTAACCATTTTAATGATAAGGTAAAATAGATATAATTAGATGCTATCGGGACATTTTCAGCTCAGTCTATTTTGTGGATGCAAGAAGTTTATCATGAGACACAGAGAAGTTGGGATGTGTAGGATATTACCTGTGCTGTACAAAGAAGGGGCTTCCTGCTATGGAAGATATACAGTACCCTCAGCTAATTAACTGAAGAATGCTTCTTATAAATAAGCCATAGTTAGCATAAATGAGTGAGAAGAATGTAAATCACAAATATATTTCTATTTATACTAATAAAAATTTAAACAGTTCAGAAGCTGGGTCACTGGTAAATCAGAAATGCCATGGAAACAGCATAAGCTTTAGCAGCAACGATGAGATCATAGACAAGGTCTTTAAAACAACATTGAATGATTCTGTGAATTTCTTGACTGCTGTGCTTAATATTTTTAGTCTGAAATTACTAATAAAAATATATGCTGCCCTGGCAGATTTCAGGCACAGGCTCCTAACGTGGAGGGGGAGGGGTAAAGCAAATGTCCTACTATCTGCTGCAAAGGCAAAGCTGTGCCATATTTTTTCTTAGGTATTTAAGGCCAGGAGGGACCATTACAGCCGTGTAGTTTGACCTTCTACCTAACACAGACCAGAGAATTTAACTCAGTGATTGCTGCCCTTGGGCTAGATTTCAAAAGTGGAGAGAGATTTATTCCTTTCTTTTTTTCTTTTGATCCCTCGATGTGCTCAACTTAATCTGGCTCTTTGTTAAAATTAAGAGACTGTAATTTTGTGTTTTGTTTTCAGAATGCATACATACGTGTATATATGTAAGATACACAGGTGTGTGTGCAGACACACATTTAAAATGCTTTGCATTTGTAATAATACCTGGCACCACCATAGAGATGACCTCATATTTAAAAGGGTGTATAGACTCACAGGAAAATTGGGAAAGGATGGCAGAAGGTAGCATGACCTTCACATGCAACTCATCATGGGCCTCTCTGGTGAAGTGTTTATACTTGATATTAAGTCAGCACAGGGAGGGATTAGAGGCCTGCAGAGAGAAACAACTTGCCTCACCCTGAATAAATTGCCAAAAATGTAATGCAGGACAGAGACTTCTCGGTTGGGGCTCATTTTATAAAGGCAGAGACAGGCCAGGTGCTCAGCCGTTTGCAGGGATGTTGAAAACATCTTCCCTGTGCTTACTGTGGGAAAAGGCTGGGTAGAAACATGCATGTTGAGGGGCAAGTGTGGAGCCTCCTGCTTTGCTACCCAGTGCATCTGTGCTGGACTGAAGCAGCAAGGCTTTTATCTTTTGCTTCAAAAAGTTATTAGTGAAAGCTCCAGTGACATTATTTTATTATACCTTATGTGGGCTAAAAATAATTTTTAAAAAGCCTGAAATCACTTCACATCCTCTAAGGAGTGTGCTAAACGTGATGGGATACTGTGTGGGCTTTCAGCCATTTTGTGTTTACTGCCAGTGAAGACCCTTGACCACCCTCAGAGAAACAATTTCTGTTAAGTGGTCCATTAAGTGCTGTAGTCTGATTAATGAGGCAGACTTATTTATTGTCACTGGAACTTGACCTGGAAGCTTATTTTAAAGGAAAACTGCAGTGGAAAGTTATCACTCTTTGGATAGGTACATGTTTGTACTTAAGAAATAAGACTATATAAAAATGATTTTTTATTAGTATAGCTACCTTCTCTCTCACAATTCCCATAATAACCGTGACCAGTCTGAATGACCTCCCAGTGGGCCTTTTTATTGATACTTCCCAGCAGGAGTTTCAGTCTGATAAGTAGGTCAGGATTCAGTTGGTCTGGTTCCCATTTGAATGCATGACGAAACAGGAGGATTTCAGCTTTATTGTCAAAAAGGTTCTTCTCTTTCATGTTCAGGTTATCTAATATTTAGAGGGCAGGTGCAGGGGTAAAAAAAAAAAAAAAAAAAAAAAAAAAAAAACGTGGGGAGAAGAATATTAAGGAAAGTATGAAAATTTAATCCTCTTAGTAATAGCATGACTAATAACTCCATAATCTGTACTCTGCCATTTCCTGTCTACCACAGAGTTGTCCTGCTGCAGATAGTTCTAAATGTCCCAAAATATTTTGTAGCCACCTTTAATTTACGAAGTCGTCTCCCACTTTATCGTCGTAGCGCTATCTTTTTGGAGTGGAAGAGAGGGTGTGTTGATACATTCTGCCCTCCTCCACAAAAATGCAGAAGGTTCAGGGGGCAAAACTGAACTTGCTCTGACAATTCCTGCTTCTCCCTTTACTCCACGTGCCTTGTCCTGGGAAGGGAGCTCATGCAAATTTCCCAGTGCCCCTCTGGCACTGGGAAAGGAAATTTAATCTAATTTACTAATTCACCCATAGGCTTATGATGAATAGAAAACGAAGAGGTGTGTCATCTTGTCCAGTGAAGTTGGGGGTGATGAGCTGAAACCAACGAATATATTACAGAAAAGATATCAAGCTGGACTAAAACCAAATTCTCATTGGTGAATTATTAGTCGACTGTTCATTATGATGTCTAGTTTCAATCCTAATGAGGTGGAACCTGATGAGATAATTACTTTGAACTATAGGATTCTGTTTGCCCACAACAAAAGCTTATAGTATGGTATCATCTCATCAAGCCCTTCCCTTTTTCTCAAAAGTTATTAGTTTTCTTTTAAATGGGATGTTTGTCTTTTCTCGTTTAATGAAAATGGCTCATTGACTGCAGATAGCTGGTACCTATCAGGATTTATCTGAAGGTAACTACCATCTGCAGATGGTTCCTATTCAGTCTGATAGAGAAGAATCTCAAAAAAAGGAATGTTGAAGCTTTATTTAAAGTCAAATCTGGCACAAAGTTGGTGCCGTGTGTATTGTCTGGTACAAAACGAATGAAGTGACCTTGTGTTATTGAAACATTTTTTGAGTCACATGTTTCACAGAGCGTATATTACATAATTTGCACAAAGTGGGTTGCAGCACATGGAGGTTGCACCTTCAGCTAACTGGCACAATCATCGGTGTGTAGACACTTCAAGTTTCTCTTGCATCCCACCTTTGCTGACCATTTGTTTCAGTCTAGAATATAGGAGCATTTGTGAATATACAAATGAAAGAGTCCCTGAATTTTACTGCTTTGACCTGTGGTGGGAGGATGTGTATTCACTGAGCAGTTACTCACTGTTTTAGGGGTTTTTAAATCCTTTTCCCACAAAAGTGAGCCTCATCACTCTGTTCAGAAACCAAGAATTGCTGGATTTACCATCATTTAGTATGGAAAGGGGATGAAAGAAACTGTCTTCAAACTAACAATAACAGAAGTATTTTTCTGTGGGTTCCAGTCTGAAGGATGCAGCAAAATGTTATAGATACAACACAGGACAAGCAGTCTGGTACCTGCTTACCTTCTTCTCCACAAATATTACAAACTTTGGATGAGGCACTAATTTTTGTGTGACAAGAGCTTCTTTGTTAAAAATCAGATTGATACAATACAAATCTTGGGGATGACAAAGGGCCAAATGAACTCCTATTTTCAGAGAGTCTAAGACTGAAGGAGTTCCAGAAGAGCTGTGTTTATAGCAGTCAAGTGAGATTCATTGAGGACATGGGAGGGTGTGTTGAAACATTGTAGAACTAAGGTAAAAATGAGGAAGAGAATCAAAACTAATTAGTAGTAGTTAGGATGGAAACAAAATTTAGCAAATGAAGAAAGAAAACATCAAAACCTAAAATACAATCTTACATACTTTAAAATGTGGAGGTAAAAATGAAAGCGCATATTTCTTCCACTCATTGATATCTCACACCGGTAATGGCATTAGTACAGAACAGTGGCTTCTTTGTATTTTGAGGTCCTTGAGTTCCTCCACAGAGACACAGACGGGGCACGGACTAACTACGCAATGAGACCACAAGAACTGCCATCCTGGATAAAAACAGCTTCCTATCTTGTCTCTACATCAATTCTTAGCCTTTTAACCAAAATCTAGTGTAGTCTCCATTCTTGTCAATATAATGCCAGACATATCTCTAGTTTGGGGTCTTGATATTACATGCTTGTAATATCCAAGGTCAACTTGGAACTTGCTCTGTGCCTTGACATAGCAATGCAGTGCCCCTGAAGGAACAGGGTGATGGGAGGAGTGAGTACCAGTTAATGCAGAGACAAAAGTGTGAAAGCAAGGCAAGCATGTAGCAATATTTCTCCCCAGTATTTTCCCAGACTCCAGTGATGCATGGTTCAAGGACTTTCTGGGCCAAAGTGAGTCTTTGTGTGAACCCTTTTCCAGGACTTTTCCAGATTTTTCTGATCCAGGTAAATTTTAACATTTTGCAGCAAGGAGGTGGTGGTAACCCTCTCAACATACTGTGGAAAGAAGCATCCCTTTCTCTTGGCTTTGAACCCCCTACCTGCCTTTTCCATTGTTGCTCCCCCAGTTCTTTTTCTTTCGGAGACATAGAATAACCCTCCTCTCGTTCAGCTTCTTTGTGAGCAACTTACGGTTTAAACGGTCTATGCCGTGGCTCTTTAAAAACCTGTAAATTATGTTTACAATACGAATACAATTAATTTCATTTAATGGCAGGCTGTGTAAGAAAAATGCTAGCAGGAAGTTAAAACAATGATACATCCTTCAACAGACATTTCAGTGTGATTAAGAGACAATACAGGAGCTATTAACTATCAGACTGCAATGAAGTTAAACAGCTTGTTTTGTTTTTACTGGAAAGCAGAAGGACTATAAAGAATTTTAAATGTCTTTCAGATCAGGGCAAAGGAGTTGCTAAGAAGCTACTTCCTCATGTGAAAACCTTACTGAAAGGTGTGAGGAGCTTGAAGCTCCTAAACTCTTTTCACAGGGAATAGGTAGGAGGGTTGTGTAGGGAAACCATTTATAGCTCTAAAATTCCTTTTCTTTGAAGTTTGTTCTGTTCTTACAATTCAGACAGACAATACTGTGGTACTTGCTCTTTGTTAGAAGAACAGAGGGAAGAAACAGAAGTGCTGAACCCAGTCAGACCCCCATGGATAAGCCCTGTTGACATCTGGGGCATTGTAACCCATGTCAGAGCCTAAGCAGAGAAGAACTTGGAAGTTCCCGGGAGAACTGGTGAAGATTCAGATACTGTCAGTTGAGGAGATGCAATGAGGACACTATGGAGGGCATGACTGTTTGGGAAGCCCTCCAGGCATTGTTTTCATTTTCATTTATTTTTAATGGTTTCAGGTTTTTGCCTCCAGGAAAAGATAGGTTTAGGGAACTCGTAGAAGCATGCAGCATCTTTCAGAAAACCCAGCCTACATTTCTTTAGAATTTAATACCTTTGCTGGCATTGACCTTTTTTTATTAAATTATATATTGAGGATTTTTATTTGTCTGCATACTTTGGCACTGGCTGTTTTGAATAAACTTATGCTTCCATAATCCTGACTCTTTGTGCAGAAATGCTATTTTCTGTTTTATCCACAGTGTTAAAGCAAGATGTGCTGACTAGCTGCAGGTACTTTTCAACACTACTGTCTCCGAAATAATCTTCAGACCGTGTCAGTGTCAAATTTGCAGATGTTTAACCAGGGGTCCCAAGGGTTGTGTTCCTGGCTGTAGAGATGTCCTGTACCTATTAGAACACAGGACTCGGAGCAGGAAATTCAAGCTCCAATTCCAGGGTTTCTTATCGACTTGCTTAGTGTTCTTTTGCTGAGAACACTGAAACCACTAAAACCACCAGGTGGTTTTAGCCTCCGTGAAACAAATACAGTGTGACCCAGTGAGCTGTTTCGAAACTCAGTAAGATTCATCAATGAAAGAAATTTCTGAATGACACCTTCAGTAGTAAGGTTGGTAATTGAAAATTTCTCAATAGAGTAACTACAGCAAATGCTATAGCTGTCATTTTATCTAGATTGTTCCCCACTAAAGGAACTCAGTTAAACACTTGAACTATTTCTTCACGTGTAGCAAAATATTACTGCTGTGAAGAAATCATCATCCAGCCTGTGGAGGAGGTGATGCCCAGTTTTTGCTGTGTTGTGAAGTGCTGTACCAAAGCTTTTTGTTCCCCCTCCTTAGAGTCTGCTGAAGAAATTAAAGAGAGAGTTGTGGAAATATCTACCTTTGAAAATTCAAGTCTAGATGGCAGCATCCACAAATACCATGTGGGGTGGCTGGCCCAGGTACTCGCCTTCATTGCACGTTCATGATGAGGTGATCACCCTCTTTTACACAGCCTCATCCCCTCAGAATTGGATCCCAGCCAGTGTATTTGCCCCACACAAATAAGGGGACCTTAACCTCATACTCCCATCTACCTCTTCTGTCCCTGCAAACTGTCACAGTAACATCCCTTCACTAACTTCCTTTTTTTTGTACAAAAACACAGATTAGGCCCGTGTTTGCTTAGTGTCCAAATATACTTGCAGATGCTTGATAAAAGTCTGCAGCCATGATACTGCTCTCTCCATATTGCAGCTATCTGCATGTAAGATACCTATGTCTGAGTATTGCAAAACATTTGAATTAGAGATTACAGGAACTATTAGCCAAAGCTCCTGGCAGCAGCTAAGGATGCAGGCTCAGGAGCCTTGGCAGAGCACTTGTCACTGAACCTGCACTTCCTTCCTCATCCGGCTTCCTGTTCAGCTCTCAAGAGCATTTCTGATCTGGGCCATGGGTTATTGACTCAAATGTTTGCCTTTTACTCTTGGTTGAATCTCCAAGTGTTTCCTAGCTGTGGTATGCTGGCTGCTGGCGATACCCAAGCCTGTTCAAAACGCTACCCAGCTGGGGAAGAGATCAGTGCTCTCTCCCCAGTGGTGGTCCCTGCTGCTGCAGAACTGTCACCGGAAAAAAATGCATGGGTCTGTGGGTTTTAGTCTCTTATGGGCAGAGCCATGTCTTGTAAAGCCTTGCTTTGGCCATTTTCCAACTGGGTGAGGTTAGAAAACAGTCTGGCAGCAGCTTCCAAGGGCCTTTCATGTCCGACAGACTGGGCCAGGTGGACTGTTTCACTCAGGAGCTCATGTGTCTTGCCAGCCAACTTCTTTTCTATGCTTAATGACTTTTACAGCACGTTTTGGGCAGCTCCAGTTAATCTCATACTTTCATCCTCCTGTGATCTCACTCAGTTTCCTGGAGAATGAAGTGTGAAGGTGCAGTTGGCTTCTTCTGTACTCTAAACCCTCTGGCTGCCAGCGCTGGAAAGAGGAACACATGGTAGTGGTCCAGCTTGTGCTTAATTCTTGAGGTGACTGGAAAGGTACCTGTCCTTGCAGAGATCAGTCCTCCATTGGAGAAATCCTGATAACACTGGTATTTCAATGCAAATTAATCTTGAATTATATACAAAAACATTAATTCAGCTACACGTTGAATTTATGCAGGATTTTTTTTTTTTTTTTAAGAAAAAAATGTGGAAACCCATGCAACTATTCCTAGAGAATAAATGATATAGCAATGACTATATTTATTTAAAGAGGATATAGAATACACAGATGGCAGGTTTAGTGTCTACTGCTGTATTAACATATGCAGAGAGATGCTTCATGTACATATGTGTAGCAGTAACTGAATATTAAAACTGAACAGTCATGTAGCACTCTCTATGTTTTCCCTCATTTTAAAAAATCTGGCCTGCTTTATTTAGACAATTTATTGCTATTCTTTTTGGAACGTCTGTACAATATTTACTAAATTCGTAAGTCAAAATATGAATTCAGTTTTCATAAATTGAAGAACACTTACCATTTCTGGGGTCTCATTTGTTTGCATTTAATAGAAAATTCACAAGTTGAATAATAAATGTGGAAAGTGAAAAGCATTTCACGAAAGAAATTCATAAAGATATCTAGTTCGGAGAGGATATATCAGATGGAAAAGTCCTCAGTATGCTAGAATAATTACAACTCCCTTTTTAATAAATTTATTAATGTGATTTTTTCAGATGTTTCTTAGGATGCTCATATAGAGCACTTAATAAGTTAAAGACTATAAACACTCCACCTAGGGACTGGAATCATTATTTGGACCATCTTTAAAAGTTCTGCCACTTAGTCAATAGGTTGTGATCAGCTTTATGAGCTGTAGGATTTCATTATGCAAATACCTATTTAAGATTTGTATGGACTACAATTAAAAACACAGCTGGAGAAAATATGTTGTTTTTACATGCTCAGTAGACATGCTCCAAAGTGAAGTATCTCCACTTCCTAAAATTATTTTAGTTCAAAACTAACCTAAGAAAATTTCATTTTTCCCATGTTGCAACCTGTGTTGCCTTACTTTCCCTCTCTTATTTTCTTTCCAAGCCTAACAGTCAAGGACTACCACTGAATCAGGACAGAGAATGAGACGTGTTCAATATGGCATATCATTGTTAGGGCATGTCAGGGCATGTTCTTATGAGACCTTTTCGTGCCAGCATCCTCAATAGGTTATACCTTTGAATACACCTATTTGTATAAACTTAAAATGGCTAAATTTCATGAGAGATTTTTGAAAGTATAATCTGTCAAGCCTGATGTGTCAGTAAATTGTCTCCTTGAATCCTTAGATTGTCACAAGGGTTAACTCTGCAAATGTTAACAAATACTTGCCTTCATTTTGCCCCATCCCCTGTTGCAGATGTTTCATTTGCCTGCAGTATGATCTAATCAAAGGAGTGCTGTCCCTTCCACTGTTTTTTATGGAAGCTTAGTGTACAGTCCTCTGATAAAAGACTTAAAGCTTTTCCTGCCTTGCATTTTCCATCTGTGGAAAAGGCATTTTCTGTCACATGTGAGGTGCAAGTAAAGTCTATGAGAGTCTCTTCAGGACACTAATATATAAAATCTTCACCCCACAGAGTTATCATTCTAGTGTTAAGTTGCAAATGAAGTGGAAAATCTTCTGTGATAACAAGACATAATAGTGAAGCAATTGGATTGGGGGCTTTGTGCCCTTTCTTTTGTGTCATACAAGAAATCATTGCTAGTATGAAATGGAGAATATTTTGTTCTCTTTCACAGCAGTGGTATGAATTTTACTTTATAGAGATTATGGTTGTTGCATCAAGCTTGTTCATGTTCTCACCTAAGAGCACTAGCAGTGATATTGCAAGATGAGTTGTTTTGTACTCTTTATCTGAAGATCCCACAACAATATAAGGTGAAATTACTCATAGTGGAAGCTAATCACATGTTTTGTATCTCCTCCCCTGATGTTGCCAGATTGTATTAATCATAAATGTCAATGAAGTCTCCAGATGACTTCCTAACAAAAGGCCTTCATCTCAGCCTCCTAAATTCCAAGGTCAAGAGGAATGTAACATTCAGAATAATTATTAGCATTATTTTACCTTGACATTTCAGCCCTGCTTTCAGTTTAGCATTCCAGCCAGGCAGTGAAAATGTCTTTCAATTCACTGGAGGGAATTGTCCCAGTTAAACCTGATTTTAACCTATCTAAAGCCCTGTGTAAATGTGCTGTCCTGTTTTTTTAAGCAAGAAAATACTTCTTGATGGAGAGAAACTTTCATTAAAAACATTCAAGATTTACTGTCAGAAGAAAAAGCAATTTTTGAATTGTACTTTTACCCCTAGGCTAGGATAATAATCAGTGCTTCTCATTTTCAGGGGAGTGAGTGGTTGTGGTGCCCTAAAGATTCTTTCACCTTTTGTTTCAGCTAAAAGGTCAAAGTTATAATTTTGTCTCACCATGAACTATTAGTGGTACCTTGTCAAAACCTTTACTTGTCCAGGATCTTGCACCCATCCTTTGTACATACCTGTATTTACTTTATTTTTTTTAACGTCGTATCAGGTAATAGGGACAGAATACATTGTTTGTTGGGGTTTTTTCCCAGCAAAGAAAGATGTTTTTACCAAAGCACAGACAAAAAGGAGACATAACCACTGTGCCACACACAACCCTGCAGCTATTTGACCTTGACTGGGTGGAGAGCTGGCAGTCTGGTTCAGTCAAACAATTTTACTTACTCACTTCCTGCAAACTTTTGATGACCCTTGCGATTCCGGAAGTCTGTGTTGATAATGAGGTAAATAACTGTATAAACATCATTCACTGTAAATTGGTCAGAAAGCAGGTGCGTACAGACGAACCACAGACACTGGCTAATGTCTTCAGACAGTGGGGTTTTTTGGTGCAGTACAGAGAACAAAATGAGTTCCTATGATGAGCACAATTTATTTCAATAGAGTTTTCCCCATTTGATCCATGGTAAAGTTTTGCTGTAGAGATAAAAATGGAGCCAAGGTGCAAAAGGATATACAAGACTGCATAACTTTTGCTCCCTGTCTTTATTAGTTGTTATTCCTACTGTGCTATGCCTTTCTGTGAAACCCTGAAGATGAAATTGGTTTGCACATTTTGGGCTGTGATTCATGGCTGCTCTCCAGCTGATAGCAAATTGCTATTTGCATCTGTTATGGTTGTGTGCCCGGTTTGTGATTTGACACAACCGCTGTGGCTGGTACTGTTTCAGTGGAAGTGAATTTTAGTGGCTTCCACCTAAATTTGACTTTGGTACTTCACCTAACTGGAAAGTTAATTGATTGATGCTGACACTCCTTTTCTTCTAACCTCTAGCTCCATGCAGATTCATACTTGAAATGCTTTTGTCTCCAGCATAAACACACTCTTCTTCCTATTCTTTCTTTATTTTTAACTAGAAATCTTGCATAAGTATCATAGGAACATATAGTTCACTGCATAAGTTTATAATAATCTGCAATGTTTATTCCCCCAGAATTTTCAAGCAAATTCGACATTGCTTTCTTAAATGCTGTCAATTTTGACATAGCGTATAGTTAAAAGTCTAATTGTACACAAATATCAGAGCACTTTCTATGAAAAGCTGGTTAAGCAATGCACCTCTGCAATGTACCATGGAAGTCCACAGGAGTCTTGAGCCCATTTCCATTTTCCATTTCCTTCCCTGTTTCCTCCTATTAGATATTTACTAAGGATGGATGACTAATCTTTGGTGAGTTTATGGCCAACACTTCCTGACCCGTCTTGAGTTAGCTTTCAGTGACTTAAGCAGTGCTGTGATTAATTGTGCTGATAAGAGAAGTAGAAGCTTCTCTCCTCCTGCCTGTCAAGCTTAACAAAAGCAGTGAATCTGAAGAACATGGCAGGGGTAGAGAATTGATACTGAACCCTGTGGAAATGATGATCCTGTGCTGTCTCAGGTAAGGATCTGGCCTATTTTGTGAAATAGAATGAAGTTTATTCACTTATTACTTTGTTGTGTAGATGTTGCAGTAAAGCACATACATTACCTGCATATATACATGTAAGGATATAAACAAAGGTGTTGGTCTTTTACATCATAATTTTTACTGAGTACTATATGGTGTTGAATGAGAATTTAAAAAGCATTCCATTAAACTGCATTTCCCCCCTCCCCCACTTCCCTATGTTTATAATGTACTTTTTAATTTTGTAACATTTTCCCATCAGAATGTCTCATTAATGCTAATCTACCAGATGGGATGCTGGAGAGTGGGAAAGAGAGATACAGGAGATATAGCTGTAACCCAGGAAAGCAAGGGTTTCTAGACCCCCTTGTCATGCCGCTGCCTTGTATATTCTTTTGGGGATGACTGTCTTCTGGGATTTGGTCTGTATTCCTTCAGGATTACCTGACGCCATAAAATCACTCTTCCTAGTACTAGCATTTCCTTCTATGTCTCCAGCGTGCACAAAACTGGTGGTTTTGAGGGCTGAGAACACAAATCTATCACTCTCTAGCAAACTCCTTGATTTTTGTACAAGCAGTACGTGTTCTTTCCTCTCAATGTACTGCAGCCCTCAAATTCACCTTTTCAGGAGACCATGTTCTGGTGCCATTTCTAACTTAATTAGTCCTTTTTACAGTCCTGCTTCTAAGCCCTTGGAACATAAAGCTCGGGAGATAATTATTTCCATCCCTGAAGAGAGGTCTTTCAAAATCCTTTTGCACTGGGTAAAGTGGTTAATGTTTCAGCTGGAGATTGGTAAGCACAAGAACAGAAACTGAATGGAATGCATTGTGTTCAGTGCCCATCCATTTTAAATAATTTTCCTTTTGGCACCAAACTTCCTTTTTTTATATATATAAAAAATGTATTTGGAGTTTTCAGTGAAGAGGAACTAGAGATTATTTTTCCCCCTTTCAACTGAAATAAGCACAGGAGTGTCTGGCTGATAATGGATCTGCAGCAGCAAAACTCCAAGGCCTCTATTGTCTGTGTTTTTCATTAAGTTTGTATGTCATCCTAGTAATATAGAATTGCTAACAAAAGAGTGTTGTCAAGTGTGGAGGAGCAAATTGATTCAAATCTATTTTTGGAGCAAAATTTTCTTGAAACATAAAAAGTAAAAAATTACTCCATGCTGACAAGTAGTCCTAAAAAATTGGTCTGTTGAGGTAATTTATGTGTGTGTACACACACAGGCAGGTATTCTGGTCTGGCTTTTTAGTTTGAGACAGTTATAAAAGTGATTGAAAACAAAAGGAGTTGTTTGGGAGCACTGCTTCAGTGAATCAAAACTATTAGGGATTTTACTGTTGTGAAAACAGGGTTTATTTAATAGGCCTCTCCAAAGTGTTTTTTTCCCTCTACCTCCAAGCCAGAGTGGACACTGGCATGTGAGATGATTGCAGGCTGTGAGTTTTCAAAGAGGTTTAAAGTAACAAGACCACCCCAGTTGCTCTGCTAATGCTACTGCTGCTGCCCTTCGAAAGAATTCTGTAAGTGTTTGAATTGCAGAGGCAGCACAGTAATTGAAGAGACTTGTTCAGGAAACAACTTATGAATGTTTCCTTATTCAAGAGCTCTTTGGTCAAGAACATGAAAGCAAATGTAGCTTAAAGAAATCTAGTAAAAACCTTAATGTAACAGCATTGATTTTCTGATTTGTTTTTTTCTGCTGTTTTTTTTTTCTATTTTAATATATCCTCAGTGCCTTTTCTAAAAAATTATAGTATTCCACCTATTGCCTAAGAAGTTTGAAAAAACCCAATTGAGCAATTAAATAGATTTCCAGCTGCTTCGGTTGCAAAGCCATTGGGCTGCATGGAGAACATTCTGGCAACAAACAACTGATATAATTTAATGAGGTGTAACTGAGTAATTTGGGGCATCCAGCAGGTTTTTGCTATAAGGGGCAACATCAGAAGGCCTCTTTTAAAAGTATCCTGTGATTAGCTTTTGGAGTTGTCCTCACAGAGCAGTTTTGAAATGCATTGTGCTGATGCTGAACTCTGGGCCCAGAGCTCCTGCTTTTCACTCATTTAATTAATTAGAGGAAAACAGAGCCAGAGGATAAGTGACTCTAAGATCTCATACTTTCTTTTCACATTGTATTACTTACAAAGAACTTGAACAGGGAGAAGGTGACCTTGCTTGTAATTGTAACATTCCTTGTCTTTTAATATGGGTAAAAATCTTTTGTCCTTTACATTCACCTACTCTCAGAATTATGGGTAGTGATTTGCTTTAGATTTGGATTCTTCTATAAGGAAAATTGTGTCCATCTGCTATGGCAGAATTTGTCATAAATTTTCCAGATTTGTGTCTCATTTCAGTAATAACACTGTTTCAAGAGCAGTTAGTGTTGCATACTTCATGACACTGCTTATATACTCTGTGGGTCTGAAAACATCTGTGATGTGATTATTAAAAGGGACAGTCATGGCCACTAAACCAAAGACTACAAAAAAAAAAAACCCAAACATTTTTGCTCTTTTATTTTTCAAACACTAAATTGAAATGCATTGATCCATGTAATAGCCATTTCTCTAGTGTGAACTGCCACCAAGTCCATTTCTTCTGGTCAGTGGTGTGTGAGTCCATAATGCCCTGGCTCCAAACAAGCCTTCCCTGCTTTTGGAGGGCTGGATACTTGGAAGAGTCCTTCTTATAAAGCAAGTCTGCTTGATCATCAAGCCTGCTCAGGTCTTCCCCAGAGGCAAAGAGCAAGCTCTCACAGGAAAATGGCAGAAGAATGATATGTTTTTGGCTTGGTTTAAGAATATTACATTTAAAAATTAATCACTTGACTAATATAGAAATATATTTTGGAGAGTTTTTAAGACGTTTTATTTGTTTCTTTTTTTGGTTTTGTTTTTTCTAATAGCTACGGACAGGGTTGCCTCAGTTGGCAAGATGACAGAGAGCTGTGGAGATTCTGCATGCACAGTGCTGCTCTGGAGCAGTTCCCAAGATGCCCACTGTCCCTTGGACCACTGCCTGTGAGTGACCTGAGAGTCAGTGCTCATGTCCACTGCCCTCCCACACCAGCTGCTGGGCTCGCATGCTCCTCCCACCCACTGAGCAAGAGCAAGGCAACAACAAGGGAATTTCTGCCTTGTGGAAGTGTGAAATATGAGTTTAAATGTATGGTGCCTAGTACTGGATATTGAGATAGAGACAGATATAGAGATAAATATAGATAGATCGATAGATCGATAGATAGATAGATAGATAGATTAGATAGATAGATGGTAGCTTCCTCTTGTTCCATATTTTTAACGCCTGCCAGAGGGTGTCTGTGAAATCACTGCAGTGAGCAAAGATGGCACTCCTAAAACATAAGAAGCTGTTGAAACACATGTCATGTCAAAAGGCAGGTAGCTAATGGGAGGGCTCTCCACAGAATGGTAGTTATTAATCCTGCTAATAGAGCATCAATTTGATCAGTTTACTACAAAAATGTGTTCCACTTCCAAAATGTGCCCAATAGTTTGAATCAGTATGGTACAATGACTTCATCAGTTCACTAATATTTGAGATATTTGTTTCTAAAATTTACACTGTTGGCTTTTGACCATTTTTTTTTTCACTGCTCTGTTTCAAATGGATTTTCTTCCAAGCCCTGACTATTTTGTTAGTGATTCTTATGGCTACTTCATAGAGAAGGTCCACAGGCAGTTTTTCATCATATTCATGAAGATCACAAGAAGAAGTCTGTTTCTTTAACTTAACCTTGATGACTGAACCTTGAAAGAAATATGTTAATCAACACCCAGTTGCTTCAGTATTTATGCTGAAATAATATCTTGTGACTGGAACTCCTTTTAGATAAGTGTGATTTATAACCCATTAACTTCATGTGTTGGAAGATGAAAGTAGATCTGGGACTTTTGATAGTGTACTCAAAACACCACCTAGTATAAACCAAGACTGAATGAGGGCTTAGTCTCCTTACCTGTGAGCAGTGACTTTTAAAAAGCACTGTATTTCAATCAGATAGTAAAACAACAAAGATCTACATCTGCCTGCATACACAGGCCATTATGGAAACTGTGCTGGAAAAGTTTCTTGGAAGTTAGCCTGCTGATGTCTACTTGCTTGTTTGATTTTGAGGGAGTTTTTTCCAAGTGTAGATGCTCAAGTTATGTACAGATACAAATGCAGTTATAAGTACTGCAGTTGGGCAGTTTAAATTATACACACAGGATAGCTATGAAGTACGTTTTGCATGGGCAAAAAACCTGAAATATTTTTCAATTGCCTTTTAGGCACCTATGGGAAAAAAAAAAAGCTAACAGAAAAACAAAAATCTGGCAATGCTTGCTTTAATAGCTGAAAGCCTGGGGCTGGAGCCAAAGGTCTAAAATAGAAACGGGCAACAAAACAGTCTTTTTTGGTGAGTAATATAAAGCCTCTGTTAGAGTTCCTAACTCAGATCAGTCCTAAACATAATAGCAGGTGAGCTAGGAAACAGTGGAGAGAAACTTCTCTCCAGTGAGAGAAGGAGCAAATCAGCTGCATTTTTCTTGGTAAGCTCTATCAGAGAGCTGACTCATTGACTGAAACTGGTTAAACCAGGGTGCTCAAGCCTTCAGGAGTTAGATGCCTTTACAGGCATCTGTTTAAGGAAAACCCACACCTTTAATTTTTTAAAAAATGCCATTCTACTTTAATGGGCCAAGTTGTCTTATCCAGAAAACTTTGATGAAAAACTTTGGTGGTTCTTCAAAGCTGACTCTAACCAATGTGGGTAGAAAGCCAAAGTGAAACTATGTGAAGGTGTTCATACCTCCTGCTTTCCTTTTAGTTGGAAATGCCAGAAGAGGGACTTTCTCATTTCCCGTGTGATTGCTTCCCCTGTTTCTCCTCCTACTTGGAGTCCTTGGTGAAAAGGGGCTTGTGGTTCATGATTGTGAAACCTCTATGTTGTTCAGAGAGAAATGTGACACGAGCGAAAGTGTGATATATGCTAAGAAATAGGTGATATTATTATTCCCTTTGTTTTTTTCCCACCACTAGCATAAATTTGGGCTTAGCAGCGAGAAGAACTGAACCTGTAATCTGCTACAAGTGCCCTCATCTCATCTGTACCTAATGTAAGTAAATGATGCTCAGCATCTCATGAGACTTGTCTTCATACCTTAGTTTAAAAGAGGGGTTAAATAGGCTACAGGAGGGCTTTCTGCTGTCTTTTTCAGAAAGATCATATTTTTCCATCCCCTTCCTGAGAAACAAATTAATTTGGGAAGAGTACTGAGTGGTAACAGAGAGGGGCAAAACTTTACCCTGTCAAGCCTTCCTCTGTAAAGTCAAGGAAAAGAGTGTTGGCATGTGAAGTCAGTCACTTCAAGGAGGAGTTTAAGTGCTCTCCACTCATCTGAAACTGTCTCGGTAAGTTTTATGAAACTCCAGAAAGGCAGTTGTAAGATTGTAGTGGGTGGGAAGACCCAAGAAACTGGGTGGAGTGGTGAGAAAATTTTAAGAATAGCTGGCAATTAATCTTAGCTCCTGGGACTTAGGGACTTTCCAATGCTGGAAGGTCTCAGTATGTGTGTTGTTATTCAGGCTGCATGCCAAGAATATTTAATGCTGACTGCCGAGTGTGTTGGAGAAAAGTCATTGTGCAGACACTGTCACTCAAAGTAAATACGCACACCATAATCATTGGTTCAACAGTCATTTTTCAGACAATGGACACTGACATTTGGATACCAAATGGAACAAATAGCAAAAGAGGTGGGTAGGTGAGCAAACCTTTGACTTTTTGGTAGTTCAGACCATTAAATCTGGTAGTATATATTGTCTGTATGTGGGTCCTGAGATGCTGTTGCAGTTTTGATAATTACAGTTCTGTGAGAGGGTGTTAGGGCACACAGGGAAAAGGTGATAGTTGAAATAACAATGGCCCTTTCTGGTAAAAAAAAAAAACCTGTCTCTTTCCTCAAAAAATGTACAACATAAAGCAATAAACCAGAGAAAATTAATAAAACATGTCAAAAAAGAGGAAAACAGTTTGGATACAATGTAAAGATGCGAGTTGCCATGCAGATTTCAACTGAGTCTGGACTTCAGACCTTATTTTGTATAATATGCTATCTGTCAGTTGTGACAGGCTGGGATGTGCCCTTCCTACTGCAACACATCAGTGTGTGCTTATGGAGTGAGCCTATTTAGAAAGATGGGATGAGTGGGGACACTGACTGAGCAAATGAAGATATGGGGGTCTCTTCCTGAACTGAGCCAAGCAAAGGTAGCGAGCTATAGGAAGTGTGAGAGCATGGCCATGCTGGCCTTTTAGGCCACACCCTGCTTGTTGCCCCACAGATGTCCATTTGAGGATCTTCCAAGGCACCTCATCAGCACCCAGGGCCACCCACGCTGTATGCTGCACAGGGTGCCCCTGACACTAAGCAGCGATACTGGCGCTCCGTGGTACCTTGCCTGCACCCGCCACATCCTGCCTGTCACCCTTAAGCCCTACCAGTGTGCTGAGGCAGCTCCAGGGAAAAGGGAGAAGCAGATGGGCAGAAAGGCAAACACACTGCAGTGAGCAGCAGTCTCTCAGTGGTTGCTGCAGGGCCAGTTGGCTGCCTTATCTTTGAGACTTGACTTGATAACCCCGGCGCCAGTGCCGGTCTCTTGCAGATTATCAGGCAGTCACTGCCTTAGATGTGCAGGACAGGATCACTGCCACACTTTGTCACGGTCCTTGACGGAATACATGTAGTGTTCCAAGGCGCTTTGAGAATGGTCTCAATTATTAATAACCACTATGATTTTTTTTTTTTCTGTTAGACTCTGAAGTCTTGCTGGTTGTCATGGATTATTTATACACCCTAGTACTGATTGCACCAGTTCTGTATCATTAGCCCTCCAGTGCCTACATTTCTGCCTGGCATCCTTTTTCCTATACAGTGTTCCCTGCTAGATCACAGGTGTAGTGAGCTGTCTGATCAACAGATATATTCTCTGTTCACCCCACAGTAGATACAGCCATGGTGTTGCGCCTTCAGAAAGTTCAACTATGTCCTATTTTATTCCAGATGTGTTTGTGGTAATAATGGCCAGTCTTTGCGAACGAAGAACCGGGGAAGGTCTTTACACCTTCCAGCCTGCGCATTGGATTTCTTAGGTGAGTTACAGTGTGCGC
>JAYRBT010000082.1:59716239-59752573 GCA_036023395.1 Myiotriccus ornatus | reverse complement strand
CCCTGACCAGGAATCGAACCCGGGCCTCGGCGGTGACAGCGCCGCGTCCTTAACCACTAGACCACCAGGGGCTCCCTGTTGTGTTTGTGGTAAAGGACAGATAAAGGATGCACAAAGCTCTACTCTGTTGGTGACTCAAGGTTATGGCCCAGGGAAGTTGTAGTGGTATTAATGGTATTTTTCATCCCATCCTTTCTGATGTTCAAGACTTCCTTCTGCTCAACCAGCTGGTGAAGAGGTGTTTCCCCTTCCTCCTCCCTGGTGCTTTTCAATGATAGCTTGATGCATGCCCATCAGCATCGTGGCTTCCCTCACAAAGACTATGTGAGACAGCTTGTTCTGAAGGCAGGATCACCTCCAGCTTGGATAATTACTATTCCTGGTCTTGTGAAAGCTATCTGTTTTTATCCATCATTGGAACCCAGCCTGTATGTATTCTTTTGGCAGCCTTTCCCTCCCAAAGAGATCCTATTTCTGCCTGGAAAATACTGCCAAACTAGAACCAGTTGGGAATTTTTCAGATGGATACATAGGTGTGGCCCTTGCAGGTTGTCTGTCTGAAATGGCAGTCTTGTGCACACTGCGGGGCTGTGACAGTGCAGGCATTACCCTGTTTCCAGCATTCACCACGCAGAGCTGACTCACAGCAGGCTCTATGGGAGAGTCTCAAAGGTGAGTTGTCTGGAATACCAGTTATGTGGAGCTTTCCTGGAGGTCCCATGGTGTACAGGAGACTCCTGAGGTTTAGTCTATAGGTGGAGCAATGAAGGCCCCTTCACGTCTTTGTCACTGTGGGTGGATGACTTTGTGTCTCCTGGATGCCACCATCATGGCTAGGCTTCGCGAATGAAGATTCTAGGAGGGCTCTACCCACACTTGCTACA
This sequence comes from Myiotriccus ornatus, assembly GCA_036023395.1. NCBI lineage: Eukaryota > Metazoa > Chordata > Aves > Passeriformes > Tyrannidae > Myiotriccus > Myiotriccus ornatus. The sequence goes on along the minus strand of JAYRBT010000082.1, from coordinate 59,751,689 downwards.
AGCGCTCTGATGGCTAAAAAGGCCAATGCAAGATAGACAAGTCCGGTTGCAGGATGCCACCAGAGCACCCTGCAAAAGCAGCTGAGGAAACCAGTTTTAGCAAGAATAATGACACAGGAGAAGCTTAGGTTAAATGAAGGGTCAAGGAACAAATTAGGAAGAGATTGGAACAAAGCATAGAGGGCAGATTCACAGGTACTGAGAGCAGTAAGCATCTGTCTCACTAAGTTTGTTGTCCATTGGTTAGTAACAAACAAACAAACAAACAAAAAGAAACTCTGCTCTTCCTTTAATTGTCTTTTCTTCTGCTTCTGTATGAAAAATAAATGTATTCCCTGTTTTAAGCTATAGAATTGCACTGCCGAGAAAACGAAGCATCACAGTCCTCCGCTGCTGGCACGCCCCACCTGCAGTTAGCTAACTCTGCAGTGCAGTGCTGGGCTGGGTAAAAAGCTCCTGGGCCAGAGACCTTGGCTGGGGGACAAGAAGTAAGTCCACAAGGGGTTGAGAGTGCACTTTATGGGTAATGTTAAACCAGTCTAAAGGCTTAGTGCCTTCAAAAAGACTATTCCCTTGCTATATTCCTTCTGCAGTGAGCAGAGAGTTACACTGATAGGAAGTCTCAATGTTTGAAGGTCTTCATGTCTTCAGAAATTTGCATAGCCCCAGGAGCTGGAGGTTGGAACATGAGTCTGGGGAAGTGGGGTCCCTGCTTTAGGTGGTGATCTGCTAGTGGAAGAGCTAAACCTGCTGTGCAAAACTGAAATCTCTCCTCACTATTACTAAAATTCTCAGAGCAGGTTCCCATAGGAACAGTGGAGGTGTAGTCACCCCATGGCTTTAAGAGTTTTAGGTTTACTCCTGGAGGGTTAGAGGCTTTTCTTCAAAGCCAAGGCCTGAAGCAGTTCATGTAACTTGGAGAGCAGCAGGGCTCCAGAGGAAAGCTGAGCACCAGGAGTTGAATGTGGTAATAGGAGCATTTTTAATGCTGAAGTTCTTCTGAGGGTTTCACTGTGTTTAAACATGGCTAATCTGTAACACTGTTTTCATTGCTAGTGAGATGTAGACAGCTCCAAAACAGTCATAAAAGTGGATAAAATAATTTATAGACAATGTGTGTGCATATTCCATTAAAAAAAAGTATATAAAATGTTAACTGAATGCTTGTATAAAATTGGCATCTGGTGTCATCAGCAAGACAAGATTATAGACAGTGATGAGACAGTGATGTTACTAATGCTATTGACATGCAAGAAGAAACAGCAAGAATTCTTCCCTTTTGTGTCATCAAAATCTAAGCACATGGTTAAAGCCAGAGGAGAGTGTGTCTGACAGGGAAGAGCACACTAGAATAGTGATTTTCTGTAATATTTTTATGTTGAGTTTTTCCCATTTATTTTCCTACAAAGAGGTTGATTTGTTTAGCCTTTAGGCTGAAATTGGTTGTAATTTCCACTGACAGCAAATTTTGTGTGTGTGGTACAAGCAGGAATATTTTTCCAAAATATTCTTGCCAGGCTTGTGAATACAAGAATTCAGAGGTACTAATTTCTGGGACGTGTAGTGATAGTGTAAGTGGAATTGGTATTCAAAATTTAGATAGATTAAACATGTCATCACGCTGCAACCCTTAAGAGAAAAACCCCAGAATTTTTGTTATACGTACAGGGAGCCTAACACTATTAGAAAAGACTCCTCAAGCACATGCAGAGAATAGGACTCAACCTGAGCTTTGGGTATTTTTTGAATGAACTCCTATTTCTGAGCCGTAATGTGTGACACTGCTCCCCCCAAGGATGTCTCTCCTTTAAGTGCTTTGCTGCCTAGCAGTGAAGCAGGAGGAGTAGCGTTGCTGAGGACAGAAGGTTAAGGAATAACCTGACTGGGGAAGAAGCCAAAGTAAACAAAGGTTTAGAAATATAGCTGAAAATAGTATAACTTACCATTTTCCTCTGCTAGTGGCTGACACACCAAACTTTTTGTTCTTTAAAACCACAGTGAACCATTCCCAAAAAAGGAAGTGTAAACTCTGTTTTCTACACTTCTCGTCCTTCTCCTCATCTGGGGAAAACCTGTCCTTGCTGTATTTCTCGTGACACGTTTGACTGGAGGGTTTCTTCACAGTGTTTCTGCTGGGGGCTGTTTGTTTTATCTTGCATTTTGTGGGAGATAACAGACCTGCATGCTGCATAGATTAGAGCTGGCAAATTTTGCTACTGATTTCTTTCGGCACAGATAAAATGCCTTAGTCTTCCCCTCATGTCTACTTAAAGCAAAATTTTAAAATGTCTGTTAAAGGGAGCTCTGAGTGATCTCTGCGTTTCCTTTGGTTCTCATCTGGCCACGTGTACATGCTAATGAGACTCACTAATATTAAAAGTGGAATTTGGAGTGGAGCAGAGGCCAGCCTAATAAATCTTCTGTTAGTTCAGGCTCTGAGGTGATGTGGCTGCACCCGGGGGGAGGAAGGGCAGAAGCTGGGCGTTGGGCCCGAGGGACCGAAAAGGAAGTCAGCCGTGGGCAGGCAGAGAGGCAGAATCTCGGTTGCTGAGGGCTGGAGGCAAAAAACAGCTTCTGAAGGAGTGTTGGGGGCAGGAGGGTGTGCAAAAAAACAGGCTGTGGAAATTTTGTTTCAGGTGGCCATACTGCAATGAGAGGATGAGTGATTTTGAAGTGAAAGGTTCTTTATACATAGGAGTAGAAACTGAGAATATATATATATATGTGTATATATATAAAATATTTATAAAAGATTCATGCCTTATTTTGGAATCCTCTTCCAGGAAGACAAAGCAATCAGTTCTTCTTCTTCTAGTGCAGCCAAGATTTTATGCTGACCAAGCTCTGACTTCAAAGCTAGACCTTTTCTGAGCAGGATACTGGGCCTTCTAACCCTTGGAGGTCCCCCAAATCTGAATGTTCTGTAATTCTGTGATTCTGAGCACTGAAGGATAAATCTCTGCTACCTTCACCCCTAATGTCATCGCATCTGTAATCTTACCCTAAAAGAGTATTGATTATAATGGCCAACAGAAGAAAAGCAATTTAAATGTGAAAGGCTCTATATGTTTCAGGTTTGAATTTGCATGTTTGCCAGGTTAGAGCCATTGACTCCTGTGAAACAGACAGATGATACCCATTTCCCACTGATCCAAAGTCCTTACCAAACAGCACTCATTTAGAAGTTGGCTGGTAACTCACCAACAGAGACAAGGATTTGAGCTGTCATAGTGACATGGTGGCCTCACTACTTGCTCGTATTTCTTCCTACCACGAGCACGTGTAAAGAATGCTTTAAAGAGCTAGATTATCACTGTTATGGATTTCACGTGCCTCCAGGCCAGGCAGACAAGCAGGCTGGAGCTAGCTATGCCTGTTTAGCACATAAAGAGGGAGGTTTGGTTTCAAGAACTGTGAGTCTGGTGCTGTCATGAGCATCAAGTCCATACAAGTGTGAGAGAAAAATGCTGCTGGAAGAGAGCAGTTGTTCTCCAGAGGGGCCAGTGGCTTGGACTGGAAAACCCTATCAAAGACAGAACATACAAAGCTGTATATGATTAAAGTTATGGAGCAGCTCTAAACCTATGATGAATTAGACACTCAGTGGATGCCAGAATCTCTGCAAAGTTTCTTGCAAATGTTAAATTTTACTATCACTCTTTCACCATGTGGCTGGGTTTTCTTTTTATAGTGCCTTCTTTAAAATGATCATGAGTTGTAGCTATCCAGAAAAGTTTGTTTCCCTGAAGTAATTTAATTCTAATTATTTCTCCTCAATCACATTCAGAAGAGACTTTGTAGAGGGAGGACTACCAAAACTCTGGAAAACAGATCTGAACAGCTGTACCTCATCACTCTGTGAAAGATTAGGAAGGGATGAAACCTCAGGCTTGTGACTGAAATTGGCCAAAGTAAATACAAAGTGAAATCTTTGAGGGTTTTGATGAAGTTAAAAGTAGCAAAGAAATAAAGGCATCAAATATATTCAAGTCGCAGGCTGCATGGGATATTTGCCTTTCCTAAGTTTGGTTGGGCAAATAAGGTCCTTTATTTCATCAGTAGTCCTGACATCAGTGGGATTCTTTGTATGAGATACTATTCTTTAATGTGAGTGAAAGTATTACAATCTAGTCCTACATTATATTTCTTGTCCATTTAGATTTGGAGCTCCCTGGAAAAGGATGACTTCTTCATATGTACAGAGCACAATTGGTTATGATTCCCCCACAATCATATGTCACTTATACTAAAAAGCTTAAATGTCAAAAGAAAATATTTTTACCTCCATCAGAATATTCATTTTTTAAATATTTTCCTCTAATTTAGACAAAATGGCTACATTCCCATGAAATATTTTAATTGTGCCTAAATTATTATTTCCCATTTGGCCAGCTCTACTCTAAAGAGACTTGGTGAACACAGAGTCACTGTGAATAATCAGAACTGTGGGTGTGATATTTCTTAGTGACCTTTCTATCTTAAATCAAAGGTTGTTCTTTCATGTCTGTTGGAGTTTCTTTGTACTATTCACTTTAAGGAGGAGTGAATTTGAATAATAAAGGAAAAGTTGGCATGTGTATGGATCCCTGTTAAAAGGCAAGAAAGTAACTGGCATAAACCTTTGACAAGTTCATTTTGAAAAGGAGCAGGAGAGATTGGGAAGGGGAGAGTTTTGCTATGGAAAATACCTCTTCATCTGAGATCACACTGAGCTTGCCCAGGGTTTTGAAGGAAATTCTATACTCCAAATTGAGTACTGAAGCACAAACAGTAGTAACAGCCCCCCATGAGTGTCTTGACTAGAAGCACTGGGAGCTCCAAGGTGCCACAGCCTCCAGCTAGTCTGGGTGCCATTGTTCTCAGCTGTGGCTCACAGGCACTGCTGTGAAACAGCTGGAGGAAAAGCAGGCCACCTCACGTAGGCCCCTTCTGTGCTTCCACAATTGGCATTTGAGAAAATAGCAAGGGCAGCCCCAGTGCAACCACCTGAGGTGTTGAGTGCTACAAGTGCTGGAGCACCATTGGCTTTCTCCCAACGAGTCTTTACTTGGAGTAGCCTCGGGACCTTTTCTTTCTTCAACATCAACACACAGTGGGGCTAGCAAGACAGCCAAGGTGTTCCTCATTTTGGAAGATGTATGTAAAGTTTTAAGTTGTCACTGTTCTCAGACTGCTAAGACCACGAATAGTCAAACCAGATATCAATAGCTTTACTGTTGACAGGGAGCAGGATGACATTCTTCGGTTTTTTTCCCAGTAAAGGTGTAGTCAGTAATAAATATCTGGGGTTTGAATATGTCTTTGTATTGTTATATACATGTCACTTAACAGTTCAGTTCCTTGTTGCTCAACAAAATTTCCTGAAGTATTTATTTACTGCCACTTTTTACACTGCTGCTGTGTTCCTCCTAAAGGAGTGATGAATGCATTTACAGAGGACTATGATTTTCTTCATAGAATTGTTAAAATCTTTTGGGCTGGATCATCTAGTCTATCCTCTTGAAATAAGCAGTGACATCTTCAGCTAGATCAGATTGCTCAGAGTCCTGTTAAACCTATTTTTGGATGTTTCCAGGGATGGGGCAACCACAGCTTCTCTGGGCAACCTGTTCCAGTGTTTCACCACATTACAAAAAATTCGTACTATCTAGTCTAAATCTACCCATTTTAGAATTAAAACCCATTACCCCATGTGCTAGTGTTACAGGCCCCACTAAAAAAATTTGTCCCCATTTTTCATTTATGTCCCCTTTAAGTTTTGAAAAGCCACAAAAAGGTTTCCCCAGTGCCTTCTCTTCTCCAGGCTAAACAGCCCCAGTTCTTTCAGTGTTTCCTCACAGGAAAGGTACTCCATCCCTCTCATCACTCCAACAGCTTAATGTCCTTCCTGTGCTGAGGACCTTGAGCTAGATACAGCACTCCAAGTGGGGTCTCACCAGAGCAGATTCAAGGGCCCAAATCACCTCCTTTGACCTGCTGGCCACGCTGCTTTGGATGCAGCCCAGGATACAGCTGGTTTTCAGGACTGCAAGTGCACATTTCTGGTTCATAGTGAGTTTCTCATCCACCAACACACCCAAGTCCTTCTCCTCAGGAATGCTTACAGTCCATTCCCCATCTAGTCTGATTTCTGCTTGGGATTGGCCCAGCCCAGGTACAGGACCTTGCACTTAGCCTTATTGAACTTCTTACTTTGAATTGCAGTACCTATAGTTATTCCTATCCTGCTGGTGCTTGTGTGTTCCCTTTGTAAAGTGTGTGTGCCTGGGTTGTGATCACCTCACTGGTGATCACACTTTCTATTATGAAGCTGCTGTTGACTGAATTTTCAAGAAATACCATCAGATGTATCTCTCCTTATGTTTCATTTTTACAAGTACACAGGGAGAAGGAAAATAAAGTGTTTTCTTTTTACTATTCAAATTGCTGCTTGGAAACAATATATGTCATCTCTAGGCTCAAAGTGCTAAATAACTTTGTTTCATAAACACACAGCTATTTTGTCCAAACAAACTGCTTCATCAAAATGTTGGAAATGTACTGTGCCACTGGGACAGTTCTGCCATAGACAGTTATATTTGTCTCTCTTCTCTTATTTGTGCTTTAGGGAAAAAAATGCAACAATAAAATCACTATTGTTTTTATTATTCAAATATTTTTTTGAGCCTATAGAAGAGAAATGGTTATTATACACTATGTAAATGATGTCTTTAAGGGAAGCAGTCTTACCAACACTCCTACTTTAACCCTTCTGCAGCACCTAGCACCTCATTCTTCTTTGTCTGTTGACAAACAAGGCCAATTAACATCAGCAAGGTAATTAACTACAGCTCCAGGTAGTATTTGCATCCCTTCTATTGCTGTTTGGAAGCTGTCTCTTCTCCTTACCTCCTTGCAGCTTGAAGGTGCTAATTTTAACACCTACAAAGAATGGAGTTTGGATTTGGATGAAAAGAGAGCAAGACTGCTTTTTTCATATTATTAAAACACTGGATGAAAAATTATAACACTTAAGTGTTTTCAACATTCTGCTATATTTGTTTCTCCCCCCCCCCCCCCAAATCATTTTCACATTTTGGGATGCTTTTTCAAATTTCTTATATTCCATATGGCAAATTATTATTTTTCAGTGTCATGTACTTAGAGTGAGAACACTCTGTAGATGGACTTAACCAGTGGTCCAAACTCTGGCTAATCAGGTTTGTTGCCAAGGAAAATAGAACATTATTCCTGGAGGCACGACAGGCATTTTATTAAAAGATTGTACCAGCTGGAAACTAATTATTGCCTTTGTTTTAAATCGTCATTCAAAAGTCTAATGCTTTAATTTCAATAGGAAATAAATTTTTAGAAAAATTACAGCTCACCTGTTCTTGTAATTTTTATTGGGGTATGCTAGACTCATATAATTATTCCTGATAGTGTTATTTGTCTTGGTTTTGATGAGGCTGTTCTTACCTGCAAGTCAACAGTTAATCCTTACTTTTATTTCCCGTCTGTCTGATACCCCAACTCATTTTGGAGCGAGGAAGAACATATGCAGCAGGTGGGCTGTGTTTCTAATAATTAGTTTTCTTAAACATGTTACAAAGAGCCTTGCCAAGAAAATATCACTGAAGCATTTTGAGCCCAGCTGGCACTGTGTTGAAGCCTGGAGAGGAGAGGAGAGAACAGGAAACTGAGCCATGTTCATCTGTGGAGTCTCTCAGCCAAATTCACCTGTAGGTGGGTTTGAGTCTCCCTGTGCTGTAGAAAATGTTTTCGCCTGGGATTATGTGGAAGGAAACAGAGGCAGTTTTTTTGGGCAACTTGCATGTTGAATGAGCACATTTACTTTTCCCTCTGGATGAAAGTCTTATCAAACATAGTTTCATTTGAGCAAGGAGCTCTTGAGGTTGAGAGGAACTGCACAGCTCAGTTCTCTGGCTCAGTTGCTAGAGTGCAAAAGCACCCAGAGTAAGAACATGCTGATGGACAGCAAAGCCTGAACGAAGGCTCTCTGAGCCTTTCTGGACAGAAAATTCTTAACAAAGGCTCCCTAAGTCTTCCTTTTCCAGCTTTCCAAGCCAGAAATAGATAAGAAATGTCTAAGAGCAATAGCAGTAGGGGTGCAGTATGGCTCTGTGTTTTGGCAGTAAGTCGGATTTCACGGTCTCTAGATCAAAAACGCCTCAGCCACGTAATGCAGAGTGCTGACATGGTATGAACTCACACTAGCATTTCAAATCTCTTCCAAAATGTTGAGGGATTAGGATTTTGACTGCCTGCCTTACTATCAGATCAAGTCATTGTCTGTCTTCCTGCAGCAAGCATAAACTCTATATGCCTTGGCTAATCAAATGGAAATATGACCTTGGGCTTGTTCCTGAACTGAGTTAAATTTGTATTGCTGGATTATATTTGTCAGGCAGTACACTAGCTGTAGAGTACCAGTGTGAGTACTCCCCTCCCTTCTCTCAGAGAAATGGGAAAAAAGCAAGGCTAGAGTGGTTTTCCTTAGCACTTTTCCAAATATTGCTGAACTCTTCTGGCCGGACCACTCAAATAAATTCAGTTTTATGAAACATGGAAAAGTTCAGAAAGGTTACATGCATTTGAAAAGTGCCAGGTAATCCTGTCAGCCCTGGGTTTTATACAGCAAGTCAGTTCCAGAATATATGTTACTCTTCAGATAACCATAATTAGCAGATTGGTGATGCAGTACTCAACCTATTTTAAAAAATTCATGCCAAGTAAACTCTGTCATGCACACAAGCTTCTTTTCTCCAAATTAAATTTCTCCAAATTTTTGGTAGGAAAAAGCATAATCTGTTTTATAAGGCTTTTAGACTTTTTTTCTTGGTCTTTATTGGAAAAATCAAACCATGGACCTCTTCTCCCTCTTTGTGACATTGTCTTGATAGAAGCTTGATGTAGAGAATACTAATGTTCCCAGTAAAAGCTTCTCTTTTATATATGATTTGCTATATGTGTAAGATAATTTCTGTAGCAGAAATTATTTCTTGTGCTATAATCTTCTGACAGCCTCTGAAAAAAAGAATGGATGTTGCCCTTTCCTACTCAGTAGGGTAATTCTGAATATGTTGCCAGGATGCAGCCACCTACCTCAAACTATTGCTAGAGGCAGTTTAGCAGCAAGGCCCATTTGTGCAGTAAAAGCTCTATGATTAATTTAATACACATGAAGCACTGACTTCCCTAGGGAAAGCAGAAATAGGATCAGAGAAGATAACCAGAGAGTTTGAAGGCTTCAGGAGGACAAACAGGTGTTGCCTCCCACTTTGCATTTTAGTCTGGAGGATACATTATTTTCTTCTTTGACTTTTGCTTCAGGAAGATTTTTTTTTTTTTAGTGAAGTCTAAGTCCTGATGCATGAGCTAAAAGCCATCTGTGTGCTTTTTTCTTTTATCCTTTTTGGGTGTTTCTGTTGCAATTGACTCTCTGCAGTTCATGGATATGAAAAGGCAGAGCAAGAAAGTAAAAAACTCAAGATGCCCTTTGGGGAAAGGAACATACAGTCAATCACCTCAAGGTCATACGAAGTATAATGGACTTATACACTGGTGTAGGTTGAACTGATTTGTTTCATTAATTAGAACTCATACTGTGTTTGCAAAAAAAAAAAAATTGACATTAGCAGAGCTATGTTACTTGGGAAATGTTTCTGTTTCATTATATTGAATTTTGTAGTCAGAAAATAAGCCTTTGCTTATTCAGTAACAATTTTATCTTTTTTCATTAGCAAAGCAAACATTTTGTCATGTTATGTAGGAAAAATTTTGTATTTTTAACAATTAAATAAGTACCAAGTTATTGTGACTGTGGTTTGGTAGAGGTTAATGCCAGATTCTGAAAAGGTGCTGCACTCTGAGTTTCTTGTGCACATTAGTGGGCAAACCAGAAAGAGAACATCAAACATTAGTGTAATTTTTTTTTTTTTTAAAGGTGTATTTTTCTCAGGGGAAAGGTGAGGAGGAGTGGGAAAAGAGAGAGTTCAAGGTAGGGAGGATGTGTTGGAGAGAGGAAAACTGAAGGCAAGAAAGAGTTGTATTGGAATGTATTTACAGGAAAATAGGACTGATTAATTTTTTCTCTAATAAGATAAATTCAAAAATATTTTATCATGATCTAACAATTGCATGTTGTGACTGCTGCTTATCCTGCAAATCATAGAATGGTTTAGTTTGGAAAAGATCTTGAAGATCATCAAGTCCAGCTATTAACCCAGCATGGCCAAGTCCACCACTAAACCACATCCCTAAGTGCCACACCTACACGTCCATTAGGGATGGTGACTAAACCACTTTCCTGGGCAGCCTGGTCCAGTGCTTGACAACCTCTTCTGTGAAAGAATTTTTACTAAACCTCCCATTACTTTTTCTATGATTGGATCACATCATATCTCGCTTCCCCATCTGGCTGGGGTCAGTGGTGACTGATAGACTGGGTGTATTTTTCTAATGGTGCAGAGGGCTGGATGAGGGCATTCAGTCCTGCCTGTCCTGCAAATCTGTTATTACAATGCTCTACCCAGGCATCTTTATTTACCAGTGTTCCTGCAAATGTGCAAGTAGCAGCTCACTGGGTGAGCTTTGTGGTTTGTTAGCTCGATGCCTAGTGTAACATGGCTTTGATCTATGAAGTATCCATTAATATTGCTGCAACCCACATGGCTGGTGGGTTGCAGCAATAAAACCTTTCTGTCTTTCTCATGCTAAGTATTATCTGTCCTCTGGAGAAATCCTGGTGAAATCAGTGGATCTACAAGGATATTGCTCAGTTTAACAAAGATGGCAAAAACCTCTTCTTCTACACTTCATTCTTAATTGAAGACATGTTCCACAGCAGGAGTATACGGTTTGTGTCCAGTGTGATCGCTCCTTCCCTTTTTTCCATAGCCTGATTAAATGGGTTGTTTCAGTGAAAGAGAGCACCTCACTATAATCACCATCTTTCTTTTTGCGACTCCTTCCCTCACTGTTGGAGGAACATTCAGTCAGTCATGCTAGAGTGAGGTGAGCTTGGGAAAGGTCCCAGACGAAAGGATACGATTCATGATAACCAGTCAGGTTTCATGAGGAACTGCAAAGGTGACAGCTAAGAGAAAGAGCATGAATTGCTCTTTGCTTACGGCAGCTAAGTCCTTTCTCTTGTTCTTGGGCAACTTTCTGCTCCACAGTTTCCGTGCATATGTGATGAGTTGGGCCTTCCGACCAAGACTGGTGATCTGGTGGATGTTCAGAAACAGCATCCAGGTGCAAGGGTTTTGTCATGACATGAGAAAAGGGTTGTGGTACTGTCCTTCTCCATGTTCTAAGTAGAAGTAAGGGATGGACCTGCCTAGAGTTAAACAGCTTCGTACTACCATCCCACATGGATAGTTGTTCTGGCACTGTAATTGGCCTCGAAAATTAGGTTGCTGAAAGAATCTTCTAGCAGGAGAGCTGGTCCAAAATTAGTAGGAGAATGGTGTCCCTGCTGCAGAGCACTGCAAAAACAGAGTTGCACACAACCACACTCTGACACATCTTGCTGTCTGCATAGTCAAGGAGTCCCACATCAAAAGAATGACTTGCTCCCCCACTAACTCTTTTAATTTCTATTGCTTGCATTCCCCATTTTCAGCTGTCCCTTGTGTCACATTCCTCCAATTTTTAATTTTCCTGAGTAAACTCACCCTTTCAAATGGGGATAACTTGTCTGCTCTTTGGCCCAACTGTTTTTCTTAAGTGTTGTAACTAAAAATTCTGAACTACTTAGCTGGTACTTCTGGGTTCTTCTCTTCACAGACCATATCAGCCAGGGAAAGCAGTGCTTTCTTTTTCTAACTGTAGCACTTTTGTTGTCCTGACAGAACTTATTTTGACTGAAAGTGCTAATAATATCTTGTTTTTCCTGCTACTGCTCTGCATTTTTCTAGCACTGCAGACAATTTCACTGAAAGCTTAACCAACATGCCCTCCTCCATTTGCTGTGTCAGGTCAGAATGCCACAAATAATTTCAATGTAGCTTTGGCATTTTTCCAGCATTAGCTGCCTCTTCACTTCAGGATTCAGCCTATGCACCTCTGCATTGTTGACCTCTGAAGCTATTGATTTCTGTAGCTGGAATACATTCAAGTTGCTGAAAGTTGCTGAAGGAAAAATCTCCTTCCCCTTATCAGCAAAAACGTTTAGTCCTTCTGTAAGCTGGATTTTTAATTTTGGGGTTTGCTGCTGGAAAATATTGTAAACAGTGTTTGTTTATTAATAGCATCTTGTTTATTATTTGCTATCCAGACACTTAATAAAAAGTAAATAACAAAATGTTTTGTTTACAGAAGATAAACACAAGTCTGTTCATCCAGTGGCAGTGAGGTTTTTACAGAACCTTCTGATTTTCATCCTTTTCCACATCAGAGAGATGCATTCCTCACATCTGGGGGGTTGATCAGGGGCATCTGGAAAAGTCTGTGCAAAAGAGCAGTTCATTCAGTCTCCCACCCACCCTACTCTAAATGGAAGAGGACATACTTCTCCAGGCAGTACTGACTATGAAGAAATGTGCCTCTTTCTTTTGGAACACAGAAGTTCTTTGTTGCCAAACTTCAGTTGTTCTTGTGTTCTAACCTTTTTTGTTCTTACGTATTTTTAATGATATCTAGCCAGTGACTGCTGTTTCTCATGCGTGGAAAATATAATTAAAGACACCTGTACACCACAGACGGTATAGAATAATTTCCATCATTCTTAACATATTATGGATTGTTGATGAATTCTCAGCAGTGATTTGGCTCAGGAGTAGCGAAGTGTGTCTGATTTCACTGACCTTCTCATTTGCACCAAGTCTGCTTCACTGTGTTCTGCTAAAAGGGGCCTTGAATTAAGAACAAAACTTGTTTGCCACTGCTGCCTCCTTCATTAATTATGTTTGAGCAGGCTGCATTTGTGACATTTTATACACTTTGACCACCATATAATGGGGGGGAAATCATATTCTATGGCTGTGTCTTTCTCTTGGACAGTTTTGTTTTTCTTGGTTGTCTGGGTTTTTGTGGTTTTTATAAGAGTTTTTTGATTATATGGTTCTGTGGGGCAGCTTCAATGGCTGTGGCCTCAGAAGTCTGAGAAAAATGGGCAGCTGCTGATCTTGCAGTTGTATGTTTGTCTGTGTACCTGTAGGTTGAAGGGCAGTATTATTTCTTGAAATATTCCCATCAACTGAAACACAAAGTTTGCTTTTATGAGAACTGAAAAAAAAAAAAAAAAGGAATCTAATGTGTATTTTAGTCTTTAAAAATACATATGGCTGCCAAACAAAGCTATAAATTTTATTTTGTCTAAACCAAAAGAAAGGTTCAATCTTCCCAGTATGAGACATTATGGTTTTTAATTTTCTTCTGAGAGTTCAAGGCTCATACAACTAGTTTAATTCTTCCCTCTGGAGCTTGTTATCCATCATTTTAACAGTTTGATACAAAATGCTGTTTCCTGATCCTGGTCTTTACTAGCTTTCTTTTTTAACTAACTAAATATTTTTCTTCCTCTCCACCAACCCCCCCCCCAGTTTATTTTTCATACTCTACCCATCCTTCCCACAAATATGATCAGGTTTTTTGACCAAGAAATTGTCTTCATTTTGGATATAATAGCTGATTATTGTCACAAATATTACCCAATGTGTGCATGTGTGGAGTGAGGAGTGAGAGACTTTTTATTTCCTATCGAGTACCTCATGTCTTGCACACAGGTTTTTTCATATATTTTGTCATCAGGTGTGTCTTGCAGGTTCAGATGGAAAGACTGTGTCTGCTGTAGTTGTGCCAGCTTCCCTGCTAAATGTTTGGCAGAGAAAGGTGCAAAACCCTATTCATGACCAGTGGAAATCAAGACTTAAAAGCAAATTCCCCCAGTGACCAGATTTTACATTTCCTCCCCATCCCACTGCTTTTATCTCATAATGAAGCCTGAGTTTCTAAGAAAAATTAATTTTAACTGAAGAAATAGAGTTTCACTGTAGAGAAAATAGTATTTTTTCAACTTATCATGCCTTATAGGGGTTTTGGTTTATAAGAGTTCTTATTCTAATTTGATATTGCCAAGTGCTGAATGTGTAACTTGGAAATCAGAAGAACAAGTCATGCTTTAGTCTCCACACAGCCACCTCAGGTCTATGTAACTACTCTGGCTGGTGTAGCTCTGTCCTTCCACGTCTTTGCTTTATTGCTACAGAGACAGAGCCCTGCCCTCTAAAACCTGATTTTTTTTTTTTTAATGATTTTTAATTGAGGTGACAAAACGTTTACAGAATGCACACAGACACACCAAATTTACACTTTTCTTCCCATGAATCTCTGCTCACTCTCTCCACCAACTACTGCTCTTTTCCTTGCTCTTAATTCACATCCAAATGTCTGACTTCCAGGTGTCATCCCTTTCCTTGGTTTGGAATCTCTACTTACAAAAGATCAACATGAGGGGTTTTGTTCCAGTGGCACAAAACCTCCTCCCATCCACAGTGAAAATCATGTTGGTTTTCAAGAGGTCCACAGGGATCCAAGTAAAAAGGTGAGGTCTGCTTATAAGGTGTACCTTTCAAAATTTCAACAAAACAGGGTATTAAAATCAGTCTCAACACTCTGAGTTTTAAGAAATTATTTCCTACTGAACTGATTGGGAATCTTTACACTTTGCTTATGTGTCCCACATAGTTTTGCAGACTTTGGGCAATGTACTGCACTTCTTGGTGAGTTCAGCACAGCAGTGGACAACCTTGACCCCCCAGACATAAAGAATTCTTGGTGATGTACACACTCAGGTATTTGCAGAATGGGTTCAGCTTAGTACATCTCCTAATGTTTTTATTTTCACTGTGAACTTTGCTTGTGCTATATTGTTGCAAGCTGGATCATGTTTCAGCAGTAAGACTGGCACTGATGAGCCAGTGACATCAGTGTGGTTTGGCATTGGAGGAGGCTGAGACTAACTCCTGCAATTTACAGCCCTTTGTGAAATAAATACATCACTAACACTGCTTCGAATTTCTTA
This sequence comes from Myiotriccus ornatus, assembly GCA_036023395.1. Lineage (NCBI taxonomy): Eukaryota > Metazoa > Chordata > Aves > Passeriformes > Tyrannidae > Myiotriccus > Myiotriccus ornatus. The sequence continues at coordinate 59,736,661 of JAYRBT010000082.1, read as the reverse complement.
TTCTGGGGGTTTTTTAATGAATTTTTGTACTGAAGGTGCTGATTAGTTTTGGTTAATTTGGTTTTAAAATAAATAATTTTCTGATATGTGAAAATATAATCCAATATGTATTGAATATCTTTGGCCAAAATCAGCTGGATTTTGTGTTGTTTTGTGTTGTTTCTGACGACACATACACAAAAAAAGGGTTACAAGTACATACTTGTAAAAAAGTAATTGCAAGCACCAGTTTGGTAAGTAGATTGAGACCTTTGTGTCAACACAAATGCACACTTGTAGAGGTAGTGCTTTTATAAAATCCAACCTCCCTTTTTTTTTTTTTTTTTTTAATGGAATCTAACCAGCTAATAAAATCTAAGCTGTGTGACCACGCAAAACTACTCCAAGTGAGTATGTTTCCCTCTGCTTCTGAATATGTACAGGGGAGTTACTATTTTTAAAAAATGAAAGAGTTTCTCTTTAGAAAAATATTTTATATCTGTTGCACTGGTGGCATTCTCAAATGTTAGTGAATTACCTATCTATTGGCCAATTATATCATGTAGGACACTTACATGAATTGGGAATATACTATAATCTCCACAGTTTTAGATGAAGCTCAGTAAGAAACAATATTTTCAAATCTAACAGAAACACATTTAGACCATGCCTCAAACTGGCTGTTCTAGGATACAAGGCTTTTGGATTCCTGATATCTAAAAGGATTATTTACTCTTGGCTTCTCCACATATTATACAAGAAAAAGGGAATTATAAACCATACCTTGAAAAATTTGGTCAGGTTTTATGCCTCAGACTTGGCAAGTTTGCCTTACTAGGAAGCAGCTGTTTCATTATAAAGTAAATAGTAAAAATTAAGTTTTTGAAAATAAAGGGGTGATAGAGGATAAAAAGAGGGACTGACAGGAGAGGTTTTACCAACACATATAGCTCTGAAAGGGCAGCTAATCCCCTACTGTGTTATGAGAAGAATTGCCTGTTTTTTTCAACAGGCTGCATATGATCAATATTTGCATCAAACCACTCTGAGAAGGAGAAACACAGATTCCCCTCATTTTGGGGAACTGTGGTGTATGTGCCATGCACCATACACATTGTCATTGCCATGTACAGTTTCAGGGCAGCAGGGTACACTATCTTGTATTTATTTGATTTGAAGCTAAGTATGATTTAGCAGCTCACAGGGAAGTCTGCAGTGGGTCCAGATGTAAGAAAGGTCTTACACCTGCCAGCTCTGGTGTCCCCCAGAGTGTGACCCCACACCTCACGTGGCCACCTCCTTCAATGGAGACAAGCCAAACCTTCTTTGAATCTGGCATTTTCTTCCTGCAGTTGTTTACTTCCAAAATACTGCTTACAAGACATGTGAAGTAGAGGGAATTACTTTACCAAGATGAGAAATGCATAAAGTTAGCAGCGCTGTGGTTGACTGGTTTGTCTTCTTCACTTAGAGCGAAGTGATATTCAAAGTGTCAGCCGCATTTAAGCTGTATTTAAGTGAAAGTGACTCCAAACTGGCATGTAAAATTTAATTAAAACACCATGTCAGCTCCTGTATTTGCATTCTGAAGGTTGTGACTGAAATAGCTGTTAATGCTATATATTAATACAAAATAATGAAATTTCTGGGGTCAGTTTCCTCATGGAAGATAAACAACAAAAATACAGAATTAATGAGGCCTCATTTAAAAATGCAAAGTAGATGCTGTATTCAGCAGAAAATTAAGTTAACCAATAAACTAATATGACATTTTAAATTGTGAGTGGAGGCTATACATTGGGAAGATTTAAGGCAGTTTAAAGACAGATAAAATTAGTAATAATATAACTGCGCTGAATATCTCTATCCATTCATTTACACTGAAAGGGTCTTACTCCTAAATATGTAACAATAGTTATAACAAGTGGTTTTTGTAGGAAGAATAACTTCATTCTTTTATGTCCCTTTTTTTCTGTATAGAAATGAGTTTGAGAGAATTTAAGCTGGAGAAACACGTAAATTGGTGCTGTGGCTGCAGCTTCATGTTGGTTACACAATACAAGGCAAACACAGCGTCTGTGTAGGTTCTGTGTGTCTGCTGCATGTCCTACATTTGGTGGCAGATTTGTTTTTATTGTGAAATACAAACGTGGGAGACCATGGCCACACAGTGATGGTCCTTCACATAGACATTGAACAAAATATCAGTGTAGAAAACCCAATTTCATTGTAATGGTGGAGAATAGAGAGAAGAAGCCTCCTAATGGGAGTGGAAGTGGTTCCTTAAGGTATGTAGCTTCATATAACGAGGCAGATTCTAAGCAGAGAAGAGCACGTTTAAAACTACTTGAAGAGAAAATGCCATCCCATTTTCTTTCTTGTGTTTTTTCCTTTGCTCTGTTCTTCTTACCAATCAGTATTATTTACCTGAGTAGTCTTTTTCTTGGAAAATAATTCTGTATATTTATCATTCTGCAGATAATTTCTCTCTCTGACTAATCCCCTTCTTTTTCCTGTAAGCATTGGGGTTGTCAGCCAGCTGCTGTCCCCCACGTGAGTTTGAAGGCCTCAATCTCTCCTTTCCCTGTCTTGCATACATGTATTTTGTTCTTTATAAACTATTTTGAGAATAAATTATCCTGATTGCTGTGACATTTTGGGGTTTAATATCTAAAAAATATACCCAGGGAGATAGTAGGAAAATAAAAATATGAATAGGCCAAAGAATCTGCTAAGAGATAAGAGAGAAGGTTTAGTTGAAAAGTGATCCTGATCGCTCAGTATACATAGACTAAAGCACAGAATCTTTGCTGTCATGTCTAAATACTATTGCATTTTCTTCCACCATCACTGATTTCTATATAATCCTATATTTTTCTGACCTTTAGACTACATAAAGAGTATCTTTCAAATGTACAGACTTCAAGAAAATACAAGTCCAGTTTTAGCAAGCTTCTTAGCTTCTTACATCATCATAAGGGCAGCTGCGCTTGTCATAATGTTGCAGGACCCCGTAAAGCTAAATACATTGTATTTCATCACAGCACCACGAAGATAGATCAGTCTCATTGGGTTTTGTCAGGTGAAAACTGTACAAAGCTCTGCCCTGGCTCTTTCAGTGTTTTTAGCCTGTCAGTCACCATATTACTTTCTTTCCATGCATAAAATAGTTTGTGCCTCTTTAGGTGCAGAGGTCATTTTGCACACTGGGTGTAGCTCCTAAAATGAGCCAGAGAGGAGGGGATATGAACATGGGGGAACAGCTTCAGGAACTGTAAGGGAACCACTCCCAGCTAGTTAAAAAATTATTTCCATGTGAGCTAATACAATTCCTAAATCTCCTAGTGGAAAAAGAATTCAGTATTTTCTAGTTACATCTGGAAAGGCTCTTAAAGTTAAAATTTTTATGACATGGTTATTCTAGAAGTGAAGTGGAAGCTCTGTTTAGCTTTCAGTCTAGTTTCCTGAATGCTCTTATGGCTCTCAGGGTATTTTCCCAGCTCTACTAGCATCTGAATTATAAGAACCAAAGATTTAGGTACAGTTGTACATGCCTTGTAGTTTATGAGTTTTAATGAGTTTTCTGAATAACCAAAGTGAATATGTTTCCCTTATGGACAGTTTGTGTTTATATGTGTGTATTATATGTGTGTGTTGTGCTAAATGTGTTTTATGGAAAACATTAGAGTACTGAGTGCACGTATACTTCATATAAAATCCCTTTTCAGGTTGCTTAGGATTTCACAGCAATACAGCTTGCACTACTAGCACTTAAGATTTTATGAATACCTGATGAACAGGGCAAAGATATACCTGTATCCTTGTTAAAGTGTGTGTGTGGGGTGTATGTATGTGTGCATGTTCAGCACAGGCACTGATTTCTGCAGGGAGTTGAGCACAATCAACTTTCACTGAAATCATGGACTACCATGAAAGGTTGTTTAAAACTATGCAACTTCTCCATTCTTGTTTTTCTTATATAAGAATGTCTGAAAAGAGGTAAATGTCAGGTGGAAGGGTTTTTTGGCTTGTTGGCAACACTACCGATTTTAGAAATACCAGACAAATTAGAATCTGGCTTTTTTTATTTTTCTGGAGGACTGTCAGAAGACTAGAGTGAGGTTTATTCTGAGCTTAGTCACCCTTATTCAATCTAATTAAAATATGTACCTTTTTCTCCAAGTGCCTTCATTCAGTCCCTCTGTAGATCTCCACATACTGTGGAATTTTCCAGTGCAGACAGGCCTGTTGTTTTGAATGTAAAACAGTCTGGGAAAAACATACCCCATTTTCAGTGACTTTTCTCCATAATGAATAAATACATAGAGGGGAACAGCACAGAGAGGAGCTTTTCCCTTCCTTACTTTTCTGAAGCATTAAATACACACTTCAATGCCAAAACCCCTCTACTCTGAGTAAGTGGGATGCTTAGAAAACAGGTTTTAGAAGCGATCCTTTAGCAAAGGTATCCTGCCATTTTTATTGTCTAAATTACAGATAACTTTTATTGCTCTTCTTTTTCAACTCTAGTCAGTGAATCTGCCTGAGAACAGTTTATGTACTAAACAGCTCATTTACATATAGTGAGATTGTTAGAGTAGACAGCTATCAAACTTGGTGCTTCCAAAAACTTTATATGTGGCTCTGTAGAAATAACAAAGTAAATACATCCAAAAAGAGAAATGAGATGCATCATTTTGAATAGTGTTAGGCTTAACTACTGGATGATTGATCTATAAAATGAGGCAAAACCACTACTTCATCCGAAGTCGTGCCTTTGTGCACTTATGCCTAAAGTCAATTCAAGCCTTCAAATAAAATAATTGACCCACTATATATAACACACAGAGGGGAATTCATTCTGTGACAAGTGTATACTTTCAGAACATATCAGCAAACCCTTTGCCATTAAAAAACTTGTTTAAGTTGTACGCTTGGTTAGAAAATGTGGAAGAACTGCATTTGGAAAGCACAGGGAAGAGAGAAACATGTTGCAAGTGTTTATGTTGTTTTCCTTCCTATGAATAATTCCTAGGAATTTGTAGGAAACTTCTGACAGCATATTGGCCTTCCTCCCTTCTCCTCAAAATTAGAGCAGAAGTTCGGGGTTTGCTAACCACTAACCAGCTGTAATTCTGTAATTTCCTCTGATGCCCTGTCCTGACTGGTGCAAGACTGGCTGGCTCTGCTAGCATTTTCTGGCATTTTTACCAGGTTTCTGAATAGGTCAGTCTGATGGGAGTCTTTAAATACAAACAAACAAAGAAACCCAAAACCAAATTACAACAACAACAAAAACAACAAAACCCAGCAAATAAACCCCACTCAAATGTTATGAGTAGAAGGAGTCCATGTGCTGTGACAACGTGACAGAGAAATCCTCAATCAGATTTTATAAGCAGGGACTTCAAAGCTGAGGGAGATCAGGTTAGGATAGTACCAAAAAGGGGTGCCTAATGTTAAAATTTAATTTAATTCTATCTCAATATTTGGAAACACCAGATTTAATACCTCTTACTGGCTGTGTGTGTGTGCCTATCTTATAATCTCAGGCCAGAACTTGCTTATACTAGAGAGCCCATTGCTCACAGGTGTCTTTGTACAGGAAGAGGTACTGCTTCAATATGTGTGAATATGACTTTTGAAGATGCAGCTTTTATAGATGAATCTCTGATAAATTTCTTTTGACGATGGGGTCTTTCTTTTCTATGATTCTTTTAAGAAAAATACAGAAGGAAAACTTAGTTTAGCTGTCAGGGACTTAAAAAATACTGTTTCTGCATAGGATGTTTAAGGCTTTTAGTACTACCCCATCACTAAGGATCAGTGCTAAATCTGAACACTGCAAAGAGAAAATCAAATTGCACATTCCACTATATTTTTCTGCTTTCTCTTATGTGCCTTTATTTTTGGGGAATCCTGATATGCAAAGTATTATTCATCATTGATGGTTGCCACATATGGGATTGCTTTTTGCCATGTTCTCCACGTAACAGGAGGATGGCCTGTCTTCTTTCGGTGTGTTGGAATGTTAAGTCAAATAAAATACAAAGTCTTCTTAAAGTTTTGATTTTGGAAATAGGGTTTATTTTCTAGACCAAAAAATAAGTGATTATGTTCTCCTTTCTGTTACTGCTTTGTGTAACACCTCCAGGTTTGTGCCATATAAAAGTTTTTAAAATTTGAAATCAGAATGAGAGAAATTCTGAGTTAGATTTTCTTTTAGCACTCTGTTTTTTGTACAAGTGTTAGGCAGCTCTTTAAACTGCCACGAAGAAGCCATGGAAGGCACCCCAGGAGTTTGGAAGTAGAGAAAACAGTAAGAGTTATTTTTTTACATTACCCTACAGGAAAACCTTCTGGAGCTGAGGTCTAAACAGAAGACTTCAGTGCAGACAGAAGCTTCAGCAGTAATACAGCAGTCTGTGTAAAATTTTTGCTCCAGTTTAAACCTACAAGTTGTAGCTCTACCCAAATTTGTCTCTCAAATACATACTGTAAGCCACCACTAGCACTCCAGCATTGCACTGTCTAACATTCAATTTAGACACAACTCCTTTAGGAAGCTACTATGGAGCTGTGATTTACTGCTCAGTATTATTTCTTACTCTGGGATATGTAATTAAAAGAGAAACACCTTCACTCTCTAACTAATGTGTGTAAAGGGTAACCCTTTACAACCAGGAATGGAATTTTGAAAAAGAGGGAAGGAAATACAAGGACCCATTTAGTTTTCCATTAGGAAACTGTGTAGTGATATTCAGAGGGGAAGACACCACAATTCCCATAAGCAATGATAATAAGAAAAACCAACAACAAAACTGACTACCGAGTACTAGTACATCATGTGTGTATCGAGACAGGTTTTGTCACCGCTCTGTCGATACCGTCTTTGTTGTGACCTGCAAATGCAGGTAATGTAAACATGTAAATGTGCCTTTACATTACTGCCATTCATTAATGGATCATACACCTAAAGTGCCTGTGGAATGGATGTTCTGTAGGCTTCTGGTCCGGTTTTGGCGTAACTGGTTTGCATGGATTTTAAAGGGAAGAGATTACATTAAGAAAACAGCATCTGTCTATCTATCTATCTGTCTATCTGGGGGAAATGGCAAAGTGTGAATCTGTGTGACAGCAGACCCTTTAGTGAAACTGAATTAGTCCCACCTGCACAAGCAGGCTGTTCACGAGGAGGTATAAGCAATAGTGAGGACAGCGGTTTTTCAGGCTGGTGATGGCAGGTTCAACACATCCAGTGTTTCTGTCAGTGTCAGTATTTTTCAGCCTGAGGGAAAACGTAGCCTGATGCAAACTGCATTTAGGGTTGTGGCACTCAAATGGGAAGCATTTTTATAATCAGTCTATTTCATTAAATGAAAGGAGAAGACCCACTGTGACATGCTGGGATATATGCTGTTAATTGCTCGTCATAACAATTCTGTTTCTTCAGTAAGATTTCCCTTTTCCCTTACCTCCTCTCCCTATGAAATGATCTTGTCAATATGGAACGAGGAACCCTGAGGAATCCATAATTTAATGAAAAATTGCTGTTGCCATGGCATAGAGTTCATACGTTTATATTGAAATAATTTCTCAGTCTTCATTTGCATCCCCTGCCTCTCTAAACAGTTATATCAGCTGCTAGGATTCAAACAATTAAAAATACTCAATTATTAAGGAGAAATTAAAAGAAGTAATCAGCTTAACACAATTTCAGTTCAAAAAAACCATCCCTGGCAGCTCACGGGAAAAGCATATTTGTAAGCTGTTAACATCCCAAATTGGTTTAAGTTAAAATACATCAGGGCAAGATTAAACCGATGCAAAGACAGTAGAAAAAGAACTAGTGTTTTCTTTTCACTGTGAACAATATGAAATTTCGTCAGTTTTTGTTGTTAGTATGTCATATGAAAATATTATGCTGAAGCCTACTATGCAGGCTGTTACAGTTTCTTGGATGGTACCCTTTGCTATAGATTTCTTGGCATTCACTGAATTCCCCTGTTTATTTGACTGAAATGCTTGTACCAGGGTTTTTCATATTCCATCTTCCGTGTTTGAACATGAGAGAATTTTCTCCTCTTCTTATTTTTTTTAATTTTTTGGTTTTGTGGGTTGGTGTAATAGTTTTTTAAACCTGATGAACTGATAGTAACTGGGTTGAACTTAACAAAAGAAGAGGCAGATGGTACTTACACCTCCTTTGTTATTCCTAAAACACCTATTGCCTTAGTTAGCAGCCTCTGCTGTTAACATCTTGGATGTCTGCAGGATAGATGCTGCAAACTGCACTGCAGCTCACCAGATGATTTTGTAGCACATGGGGTGGTGCAATCTGTTGTACAATCAACAAGAGCATTGACCAGCTTGTATGCCCCAGGTTAAAAAAGCCTAAAACCATAAAAGTTTGGCTCCTGACCCTTTAGATATGCCGAGCCAAACTCTGGGAAAGTAGAGCTGAGGAGTAAAAGTTTGTGTTTCCATTTTACTTCTGCCACTAAAGACTTTAGCTCAGAGTACCAGACACAGGCAAGAGTTCCAGACCTTCCTGGGATGCCCAGCTTCAAAGCTTAAAGTTGTGGAAGCTCTCTGTCCTGTCCTGTGTGCTTTCCTTGTGTCACTCTCTCCCTGTTCTACAGTACACTAGTATTATTTTTTTCTTTTCCTCCCCCTTCCCTTCCCTTTCCAGAATATCCGCTTCACTGTACATTTGATCCTCGATCATTTGCACATCTGTGGTTGAAATTCACCTCTAGAAGAAAGTCCAAACACAAGCTTGGGCACTACCAGACACTCCTAAACTTTGAGAATTGAGTCATGCCTGTGCTTTGTGGTCTGGGACTGTCCCAAATGAAATTGCTGACCTTGGTTTGATGATTTCACTCCTGCCTGGGTGAACCTCAAACCGCTGCTTTGAAAATGAAGCTTATTTTGCTCAGAAGGAGGCTATTCCCTTTTGTGGCATACCACATAGTGTCCATATGTCAGGGTTAACATGAAAGTCCTAATGGTTTTTCAACTTGGTGAGTTGCATGTCTCTGAATTTTAGCCCACTAGAAAAGTAGAGCCAAAGCAGCCTTTACGAAAAGATGCTATTGTAACTGTTCTCTAGTTCTCTCATCAATAGACGGGATGTTGTCCCTGTCTGTCTCTTTCTGTACTGGAACTAAGAGTGAACTGTGCTCATTTCCAGTATCACAGTTTGTGAGGTGGGTATCCATAACTTCATCTCCAGAGCACTATTAAACCCTTGAATTGGAGTGTAGCCGAGCTAAAATCTTAACCAGTTCAAAGGTCAAGTGGGCTTACTTGCAAGACAGTGATCATCCCAGAAAAGTTTCTGTTTTTTCAGACTTCCCATTCATATTTTCCCATTTGCCTCCAGGTCATCTGATATACAGACAGTTCTTTTACCATTTATTTAATAGATAACTTTCTGGTACAAGGTATGGTCTCTTTCCTAATCCAGGATGTCTCCTCAAGAAGGCCTGTCTGCTTACTTGATATAAGATTATTTTTGTAGCCTATAGCAGTCTCGAAGGCTGAGGTTGTTTGCCTGGAGGTTTGTTTGTTTGCTTTTTTTCCTAGCCTGCTGCATGTGTGGGGCAGAGGAGGAGGAAAAGGTGCAGGTGAAAGTCTTTCAGTCTCTAGTGTTTGATGTATAGTTCGTTTTGTTGTTCTAACCTTGTATATCCATCTTAAGGTTGATGAAAGGACAGAAAACAATTGTAGAAAAGTAATTTCTTAAACTTATCTGGTGTAGCCCCATCCATCTCTGAACTTCAAGGTTCATGAGTGTGTTCCTAAACTGCCCAAAAATATATTACTACTTTTGTTTCATATTTCCTAGCGATTGAGTCGCTGGATATTAATAACCTAATTCCTAGTGATTGATGTGGTCAAGAAAAAAAAAGCCCCCAGCAAATTCTCACCACCTATCTGGAGATACTCCATTTAATTTCTATATGGAACACATCCCAAACTTTTAGCTCACCTTGTAAATCCTACTGAAACTTCTTGGGCACACCAGTGCACAATGGTGCAGTGATGCTCATTCTATTTTGCCAAGCTGACTCAGCATCATGCTGTGACCAAAATAGATTTTTCATCAGTCATTTAAGAAAAATATTTTTACTGCTTACAGCTTCAAAGCAGAGGTTGTTACATAAAATATTTAACTAGGGTGAGCTACTGTCAAAATGTGTAATGAACCCTGAAGATATGGATGATGTTTAAGAAAGAATCTTCTCAATTTTTTCCTCTTGAAGAAATTAAACATGCTCATGTTTAAGTGTTGAAGCTGACATAACGTCCTAGGCAGGGTTCAAAGGCTTCCCAATAATAGTTGTACAATGTGGATTTCTCTTATAGTCCTTGATTTCCTGTTTGGTCCAGTAGAAACATAAATTATTCCAGGATTAGAATACATGGACAGCTAAAATTAATAAGTGCATGCATTTCATGTGTCTGATATGTATCTTTTATAGAAACATAACAGAGATGAGCATGAGTTTAGATTTTTGGTCCAGTAAAAACATAAATTATTCCAGGATTAGAATACATGGACAGCTAAAATTAATAAGTGCATGCATTTCATGTGTCTGATATGTATCTTTTATAGAAACATAACAGAGATGAGCATGAGTTTAGATTTTTGGTGATGGTTAGAGAAATGAGACTTCTTTAGGGTATCAATTCCTTGCTGAAAGAAGATCTTTTGAAGAAAGCATTTTAAGTGGGCTTATTGCTGTCCTTTGTAACGCTGATGAAATCTTCACAGGAATTAGGTGACATTGTTCGTCGGTAAGAACAACCAAATTGTGTCCAAGAGCCAAACTGACTTTTGGTCTCTCGGAATTATCTGCTGAGCACCCTTCTGCAGACTGCCTCTGCGAAACAAGATTTAACTTTATGCTCATCCTCCAAAGTCCTTTCTACCTTCTGTTCAATTACTAAATAAAATTATTTTAGATAAGTAAATATCACCCCTTCATAAGAACAAAAAATAAAAAAGTATGCTGTTTTGAGTGTCTAACCCTTCTTTAGTCTTTTTTCCATTTTTCAGTGAAGAAAACAAAACCATGTAAATCTCAAATACTCATGGGAGGGGAGAAAAAGGGAGAGGCTCTTGCTTCTCTTTGTTTTGGATCAAGGAGTAGTGCCCGGAGACACTGAACACAAGGAGGTTCCCATTGCGCACAGGCTGCACAGACGTGAAAGAAGCAACCTGTTGTTTTAATATTACTCTCATAAATATGTGTATATATTTGACAAGTCTATAGTATGCTGCTGTAAAGTTGTTTGTCTCCCAGTAGCCTTCCGGGAAATGTGTTGGTACATTCACATCACTTGTTCACATTGCTCAAACTGAGAGCTGTTGCCTCATTAAGTAGAGGAAAATGAGGGTGAGTTTAGATTTGTTTGGGAAGTGAGATCCAATGTGTCTTCCTCCTGTTTGTCTGGTATCAGTTCTTGCTGACAGTGCTCTGCAAGGGAATTTCCATTAGGAAGTAAGGTTTTTATTGGACGAGTGTTTCTCTAAATTATTTAAAGAGGAAAATAGACTGGCAATGTCAGGCAGAAAAAAATAACTCTGCAGGAACTACAGCAGGCCTCCCTAAATATTAGCACATGTTCTATGATATGAGGAATAAGAAAAATAATTAGTGATTATAACCCCCCACATTTTATATATGGTTTTTGTTATCCACAAAGCCAGTATTATATTTGAAGAAAAGGCTCTTTCATACAATGTCAATTTTATATTTTTAAAGAGGGCATGAAATTTCAAAGTATAAAGCAGAAATATGATAATTAGCTTCTTAAATATTTAAATAATGAAAAGCTGTTGATAGCATGGTGAGCCATGTTCAAATACTACCTTAAAAGTAGCAGAAAATCTGCAGGAACTATATAATTACACAATTTGGTAAGCCTTTGTATTTTGCATTGATGAGACATCATCTTGTGTGTATATATGTTTGCAAATGAAATCAAGCATTCATCATTTGATGCTTCAGTTGCAAATTATAATGTGGGATCCAATACAGTAAAAAGCATCTACAGTAAATAGAGGCTGACTGTAGCTCAAGAGTAAACTTTTCCCATTTTGAATCTTGCTTCTAAGTGGACATAATCCCATTTTTCTTTTTTTTTCTCCAAATTTTTTTTACTCCATCCTACAAAAGGAGTAGTACTACAAACAGTTCCAGCTGTTGACCCAGCAGTTAACTCATGTAGGGTTAGGTCTGAAACTTACTCACTTAGGAGTGCTCTATCAAAGCTCTATCATAGCTGTTAAGCCGTGAAGGGTACATCCAATTTCCTGCCTCGGATTTTGACGGATAGGGACAAGCAATAAGGAGAGAAATCTCCCTCTCACCTTCTACCTCTGCTTGTAGATTAGCTCCATTCAAAACCTTTGGACTCCATCTGCTTCCTCGGGTTCTCTCTGTCTTTTCTCTGTGCTTCCTCTAAGGGACTGTTCCCTCTGTTATCCTTAATGATATATTTCAGTCCTTGAATTTGGAAAGGCTAGTGACCCAGGTAATTGTTTTTCCTGTTTGCAGGGATGCAAAGAGAAGGAAATATCTTTTTTTTTTTTTGTTCACTTATATCCTTGAAAGACCATTTTAAATGATGTTTGTAATATGGAAGTGTTGCACACTTTTTCTTCCTTCTCCAAGCTGCCTACCATTCCCTTGCTGACCTTTTAATATAGCAAACCTGGAGATTTTTCTTCTTGTTTTCAGTGGGGAAGCTTCGGTATTCCTGGAAACAGACATACCTGCCTTAATCAGAAAGTGACTGAACAATTATCAGCACATCCAGATTCCTGGACTGCTGTGGAGGATTTGGACTAACTTGTACTCTCATAAACAAAAATACATGTGCTTTAGCTGAATGATCCAATGCAAAGAGGAAACTTGAGCAAGCTTTCTGTTATTCTATTGACATTTCTTGGTTTAGGTCCTCAGGATACCTCTGACCAGTATTAATTGAAGATGTATCTGTCCAGATGTCCAGATGTCTCTGTCCAGATGTCTCTATTATGATTAGAATCAAAGGAAGCAGAAAAAAAATAGGTTTTCTTACTGAAACAAAGTAAAGGACACTTTTTATTTCCCTCTACCTAAAGAATCTCTGGAAGAGTAACCCAAGATAGGACTTGGCAACTACTTACTATGCTCTCTGCCAAATAATGGCTAGAGATCTAGCAAATCTAGTTATTAAATGAGCTGAGCAGGAAGAGCCTGTTTGAAACTGCGCAGAAAGATGTGCGCTCTGCTCAGCAGAGGACCAAAGATGCAGGGATTATAAACTGCAGTCACTGAGGCCTCATGACTAAGTAAGATCAGAGTCAAGAGCAGGAGAAGCGGGAGAGAGGAAACGAGTGTTGTTGAGGCATGTGTGCTGCTCTTGGCACTCGACCTACTCTTGTTATTGTTACTTTGCTTGGCTTTTAGCTGATAAATAAAATATGGAGTAGTGTCTAGAAACACAGACAGAAGACGGTTCAACTAGTACTGCCTAATTGCCATGTGGTGCAATTCCTGCATAAAAACTATCTTTTTAGAATTGAAATGGGAACCAGTGGCATGTTATGGACTGGGACTAGCCATAATGGTTTTCAGTAATAGACCATGAGTAGGGTGGTTGAGGGAAGTATAAAGGCTTTATTCCTAGGCAAATCCAAGGAATGGCATTTAGGCAGTCCAAAGAGTCTGGTCTGTAGCTGAATTGAACTGGCACCAGTTGCTAGAGCAGATTGCATAAGTGCCCCGAAAGGGATGGCAGAGAATAGCTTTCCAACTCCCAAGAGCAGAGGGATCCTATTCAGGGAAGCTGTCTCAGCTGTCAGGGCAGTTTTTCTTCCATGTCAGTGGTCTGAAAAAATATCTCTATTTTTCCCTTTGCAACCAAAAGCTGGCTTTTGAAAGACTATTTTAAAAGTAGCAGAGCTTCAGGCTTCTGAGGCTTGATCTTCCAAAATTTTAAAGGTGTCTCACAAAAGCTAGTATTCTGTAAAGAGTCATTGCACCATTTCTGCCTCTCGTCTTCTTGAAATGTGAGTGCTGATTCAATATGGAGGATAATTCACTTGTATTAAAGTTGGGAGGCTGCAAATTAATTTAATTCTGTAACTTTATGATCTCTCTGTTTCAGTACTGGGGAGGATGTGCTGCTTCTTCCTACTGAAATCCTCTATAGGTGCGATGGACAGAAATCTTGCCAGGAGCAGTGTGGCTGTGCTTCTCTAGGTAAGTGTTCAGCAGCTTCTCTACCAGGTCTTCCCAGAAGGACATGCATTTTGTGGCAGTGCACTTGGAAAAAGGGGGTGAGCCCTGACTGAGCGAATTATGCTGTGGCTTGAAGAAAACAGAAGAGAACAGCAGCTTGTATTCATCTGGGTTTCTGGGGCAGTAGACCAGGAGAGGTCTACTGTATCTTTTTTCAGCCTGCTTTGGCTTCCCTTTCTTGCCTGGTGAAGGAGGGCCTCCATGTGCTTGGGGCTTGACTCGGAGCTCAGAGACTGGGTTTGCGAATGGCTTTCAAATGTTAGCCAAAAATATTCGTCTGTGCATGTGTATGTGGAGGCGTGGGGGAGGGAGCATTGCTCCCTTGTGCAGTCGCACAGAACGAGCCACAATCTGGCATGCTTTTGGATATTAATAGCTAGAATATGGAAGTAGGGCAAATATCCATCCTGATTTATCCTGACCTGAATAATCCATACAGTCTTCAGGCCATAGACTAGCGATTCTGTCTCTAGCTGTCACATTCCTGAATTTTAGGAAGTGATATCTGTGACCATTTTGTGTCATGATGATCAATGTCACATTAAAGAGAGAAGCCTGCAGGCAGACGTATGAGCACTGCTTGATTAGGAAAGCGCTGGGGTGGGGATCCTGCTCCCTGTCACTCCTGCTCCCTGTCACTCCACACTGTCTGAGACCACAAGACAAAAGATCCCAAGAGAGAGATCACCCTGGCCTGGGGCTGCTCTGCTGGGGAGGGGGGAGTGAGAAAGACGCTCTGAGAGGCAGGTCACAGGCAGAGGAGAGAAGTCACAGAACTGTGAAGCAGCACTGAAGGAGGCAAGGGATGTTAGATTCAGGAGTGGGAAGTGAAAGAGGGAGAGATGTGTAAAACCCTGTATCCCTATGGTTAACCATTCCTGAGCAAGATCAGGGTTTTCAGTTATGAGAAGATGGATTTTCTCTCTTTTTTATTTCTAAAAATCATTAATACATTGAATTCTATATTTTTATTCTCCTCTCAGCTTGCAACATGTCATTCTTCACACCTATTTTTGAAATCACAGCAACTTTTTTAACATAATGTGAAGATTCCCCTACATGTTGCAGTCTACTTACATTTCTAGCATGTGAAGAGAGACAAACAAAAGGGCATTAACTGTGATAACCCAGCAAAAAGATGCCTAGGACACAAGTCAGAAGTCCTCATTTAGTCAGGTTTTCCACTGACTTCCAAGCAAACTGACATGAATCTTGAGTGAAGCATGCAAGCTGGAAGAATAGGGTGCACATTTGCATCTTATTGTTCTGAGTGTTATTCTGGCAACAATTTTCTTTTTCTGGATGGGCAGACAAAAAGTAATAGATATTACTGCTGATTGCATTTTAGAAACTGCAGGCATTATTTGGAACATAGGCCTATTTTTTATTAAGGATAAAATGTATATATAGGGAAACAAATTCTTGCCCAGAAGTATTTAAAGCCTGATATTAAATCAAGAAATGATGTAAGAAACAAGATTAGCATGAAACAAGGATGACTGTGCTAACAGTGTGCTGTTATTTAAGCCAGCTAATGAACAAATTGATGTCTTCAAATCACCTAACATTTTGTGGGTGTTGTGGTATATTTCTGTTCTGCTTTAACACAGATAAATAAATACGAGAATGGCTTCTATCAAAAGAATTTCTGGAGGTACAGTGTTTGAGTTATACCCAGAGCAAATTAGTCCATTTGTAAATACTGTGTTTCAGTGCTTGGACCTTAAATGTCAGCGTGAAACCTCACACATATCCTTCCATGCTGTACTTAAGTAGTCATGGTTACATGCTTCCTCCATGTGCCTCCCTTCCCAAGCCACAGCAGATGAGGAAGCACTACAGGTCCCCTGCCTCTTCCCTCCAGATTTCACACTCTTCCCCCAGCAAATGTGAGCTTCCATTCACCCCCCCATGCTGAAAGCTCTCAGCCAGAACATGCAAGAGCCAAAGCTGGGCAGGGGAGGCTGCTGGCAGGCAGTGCCAGGGCTCCCGCCTTCCCAACACCCAGCCCTTGTCTGGGAGCAGACAGCCCTTATGGCAGCACTCCCTTTCCTCTCACACACAGGGAAACCACAGGGCCCCAGGTCCTGACCCAGCCAGAGAGGCTGAGATTCCCACAAGCAGGGTAGAGAGCATGCCGGGATTTTCCTGTTTGCTTTTGAAACGCAGGTGCTGGCTATCCGGTAGTTTGTGTGTGTCCCATGGGAAGCACGAACCAGTGCTGGGACTCTGCGGCTTGGGCTTGTGTTTGTGAGCCTAGTTTGTCAGCAGTAAGCTATTCTTGTTGGATTTCCAAGTAAACATCAGACAGATCCTTACCCCTTTGAGCTGTCATGGTCTGCCAAGAAAACTGTCTGAACTTTGAAATTTCTCCTTTTATTTTCTGCCTTCCTGACCCTGCCTCTGCCGCCGACAGCAGGTCCCTCTTGTCAGGGGAATGTCCTCCAGGCACAACACAGGGAAATGGAGGAGGGGAATTTTCGCTTCCAGAAATCCTGTTTGGCGAGACAAGGATGTCTGGGCCTGTGAGATGGACTGAGTAGGCGGCTCTGTGCAGCCAGGGCTCATCGATGAGACTCTCCCTGAGCCTGCACAAGATCATTTCTCTGGAGACAGGGGGCAGGGCAGGAGCGTGCGCATGGTAACAGCGACTTGCTTGACGGGCGATGGCTCATTAAGCTGTCACAGCTCTATGGTAACAGCTTGGATGGCATCCGCTGCTAAAGCAAACATACAGGCTTTGATCAAGTTTGCTCTGATTATACTAGCAGAGTTCAGCTGAGCCTGGGCTCCTCAGGAGCTGGGGACTTTGTAGCTTGAAGAATATGCCCTGTCTCTGGCTCTACAGGGACGTTTTCATCAGTTTCTTGTTGCCGTGTTCAGTCCCTATCCAGGGCTAATGTAGAGGGTCAGCCTGCCATCCTCTGAAGCTATGTGCAGGCAGTAGCCTGAGCTTTAGGTTGCCCTCTCTCCCATGACCCCCTCAGTGAGGTTCTGGGAGGCCCTACTCTGCACTGTGTGCATTTAAATACACAGTGAGCCTCTGTGGTCTAGGGGAAGGAACGGGCTTTGAAGGGCTTCTGTTGAGTTATTTTTGCATGATCCATATACCTGCCTTAGGCTTACATGCAGTCTATGACTGGGATAAAATGTAAAAAATGCTAAAGTGTCTGGTCCTTCTGCTTGCTTTCCTCTTTAAGATATGACATAAATTGCATTAAGCTAATAGTCTGAAGTCTGGAATAGAGAGCATTAGCTATACTCCACAGTAGAAAACTTTTTTGCTTTGAAAAATGAACAGCTCCAGAAATGGAGTTTGAAGACAGTTTCATATAATTCTTGAGGTGCTGCAAGCAAACTATTATTTATTACAATATATAGTTTTTCACTTTTGGTCTTTGGAAGTGGAGAGGACTTCTGGTCCTTAGGCATTTCTTTGGTGAAGAAGTGATCCAGGTCTGCTGAATCAATGGGGTTTCTTCCACTGACTTTATACATTTTGGCCAATGTCCAATCTGACCCCCCTCAGTTTCTGTCTGTGTGTTTAAACAGTTAGATCATGTTTGGCAGCTAGTAATATATTTTTGAACCTTTTTTACCAAAATAAATCTCAGTGTTCAGCAGGTTATCAAAACACGAGCTTGCATTACTGCAAAGAAAGCATTGCTGTTTACTTTTCCAAGACCAGTCTAGTATTTCTTCTCATGTTGGGCAACAGCACAGTAAACAACATAGGAGAATGGAGGCATGGTTCAGATACATCCTGACAGTGAGCAGGTCTGTAAAAACAGATGTTTTAGGAAAGAATCCTTGTCATGGATCTGTTTGACATAAGCTTCCTAAATGTTGGAGGGGTTTGCATCTTTTGTATGCCGTGCAGGTCAAATCCATAATAAAAGTGTAATTTTTTCATGTAATTCCTAAAACTCATAACATCTTCCCCAAACACTCTCCCTTTTTTCCTCCTACCCGCTTTGTCCAGGTGTGTGAGGTCTCCGTGCCACAGAGTTCTTTTACTCATGGAGGAATTCCCACTGTTTCCAAGTTAGACTTCTGGTCTGGTGGTGTCCATCTCCTACCCTTGTCCTTTTCCTTATAAGATGACTAAGTGAGGAAATCAGTCTGTAATGGAAGGACTGTAAACAGTTTTTAGAGCCACAGTTGCTGGCTTTAGTGGTCCCCATTGAAGTAGGACTCAGCCAGGCTAAAGGGTGTGCTGAGCTGAGCACATCCCAGTTACCTGCCATAGCATATAGCGTATACCATGCTGACAATCATTTGTTTTTAGCGTAGGTAATCACCGATATGTTCTTTTAAGTGAGATTCATAGATGCTGATTACATTTACTGCATAAATTACTTCATTATTAAAATCAGGTCATTTGAGCCCCAAAACCATTAACATGCAAACTATTACCATAATTTCATAAGCTAATAAATCAAGCACAGGAAAAGAATTAAGCGGTTCCTAGTGATAAGTGTTTCTTTAGAGATTAAGAAACACAATTTTCTTATGCATATATTAACATTTTAAAAGTGAATTCATGCAAAAGCAATTTTTCTGCATATATAAAACTTATGTTTAATAATCTTTACACTCAGCCTCCAGAGCTGTTTCAAAATTAATGTTTTTTTCTCAAATCACTGTACAAGAATTTGACGTTGAAAGAGTCAACCTGTTTAAATATACTTTACCTGTAAAACTCTTTATGCCTTTATTAAACAGTCAAAGTTAAGAAACAAAAAAAGCCAAGACAGAAGAAAAATAGGTTGAGTGCATCTTGGATAAAGAACTGTTCATCCAAGGTAAATTTTGCATTCTTAATATTAAGCAATACCAATGAAATTGTAATTATCTCTGTAATTGCAATCTAGAACTGTGGTTGTCATCTTATTGAAGTGGTGCATTAAAATTGATTTAATTCTCATTTCTTACACAATATAATGTAATATTGGCCAGAATAATGCAAAGATAGACTCTTCTGTTCACATTACTGACTAGATTTAAAATAATACAGTAACACAACTGTTGCAGGAAAACAAAGAAAATTCCAATGTAAATGAAACTGTAATAAGCAACAGATGACACTGCCTAAGAATTTTACTATATTGCAAGATGTCCATGATTTATTTATGTTTAGCTGGTTTTGTTTTCCACCTCCTAACCTACTGTTTTGGTTTGTTTAGTATATTTCTTTTTCAGTATGAGGAACCCAATGTATTTGCTCCAAGGAATAAGAGGATATGTTTTCACAACTGTGCTCACCATACTGGGTATTTTGGGTCTCTTGGTTGATACAGCAATACCACAGCCTCTTTCTTTTCTCGCCCACATGTGAAAAGACACTCAGCTTTTAGGCAGTGGCTTGTGCTTGCTGCTGTTTAATGACTGACTTGACTGAGACAACACTACACTGAGAAGTGCCTCTCTGGACGGAGTTGACCTGTGCTGTCTGTCACCCCAAACCAGTCACCCCAAGCAAGGTGAGGATCACTGCTAGTGCTAGGAAGGTGTTGACAACAAGCAAGATGCAAGGACACCCCTTATTGTGGCAGCAGGTTGGTACGTCAGCTTTGCTGCAGTTTGGAGCCCCAGCCTAAGCCACAGGAGAGCCCCAGTGTCGACCTAGGCACAGTGGTACTGCTCACCCAAGCACAAGTTAGACAGTCAGGCTGTGCAAGAGAGGAGACAAAACAGGGAATGTGTTATGGTCACTCTTGTTACAGTGGTGTAGCTCATGTGGTAAGTGAATTAGACTTGTGGCTCAGAAGACCAAGTATTAATTACCTAAATTAGGAAATGGCAGAGCACTGTTGATGTCATAGAATCATAGAATCAACTGGGTTGGAAAAGACCTCCGAGATCATCAAGTTCAACCCTTGATCCAACACCGCTGTGGTTACTAGACCATGGCACTAAGTGCCACAACCACTCTCATCTTAAAAACCTCCAGGGATGATGAATCCATCACCTCAATATCCTTCCTGAACTGAGAGGCCCAGAACTGGACATGGCACTCCAGGTGTGGCCTCACCAGCGCTGAGTACAGGGAAAGGATCACTTCCCTGCTCCTGCTGGCCACACTGTTCCTGATACAGGCCAGGATGCCACTGGCCTTCTTGGCCACCTGGGCACACTGC